>OY740788.1:5837166-6437166 GCA_963514005.1 Raja brachyura | reverse complement strand
TGCGCTCCAGAGAATAAAGACCTAACTTACTTAACCTCTCTCTGTAACTTAGCTGTTGAAACCCAGGCAACATTCTAGTAAATCGCCTCTGTACCCTCTCTATTTTGTTGACATCCTTCCTATAATTGGGCGACCAAAATTGTACACCATCAAAATTTAAGCCAATTAACTTACAAACTGGCACGTCTTTGGAGAGTGGGAGCACCCGGAGCACCCGTAGTCGGGATTGAACCCAGGTCACTGGCACAGTGAGGCAGCGACTCTACCGCTGCACCACCGTGCCGCTCCACAAACCCTGTCGCGCAATTTCACCCAAATTTGCCATGGTTATTTTCCGAATGTGCAGTTGTCATTTTTTGTGAGCTAAAATAATGCGTTGAGCCGGTGTTGATGCGTTTGTTTTTCTCTTGCGGAAGGATCCCAAATTACTTTCTGCGCTGGAGGCAGTGGGGAAACCGGAGAACGAGCTGGATGGAAGGATATTTTGCATTTGTTGCGACGCAGACCTGGTGAACATCAGCTTCACGTATCTGGTGGCTGAGAGTGCTGACACGGCCAAGGTACACAACGCCAACTCCAGCGCCCACACCTCCATCAGTCTGAAGAAGGGTCTCGACCCGAAACGTCACCCGTTCCCTTTCTCCAGAGATGCAGCCTGTCCCGCTGAGTTACTCCAGCACTTTGTGCCTACCTCCCTCAGATACATTGGACACTGTCATTCTGCAAGATTTATCTCTGCAGAAATATATAGAAACATAGACAATAGGTGTGGGAGTAGGCCTTTCGGCCCTGTGAGCCAGCACCGCCGTTAAATATGATCATGGCTGATCATCCACCGCTAAATCTAACTCTCTCTTGAAAACATCCAGAGAGTTGGCCTCCACTGCTTTCTGTGGCAGAGAATTCCACAGATTCACGACTCTCTGGGTGAAAAAGTTCTTCCTCATCTCCATTCTAAAACGCCTACCCCTTATTCTTAAACTGTGACCCCTGCTTCTGAACTCTCCCAACATCGGGAACATTTTTCCTGCATCTAGCCTGTCCAATCCCTTAACAATTTTATATGTTTCTATATAAGATGCCCTCTCATCCTTCTAAATTCCAGTGAATATAAACATAGTCGATCCACTCTTTGGTGTCTTTATATTAGGTCATAATTTATAGGAAAAGAATTAGGCCTCTCGGCCCATCAAGTCTACTCCGCCATCCAATGATGGCTGATCTATCTCTCCCTCCTAACATCATTCTCCTGCCTTCTCCCCATAACCCCTGACACCCGCATTAATCAAGAATCTATCTATCTCCGCCTTAACAATACCCACTGACTTGTACAGTATAATGAGATATTAAATTTATATAGACAATATGTGCAGGAGTAGGCCCTTCGAGCCAGCACCGCCATTCAATGTGATCATGGCTGATCACCCACAATCAGTACCCCGTTCCTGCCTTCTCCCTATATCCCCTGATTCCGCTATTTTTAAGAGCCCTATCTACCTCTCTCTTGAAAGCATCCAGAGAACCTGCCTCCACCGCCCTCTGAGGCAGAGAATTCCACAGACTCGCACCACTGTCTGTGAGAAAAAAGTGTTTCCTCGTCTCCGTTCTAAATGGCTTACTCCTTATTCTTAAACTGTGGCCCCTGGTTCTGGACTCCCCCAACATCGGAAACATGTTTCCTGCCTCCAGCGTGTCCAAGCCCTTAACAGTCTTAAATGTTTCAATGAGATCACCTCTCATCCTTCTAAATTAAGTTATTATGTTATCTAATTATGTTATATTAGATTAGATTAGATTATATTAGATTAGGGCATTATACATGTGTCACTTTAGCATGTTTCCCAGTTCTGTGTGTTAACCAGTTTGTAACGGAGAACAGGATCGAACCGGGGTCTTTGGCACTGTGAGGCAGCAGCTCCACCAGCTGTGCCACCAGTTTCCTCCCATATCCCAAAGATAAGATTCGGAAGTTAATCAGTGTGTATGTGAGAGGTAGAATGTGTGCGGTGGTGATGGACTGTGGGGAGAAAAGGTTGCAATAAAGATTACTGGGGGAGTGAGATTGAGTTCTGAGCTGGGTTAAAACATCCTCTGAGATCACGAGGATGAATGGAACCTCTAACTCAGGGGTGGGCAACCGACGGCCCCCGGGCCGGATGCGGCCCGTAACCCGAAATCATCCGGCCCGCAGGCGGATTTTTTTACCCCGTAATCATCCGGCCCGCCGAGCGCCGAGCTCCGACTGTACCGCATCCTGCGCAAAGCCGCCGGCACGGCCCCGCGCCTTCTGCGAACACGTTTTAAGAAAGAACTGCAGATGCTGGAAAGATCGAAGGTAGATACAAAATGCTGGAGAAACTCAGCGGGTGAGACATGCAACGATTGCACGAGGCTGCCTCACCCGCTGAGTTTCTCCAGCGTTTTTGTCTGCCTTCTGTAAACACGTGATTTGATGCCTGCTGTCCGGGGGCAGGATGGGGGCGGGATCCATGTGCGCACGTGATAGATGTGGCCCGCCTGCCGCTCACAGACATGCGTCCTGGCCCCTATGCGGAACAAGGTTGCCCACCCCACCCCATGGCGACCATCGTTCACCCGTTCACACAGAGGGCGAAGAAGGGTCTCGACCCAAAACGTCGCCCATTACTTCTCTCCAGAGATGCTGCCTGTCCCGCTGAGTTACTCCAGCTTTTTTTTGTCTACCTTTGCAGTAAACCAGCAGTTCCTTTGTACACACTAGTTCCATGTAATCCCACCCTCTCATCCACTCTCGACACATTAGAGGCAATTTACAGAGGGCCAATTAGCCAACAAACCCGCACGTTCTTGGGATGTAAGAGGGAACCGGAGCACCCGGAGGAAACCATTACGGCCACAGGGAGAACGTGCAAACTCCACACAGACAGCACCTGAGGTCAGGATCGAACCCACGGCTCTGGTGAAGCAGCGGCTCTACCACATGTATGGCTGTGCCTAATTGCTGAGGAATTTTGTAAGCATTTCGTAAGAGGGAGTTAGCGTGTTAGTTGCCTGTTAACTGGGATTGTTGCAACGATGAGAAATAGCGTTTGAAGGCACTGGGCCTGTACTCGCTGGAGTTTAGAAGGATGAGGGGGGACCTCGTTGAAACTAACCGCATAGTGAAAAGCCTGGATAGAGTGGGTGTGGAGGGGATGTTGTCACTAGTGGGAGAGTCTAGGACCGGAGGCCACAGCCGCAGATTAAAAGGACATACCTTAGAAAGGAGATGAGGAGGAATTACATTCGTCAGAGGGTGGTGAATCTGTGGAATTCTTTACCACAGACGGCCGTGGAGGCCAAGTCAATGGGTATTTTTCAGGTGGAGATTGACAGATTCGTGATTAGTACGGGTGTCAGGGGTTATGGGGAGAAGGCAGGAGAATGGGGTTGAGAGGGAGCGATAGATCAGCCATGATTGAATGGCGGAGTAGACTTGAGGGGCTGAATGGCCTAATTCTGCTCCTAGAACATATGAACAGCATTTGACTGTCATAAGTTCATAAGGAATTCAGATTCAGATTCAGATTCAATTTTAATTGTCATTCTCAGTGTACAGTACAGAGACAACGAAATGCATTTAGCATCTCCCTGGAAGAGCGACACAGCAAATGATTTGAATAAATAATAATAAGTGTCCGGGGGGGGGGGGGTGATTGGCAGTCACCGAGGTACGTTGTTGAGTAGCGTGACAGCCGCCGGAAAGAAGCTGTTCCTGGACCTGCTGGTTCGGCAACGGAGAGACCTGTAGCGCCTCCCGGATGGTAGGAGGGTAAACAGTCCATGGTTGGGGTGAGAGAGGTCCTTGGCGATGCTGAGCGCCCTCCGCAGACAACGCTCGCTTTGGACAGACTCAATGGAGGGGAGCGAGGAACCGGTGATGCGTTGGGCAATTTTCACCACCCTCTGCAATGCCTTCCGGTCGGAGACAGAGCAGTTGCCATACCAAACTGTGATGCAGTTGGTAAGGATGCTCTCGATGGTGCAGCGGTAGAAGTTCACCAGGATCTGAGGAGACAGATGGACCTTCTTCAGTCTCCTCAGGAAGAAGAGACGCTGGTGAGCCTTCTTGATCAGAGTTGAGGTATTGTGGGTCCAAGAATAGGCGTAGAATTAGGCCATTCTGCCCATCAAGTCTACGCCACCATTCAATCATGGCTGGTCTATCTCTCCCTTCCACGCTGATGCAAAAAGGAGTCAAATACTGCAAAAATAAATATTCTAAAAATCTTTTATCTTTTATATCTTTCAGCATTGGGTTGAGGGGTTGAAATCGATTGTCCACAACTTCAAAGCGAACAATGTCTGCCCTATGACCTGCCTCACAAAACAGTTAAGTTTAATCTTTATCATTTCCTTGCTTAAATTGTAAAATAATGACCAATGTAATTGCTAAGCCTTGGATTTAATTTATTCATCCTGCACGCTTATATTCTGCATGGAAACACATTATCCCGTAATATTTTTTTAATTAATCCTATGCATGCAGAGTAAGTTGAATAGAGAAGAATTGGCTGAACTGGAAAAATGATTTGCAAAATTGGTGTTGCTAATTTTATATCTGCGTCTGTATGAGATTGCGTTCCTTTCATTAAAACAATAAGCACTAGTTTTAATATGAAAGCAGTGACAAAACACGGCAACGGTAGAGTTGCTGCCTCGCGGCGCCAGAGACCCGGGTTCGATCCCGACTACGGGTGCTGTCTGTACGGAGTTTGTAACCTTCTCAAAGTCAAAGTCAAAAGAGTTTATTGTCATGTGTCCCTGACAGGACAATGAAAATCTTTCTTTGCATAGCACAACAGAACATAGAAGGCATTGACTACAATTCTATACATAAATACACCCATGAATTAATAAATTAATAAAGTGCAAATAACAGATGGAGGGATATTAATGTTCAGAGTTCCGAGCCAGGTTTAATAGCCTGATGGCTGTGGGGAAGTAGCTATTCCTAAGCCGGGTTGTTGCAGTCTTCAGGCTCCTGTACCTTCTACCCGAAGGTAGCAGGGAGATGAGTGTGTGGCCAGGGTGGTGTGGGTCCTTGATGATGCTGCCAGCCTTTTTGAGGCAGCGACTGTGATAAATCCCCTCGATGGAAGGGAGGTCAGAGCCGATGATGGACTGGGCAGTGTTTACTACTTTTGTAGTCTTTTCCTCTCCAGTGCGCTCAAGTTGCCGAACCAAGCCACGATGCAACCAGTCAGCAAGTTCTCTACTGTGCACCTGTAGAAGTTAGAGAGAGTCCTCCTTGACAGACCAACTCTCCGTAATCTTCTCAGGAAGTAGAGGTGCTGATGAGCTTTCTTAATAATTGCATCTGTGTTCTCGGACCAGGAAAGATCTTCACAGATGTGCAGGCCCAGGAATTTGAAGCTCTTGACCCTTTCAACCATCGACCCGTTGATATAAACAGGACTGTGGGTCCCCATCCTTCTCCCCGTGACATGTGTGGGTTCTTCGGTTTCTTCCCACACTCCAAAGACGTACAGGTTTGTAGGCTAATTGGCTTTGGTGAAATTGTACAGTAAATTGTCCCTCATGGGTGTAGGATAGTATTAGTGTCGGCGCGGACTCGGTGGGCCGAAGGGCCTGTTTCCACGCTGTATCCCCAAACTAATCCAACTAGTTTTGAAGAGTGTTTCTTGGAGGTATAAAAAAAGACACCAATTGCTATTGTGTAACTCAGTGTGTGCGCTGGTGTAACTCAGCGGGTCAGGCAGCTTCTCTGGAGAACATGGATAGGTGACGTTTCAGGTTTGAAGGAGGGTCCTAACCGGAAACGGCACCTACCATGGATCGGTGACATCTCAAGTCGGGCAGCATCTCTGAAGAATTTGGATAGGTGACATTTAGATAGTTAACATTACTTGTTAGCGTTTTATGAATCATATTTTAACATCTATTTTAATGTGAAAAGATTAAATGCTTTTAAATATATATATAATGGAATCCTGAATTAGGTTATAGCTTATACTTCGTCTCAAACAGGCCTTCTCCAGTAGATTGATAAGAGAGAGAGACAAGCCCAGGCTTGCCTTCAGGTTGCTGTGTATTGAGACCATGACCAATGCCTTTGAAATGTGTCTACCAATTGATGAGCGAGAGAAGCCCAGACATGTCCCAGTGATGTATATGAGGCAATGACCGATGCCTTTGAAATGTCTTGTCTTGAAAGTACTAACTGATAGGAAGTCTTTGATGCGACTGCTGATTGACAAGAGACAAACTCAGACGCATCCTGTGGGAATATGTATTGACTGTATCTCTGACCATGATTGACATCTTCCGAATGTGCTTTAGTGACAAAAACACAGTATAAAATACCATGCAATTCTTTGTTCATGGAAGTGGTGACATGAGGAGAATCAAGTGTCTGTGTTGCTTACTCGGCTGGTATCCTCGCCACTCCCATCGGACGATAATAAGTAAAGTTTGAGATTCAAGATTCAAGAGAGTTTATTGTCATGTGTCCCAGATAGGCCAATGAAATTCTTGCTTTGCTTCAGCACAACAGAACATAGTAGGCATTGACTACAAAACAGATCAGTGTGTCCATATACCATTATATAAATATATACACACACATGAATAAATAAACTGATGCAAATTACAGATAATGGGCTATTAATGTTCATAGTTTTTTCCGAGCCTAGTTGCATCTAACTAACTTTTTTGTGAGTTATCTGTTTATTAAGTACTGAACCTTTATCAAATGTTTTTTACATGTCTGTGATGCGGGCCATCAGGGTGTTTGAGGAGTGGCATGGTGGCGCAGCGGTAGAGCTGCTGCCTCACAGCGCCAGAGATCCAGGTTCAATCCTGACCTCAGGTGCCGTCTGTATGGAGTTTGTCAGTTCGCCCCGTCACCGTGTGGGTTTTCTCTCACATCCCAAAGACGTGCAGGTCTTTCGGCTAATTGTCCTCTGTGAATTGCCCTGCGCGTGTAGTGAGTGGGTGAGATATTGGGATAATGTACAACTAGTGTGTGAGTGGACTCATTAACAAAAAGGCCAGTTATAATGGTGCTGGAGGATCTCAGCGGGTCAGGCAGCATCTGTGCAGGGAATGGACAGGGGTTTCGAGTCGGGTCGCTTCTTCAGACTCAGTTGCATTAGTCATAAGTAGCACTTTTTTTCAAGTGGACATGAAGTACTGGAGCAACTCAGCGGGTCAGGCAGCATCTGTGGAGCATAAGCATAGGTAAAGTCTTGGGTCAAGACCCTTCTTCAGACGTATTCTCCAGAGATGCTGCCTGACCTGCAGAGTTACTCCAGTCCTTCCATGTGTAGGAAGGAACTGCAGATGCTGGTTTATACCGATGACAGACACAAAGCGCTGGAGTAACTCAGCGGGACAGGCAGCGTATCTGGAGAGAAGGATTGGGAGACCCTACTTCAGACGCCGTGTGAATGGGTGATCGATGGTCAACATGGTTTGTTCTGTTAAAGGTTCTATTTATCCGTGTGATCTCAGAGGATGTTTTGTCCCAGCCCAGAACACAATCCCATTACCCTGGTCTGAAGAAGGGTCTCGACCCGAAACGTCGCCTATCTCCTTCGCTCCTTAGATGCTGCTGCACCCGCTGAGTTTCTCCAGCTTTTTGTGTAACCCTCGATTCTCCAGCATCTGCAGTTCCTTCTTTAACCCATTACCCCACTAATCTTTCTTGTAACCTTCTCTCCCCATCACCTCCACGCATAGCTTTGGGTCGAGTCTGAAAAATCGTGAAAGGCCTGGATAGAGTGAACGTGGAGAGGATGTTTCCACTAGTGGGAGAGTCTAGAACTAGAGATCACAGCCACATAATTAAAGGACATTCTTTTAGGAAGGAGATGAGGAGGAATTTCTTTTGTCACAGGGTGGTGAATTGGTGGAATTCTTTGCCACAGGAGGCTGTGGAGGCCAAGTCAGTGGATATATTTAAGGCAGAGATAGATTGAGTTTTGATTAGTACAGGTGGCGGAGGTTATGGGGAGAAGGCAGGAGAATGGGGTTAGGAGGGAGAGACAGATCAGCCATGATTGAATGGCGGAGTAGACTTGATGGGCCGAATGGCCTAATTCTGCTCCCATCACTTATGAACTTATGATCTCATGAAGAAGGGTCTTGACCTGAAACGTCACCCATCCCGTCTCTCCAGCGATGCTGCCTGTCGCGCTGAGTTACTCCAGCAACTCGAGTCCGTCGTGCTGCTTCCATCCTCCTGTCTAGCCCGGAGTTGATAAATAATAACATGAATGATTTTTTTTTTCTTCTTTCAGCTGGATGAGATTATCGTTTCTGACTAATGTAAATGGAAAGATTCCAGTGAGGAGGTGAGAATTCTATCCTACTTATGGCGTTTAGGGGGCTTCGAGAAAGTGGGCAGCACGGTGGCGTAGCGGCAGAGCTGCTGCCTCACAGCGCCAGAGATCCTGAGTACGGGTGCTGTCTTGTACGCTCTCCCTGTGACCTGCGTGGGTTTTCTCTGGGTGCTCCGGGTTCCCCCCTCACTCCCCAGAGACATACATCTTTGTAGGTTAATTGGCTTGTTAGAAATTTAAATTGCCCCCTACCGTGTGCAGGAGAGTGGAAGTGTACGGGGATCGCTGGTCGGCGCGGTGTTTCCGCGCCGCATCTCTAAACTAATCTAATTTAAAGTGCTTATTGGTTTATTGCAGCGAGATACAGATCCACCACAGATTTTTGAGTCCAGAGTCTTGCCGGATTATCCGTTTTGCCGGACCAACAGAGGTCACGGCCTCCGAGAGGAGTCCAACGGTACCGGAATATTCCGCCTAGAGGAGGGGGGGGGGGGCAAGGCACTGGCCCGCAAAGTCGGTCTTGGGATTTGGCAATGGGAAGGGATCTGACGGAGTTCGAAGGTGCTGTCTCGAAGGCCGAATGGCCTCCTCCTGCACCTATTTTCTACGTTTCTATGTTCCAGAGCCCCGGCTACAGGGGGCAAGTTCCGCCCGCCGATCGGCCGCGCAAGTCCCGATGAGGTCGGGATCGGGCGCCTCACCCGGACTAGGGGACACATATTCAGGCGGACTTCCGCGGGGTGGATTTCAAGTGGATTTCTCTCATATTTTTGTCCGGATTAAAGGACTACCAGTTGCCGGAGGACCTGCATATACAGAACAGAAATATCTTAGAATGTACAGTTTTTCTGAGAGAAGTTTACAGTATTACGAGGAACATCGATAGTGTAGGGAGTCAGAAGCTTTTACCCAGGGTGGAAATATGAAACAAGAGCGGTCGTAGTGTCAATTTGGGAGTTGCAAAGTTTAAAGGTGATGTGTGGTGGAAGTTTTTTTACACAAATGTGCGGCACAGTGGCGCAGCGGTAGAGTCCCTGCCTGACAGAGCCAGAGATCCAGGTTCAATCCTGACTACGGGTGTTGTCTGTACAGAGTTTGTACGCTCTTGCCGTGACCTGCGTGGGTTTTCTCCAGGTGCTTTGGTTTTCTTCCACACTCCAAAGACGTACAAGATTGTAGGCTAGTTGGCTTGGCATAATTGTAGATTGTCCCTAGCGTGTGTAGGGTAGTGTCAGTGTGAGAGGCCTCGCTGGGCCGAGGGGCCTGTTTCCGCGCTGTATCTCCAAACTAAACTATATTTTCCCAGAATAGACAAATCAAATTCGGGCAACTTGCATTATGTTTGATTCATGCGTTTTTAAAATAACATGTTTGTTCCTTCAATATCAAGGCATGATTTACACACTGGTATTTTTGGCATAACACGAGCATATAAAAATAACTGTGTGCAGGATAGTGCTAGTGTATGGGGTAACCGCTGCATGCAGACTCAGTGATCATCCACAATCAGTACCCCGTTCCTGCCTTCTCCCCATATCCCCTGACTCCACTATGTTTAAGAGCTCTATCTAACTCTCTCTTGAAAGCATCCAGAGAATTGGCCTCCACTGCCTTCTGAGGCAGAGAATTCCACAGATTAACAACTCTCTGTGTGAAAAAGTTTTAAATCATCTCTGTTCTAAATGGCTTACCCCTTATTCTTAAACTGTGGCCCCTGGTTCTGGACTCCCCCAACATCGGGAACATGTTTCCTGCCTCTAGCGTGTCCAAACTCTTAAGAATCTTATATGTTTCTATAAGATCCCCTCTCATCCTTCTAAATTCCAGAGTGTACAAGCCCAGTCGCTCCATTCTGTCAACATATGACAGTCCCGCCATCCCGGGAATGAACCTCGTGAAGCTACGCTGCTCTCCCTCAGTAGCAAGAATGTCCTTCCACAAATTTGGAGACCAAACCTGCACACAATACTCCAGGTGTGGTCTCTCCACGGCCCTGTACAACTGCAGAAGGACCTCTTTACTCCTATACTTTAGTTATGAAGGCCTTTTCCTCAGAGGAATTCTCTGGCGGAGGGCGGTGGAGGCCGGTTCTCTGGATACTTTCAAGACAGAGCTAGATAGGGCTCTTAAAGATATTGGAGTCAAGGGATATAGGGAGAAGGCAGGAGCGGGGTACTGATTGTGGATGATCAGCCATGATCACATTTAATGGTGGTGCTGGCTTGAAGGGCCGAATGGCCTACTCCTGCACCTCTTGATTATTGTCTATTCACGAGGATATTACCAGGACTCAGGACGTTATATATTTTTTCCAGATATATTGGGGCCAAATCCAAATTTTCTAGCAGGCAGTTTCTAAATACAAGGCCTGATTCAATGGTCGGACTGAGTGTATTGTGAGCAATGTGGTTGGTGGGACCACATTTGGAGTATTGAGTTCTGCTTTGGTCACCATGTTAAAGGAAAGATGTTGTCAAGCTGGAAAAAAATAAGGGAAGAATAAGGGGTAGGCCATTTAGAACGGAGATGGGGAACAACCTTTTTCACCCAGAGAGTTGTGAATCTGTGGAATTCTCTGCCACAGAAGGCAGTGGAGGCAAATTCTCTGGATGCTTTCAAGAGAGAGCTAGATCGGGCTCTTAAAGATAGCGGAGTCAGGGGATATGGAGAGAAGGCAGGAACAGGGTACTGATTGTGGATGATCAGCCATGATCACAGTGAATGGCGGTGCTGGCTCGAACGGCCAATTGGCCTACTCCTGCGCCTATTGTCTATTGTCCATTGTCTATTGAAATGGTGCAGAGAAGATTTATGAGGATGTTGCCAGGACCCCAATGAGCGTTCAGGACAGGCTGAGCAGGCTGGGACTCTATTCCTTGGAGCGCAGGAGGATGAGGGGTGATCTTATAAAGGTGTACAAAATCATGAGGGGACTAGATCGGGTAAACGCACGGTCTTTTGCCCAGAGTAAGGGAATTGGGAACCAGAGGACATAGGTTTAATGTAAGGGGGGAAAGATTTAATAGGAACCTGAGGCGTAACTTTCTTAAGCAAAGGGTGACGGGTGTGTAGAACGAGCTGCCGTAGGAGATAGTTGAGGCAGGTACTATCATAATGTTTAAGAGATATTTGCACAGGTACATGGATTGGATAAGTTTAAAGGCTATGATTCTTCTTATGGGGCATGTTGGTCAATCAAATAAATCAAATCAAACAAACTTTATTGTCATTTAGAAATACATCGATATATATGCAGTTCCAAACGAAATTCCGTTGCACTTGCCTCCCCGTGCAACACGATAATTAACAGAAGGATAAAATGGATAAAAAGATAAAATTGATAAAAGGATAAATAGACAATGGTGGCAGCCCATTCCATGGCATTCAGGAGTCTGATGGCTCGTGGGAAAAGCTGTTGCAGAACCTTGATGTTCTGCTCCTTATGCTGCGATATCTTTTGCCCGAGGGCAGCAGAGTGAACAGTCCGTGATGGAGATGTGTGGGGTCTTTTATAATGCTGCTGGCCTTAGACAAGCAACGTTTGGTCGCAATATCCCCGATTGAGGGGAGAGAGGTCCCGATGATTTTTTCAGCCGTCCTCACCACTCTCTGCACGGACTTCCAGTCGGAGGCTCTACAGTCCCCAAACCAGACAGAGATGCAGCTGGTCAAAATGCTCTCCATGGTGCCCATGTAGAAAGTGGTGAGGATGTGATGGGGGAGAGAGCTCTTCTCATCCGGCGCAAAGAGTGCAACTGCTGCTGCCCTCTCTTAACTATTGATGTGATGTTATTCAACCAGGTCAGGCTGTTAGTGATCTGCACCCCCAGGTCAGCATGTGCAAGTTGGGCCGAAGGGCCTGTTTCCACATTGTACGGCTATCCGGGCACATGGCTATTTCACCAAAGGCAAATCATCTAAGAGTGGACTGTGGATGGTATTGGTTCCACAGACTCCAGTGTGCATCTTTTGGCTTCAATAAATTTGTTCTGCAAGTGTAAATTGGTGTGACAATGTGGATAAAATTAGAACAATCCAAACTCACTTCTTGGAGATAAGCGGGGAGGCAGTTACTCCTAAGAATCCAGAGTCAGTGAGCATTTGGTTGCCATTTTGTTTTCCAGTATTACCAGAACTTTTGCGTCAGGCAAGACAGAAAAGGTGATATTTCAGGTATTGAAAGAGCTCGGTCTTCCAAGTGGCAAGGTAAGTGTTTTTTGGATCCTTGAATTTGCCTTCTGTCTTTTAAATTTTAATGAAATACGGTGTGAAAGTAATTATTACCACAGATTCGTATTAATAATTTCCCCATTCACCTAGAGTGATACAGTGTGGAGACAGGCCCAACTTGCCAACACTGGCCAACATGCCTCAGCTACACTAGTCCCACTTGTCTGCGTTTGGCCCATATCCCTCCAAACCTGTCCCATCCATGTACCTGTCTAAAGGGCCTGTCCCACTTTCAAGACATTTTTCACTCATGGACATTTTTCATGATGCTAGAAAAAACGCCCTGACCTACTTGACGCCCTAACCTACGACTAGCATCACGACCTGCTACGACCTACCAACGACCTCGTGACGACCATGCTGCGAGTACGAGTCAAGGGCAAACTCGGAAGAGGTCGTGAAAGTGGGACAGGCCCTTAACTGTTTCTTAAACGTTGGGATAGTCCCAGCCTCAACTACCTCCTCTGGCAGCTTGTTCCACACACCCACCACCCTCTGTGTGAAAACATTACTACTCAGATTCTTATTAATCCCCATTCACCTTAAACCTATGTTCTCTGGTCCTCAATTCCCCAACTCTGGGCAAGGGGCTCTGTGCGTCTGCCCGAACTATTAATCTCATGATTTTATACACCTCAATAAGATCACCCCTCATCCTCCTGCGCTCCAAGGAATAGTGTCCCAGCGTACTCTACCTCTCCCGATAGCTCTCCCTGTATGCATTAGCTACATTATTCACTGTGGGAATCTGTGGAATTAAACTCACCAGGACGACAGTGCAATGACTATGAAAATGATTTTAATGCTTCACCCTTGGTGCTGACGGCTGCAACAACCAAAGGCCCTTATCTTGGGAATTCCCTCCATAGACTTTCGGAGATGCTTTTGAGAGGGTGCAAATGTGGGAAGGGATGTCACCCCAGGGTGTCCCATGAGTGGCAAGGGTGCTGGGTCATAAGGTCATAAGTAACGTGGAGCAGAATTAGGCCATTTGGCCCATCAGGTCCACCTCGCCGTTCAATCATGGCTGATCTATCTCTCCCTCCTCACCCCATTTTCCTGCCTTCTCCCCATAACCCCTGTCACCCGTACTAATCATAGAAACATAGAAAATAGGCGCAGGAGTAGGCCATTCGAACCTTCGAGGCAGCACCACCATTCACTGTGATCATGGCTGATCATCCAAAATCAGTACACCCTTGATTCCGTTAGCCCGAATAGCTCTATCTAACTCTCTCTTGAAAACATCCAGTGAAATGGCCTCCATTGCCTTCTGTGGCAGAGAATTCTACACATTCACAACACTCTGGGTGAAAACGTTTTTCCTCATCTCAGTCCTAAATGACCTACCCCTTATTCTTAAACTGTGGCTTGCTTTCTCTGCTTTAAAAACATCCACTGACTTGGCATCCTTCTGTGGCAAAGAATTCCCACCCTCTGACTAAAGAAATTCCGCCTCATCTCCTTCCTAACGGAACGTCCTTTTATAATTAACGGGAGACAAAAATGCTGGAGAAACTCAGCGGGTGAGGCAGCACCTATGGAGAGAAGGAATCGGTGAGGTTTTGGGTCGAGACCCTCCTTCAGACTGAAGACCTGAAACATCGCCTATTCCTTCGCTCCATAGATGTTGCCTCACCCGCTGAGTTTCTCCAGCATTTTTGTCTGTCTTCGATTTTCCAGCATCTGCAGTTCTTTCTTACACATCCTTTTATAATTATGGTTTTTGGAAACACTACCAATTAAAATTCCTTGTATGTTGCAAAACATACGTGGTTATAAAATATGATTATGATTAATGAATGTATGTAGAGCCATGGAGAATGCCAGAGGAATTTTGCACAGTTCATGATTTTGTAAATATTTTTAATTCCAAATAAAATTTCTTTTGATATTTTTTTGAGAGATTTGAGATATTTTGTTTACCAAAATGCTGGCTGGATGAGAGGGTTTCAGCTCCAGGGAGAGGTTGGATAGACTTGGATTGTATTCGCTGGAACATCAGAGGTTGAGGGTAGACTTAATAGATGTTATGAGAGGAATAGATATGATAGATAGTCAGAACCTTGTTCCCAGGGTGGAAGTGTCCAACCATAGAGGCCGCAGTTATACATTGCAAGGGAGAAAGTTTAAAGGAGATATGCGGGGAGGCAGATACGACAGTGATACTGGTTGGGGATGATCAGCCATGATCACGTTGAATGGCGGTGCTGGCTCGAAGGGCCAAATGGCCTACTCCTGCACCTATTGTCTATTGTCTATTGCCATTTAATATTAAGAGGTTTTTAGATAAGCAGATAGCAGTTCAAGGAATAGAGGGAAAGGAATATGGCAGGAAACATGTTCCCAATGCTGGGGGAGTCCAGAACCAGGGGCCACAGGTTAAGAATAAGGAGTAAGCCATTTAGAACGGAGACGAGTAAACACTTTTTCTCACAGAGAGTGGTGAGTCTGTGGAATTCTCTGCCTCAGAGGGCGGTGGGATGGCTACAATCAATTGAACGTTCGGGCTAACCTGTCAACTCAGTGGTGGTACTGATAGTTTGGTTATCCTGTAACCCTCGTCTGGATGCTTTCAAGAGAGAGCTAGATAGGGCTCTTAAAAATAGCGGAGTCAGGGGATATGGGGAGAAGGCAGGAACGGGGTACTGATTGGGGATGATCAGCCATGATCACATTGAATGGCGGTGCTGGCTCAAAGGGCCGAATGGCCTACTCCTGCACCTATTGTCTATTGGATCATGTGCAGGCAGATGAGATCAGTTTAACTTGGGATCAATTTCGGCACGATCGTTGTGGGACGAAGGGCCTGTTCCAGTGCTGTACTCTTCTAGGTTCTAAGCATCTAAATAATGATCTGAAACATTGCAAGAATTTCATTGTCCTATCTGGGACACATGACAATAAACTCTCTTGACTTGGCTTGACTTGAGGCCATTTGGCCAGTTATTGCACCACTTGCCCTCTGGACTCTTCAATCGCAATCACGATAATACTGTATTAGCCAAGTATGTTTTGCAACATACGAGGAGTTTAATTTGCCAAGTCAGTCGTACAACCACATGCCCTGGATCACCACGGATATGACCAAACCAAAGATAGACACACAAAGCTGCGGTAACTCAGCGGGTCAGGCAGCATCTCTGGAGAGAAGGAATGGGTCGAGACCCTTCTTCAGACTGAGAGTCAGGGGAAAGGGAGTCGAAAAATATAGACCAGGGGTTCCCAACCTTTTTTGTCCCGTTTACCCCTGGCAACTTTAGTACCGCATATCAATGTTATTTCACTTAGTCATGAACAACTAATGATGTACAGATACCTGTGTACCAGACCCAAACACAGTCGGTCAATGAGAAAAAAATGTACAAATCCAGAATCAACAAATTTACCCTCTGCCCTGTGAATCCTTGATGTAGATGGTGATATAGAGATACATGATTGAAAGATAGAGTCATAGAGTGATACAGTGTGGAAACAGGCCCTTCGGCCCAACTTGCCCACACCGGCCAATATGTCCAAGCCACAGTAGTCCCACTTGTCCGCATTTGGTCCATATCCCTCCAAAACCTGTCCCATCCATGTACCTGTCTAATTGTGGGATAGTCCCAGCCTCAACTACCTCCTCTGGCATCTCGTTGCATACACCCACCGCCCTCTGTGTGAAAACATTACCACTCAGATTCTTATTAATCTTTTCCCCATTCACCTTAAACCTATGCCCTCTGGTCCTCGATTTCCCTACTCTGGGCAAGGGACGGGGTACTGATTGGGGATGATCAACCATGATCACATTGAATGGCGGTGCTGGCTCGAAGGGCCGAATGGCCTACGGCTGCACCTATTGTCCATTGACTCTGTGCATCTACCCGATCTATTCCTCTCATGATTTTATAGAAGCATAGAAAATAGGTGCAGGAGTAGGCCATTCGGCCCTTCGAGCCAGCACCGCCATTCAATATGATCATGGCTGTTCATCCAACTCAGTATCCCGTACCTGCCTTCTCTCCATACCCCCTGATCCCTTTAGCCACAAGGGCCACATCTAACTCCCTCTTAAATATAGCCAACGAACTGGCCTCAACTACCTTCTGTGGCAGAGAATTCCACAGATTCACCACTCTCTGTGTGAATTATACACCTCAATAAGATCACCCCTCATCCTCCAGCGCTCCAAGGAGTAGAGACCCAGCCTACTCTCCCGATAGCTCTTCCGACATGCATCAGCTATATTGTTCGCTGCGGGGAAGGTGATAACGAGATGCAGACAATTAAACTCACCAGGACGGCAGTGAAACTAGCACAATGACTCGGGTGGGGAGAGACGGAGAGAGAGGGGATTGCAAGGGTTACATCGAAACTGACTGTTCAAAATGCTTCAATGAGATTCAAATAATTAAAACAAAATAATTTTAAAAAACTAATTAAAAATTAAACTTTTATTTAATAATACCTTAAAGCAATAGAAATTAATTGAAAAAACCAAATAAAATAATGGAATGTAAATTTTTTCAATCAATATCAGCAGCCCCGTGAACAGGGTCACACTGCACACATTAGCCATTCCAGTAGGAAGGCTAAGGGACTATTTGCCAAGAGCATACAACGGTGCACGGTGGCGCAGCGGTAGAGTCGCTGCCTCTCAGCGCCAGAGACCCGGGTTCGATCCTGACCACGGGCGCTGCCTGTGCGGAGTTTGCACGTTCTCCCCGTTTCCCCGGTTTCCTCCCACACACTCCAAAGACACAAAGTGCTGGAGTAACTCAGCAGCTCAGGCAGCATCTGTGGAGGACATGGACAGGCGACGTTTCCGGTCTGGACCCTTCTTCAAACTGATTGTAGTGGGGGGGGGTGATTTAGTTTATTGGCACATGCACTGACGTGCAGTGCAAAGTTTTTGTTGCGTACCAACCAGTCGAAGGACCTGTTTCCATGCTGTATCACTCGAGTAAAGCCAAAACTAAACTGGATGGGGTGGTCGAGAAGGCGTTCTCCGCATTGGCCTCCATCAGTCTGAGTATTGCGTATTGAGATCAGTCTGAAGAAGGGTCTCGACCCAAAACGTCACCCGTTCCTTCTTTCCAGAGATGCTGCCTGTCCTGGTGTGTTACTCCAGCATTTTGTGTCTATATTGAGAAAAGACGTTGGGAGGTCCTGCTAAATTGTGCAAGACGTTGGTGAGGCTGCATTGGGAGTAGAGTGTTCAGTCTTGGTCAAGAATGCTGCTTAGCTGGAAAGGGTGCAGGGCAGATTTACAAAGATATCACCAGGACGTGGGGTCCTGAGCTATAGGGAGGGGTTGGGCAGGCTAGGGCTGTATTCCTTGTCATACTACAGGAGGCTGAGGGGTGATCTTATAGAGGTTGCAAAACATCATGAAGGGAATAGATAGAGTCCTGAATGCGCAGAGTCCTTTACCTAGGGTAGGGAAATCAAAAACCAGAGGACAGACATTTAAGACCGGGAAGGCCAAGATTTACATGGGAACCTGATGGGCAACCTTCTTGCCCTGTAGGTGGTGGGTGTGTGGAACGAGCTGCCAGAGGAGGTAGTTGAGGCAGGAACTATAACAGTCGGTTTAGAGGGATGTGGGCCAAAGCGCAGGCAAATGGGACGAGCTCTCTGTAAAACCTCATCTCCCTTCCTGCCCATGTCCTTGGTACCGACATAGGTGAGGCAGCAAGTCTACCACTGCCCCAAGCCTTGACCCTTGACTGCAGCCACTGAAATGCATATCTGCCCCCTGGACTATCATTTTGTGCAGACTACCCTCGTGCGGGTGCAGTAAGGTGCATATTCAGATTACTCTGAGATCTTATGAACAATTTTAATTCAGGCCACGATACTATTTTAATTGTATTACTGATAAGAAAATATAAAAGCTGTCAGTTTTATATTGATTTCATATATTCATGTTATTAATACATATTGACAGGTTAATAAATCTTCAAATAAATATTAATGTTATTCTCTCATGTCTTACAGATTGATGAAATTGAGCCTGCTGTTTTCACCTTTGATAAGTTTTATGCACTAACTCAAAAAATCTGTCCACGCACTGACATCGAAGAACTGTTCAGGAAACTGTAAGTGTTTCAAAATTCGGAACGGCCAGTGATTATTAACTAACGATGTCACGGTGGCGCTGTGGTAGAGTTGCCGCCTCACAGCGCCAGAGACCCGGGCTCGATCCTGGCAACATGGTGTTTGTCCGTACGGAGTCTGTACATTCTCCCCGTGACCTGCGTGGGTTTTCTCCGGGTGCTCCGGTTTCCTCCCACACTCCCCAAAGACGCCCAGGTCCATCTGCAGGTTAATTGGCTTGGCGTAAATGTAAATTGTCCCTGTGTGGGAAGGAACTGCAGATGCTGGTTTAAAGACAGACACAGAAAGCTGGAGTAACTCGGCGGGACAGGCAGCATCTCTGGAGAGAAGGAATGGGGGTGACGTTTCGGGTCGAGACCCTTCTTCAGACTGATGGAGGTGTTGGTGCTGGAGTTGGCGTTGTGTACCTTGGGGGTGACGTTTCGGGTCGGAAGAAGGGTCTCGACCCGAACCGTCAACCGTTCCTTCCCTCCAGAGATGCTGCCTGTCCCGCTGAGTTGCTCCAGCCTTTTGTGTACATTTTCCCAAGTGCGTGTAGAGTAGTGTTAATGTGCGGGGATTGCTGGTCAGTGCGGACTCGGTGGGCGAAGGGACTGTTTCCGCTCTGTATCGCTGCACTAAACTAATTGAAGCTCCAGACGGTTTATGAATGCATTAGAAATGCAAGAGCAGCATTTGTGGGAATATAACAGACATTGGCAGCTTTCTGCATTCACATCTGTATGTTTAGTTCCACTGCAAGTTTAGTTTAGTTTGGAGATACAGCGTGGAAACTGACCCTTCGGCCCACCGAGTCCGCGCCGACCAGCGATCCCCGCACACTAACACTATCCTGCACACACTAGGGACATGTTACAATTTTTACCGAAGCCAATTAACCGACAGGCCTGCACATCTTTGGAGTGTGGCAGAAAACCGGAGCACCCGGAGAAAACCCACGCAGGTCACGGGGAGAACGTACAAACTCCGTACAGTCGGCACCCGTGGTCGGGATCGAACCTGCGCCTCTGGCGCTGTGAGGCGGCAACTCTGCCGCTGCGCCACCGTGATGCCGCGTGCGAGTGTCGAACTTTTGTTGCGCGCTAACCAGTCAGCGGAAAGACAATACGTGCCTGCAATCGAGCCATCCACAGTGTACAGATCTGGCCTATGCTGTTTTTTACATTTCTTTTCACTAAGAGAGGACATGGCATGTTGACCCATTTGTTGTTACTGTACTTGTTATGATAAATTAATAGTGGCATTGAAACCATAACAAATATTCATTTAATTTAACCTTAACAATTAATCTAGCGTGGAGCGCAGCTGGATTTATTCTGCATCTGCTGGACTAACAATCATTTGTTAATCTATGCTGCCAATTTAGATAAAATATTAACTTAATTAAACTAAACTTGGGATATATTATGCTATGGGTCCTATTAGTTCAGTCTAGTTTATTGTCACATGTACCGAGGTACAGTGAAAAGCTTTTGTTGCGTGCTAACCAGCCAGCGGAAAGACAATACATGATACCATCGAGCCATTCACAGTGTACAGGTACATGATAAGGGAATAACATTTAGTGCAAGGTAAATCTGACAAAGTCTGATCAAGGATAACCCGAGGGTCACCAAAGAGGTAGTTAGTAGTTCAGCACTGCTCTCTGGTTGTGGTAGGATGGTTCAGTTGCCTGATAACAGCTGGGAAGAAACTGACCCCGAATCTGGAGGTGTGTGCGTTTTCACACTTCTGTACCTCTTGCCCGATGGGGGAGGGGAGAAGAGGGAGTGGTCAGGGTGCGACTGGTCCTTGATTATGCTGCTGGCCTTGCCGAGGCAGCGTGAGGTGTAGATGGAGTCAGTAGAAGGGAGATTGGTTTGGGTGATGGTCCGGGCTGCGTCCACAATTTCTCGTGGTCTTGGATGGAACTGTTCCCAAACCGTGCTGTGATGCCTCCTGATCAAATGCTTTCCATGGTGCATCTGTAGAAGTTGGGGAGAGTTGTAGGGGACATGGCAAACTTCATGAGCCTTCCAAGGCAGCAGAGGCTTTAATGCCAAAAAGTATGTAATCTGGTGAGTTGAAGGGGATGGACCTTTCCGTTTCGTTTAGTTTAGTTTTGAGATACAGCGTGGAAACAGTCCCTGCGGTCCACTGAGTCCACACCGACCAGCGATCCCCGCACACTAACACCATCCTACACACTCGAGGGACAATGTACAACTACGCCATGCCAATTAACCTACAAACCTGCACGTCTTTGGAGTGTGGGAGGAAACCGATGACCTCGGAGAAAACCCACGCGGTCACGGGGAGAACGTGGAAACTCCGTTCAGACAAGCGCCCGTAGTCAGGATTGAACCGGGGTTTCTGGCGCTGGAAGCTCTACCGCTGCGCCACCGTGCCGCCCTGTGTAATTGTGTAAACAGAATCTTGAAATAATAGATAATTGCACTGTACTAACTGAAAGCCACATCAAAGGCTCGCTTTCAGAAATACTTGGTATTGGAATCATACAGCATTTAAACAGGCCCTTTGGTTAACCCGTCCCTGGCCCACATTTGGTCCAAATCCCTCGACACCTTTCACTAGACAATAGGTGCAGGAGTAGGCCATTCGGCCTTTCGAGCCAGCACCGCCATTCAATGTGATCATGGCTGATCATCCCCAATCAGTACCCCGTTCCTGCCTTCTCCACATATCCCTTAATTCCTTTTGTAATTCTGAGTAGAACTTGAGTAGAATGGCACATGGGCGCAGTGGTAGAGTTGTGACCTCACCGCGGCTGAAACCCAGGTTCGATCCTGAGCGTTTGTGCGTTCTCCCTGTGACCGCGTGGGTTTTCTCCGGGTACTCCGGTTTTCTTCTCGCACTCCAAAGACGTGCAGGTTTGTGGGTTAATGGGCTTCTGCAAATTGTCCCTAGCGTGTGCGATAAAAGTGGCGTACGGGTTGTCGCTGGTTGGCGCGGACTCCGCGGGCTGTTTCCACGGTGACGTTTCAGGTCGGGACCCTTCCTCAGACTGAGAGTCAGGGGAGAGGAAAACAAGAGATGGGAAAAGGTACGTAGAACGAACAAATGAAAGGTATGTAGAAGGACATAGCAACGCCAGCAACGATGATCAAGGAAAGCTGGAGCCCACAATGGTCCATTGTTGGCTGTGGGGAAGGTGAAACAGTGAAACTCAGCAGGACGACAGTGAAACTAGCAGGAGGACTAAGGTGGGGGAGGGATGGG
Source organism: Raja brachyura (assembly GCA_963514005.1). The sequence continues at coordinate 6,415,291 of OY740788.1, read as the reverse complement.
TTACTTGAAGTTCGAGAAATCAATATTCTCTGCTCTGAAGATGCTGCCTATCCCGCTGAGTTACTCAGGTTAATTAGTTCAGGTTATGCCTAAATATAGTTTTAAATTTCCTCTTTCTTGGAATTGCAGTTGAATGGCCACAAGTCGATACTTTCATTTGTAGCATTACAATATTGACGTGCAATGAAAATAATACTTCCTTTATGGAAGGAAAAAAAATTGTCATTTCACACATGCTTAAATCAGTAATAAATGTGGCTTGTCGATTATTGCTTCAATTTTGCAAATTAATTGTAATGCATTCGATATTTCAGTAAACCGCTCTTTTGGTCCGAATATCTACAGGGCCAGATCAGCAAAGACCATGAATGCACTGTTAAAATCTTGATTAAAATATTATAATATAAAGGAACTGCACATTATAGCGCTTTGTGGTTTGGTGAATCTCGAAGAGATTCTGAACATCGCTTTCTGACACTAGACGAGGTTTTCGGGCAATCCCTTCGAAACCACGAGGGAAGTTTGTTTTTTCTTGAGCTTGTGTTGTGAAAAACTGTGTGCAAAATATGCCGTCGATTTACGTTTCTACTGAATTCCTTTTCAGCAATGGAGACAAAACTGATTACTTAACTGTAGACCAATTAGTCAGCTTTCTGAATGAAGTAAGCAACATTCATTCATTAACTTTGCCATGCATCTTGCTTGCGGTAGTTTGCTTCGCTCCCGCCCTTGCCCGCTACGTGTAATGCATGGATTGCCCGACTATTTATTTCGCTGCAGTATCTTTAATGCTATTTATTTATGAAGTAACAATAACAGCATCCGGACGCACAAAATGAGCCATGCATTACTGCTTTCGCTTCTGCTTTGCTGCCAATGCGTGCCACCTTGATGCATAGTTCCATGGATAGCGTAACTGTTGGAAATGTATGCCTTTTTGTGCATTGATAACCTTTCAATTATTTATTTCTTGGTTGCGATGATGTTTACTTTAGAGACACAGCATGAAAGCAGGCCCTTCGGCCCACCGTCTCCGCGCCGACCAGCGATCCCCGCACACTAGCCCCATCCTACACGTGCACACACACACATACAAGGGACAGTTTACAATCTTTACCGAAGCCAATTAACCTACAAACCTGTGCGTCTTTGGAGTGTGGGAGGAAACTGGAGCACCCGGGGAAAACCCACGCAAGCCACGGGGAGAACGTGAAAACTCCTTACAGACAACCACCCGTAGTCAGGATTGAACCCGGGTCTCTGCCGCTTTGAGGCCGCAACTCTACCGCTGCGCCACCGTGCCGCCCGGGTACTGATTTCGGCTAACTTTGATCTTAATTCTGCAGCCCTGATGCTACGATGTGAGATACCCGTGTAATAACAAAGCATTGTCATAAGTGATAGGAGCAGAATTAGGCCATTCGGCCCATAACGCCTACTCCCCCATTCAATCATTTCTGATCTATCTCTCCAGCTTAACTGCATTCTCCTGCCTCCTCCCCATAACCCCTGACACCCGTACTAATCAAGAATCTATCTCTCTCTGCCATAAAAATATGAATTGACTTGGATTTATCCACAGCCTTCTGTGGTAATGAATCCCACAGATTCACCACCCTTTGACTGAAGAAATCAAAGCCAGCATAAAAATCACACGTATATAAAATCATTGTGTTTCATACCCATTGGTATTTTATCCACGTGACATCTATATATTAAAAAACAGTAATCTGGATAGAACTACCTGCTACAGGTAGTAAATCAAAATATGGCGGCATAGTGGCGCAGCGGTAGAGTTGCTGCCTTACAGCGCTTGCAGCGCCGGAGACCCGGGTTCGACCCTGACTACAGGTACTGCCTGTACGGAGTTTGTACGCTTTTCCCATGACCGCGTGGGTTTTCTCCGAGATTTTCGGTTTCCTCCCTCACTCCAAAGACGTGCAGGTTTGTAGGGTAACTGGCTTGGCTTTGCGATACTTGGTACAAGTGTAAATTGTCCCCAGTGTGTGTAGGCTTGTGTTAATGACCGGGGATCGCCGGTCGGTGCGGACACGTTGGGTTTTCTCGTTTTTAGTCACTTCCACTGACACTTCCCTCTGCTCTTGCTCCCCTTCCTCCAACCTAGACATTTGGATGGAGCCATCCAAACCATCCAACTCTCCCACAGTCCCACATCTCTTTTAAGATCACACCTTCCCTAACTAGAATAGAATCAGAATACCATTTATTGGCATTTGAAACTAACTCACTGTGATGGAAGGCAAAGTCTTGTCTCTTCCCTGTTGTCCATTTTTCTCCCGATGTTAAAGCCCCCTGTGGGCGATGGTAAGTCCCGCGGCCGTTAAGGCCCTGCTCTGGGTCTTGATGTTGGAGCCCCCGGCGGGTGATGGCAAGTCCCGCGGCACCACCTTGCCTTAGATCATCTGTTGCCACCCCTGGTCTTTTCTCGCCTCCATTTCTTCCCCACCCGTCCTTTCAATCTGAGGGAGGGTCTTGGTCCAAAGCGTCACGAATAGGAAAGAACTGCAGATGCTGGTTTACACCGAAGATAGATACAAAATGCTGGAGTAACTCAGCGGGGCAGGCAGCATCTCTGGAGAGAAGGAATGGGAGACGTTTTGGGTCAAGACCCTTCTTCTGGTCTTGATCTGAAAGGTCACCCATTCTTTCTTTACCGAAACATCACCTGTCCATTTTCTCCAGAGATGCTGTCTGACCCACTGAGTTACTCCATCACTTTGTGTCTATCACCTCAATACTTAAGGGCCTGACGCAGATGGCGCGCGAAGGTTTTCTACATCCCAAAATCCTGGGGCTCCGCGCGTCACAGCCTACGTCACCACGCACCATGCGCGCGTTGTGAGTCGTGACGCGTAAATGATGTTGCGTAAATTACACGCAAATGACCCCCAAGTGGGACAGGCACTTTACTTTGCACTGTCCCGGCTCTCTCTATATAATTTTGTAACATTGATACCAAGTCCACATCTCCACTCCTCACTTTGCCTTTGGGAATTTAGTTAGTGTAGAGATACAAGCGTGGAAACAGGCCCTGTGGCCCACCGAGTCCGCGCCGACCAGCGATCCCCGCACATTGACACTATCATACGCACACTAGGGACAATTTTACATTTACACCAAGCCAATTAGCCGACAAACCTGTACGTCTTTGGAGTGTGGGAGGAAACCGAAGATCTCGGAGAAAACCCACGCAGGTCACGAGGAGAACGTGCAAACTTCGTACGGCGAGCTCCTCGCGGTCGGGATCGAACCCGGGTCTCTGGCGCTGTGAGGCAGCAACTCTACCGCTGCGCCATCGTGCCGCCCTTATCAGTAGCGTTGGCCCTGCTTATTTATTCTCTGCCATTTCTTCAAAGCACCACACGTCACAATAAATGCTCGTTCACTGAGGGGCTCCATTGGAATATTTTCATGAAAATAAACTTTCTTCCTTCATGTTGAGACGGAGGCAAAACGCCAGCTGAAATTTCACGGGGTGTAAAATCAATCTGTCTTTAAAGTTGAACACGATTAGAATTGCAACAGCGTGCAATACATGAGGTTAGCATAACCCAATCTTGAGATCTCTATTCTTAAATTATAGATTCAATCTAATTTGTCAAAATGCTGACTTCATTTCATGGGCTGACCTGTGGTAAATGCATGTGGAATCTTTGCTCTTTTATAACATCATAGAGAATGCTTTAGAGTTTAGACAGACACAATAAGCTGTAGTGACTCAGCGGGACAGGCAGCATCTCTGGAGAGAAGGAATGGGTGATGTTTTGGGTCAATAGACAATAGGTGCAGGAGTAGGCCAGCACCGCCATTCAATGTGATCACGGCTGATCATCCCCAATCAGTACCCCGTTCCTGCCTTCTCCCCATATCCCCTGACTCCACTATCTTCAAGAGCCCTATCTAGCTCTCTCTTGAAAGCATCCAGAGAACCGGCCTCCACCGCCCTCTGAGGCAGAGAATCCCACAGACTCACCTCTCTCTGTGAGAAAAAGTGTTTCCTCGTCGATCCTTCACCGGACTCGACCCGAAGCACCACCCATCCCTTCTCTGCAGAGATGCTGCCTGTCCCGCTGAATTACTCCAGCATTTTGTGTCTATCTTGCATTTAACCCAGCACCTGCAGTTCCTTCCTACCTATAAAATGCTTTGAAGGATAACATCGTTCAGTTTAGTTTATTGTCACGTGTACCGAGGTACTGTACAAAGCTTTTGTTGTGCACTATCCTGTCAGCAGAAAGACCATACATGATTACAATCCAGCCGTCCACAGTGTATAGATACATGATAAAGGGAATAACGTTTAGTGCGAGATAAAGTCTAGTAAAGTCTGATTAAAGATAGTCCAAGGGTCTCTAATGAGGTAGATGGTAGCTCAGGACTGCTCTCTAGTTGATGAGAGGACGGGTTGATTAGTACGGATGTTAGGGGATACAGGGAGAAGGCAGGAGCATAGGGTTAGGAGGGAGAGATAGATCAGCCACGATTGAATGGCGGAGTAGACTTGAAGGGCGAATGGCCTAATTCCACTCCTATCACTTATGGCCTTCGGACTGTCCAATTGCCTACTAACAGCCGGGAAGAAACCGTCCCTGAATCTGGAGGAAGTGTGCGTTTTCACACTTCTGTACCCTCTTGCCTGATGGGAGAGGGGAGAAGAGAGAGCGAGAGGGGGGTGAGACCGGTCATTGATTATGTCTGGCGGCCTTGCCGAGGCAGTGCGAGGTGCAGATGGAGACAGACGGTGACGGGGGCTCGCGTTAATTCATGTGTTTTTTTCCCCTCGCTGTAGAATCAACGAGATCCTCGTCTGAACGAGATTCTGTTTCCCTTCTATGATACCAAAAGAGCAATGCAGATCCTCGAACATTATGAACCAGATGAAGCACTGAGAAAGCAAGGTAACCCTCTTGTGTGTGTCCGCCTTCATACAAACGCCTGGTTACGATGATGACCACACAGCATCTTCAGACGCCGGCTACAGTCTTTTTATTTTGCAGTTCTTTTCGATCACTGATAATTTTGCAGTATTTTTTTAGTTTTTCGAGATACAGCGCGGAAACAGGCCCTTCGGCCCACCGAGTCCGCGCCGACCAGCGATCCCTGCGCACCAACACTATCCCACACAAACTAGGGGCAATTTACTATTGCTTCGCTCCATAGATGCTGTCTCACACGCAGAGTTTCTCCAGCATCTTTGTCTCTCTTCGATTTCTCCAGCATCTGCAGTTCTTTCTTAAACACTTCACTATGCACTAATATGATTATGCAGTATGGTGTACAATTTTGGTCGCCCAATTATAGGAAGGATGTCAACAAAATAGAGAGAGTACAGAGGAGATTTACTAGAATGTTGCCTGGGTTCCAGCAACTAAGTTACAGAGAAAGGTTGAACAAGTTAGGTCTTTATTCTTTGGAGCGCAGAAGGTTAAGGGGAGACTTGATTGAGGTCTTTAAAATGATGAAAGGGATAGACAGGGTTGACGTGGATAAGCTTTTCCCATTGAGGGTAGGGAAGATTCAAACAAGAGGGCATGACATGAGAATTAAGGGACAGAAGTTTAGGGGTAACATGAGGGGGAACTTCTTTACTCAGAGAGTGGTGGCTGTGTGGAATGATCTTCCAGCAGAAGTGGTGGAGGCAGGATCGATTTTAACATTTAAAAGTAAACTGGATAGGTATATGGACGGGAAGGGAATGGAGGGGTATGGTCTGAGTGCAGGTAGATGGGACTAGGGGAAAATAAATGGTCAGCACGGACTGGAAGGGCCGAGAAGGCCTGTTTCCGTGCTGTAATTGTTATATGGTTATTTGCTTGTAAACAATATCGTGTTCATTGAAAATGGATATGCTTCACACAAAAGTTATTTCAGGTGGTGGAAGAACTCAGGCTGCGGCCTAACTATACAGTAAGCGTTTGTCCCGGCCTTCATCTTGAATATTGCTCAGTCGTGCTCATTGGCACCAGGTTTTAATTGAGCAAATTCCTGGTGACCAGCTTCACAACTTTAAAGGAGACTAGACCAGTCTGCAGCCCCAACGCTCCCGTCCCCCACCCGTAGCCCCTAACTCAAGCCGTTCCCGAACGTAAGATTCCAGCACTCCCCTTGCCTCACTCCAGGGCCTGTCCCACGTTCACCACCTAATTCACGCCCTTTTTTACTCAGGCTAGAAAAAACGCTCCGACCTACTTGATGCCACGAGTACTACGACAAGCATCACGGCCTACCTACGACCTCGTGACGACCATGCTGCGAGTACGAGCCAAGGGCAAACTCGGCAGAGGTCGTGAATTAGGTCGTGAAAGTGGGACAGCCCCTTCAGCAGTGCTCTTTTTAAAAAAAAATCCAATTGCTCTTGCCCTGCGTGTTGCAATGGCAATTCTCCCTCCCCCTCCTGTGAGGTGAAAAGTTCAGAGTGTTCCTGTGTTGCTACTTTAAAGGAGATGTGCGGGGCAAGTATTCTTTGCACGGAGGGCGCTGGAACGCGCGGCCAGCGGTGGAGGAGGAGGTGGAGGCGGGTTCGATAGTTAAAGTTTTGTCGTCACACGAGATAGGTAGATTAGCACGGGGGGGGCAGGGGTTGTGATTGGGGAGAAGGTAGGAGAACGGGAGAGATAGATCAGCCGTGATTGAATGGTAGATTCGACTTGATGGGCCGAATGGCCTAATTCTGCCCCAATCGCTCCAGCCACAGTGAACATTTTCTGTACTATTTTTTTGTTGAGTCAGCGGAAAGACTATACACGATTACCACGGAGCTTTATTCTCACTTATGCACAGCTAGGTACTATGAAAATCTTTGTTTTTCTGCGTGCAGATTACACAAAGAGTTGCCATCAGGGTTGCCAACAAAGTTACAAAAAGTACTCGTCCCTTCTACGTTTCCCCGCACACAAACCGGGCGCCCCTTTGTTCTCTGTGGCCCCTTCCACCCCACCCCAACACTGGGTCCATCTTTCTTCTCGACGGCTCGTCCTGCCCACCTAGGCCCAACTCGCGGCACTGACCGACTACCAAGCCGACCACAGTGTAGCGAGTGGAGCGACTGGAATGAGCGATTGCAGGTCCACGTCTGGGACCTGCGCGCAGACGGGCGCCAACTTGGTGCCAGGGCGGTGAATCTGTGGAATACTTTGCCGCAGAAGGCTGTGGAGGCCAAGTCAGTGGATGTTGTGGAGACAGCGATCGATAGATTCTTGATTAGTACGGGCATCAGAGGTTGTGGGGAGAAGGCAGGAGAATGGAGTTGGGAGGGAGAGATAGGTCGGACATGATTGAATGGTGGAGTAGACTCGATGGGCCGAATGGCCCATCTGCTCCTATCCCTTATGATCTTGGGTGCACAGCGGTGCTTCAAGAGAATTTTGGATCAGCACATGGATACGCAGGGAATGGAGGGACGTGCAGGCAGATGAGATCCGTTTATCTTGGCATCACGTTCGACACAAACATTGTGGGCCGAAGGGCCTGTTCCTGACCTGTACTGTTCCGTGTTTAATGTTTAAGGGGAGCATTTTATTAGAGAAAATATTTGTTATTCAGTTTAGAGTTTAGAGAAACAGCGGTTTCCCCCCCTCACCGTACTTCTATGCCTTCTGGTTCTCGACTCCCCTACTCTGGGCAAAAGATTCTGTGTGATTGTACTTCATAAAGTCTTGTACACTTTCTCTAGTGAAGAAAGTTGCAGGTTCACAATGAGGAATTCCTTGCAACAGCCTGAGTCGTATCAGCTGACGAAAATTAACCAAAGCCTTTGGTTTGTTGATGTGTGTGTGGGAGGGGATAGGGTAAATAAATGAACAGCTGCTTTGGCTCCTCATCTATCAGAGGGACTATCCACAAATGTTTATAACATGATGCGGTAAAAACCCAGCCAAAATCCTTCCCCAGCACAGACTGCAGTGAATGATTGCAGCTGAGTGGTAGAGTTGCTGCCTCACAGCGGCAGAGACCCGGGCTCGATCCTGACTACGGCTGCTGTCTGTGTGGGGTTTGTACGTTGTCCCCGTGACCTGCGTGGGTTTTCTCCATGTGGTCCAGTTTCCTCCCACACTCCAAAGACCTACAGGTTTGTAGTTTAATTAGCTTGGGTAAAATTGTAAATGGCCCCTGGTGTGTGTGTGGGATAGTACTTGTGTACGGAGTGACTGCTGGTCGGGCGCGGACTCGGTAGGCCTGAAGCTGCCTGATTACGCACTGTATCTCTAAAATGAAAAAAATATTCCTCAATTTTTTTTCATACTCAAGAAGCATTGAGTATAAGAGTCAAGAGGTCATGATGCAGCTGCATAATGTTATGCCAGACTGCCTTTGCAGTATTGTGTGCAGTTCTGCTCGCCCCGTTACATGAAGGGTGCAGATGCTTTGGACAGGGTGCAGAGTAGGCTTACCAAAATGGAGATCCGTTTGGTAGGCTTACCAAAATGGAGCCCCGTTTGGTAGGCTTACCAAAATGGAGCCCCGTTTGGTAGGCTTACTAAAATGGAGGTGTCTTCCCTGCACCAGAATGCTGCTTGCATGAAAGGGCATCAGCGATAAGGAGAGACTGGACAAAGTTGTGTTGTTTTCTCAGAAGCGATCCAGTTTGAGGAGAGACCTGATGGAAGTATATAAAGTTATGTGAGGCATAAATAGGCTACAGAGTCAGAACGTTTTTCCCAGGATGGAAATGTCAAAGACATTTTCCCAGGATGGAAATGTCAAAGGGGGGGAACTTTGATGAGATGTGCGGGGCAGATTTTTTACACAGAGTGTGGTGGGTGCTTGGATCATGCTGCCGGAGGTGGTGGTGGAGGCAGAGGAGATAGTGGCATTGAAGAGATGGTGGCATTTATAGACAAGCACATGGATGTGCACGAAATGGAGGGATGTGGGTTGTGCGCTGGCAGCGTGGAAACAGACCCTTCGGCCCACCAAGTCTGGACCAAACAGCAATCCCCGCACGCTATCACTATCCTGCACGCACTCGGGACAATGTACAATTAACCTACAAACCTGTACGTCTTTGGGGTGTGTGAGAAGAAACCGGAGCACCCGGGAAAAAAAACCCCACGCAGTCACGGGGAGAACGCGCAAACGGCGTACAAGCGCGGGTACGGCAGCTGCTTTACCGTTGTGCCACAAGGCCACACGGAGTTTGGCTTATCTTGGCATCGTAGAAACATGGAAACATAGAAAATAGGTGCAGGAGGAGGCCATTCAGCCCTTCCAGCCATTCATTGTGATCATGGCTGATCGTGTTCGATACGAATGGCCTGTTCCTGTCCAGGAAGGAACTGCAGATGCTGGAGTAACTCAGTGGATCTGGCGGCATCTCTGGAGAAAAGGAACGGGTGACGTTTCGGGCCGAGACCCTCCTTCAGACTGAGAGGGAGACAGAGAAGCACATTACCCTTCCTTATCTCTGTATCTTTGTCCACCTGACTCTCAGTCTGAAGAAGGGTCTCGTCCCGAAACGTCACCCATTCTTTTTCTCCAGAGATGCTGCCTGTCCGGCCGAGTTACTCCAGCTTTTTGTGTCTGTACTGCTCTCTGTTGTCTGTGGGCTGAGAGTCGTGAGCCTGCTTTGTATTCCACAGTCGAGCTGTCAGTTCTCCAGCACGACCTTGCATCACATTTCTCCCGAGTGTTTCCACCATGCATGACCTTAAACCACAGTGTTGCTTTTCATAAACAAATCTTTTTCCCTGCCTGCAGATGGCGAGACAGACTGATCCACAAGGCGCAACAACTGCAAACCTAAAATTACTTTTTTAAAATTTCTTCTGCAGTTGTATAGGGCTCTGGTAAGGCCACATCTGGAGTATTGTGTACAGTTTTGGTCTCCTAATGTGAGGAAGGACATCCTTGTGATTTGAGGCAGTGCAGCGTAGGTTCACGAAATTGATCCCTTGGATGGCGGGACTGTCATATGAGGAAAGATTGAAAAGACTAGGCTTGTATTCACTGGAGTTTAGAAGGATGATGGGGGATCTTATAGAAACATATCAAATTATAAAAGGACTGGACAAGCTCGATGTAGGAAAATGTTCCCAATGTTGGGCGAGTCCAGAACCAGGGACCACAGTCTTGGAATAAAGAGAAGGCCATTTAAGACCACAGTCTTCGAATAAAGGAAGGCCTTTTGAGAAACAACATTTTCACCCAGAGAGTTGTGAATTTGTAGAATTCCCTGCCACAGAGGGCAGTGGAGGCCAAATCACTGGATGGGTTTAAGAGAGAGTTAGATAGAGCTCCAGGGGCTGGTGGAATCAAGGGATATGGGGAGAAGGCAGGCACGGGTTATTGATTGGGGACGCTGACCGACTAATGATGGCGGTGCTGGCTCGAATGGCCGATTGCACCTTTTTTCTATTTTCTATGACATTGCTAAGTTGGTTATATTTTGTTCAAAGTGAGTGCAATGACTTGTTAGACGTCTACCGAGATCTGATTAGTTCACTTGAGAGGTGCAGTGCGAAAACAGGCCGTTCGGCCCACCGAGTCCGCGCCGACCAGCGATCCTCGTGCCCTAATACTGTCCTACACACACTGGGGACAATTTACAATTTGGCCGAAGCCAATTATCCTGCAAACCTGCGCGTCTATGGAGTGCGGGAGGAAACCGGAGCAACCGGGAGAAAACCCACGCAGGTCACGGGGAGGACGGGCAAACTCCGTACAGACAGCACCCGAGGTCAGGATTGAATTCTGTTTTCCACTTATGGAACTGCCCAAAAAGGAGTTGAAAGTGAAATCTTCGGCAATGAAGCCAACAAATTCTTCCTTTCCGCAAAAAGCTAGTTCAGTGTCGCTGCTTATTGCATTGGTGCATAAAATATGCAAGAGATTGCTTGGTTAAATCTTAACAGTATCTGCCATCTAGTGGACATAGAGACAAACAGCCTTTGAAAGACATTTCCTTTAGATGGACACAAAAAGCTGGAGTAAAACTGGATTTCCTTCAGCATCTCTGGAGAAAAGGAATAGGTGACGCTTTTCTGGTTGTGATTCTTCTACAGACCGACCCGTCTTGACCTGAGATATTAACTCTTTCTTTTCTCCAGAGATGCTGTCTGACCAGCTGAGTTACACCAGTTTTTGTGTGTCTATCTTCGGTTTAAACCAGCATCTGTAGTTCCTTCCTACACCAAACCATTGCCTTTATATTGTTAAAGAAGGAACTGCAGATGCTGGAGGATCGAGGGTTACACAAAAAGCTGGAGAAACTCAGCGGGTGCAGCAGCATCTACGGAGCGAAGGAGATAGGCGACGTTTCGGGTCGAGACCCTTCTTCAGCCATTTCCTTTATATCACAGGTGGACAAAAATGCTGGGGAAACTCAGCGGGTGAGGCAGCATCTATGGAGCGAAGGAAATAGGCAACGTTTCGGGCCGGCCAAAAATAATCTATTCCTTCTCTCCAGGGATCCAGCCTGACTCGTTGAGTTACTTCAGTTTGCTGTGTCTGTCCTAATGGCACCATTCTCAAAACTTAGTTTAGTTTAAAGATACAGCATGGAAACAGGCCTTTCGGCCCACCGGGTCCGCGCCGACCAGCGATCCCCGCACATGAACACTATCCTCCACCCACTAGGGACAATTTTTACATTTACAATAGACAATAGGTGCAGGAGTAGGCCATTCGGCCCTTCGAGCCAGCACCGCTATGCACTGTGATCATGGCTGATCATCCACAATCAGTACCCCGTTCCTGTCTTCTCCCCATATCCCTTGACTCCGCTATCTTTAAGAGCCAATTAACCAACAAACCTGTACATCTTTGGAATGTGGGAGGAAAACAAAGATCTCGGCGAAAACCCGCGCAGGTCACGGGGGAGAGCGTGCAAACTCCATACAGACAGCACCCGTAGTCGGGATGGAAACTGGGTCTCCGGCGCTGCATTCGCTGTAAGGCAGCGACTCTACCGCTGCGCCACCGTGACTGCCAATATTTGCTATCCTGACCTCATTTATATCTTGGGTTACACAAAAAGCTGGAGAAACTCAGCGGGTGCAGCAGCATCTAAGGAGCGAAGGAGATAGACGACGTTTCGGGTCGAGACCCTTCTTCATTTATATCTTTATCACTGCAACCTTCCATCTCTGTGGCATGATCTACCTCTGCTTCCCCCCACCCCTCCAGCACTAAAAAAGTTGAGGGGAGACCATATAGAGGTATATCAAATGACAAGAGGCATAGATAGGGTAGACAGTCAGAACATTTTGGTAATGTCAATGTGGCACAGGTCGAAGGCGACAGGGGCAAAATCTAAAGAAAATATGCGGGGCAGGTTTTTTTTACGTAGAGGGTGGTGGGTGTATGGAACAAGCTGCCAGAGGAGTTTAGCTGTGTTTATTGTCAGGCGTACCGAGGTACAGTGAAAAACCTTTCTTGCGTGCCAACCAGTCAGAGGAAAGGTAATACATGATTACAATCGAGCCATTTTGCAGTGTGCAGATATATGATGAGGGAATGACGCTCAGTGCAAGGTAAAGTCCGATCAAGGATAGTCGGAGGATCACCAATGAGGTAGCTAGTAGTTCAGGAGGTAGTTGAGGCAGGTCCAATATCAATATTCAAAAGAATCTTGGACACATACATGGATAGGAAAGGTTTCGAGGGATGTGAGCCAAATGCGGGCAAATGGGACTAGCTTAGATGGTACATCTTGTCCACCATGGACATGTTGGGCCGAAGGGCCTGGTTCCGTGCTGTATGATTCTATTGCGGTGGTGGGTGCCTGGAATGCACTGCTGGGAATGGTGATGGAGGCAGATACGATAGTGATGTTTAAGAGGTACATGGAGCAGAATTAGGCCATTCGGCCCATCAAGTGCAATCCGCCATTCAATCATTGCTGGTCCATCTCTCCCCCCGAACTCCATTCTCCTGCCTTCTCCCCATAGCCCCTGACACCCGTACTAATCACAAATCTATCTATCTCTGCCTTAAAAATATCCATTGGCTTGGCCTCCACAGCCTTCTGTGGCAAATAATTCCACAGATTCACAACTCTCTGACTGAAGACATTTCTCCTCATCTCCTTCTTAAAAGAACGTCCTTTAATTCTGAGACTGTGACCTCTAGTCCTGGACTCTCCCACTAGTGGAAACATCCTCTCCACATCCACTCTATCCAGGTCTTTCACTACTCTGTATGTTTCAAAGAGGTCTCCCCCTCATTCTTCTAAACTCCAGCGAGCACAGGCCCGACATAGGTTAACCAACTCATTCCTGGGATCATTCTTGTAAACCTCCTCTGGACCCTCTCCAGAGCCAGCACGTCCTTCCTCGGATATGGTATGCAGAGAATGAAAGGTTATAGGTCACGAGCAGGCAGTGGAGATTAGTTTCTCATGTCATCGTGTACGGCACAAATGTTTTGGGCTCCTTGAAACTCTAGCCCATTAAATGTCACCTTGTTCCTTTATTCTTGTTCATCAGAATCTAAATTATATCCACAGATGCTGCCTGACTGCTATTTCCAACGCTTTCCGTTCAGTCTTCGATTTGTGTCATTAGCTGCATTTGACTTTTGGCCCATCCTGTTGCTCCTTTGGCTGCCTTGCACTTCTCCAACCTCTGTAAAATCCAGGTCACATAGAAACATAGGCGCAGGAGTAGGCCAATCGGCCCTTCGAGCCAGCACCGCCATTCAATATGATCATGGCTGATCATCCAGAATCAGTACCCCGTTCCTGCTTTCTCCCCATATCCCTTGATTCCGTTAGCCCTAAGAGCTAAATCTAACTCTCTCTTGAAAACGTCCAGTGAATTGGCCTCCACTGCCTCCTGTGGCAGAGAATTCCACACATTCACAACTCTTTGGGTGAAGAGGTTTTTCCTCATCTCAGTCCTAAATGGCCAACCCCTTATTCTTAAACTGTGACCCCCTGGTTCTGGACTGCCCCAACATGGGGAACATTTTCCTGCATCTAGCCTGTCCAATCCTTTAAGAATTTTATATGTTTCTATAAGATCCATTCTCATCCTTCTAAATTCCAGTGCATACAAGCCCAGTCGACCCATTCTTTCATCAGATGTCAGTCCCGTCATCACGGGAATTAACCTGGTGAACCTGCACTGCACTTCATCAAAAGTGCACACAATACTCCAGGTGTGGTCTCATCAGGGCCCTGTACAACTGCAGTAGGACCTCCTTGCTCCTAAACACAAATCCTCTCGCAATGAAGGCCAACATGCCATTAGCTTTTTCCACTGCCTGCTGTACTGCATGCTTACTTCCAGTGACTGATGTACAAGCACACCCAGGTCTCGGTGCACCTCCCCTTTTCCTAATCCTCACATCAAATACTCTCTTTCTAGTGCCTGTGATCCACAGCCTTCAATTAGTCTAGGACCATACTATGTCTGTGTGGAGTTTGCACGTTCTCCCTCTGACGGCGTTGGTTTCCACCGGTTTCCTCCCACATCCCAAAAGACGTGCGGGTTTGTCGGTTAATTGGGCCTCTGTGAAAATTGCCACTTGTGGGTAGGAACTCAAAAAGCTGGAGTAACTCAGCGGGGCAGGCAGCATCTCTGGAGGGACGGAATGGGTGACGTTTAAGGGCCTGTCCCGCTAGGCGATTTCTTTTAGGCGACTGTCATAATTGTTTCAGGTTGCCGAAAAAAACGGCGACTGGACTAATGGGCCTGTCCCACTTAGGTGATTTTTTTAGGCGACGATGACAATGGAATTCACCGGTCAGCACCGGCGACAACCTACGCCATCCTGGGGACAACCTGCGGCAGCCCCTACTTCACGAGAAGACAAGCTACAACAAGCCCACGGCCGTAAATATTTGAACAAAATCGTTCATAAAAAGCAACCATAAAGATGCTACGATTCTTTGGGCGACTGAGGAGACGACTCACGACCGTACAGGCGACACCCCGGCGATCATCTGGTGACAGCCTAGTCGCCTGTAGTCGCCTAAAAAAATCACCTAAGTAGGACAGGCCCATTACAGTCGAAACCCTTCTCCAATCTGAAGAAGTTCACTTGCATTATTGTAATTGAAGACTGAATTTATCTACGGTACGTGAAAAAATATAACCTTCATTTCTGGAGACAAATTATTCTGAAGTGCTGGAGGAACTTAGCAGGTCAGGCAGCATCTGTGGAGAGATTTAACAATGGAGTCTGAAGAAAGGTCCCAACTTGAAATGTCGTCTGTCCATTCCATGACCCGCTGAGTTCCTCTGGTACTTTCCTCGAGAACGTACAAACTCAGTACAGAGAGCAGCCGTGGTCAGGATCGAACAGGATCGGGTCTCTGGCGCTGTGAGACAGCAACTCTACCGCTGTGACATCTATGTTATCACACTTTAGCTCGCTACAGCTCGGCATTTAATACCATCATCCCTTCCAAGCTGGTTACCAAGCTCACGGAACTGGGCTTCTGCACATCCCTGTGCAATTGGATCTTCGACTTCCTTATCCACAGACCAAAGTCTGTTCGAACCATTTCATCCTCAGTAACAATTAGTACGGGAGCACCTCAAGGCTGCGTGCTCAGCCCCCTGCTATACTCACTCTATACCCATGACTGCGTAGCCGGTCATAGTGCGAACTGCATCATCAAGTTCGCCGATTACACCACTGTGGTTGGACGAATCACAGATGGGGACAAGTCAGAGTATAGAAATGAAATCGACCGACTGACCAAATGGTGCCAGCACAACAACCTGGCTGTCAACAGCAGTAAGACCAAGGAACTGATTGTCGACTTTAGTAGGGGAAGGATGAGGACCCACAATCCCGTTCATATCAACGGGACGATGGTAGAGAGGGTCATTAACTTTAAATTCCTGGGCGCGCATATATCAGAAGATCTTTCCTGGTCCCAGCTCACTGATGCAATTATAAAGAAGGCACACCAGCGCCTCTACTTCCTGTGAAGATTACGGAGAGTCGGCATGTGAAAGAGGATTCTCCTAAATTTCTGCAGGTGCACCGTACAGAGCATTCTGACCGGTTGCATCGTGGCCTGGTTCAGCAACTTGGACGTCCAGGAGCAGAAAAGGCTGCAGAAAGTTGTGACCACTGCCCAGTCCATCACCAGCTCTGACCTCCCCGCCGTCGAAGGGATCTATCGCAGTCGCTGCCTCGAAAAGGCAGCCAACATCATCAAAGACCCACACCACCCTGGCCACACACTCATCTCACCATTGCCATCGGGAAGAAGATACAGGAGCCTGAAGGCTGTAACGTCCAGGTTCAGGAACAGCTTCTTCCCTACAGCCATCAGACTGCTAAACACAACGAATAAGCTGTGAGCTGTGAACTGCAAAAGACTATCTTATTATTTGTTATTTGCACTATATTTGTTATTTATTGAACTTTTTCTTTTTTTCCCCCATTATACACAATGTTTACATATTCACTCTTTCTGTTGTGCTGCAGCAAGTAAGGGTTTCATTGTCCTGTCCGGGACGTATGGCAATAAAACACTGTTGACTCTCAACTCGACGTTATCATCTACTCCCTGCATACTCGGGAGAGTTTTACTGGCCAATTAACCTACAAATCCCACACGTCTTTGGGATGGCCCAAACCCTTTTTTTTTAAGGGTTCAGAGATGCAGTGCAGAAACAGGCAAGAGTCCGTGCCAACCAGCAGTTACCCCGTACACGGGCACTATCCGACACGCTCGGGACAATTTACAGTTTTTACCAAAGCCAAATTAATCTCCAAACCTGCACGTCTTTGGAGCTTGGGAGAAAACTGGAGAAAATCCACACAGGTCACAGGGGAGAACGTACAAACTCCGTACAGACAGCACCCGAGGTCTGGAACTATCCCGGGTCTCTGGCGCTGTGAGGCAGCAACTCTGCCGCTGCGCCATATATGTTATCCCACTTCCTCATCCGCTCCCTACACACTCGGAGGCTAATTAACCGACATATCCCTCCACATGGATAGGACAGCTTGGGCTAAACGTGGGCAGGTGGGACTGGTGTAGCTGGGACAGTGTGGGCAGGTTGGGCTGAAGGGCCTGTTTCCACGCTGTATCACCCTATGACTCGTTTGGGATATCTATGGTTGGTATTACTTAAAACGATCTTTTCTCAGCTACCCATGCAAAGTGAAATCTCGACGGCGCTGAAAGTTAGTGGAATAGACAATAGATGCAGGAGTAGGCCATTCGGCCCTTCGAGCCAACACCGCCATTCAATGTGATCATGGCTGATCATCCCCAATCAGTACCCCGTTCCTGCCTTCTCCCCATATCCCCTGACTCCGCTATTTTTAAGAGCCCGATCTAGCGCTCTCTTGAAAGCATCCAGAGAACCGGCCTCCACCGCCCTCTGAGGCAGAGAATTCCACAGACTCACCACTCTCTGTGAGAAAAAGTGTTTCCTCATCTCCGTTCTAAATGGCTTACTCCTTATTCTTAAACTGTGGCCCCTGGTTCTGGACTCCCCCAACATCGGGAACATGATTCCTGCCTCTAGTGTGTCCAAGCCCTTAACAATCTTATATGTTTCAATGAGATCCCCTCTCATCCTTCTAAACTCCAGAGTGTACAAGCCCAGCCGCTCCATTCCCTTGCCTTTCAGTGCAAACTCTGCAGTGTCTAACACCACCTTGCGCCACTCGGCACGGCGGCAGAGTTGCTGCCTGACAGCGCTCGCAGCTGAGACCCGGGTTCGATCCCGACCACGGGCGCTGCCTGTATGGAGTTTGTACGTTCTCTCCGTCTCCATGACCTGCGTGGGTTTTCTCCGAGATCTTCGGTTTCCTCCCACACTCCAAAAACGTGCAGGTTTGTAGGTCAATCGGCTTGGTAATAAGTGTAAATTAGTCCTAGTTTGTGTGGGATAGTGTAAATTATCCTTAGTGTGTGTCGGGTGCGCGGGGATCACTGGTGGGCGTGGACTCGATGGGCCGAAGGGCCAGTTTCCGCACTGTATCTCTAAAATAAAAATGAAAACATCTTCCCATTCCTCCGTTTTGTTTCATACTCCAGAGTATTGAGGATAAAAACCCAGAAACATTCCTTCTTGGCGAGTGGGTCTGCATTCTGATGTGTGAGACTGTTGCATTTTGTCTGTGCAGCAGTGAATGCAGAACGAAGCCCTTGGTATGACATTGATTTCCATCAGGGGAGAGGGTGATGTTTCCAGCGCATTTCTCTGCACATTAATCAGTTCTGGTTGGCTGCACAGACCTAATTAGCGACGCCGTACTAATGTACAGCGCGGCGCTGACACAGATTTTCCCAATCGAGTGGTCTGATTTGAATTCAGGCTGGAGAGGGTGCAGAGAAGATAGATGAGGATGCTGCCAGGACTGGAGAGTCCGAGCTGTGGGAAGAGGTCAAGCAAGTTGGGACTATTCCCTGGAGCGCAGGAGGATGAGGGGTGATCTTATGCAGGCGTATAATATCATGAGAGGAGTAGGTCGGGTAGACGCACAAGTCTCTTGCCCAGAGTGGGGGGGAGGGATTCAGGGCCAGAGGACATAGGTTTAAGGTGAAGGGGGAAACGATTTAATAGGAATCTGAGGGGTAGCGTTTTCACACGAAGGGTGGTGGGTGTATGGAACGAGCTGCCAGAGGAGGTAGTTGAGGCTGGGACTATCCCAACGTTTAAGAAACAGTTGGACAGGTACACAAAGGGTGGTGGGTGTGTGGAACGAGCTGCCAGCGGAGGTAGTTGAGGCTGGGACTATCCCAACGTTTAAGAAACAGTTGGACAGGTACACAAAGGGTGGTTGGTGTGTGGAACGAACTGCCAGCGGAGGTAGTTGAGGCTGGGACTATCCCAACGTTTAAGAAACAGTTAGACAGGTACATGGATAGGACAAGTTTGGAGGGATTTGGACCAAGCGCAGGCAGGTGGGACCAGTGTAGCTGGGACATGTTGGCCGGTGCGGGCAAGTCGGGCCGAGGGGCCTGTTTCCACCCTGTATCACTCCATGACTCTATGAATTAAAAACGATGAACGTTTGTTTTGCAGGCTGCATGTCGAGCGATGGGTTCTGCAGGTACCTGATGTCGGATGAAAATGCACCCGTCTTCCTCGATCGCTTGGAGCTGTATCAAGAAATGGACCAACCCCTCTCGCACTATTTTATCAGCTCCTCTCACAACACCTATCTCACGGGTCGGCAGTTTGGAGGCAAGTCCTCAGTGGAGATGTACAGACAAGTCCTTCTGTCCGGCTGCAGGTATGTCACGAATTGCTTGCGATATATTATTTTCCTTCCATAAGAGACTTCCGCGTTAGTTTTCAAGGAAAACTATCTTTAATGTGGGACGAAACTTAGAATTCATAATAGGCGGAGTGGTACATCCTGCAAAGAACTAACATCGAACTAGAGTGATTGATAGACACAAAATGCTGGAGTAGCTCAGCGGGGCAGGCAGCATCTGTGGAGAGAAGGAATGGGTGACGTTTCGGGTCGAGACCCTTCTTCCAATCGATCGACTCAGAGAAGGAAAGGGTGAAGTTTCAGGTCGAGACCCTTCTTCTGAGAGTGTCGACACAAATGCTGGAGAAACTCAGCGGGTGAGGCAGCATCTATGGAGCGAAGGAAATAGGTGACCTATCTCCTTCGCTCCATAGATGCTGCCTCACCCGCTGAGTTTCTCCAGCATTTTTGTCCACCTTCGATCTGCAGTTCGTTCTTAACAACTTCTGAGAGTGATTGTTAGTCGCCTTGGACTCGATGGGCCGAAGAGCCTGTTTCCATGCTATATCCCTAAACTAAACGACACAAGTGGTTGGAAGGAATTTCATTTTTACACGATTCCAACAGAGATGTGGCGTAAACCTTTCCGTGACTGAAAAGTGGCGCAGCGGTAGAGTTGCTGCCTAGCAGTGCCGGTGACCCGGGTTCGATCCCGACTGCAGGTGCTGTCCGTACGGAGTTTGCACGTTCTCCCTGCAGATTTTCGCGTGGGTTTTCTCCGAGTTCTCAGGATTCCTTCCACGTTCCAAAGGCGTGCGGGTTTGTAGGTTAATTGGCTTGGTGTAAATCTAAATTGTCCCTGGGATATTGTTAATGTGTGGGGATCGTGGGTCGGTGCGGAGGCGGTGGGCCGAATGGCCTGTTTCTGCTCTGTCCATCTAACACTAATGACTAAAAACTAAAGCATGGTATATGAATGGAACGAGCTGTCAGAGGAAGTGGGTGAGACGGACATAATACCAACATTTAAAAGACATTTGGGCAGGTACATGGATAGGACAGGTTCAGAGGGATGTGTACCGAACGCGGGCAGGTGGGACTAGTGTAGGTGGGACATCTTGGATAGTATGGTCGAGTTGGGCCGAAGAGCCCCATTCTGTGTCTGTGGGAGTGATCTATGGTGGGGACACAATGCAGATTGAGCAGAGCTATCAAAGGTGTGGTGGGATGGCAGGACTGTCATATGTTGAGAGAATGGAGCGGCTGGGCTTGTACACTCTGGAGTTTAGAAGGATGAGAGGGGATCTCATTTTAAGATATAAGATTGTTAAGGGCTTGGACACACTAGAGGCAGGAAACATGTTCCCGATGTTGGGCGAGTCCAGAACCAGGAGCCACAGTTTAAGAATAAGGAGTAAGCTATTTCGAACGGAGACAAGGAAACAATTTTTCTCACAGAGAGTGGTGAGTCTGTGGAATTCTCTGCCTCAGAGGGTGGTGGAGGCAGGTTCTCTGGATACTTTCAAGAGAGAGCTAGATAGGGCTCTTAAAAATAGCGGAGTCAGGGGATATGGGGAGAAGGCAGGAACGGGGTACTGATTGGGGATGATCACAGTGAATGGCGGTGCTGGCTCGAAGGGGAAAATAAATGGTCGGCATGGACTGGAAGGGCCGAGAAGGCCTGTTTCCGTGCTGTAATTGTTATATGGTTATGTGGCCGAATGGCTAGTCCGGCACCTATTGTCTATTGAATTTGCAGCATTCACATTGAATGGCGGTGCTGGCTCGAAGGGCCGAATGGCCTACTCCTGCACCTATTGTCTATTATCTATCGTACACTCTGTGACGTGACCAATGTTATTCTCTCCTCTAACTTTGCTCCATCATGAATCAAAAAGTTTCAATGTCCTTGCAACTTGTTCGTCCGTTCCTGTCAAGCAGATGCTCGTGGAATTGGCAAATCACCGTGTGTACCAGACTCGTTGGCTGGATGGTTGACAGGCTGAAAAAATACTGCCCTTGAAAGAACAGCAGCCGTCATGAATCGAAAATTAGATGGTCACAACGTTCTGGTAGTTGTGCAGTGGAGCAGAGATAGATGCTCCTGAACAGAAGGAGAATGCTGCAGATTGAATAGACAATAGGTGCAGGAGTAGGCCATTCAGCCCTTCGAGCCAGCACCGCCATTCAATGTGATCATGGCTGATCATCCCCAATCAGTATCCCGTTCTGCCTTCTCCCCATATCCCCAGACTCCGCTATCTTCAAGAGCCCTATCTAGCTCTCTCTTGAAAGCATCCAGAGAACCGGCCTCCACCGCCCTCTGAGGCAGAGAATTCCACAGACTCACAACTCTCTGTGAGAAAAAGTGTTTCCTCATCTCCGTTCTAAATGGCTTACCCCTTATTCTTAAACTGTGGCCCTTGGTTCTGGACACCCCCAACATCGGGAACATGTTTCCTGCCTCTAGCGTGACCAAACCCTTAATAATCTTATATGTTTCAATAAGAGTCCCTCTCATCCTTCTAAACTCCAGAGTATACAAGCCCAGCTGCTCCATTCTCTCAGCATATGACAGTCCCGCCATCCCGGGAATTAACCTTGTAAACCTACGCTGCACTCCCACAATAGCAAGAATGTCCTTCCTCAAATTAGGGGACCAAAACTGCACACAATACTCCAGGTGTGGTCTCACTAGGGCCCTGTACAACTGCAGAAGGACCTCTTTGCTCCCAACAGTACTCACAATGGCAAAACACATCCAGCACATATCACTTTGTTGTCTTTGTTGGCTTGATGGGCCGAATGGCCTACTCCTGCACCTATTGTCTATTGTTACCCAGCTAACAATAATCTATTCTCCATTTTCCTTGAACTTCATTCCCTTTGTACAATTTTCACACCTGAGACTTCCTTACCTATGTCTCCCCCTCCCCTGACATCAGACTGAAGAGGGGTCTTGACCCGGCCCATTCCTTCTCTCCAGAGATGCTGCCTGTCCCGCTGAGTTACTCCAGCATTCTGTGCCTATCTTCACTAAGTAGATAATTAGACAGAGCTTCTGAAATAGTTGCGTGAGTAATAAGAGGCGTTCGGTACATTGCCCAGAGGGGTGGCACAGTAGAGCTGCTGCCTTACATCTCCATGGACCCCCAGGTTAATTGGCTTTGGTAAAGAAATTATGAAAATTATCCCCAGTGTGTAAGATTCGATCCTGACCACGGGGTGCTGGCAGTGCGGAGTTTGCACGTTCTCCAGAGACCACCGTTATTCGACTTACACAGTTTAGCAGTAATTGGGCTCTGCCGGTTGCAAACACTTGTTATAACTACATAAATAACTAATTAAATAAATAAATCTTGTGCTCAAAGGAAAAAACAAGCTCACGGCTTAGTGCAACTTTTCATAAGATGCCTGCAGTAGACAAAAATGCTGGAGAAACTCAGCGGGTGAGGCAGCGTCTATGGAGCGAAGGAAATATTCATATATTTTTGTATGACTGCTTTCCCAGCACAAAATTTCAGTTAGTTTCATATATTTAACTCCACAAGTGTCATAAGTTCAGATGCGGCCTCACCTGCTCAAGATTCCAACATCATCAGATCATAAGAGATAGGAGCAGAATTAGGCCATTCAGCCCATCAAGTCTACTCCGCCATTCAATCATGGCTGATCTATCTCTCCCTCCTAACCCCATTCTCCTGCCTTCTCCCCGTAACCCCTGACACCCGCACTGATCAATGTGTTTCATTTTCAACCTTTTTTTTATCAGGCACGCACGGTTTTTTGTCCCGGTGGGCAGCGCGACTCTCGTTGCAGCGGCCTCTGCAGTCCGTTTTTTTTGGTCTCGTTTGAGTGTAGTTAGTTAGTGTTTTTTTTTTAGCTGGATTTGTGTGGGGGTGAGGGGTGAGGTGTGGGGAAACTTTTTAAATCTTTTCCCTGTACGGAGGACCCGACCTTTCCTCTGTCGGGTCTCCGTTGTCGTTGGGGCCTAGCACCGTGGAGCGGCCTCCAACCGGACCTGGGGGCTCCAGTCGCGGAGCCTGCGGGCTACTCACCATCGTGGAGCTGGCCGAGTTGGGAACGGGAGGAGCTGTGGTGGCGCTGCTGCTGTTGCCCGACCCTGGAGATTCGGAGGCCCCAGCTGCAGGCCGGTGGACGGTAACACCGGGAGCTCGCGGGTCCCTGGTGGGAGACCGCTTTTCGAGGCTCCCGCAACGGCAACTTCTCCCGCCCGAGTTGGGGGGGTTGAAGACGACATGGAGCGGGGCCTGATATCGCCCGACGCGGCTTTAATGGCCGCGGGACTTGCTAGGGCCCGCCGGGGGCTCCAACATATAGACCCGGAGCGGGGCCTTGCATCGCCCAGCAGGCCGCTGGGACTTATTTACCATCGCCCACCGGGGGCTTTGACTCTGCCATCGGGAGGAAAATGGGGAGTGCAGGGGAGAGATAAGACTGTGCCTTCCATCACAGTGAGGAGGAGATTCACTGTGATGGATGTTTGTGTCAATTGCGTTGTGTCTTGGTTCTTTTCCTATTTGTATAACTGCAGAAACTAAATTTCGTTTGAACCTCAATGAGGTTCAAATGACAATAAACGGTATTGTGTTGTTTAGTTTACCTCAGAGATACAGCGTGAAAACAGGCTCTTCGGCCCATCGAGTCTGCACCGACCAGCAATCTTGCCTACTTCATCTACCTAACCTACAAACATGCACTGGTTGTTGCCTGCACCCACTAGGGACAATTTACAGAAGCCAATTAACCGACAGAACTGGGCGTCTTTGGAATGTGTGAGGGAAACCTGAGCACCAGGAGAAAACCCACGTGGTCCCAGGGAGAACAGTATAGACGGCACCCTTTTTCAGGATCGAACGTGGGTCCCTGGTGCTGTGAGGATGCAACTCTACCGCTGCTCCACTGTTCAGTCCCAGTAAAAATGATGTCACCTCCCTGTTGGAATAGAGTCAGACTGAGAATATTTTCAACAAAGCGCGTAATTTAGTTTTGAGGTACAGCACGGAAAAGAGGTCCTTCGGCCCACTGAGTCTGAGACGACTCTCAATCACTCTAGTACCATGCTATCCCACGTTCTAATCCACTCCCTACACACTAGGGACAATCTACGGAGGGCCAACTAACCTACAAACTTGCACGTCCAGAACCAGGGGCCACAGTCTTAGAATAAAGGGGAGGTCATTTAAGACTGAGCTGAGAAAAAACTTTTTCACCCAGAGAGTTGTGAATTTGTGGAATTCCCTGCCACAGAGGGCAGTGGAGGCCAAATCACTGGATGGATTTAAGAGAGAGCTAGATGGAGCTCTAGGGGGTAGTGGAGTCAAGGGATATGGGGAGAAGGCAGGCACGGGATATTGATAGGGGACGATCAGCCATGATCACAATGAATGGCGGTGCTGGCCCGAAGGGCCGAATGGCCTCCTCCTGCACCTATTTTCTATGTTTCTATGTCTTTGGAGTGTGGGAGGAAATCAGAGCAACTGGAGATAGTGTGAGGAGCACGATAGTTTCTTGATGAGGAAAGACGTCAAAGGTTGCAGGGAGAGGGCAGGAGAATGGGGTTGTGAGGGAAAGATACATCAGCCATGATTGGATGGCGTAGTCTCGATGGGCCGAATGGCCTAATTCTACTCCAATAGACAATAGGTGCAGGAGGAGGCCATTCGGCCCTTCAAGCCACCACCGCCATTCACTGTGATCATGGCTGATCATCCACAATCAGTACCCCGTTCCTGCCTTCTCCTCATATCCCCTGACTCCGCTATCTTTAAAAGCTCTCTCTTGAAAGCATGCAGAGAATTGGCCTCCACTGCCGTTCCAAATGGCCTACCCCTAATTCTTAAACTGTGTGACCCGCTGGTTCTGGACTCCCCCAACATGGAGAACATCTAGAGTGTCCAAACCCTTAATAATCTTATATGTTTCAATAAGATCTCCTCTCAACCTTTTAAACGCCAGAGTGTACAAGCCCAGCCGCTCCATTCTATCGACGTATGACAGTCCCGCCATCCCGGGAATCAACCTGGTCCAGGTCTTTTTGGGCTGTGTATCTCTCTGGGTCTAAACTGACTACTCTTGTGCATTGTGGTTTATTGTACGGTAGATATGTCTTGTTGTGAATGTGCATTTGGTTTTCAGTGGCAATATGTTTTGCTTGAAGTGCTCGTTTTGTTTTTACAGATGTATTGAATTAGATTGCTGGGATGGGAAAGGGGAAGACCAAGAGCCAATAATAACACACGGCAAGGCGATGTGCACAGATATTCTTTTTAAGGTAACGTTCTCCCTTGTTGTGCTATGAATGCAACGCTATTTTTAATGCTTATCTTTTCTGCGAGTCTGGATAATGTCGTGGGAAGTCGAGGTGTTTCCCATGACTTGGAAGAAAGCCTTTGAGCCCATCGGGTCCAAGACATATTCCTGCAATCAGGGGGAGAACCTGCAAACTCCACAAACTCAGATACGGGGGTGCAGATTGACCTTGCCCGTACGATGTTTGAAAGATAGATGTGGAAAGGAAGATCTTGAAAGGAAGAACATGGCTGCTGGTTTAGACACAAAAAAAAAGACACAATAGTGCTGGAGTAACTCAGCAGGTCAGGCAGCATCTCTTAAGACAAAGGGTCTGAAGAAGGGTGTCGAACCGAAACGTTGCCTATTTCCTTCGCTCCATAGATGCTGCCGCACCCTCTGAGCTTCTCCAGCACTTTTGTCTACCATCTCCTTAAACGCACTAATTTAGTTTAGTTTATTTGTCACATGTACCAAGGTACAGTGAAAAGCTTTTTGTTGTGTGCTATCCAGTCAGCGGAAAGACTGTACATGATTCGTCCAATCCAACCTAACAAGTTGTGGCAGGTACTATAGCAACGTTTAAGAAACATCTAGACAGGTACATGGATAGGGTAGGTTTAGAAGGATATTGGGTCAAACGCAGGCAGGTGGGACTAGTGTAGATGGCTAAAGATGTTTGCACGCTCTAATGGCCTTTTCCCACAGTACGAGTTCATTCCAAGAGCTCTCCCGAGTTTTAAAAAAATCAAACTCGTGATAAGCACAGAGAATGAACGTAGCGGGTACGTCGGAGCTCGGGGACGTCTCTTAGCGCTAACGGCAGGTACGTGGGAACACTCGCTAACGGCAGGTAAGCGCGGGAAGACTCGTGAAGATTTTTCAACGTGTTGAAAAAAGTCCACGAGAGCCCCGAGTACCGATGAGCGGCCATTACCGTAAATCTCCGAGTTCGAATCAGGGACAAACTCGGGAAAAGTCTTGGAATGAACTCGTACAGTGGGACAGGGCTATTGGACTCTACAAGTCAAGTCAATGAAAATGGATATTCATTACCACCAACATAAATACATATTAAAGCCTATTCATATCCACAATCTGACCGTTTTCCAACAATCGAGGCAAAATCCATGTTCCCCAGTTTGAAGACAAACTCAGGGTAAATTCAACACTTTGTGTACTAATGAAATTCCTCAAGTAGCATTGTGGTCCCATCTCTATTCATACAACTGCCTACATAGAATAGAGTCAGAATGAATATCCGTCAGTGTGACATCAAAAGGAAAAATCAGGTGAGATAAATGTGATCGTGCAATGAATGCTAAACAGAAACTAAGTCGAGACGTACGGGCGGTCACGGTGGCACAGGGGGTAGAGTTGCTTCCTTACAGCGAATGCAGCGCCAGAGACCCGGGTTCGATCCCAACTACTTGTGCTGTCTGTACGGAGTTTGTACGTTCTCCCCGTGACCTGCGTGGGTTTTCTCCGAGATCTTCGGTTTCCTCCCACACTCCAGAGACGTGCAGGTTTGTAGGTTAATCTGGGAGGGACACACACACTTTACATTCATACCAAGCCAATTAACCTACAAACCTGTACGTCTTTGGAGTGTTGGGAGGAAACCGGAGCACCCGGGGAAAACCCACGCAGGTCACGGTTCAAACTCTGTACAGACAGCACCCGTACGCAGGATCGAACCCGGGTCTCTGACACTGTAAGCTCTGTACCTCTGGGTGAATATGGAAGGGTAAGGTGTGAAAACGAGATATCAAAGGGGATGTGGCTCAAAGAAAATCTAGAGCTGGGGGATGGTGAGAACAAGGCATATAAAGATTAAATTTAATCAGGACGGCGGTCTGATTGGTCGGAGAACTGGGATGGGAGAGAGAGGGAAAGCAAGGGCTACTTGATGTTAGAGAAATCAATATTCATACCGCTGGGGTGTAAGCTGCCCAAGTGAAATGTGAGGTGCTGTTCCGCCAATTTGCGCAGGGCCTCACTCGGGCAATGGAGGAGGCCCAGGACAGAAAGGTCGGTGTGGGAATGGGAGGGGGACTTGAAGCATTTATTGTGAACCAGCATCTGCAGTTCCTTCCTACGCGTTTCAACAGCGGAGGTATGTGATTTCCACGAACCTGCCATCCACAGGGGCGTATTAATGCCTGAGATATGATCACTGGAAAATGACTGGAAATTTATATGAAAATCTGAGCAATCAGCTAGAGTTAATGAGTCCGCTTTTTAAGATAGATAAAAATGCTGGAGGAACTCAGCGGGTGAGGCAGCATCTATGGAGCGGAGGAATAGGTGACGTTTTGGGTCGAGACCCTTCTTCAGGCTGATGTCGGGGTGGTGGGGGCGGGAAGAAGAAAGGAAGAGGCGGAGACAGTGGGTTGTGGGAGAGCTGGGAAGGGGAAGGGAAGGAGGGAGAAAGCAAGGACTACCTGAAATTGGAGAAGTCAATGTTCATACCGCTGGGGTGTAAACTACCCAAGCGAAATATGAGGTGCTGCTCCTCCAATTTACGGTGGGACTCACTCTGGCCATGGAGGAGGCCCAGGACAGAAAGGTCGGATTTGGAATGGGAGGGGGAGTTGAAGTGCTGGGCCACCGGGAGATCAGGTTGGTTAGTGCGGACCGAGCGGAGGTGTTCGGCGAAACGATTGCCAAGCCTGTGCTTGGTCTCACCGATATAGATCAGCTGACATCTCGAGCAGCGGATGCAATACATGAGGTTGGAGGAGCTGCAGGTGAACCTCTGTTGCACCTGGAAAGACTACTTAGGTCCTTGGATGGAGTCGAGGGGAGAGGTAAAGTGACAAGTGTAGCATTTCCTGCGGCTGCAAGGGAAAGTGCCAGGAGAGGGGGAGGTTTGGGTGGGAAGGGACGAATTGACCAGGGAGTTAAGGAGGGAGCGGTCCCTGCGGAAAGCCGACAGGGGAGGAGATGGGAAGATGTGGCCGGTGGTGGGATCCCGTTGGAGTTGGCAAAAATGCCAGTGGATTATCTGTTGTATGTGACGGCTGGTAGGGTGGAAGGTGAGGACAAGGGGGAGTCCGCCCTTGTTACGAGTGGGGGGATGGGGGGAGTGCGAGCAGAGTTACGGGGTATAGAAGAGATGGTGATTTTGATGTTGCTATTTTACTGACAGGATGTAATTCAAGCCATAAAGGAGACGGCATTTGTAACGTCAGAATATCCTGTTATCCTCTCATTTGAAAATCACTGCAGGTAAGTGTTTGCCTGAGGCTTGATAAATAGTTTGCTGTTGTAACGTGAATGTCGACGAGCTGAGACGTAACCTCACTACAATGCTCAAGTTTAGTTTAGAGATACAGCGCGGAAACAGGCCCTTCGGCCCACCGAGCCCGTGCTGACCAGCCATCCCCGCGCACTAACACTATCCTACACCCACCCACTAGGGACAATTTTTAACTTTTATACCAAGCCTATTGGTGTGGGAGGAAACCGAGGACCTCAAGGAAAGCCCACTCGGGTCACGGAGAGAACGGACAAACTCCGTACAGA
Organism: Raja brachyura; assembly: GCA_963514005.1. Next base: position 6,386,311 of record OY740788.1, on the reverse strand, counting down.
CAGCACCCGTAGTCAGGATCGAACCAGGGTCTCTGGCTCTGGAAAGGCAGCAACTCTATCGCTGCACCACCCTCGGGGCCAACGGAGTCAGAGGAGGTGCCACCGGGAACAAAGGAGGACCCAGCTTTGGGGAACCGCCATGGGGGGGGGGGGGAGAAGAACAATGGACAATGGAGGACCATATCATTTAGGCAACTTATCTGAGGAAGAATGTGCTGGCTCTGGAGAGGGTCCAGAGGAGGTTTACAAGAATGATCCCAGGAATGAGGGGGCTAGCATATGATGAGCGCGTGTCCACACTGGGCTTGTACTCGCTGGTGTGTAGAAGAATGAGGGGGGGGGGGGGGGGGACCTGATTGAAACGCACCAAATAGTGAAAGGCCTGGATAGAGTGGATGAGGAGAGGATGTTTCCACTAGTGGGAGAGCCTAGGACCAAAATCACAGCCTCACTATTCAAGGACGTTCCTTAAGGAAGAAGATAAGGAGGAACTTCTTTAGTCAGAGGGTGGGGAATCTGTGGAATTCTTTGACACAGATGTCTGTGAAGGTCTTCAGTGGATATTTTTAAGGCAGAGATAGACTGATTCGTGATTAATACAGGTGTCGGGTTATGGGGAGAAGGCAGGATTGTTGCAAAACACACTTGGCTAATAAGATAAATATTATAATTATGACTATGATTGAATGGCGGAGTAGACTTGATGGGCCGAATGGCCTAATTCTGCTCCTATACCTTATCACATAGCAAAAGGATTTGAGTATAGGAGCAGGGAGGTTCTACTACAGTTGTACAGGGCCTTGGTGAGACCACACCTGCAGTATTGCGTACAGTTTTGGTCTCCTAATCTGAGGAAAGACATTCTTGCCATAGAGGGAGTACAGAGAAGGTTCACCAGGCTGATTCCTGGGATGGCAGGACTTTCATATGAAGAAAGACTGGATAGACTCGTCTTGTACTCGCTAGAATTTAGACGATTGATGGGGGGATCTTATAGAGCCTCAGAATGAAAGGACATTCTTTTAGGAAGGAGATGAGGGGGGATTTCTTTAGTCAGAGGCTGGTGATTCTGTGGAATTCTTTGCCACAGAAGGCTGTGGAGGCCAAGTCAGTGGATATATTTAAGGCAGAGATAGATAGATTCTTGACTTTCATATGAGGAAAGACTGGATAGACTCGGCTTGTACTCGCTAGAATTTAGAAGATTGAATTTGGGGATCTTATAGAGACTTACAAAATTCTTAAGGGGTTGGACAGGCTAGAAGCAGGAAGATTGTTCCCGATGTTGGGGAAGTCCAGAACAAGGGGTCACAGTTTAAGGATAAGGGGGAAGTCTTTTAGGACCGAGATGAGAAAAACATTTTTCACACAGAGAGTGGTGAATCCGTGGAATTCTCTGCCACAGAAGGTAGTTGAGGCCAGTTCATTGGCTATATTTAAGAGGGAGTTAGATGTGGCCCTTGTGGCTAAAGGGATCAGTGGGTTTGGAAAGCAGGCAGGAATTTTGTTTGGAATTGCATATGTCGATGTATTTCTAAATGACGATAACGTTTGTTTGTTTGACTTTTAAGGTACAGAATACTGAGTTGGATGATCAGCCATGATCATATTGAATGGCGGTGCAGGCTCGAAGGGCCGAATGGCCTACTCCTGCACCTATTTTCTATGTTTCTATGACCCGGCGTGGGGGAGAGGGGAGAGCAAAGGTGGACCCGGCGCGGGGGTATTTTGTAACTTCATCAGCGCCCGTTATGTGGCGACTGTTTGCATACCTTGGGTATGCGAGCAAAGAATTCCACTGTGACCTGTCACCTGGGACATTGCAGTATTCGTTCCATCCCTAAAATGCGGCGTTATTCTGCTGTACTAAATGATTCCTCCTTTGCAGCAAACCCCAGCAGTACAAGATGGCCAAATACAGTGAAGAAATCTTTGCAGACCTTCTATTGAAGCAGCCGCTGGAAAACAACCCGGTAAGCTTACACTTTTATGTCGATGTATTGTTAAAAAGAATTACTCAAATCAATACTCGTCGCAAAACGTTGATCTTGACCTTTTGCTTCACAGCTAGAAGCCGGCAGACCTCTGGCATCTCCTAACGACCTGAAGAGAAAAATACTCATCAAAAATAAGAGGTTAAAACCTGAAGTAGAGTCAAGTAAGTTGGAAGCTTCAGTCATCTTGTTGTGTTTCATTGTCTATAACATGTTTTCACCTAGCTCACAGCCAACCGTGGCCTGTTTCGTTACTGTTTTACATATCTTTCATTCAATAGACAATACACAATAGGTGCAGGAGTTGGCCATTCGGCCCTTCGAGCCAGCACCGCCATTCAATGTGATCATGGCTGATCATCCCCAATCAGTACCCCGTTCCTGCCTTCTCCCCATATCCCCTGACTCCGCTATCTTTAAGAGCCCTATCTAGCTCTCTCTTGAAAGCATCCAGAGAACCGGCCTCCACCGCCCTCTGAGGCAGAGAATTCCACAGACTCACCACTCTCTGTGAGAAAAAGTGTTTCCTCGTCTCCGTTCTAAATGGCTTCCTCCTTATTCTTAAACTGTGGCCCCTAGTTCTGGACTCCCCCAACATTGGGAACATGTTTCCTGCCTCTAGTGTGTCCAAGCCCTTAATAATCTTATATGTTTCAATGAGAACTCCTCTCATCCTTCTAAACTCCAGAGTGTACAAGCCCAGCTGCTCCATTCTCTCAGCATATGACAGTCCCGCCATCCCTGAAATTAACCTTGTAAATCTACGCTGCACTCCCTCAATAGCAAGAATGTCCTTCCTCAAATTAGAGGACCAAAACTGCACACAAAACTTCAAAGTCATCTTGTTGAGTTTCGTTGTCTATAACACGTTTTCACCTAGCCCACAGCCAACCGTGGCCTGTTTCATTACGTTTTTGCATATCTTTCTTTCATTTGTTCTATATTTCACATCGCCGTCCACATCTCTCATTTCCCTCTCCCTCCCCTGACCCTCTGAAGAACGGTCTCGACCCCTAAACATCACCTATTCCTTTTCTCCAGAGATGCTGCCTGACCCGCTGAGTTACTCCAGCTTGTTGCGTCTACTGTCTTCGATCTAAACCAGCATCCGCAGTTCCTTCAACACTGCCAAACTAAGATTCTTTGTACAATGTAGTTAAGAAATGTGTCTGTTTTGGTGACTCGATTGTCACCTATGGAAATCCAGAGGAAAATGCTGGAGTAACTAACTCAGCGGGTCAGGCAGCATCTGTGGAGAAAAAGGATATGTGACGTTTTGGGTCAGAACCCTTCTTCAGACTGAAACTAGAGGTGGAGTGGCAGTTTCAGCCTGTTAAACTGGTTCTCCTCAACTGTCAGAGTGAAGCCACACTGCCCCCCATTGATGAACTGTACACTGCAATTGCAGGATAAGATCATCTCTGACCCCTCTCACCCTGGCCACAAACTCTTTGAATCACTTCCCTCTGGAAGGCAACTCCGGTCTGTCAAAGCTGCCACAGCCGGACATAAAAAATGTTTCCACGAGTAGCAGCTCCACTCAATAACCTAAAGTCTGCAGCCTCCTTTTGCTTTGGTATTGGATTTCATTCACATGTTTAAACTATAATGTTTTATTCTTAATGTTTAAATGTTTTATGTTTTATTTTAATGGCTTACATTATGTCAATCGACAATAGACCACAGGTGCAGGAGTAGGCCATTCGGCCCTTCGAGCCAGCACCGCCATTCAATGTGATCATGGCTGATCATCCCCAATCAGTAACCCCGTTCCTGCCTTCTCCCCATATCCCCTGACTCCGCTATCTTTAAGAGCCCTATCCAGCCCTCTCTTGAAAGTATCCAGAGAACCTGCCTCCACCCGCTTCTCTGTGTGACAAAGATGTTGTGTTGTCACTTGCGAGCGGAGCACCAAGGCAAATTCCTTGTATGTGTACATACTTGGCCAATAAACATATTAATTTATTCATTCATTCATAATTTATTTGCTTGGATAAAGCGTCTCATATTTCGCTTGGGCATCTTGCCACAGTTGGTCAAATCATTGGGTATTTTTTAAGGCATTGACAGATCCTTCATTAGTGAGGGTGTCAAGGCTACGGGGAGATGGCAGGAGAATGGGGTTGTGAGGAAATGATAGATTAGCCAGGATTGAAGGGAGGAGTAGATTTGATGGGCCAAATGGCCTAATTTTACTCCAAGAACTTATAAACTTGTGTTGTATTCGCTGAAGTGCAAGTGCTGATGATAAACGTGGACTGAGAGATTATAGACCTCCTGTTGCAATAGAGCCACAGAGTGATACAGCGTGGAAACAGGCCCTTCAGCCCAACTCGCCCACACCAGCCAACATTAGGGGCTTGGACACGCTAGAGGCAGGAAACATGTTCCCGATGTTGAGGGAGTCCAGAACCAGGGGCCACAGTTTACGAATAAGGGGTAAGCCATTTTAGAACGGAGACGAGGAAACACTTTTTCTCACAGAGAGTGGTGAGTCTGTGGAATTCTCTGACGGTGAGTCTGTGGAATTCTCAGAGGGCGGTGGAGACCGGTTCTCTGGATGCTTTCAAGATAGGGCTCTTAACAATAGCAGTCGGGATATGGGGAGAAGGCAGGAACGGGGTACTGATTGGGGATGATCAGCCATGATCACAATGAATGGCGGTGCTGGCTAGAAAGGCCAAATGGCCTACTCCTGCACCTATTGTCTATTGTCTATTGTCCCAGCTACACCAGTGCCACTTGCCGGCATTTGGTCCATATCCCTCTAAAGCTGTCCTATCCATGTACCTGTCTGAATGTTTCTTAAACATTGCAACTTAAACCTCACTTTAAACCTATGCCCTCGATGCACCTACTCTGGGCAAGAGACTCTTGTGCATCTACCTGATCTATTCCTCTCATGGTTTTGTACACCTCTCTAAGATCACCCCTCATCTTCCTGCGCTCCAAGGAGTAGAGTCCCAGCCTGCTCAACCTCTCCCTGCAGCTCAGACCCTCGAGCCCTGGCAACGTCCTTCTAAATCTTCTCCGCACCCTTTCCAACTTAAGGGCCTGTCCTACAAGCATGCAACTCTATGCGATGAACGCGATCAAACTAGAAGCGGGGGCCGCGCGGAGGTCGGGTGATCCCCTGTACAGGGCCGTTCCCACCAGCATGCGCCTGCATGCGGCAAGCACGACCAAACCGGCAGCGAGGGCCGCACGGAGGTCGGGTGAGTGGCGCAACGCGGCGCAAAGTGAGGCGAACCTGGAGCGAAGTCTAAAGTAAGTTCGCCAGGACAGAGAGGGGCACAGAGGCACACACACACAGAGGGCCACGGAGCCACACACATAGAGGGTCATGGAGGCACCTACAGATAGGTTCACGGAGGCACGATGTCGAGACGGTGTGTAATGCGTCGAGGCGACTGCGAGCCGACAAGCCGTTGCCGCGCGGAATTTTTGAACATAGTCAGTTTTTCGGAGCCCCGCGCGATGTCGGGACGAACTCCACACAATTCCGCACGGCTCCGGCGATCGAAGTGGGACCAGCCCCGCGACGCTGGACGGCTCAAGCGACCACGTTAGGTCGCGCTAATCGCATGGAGTTGCATGCTGGTGGGACAGGCCCTTTAGCAAAGTCTTTCCGATAGCATGGTGCGCAGAACTGGGCACACGGCTGCCTAAATGGGGCCTCACCATCATTTTACACAACTGCAACTTGACCTCCCATGTATTTGACTGTATTTGGGCAGTGACAACAGGGAACTGTAGTTCTCTCCCATCTATGTCAGATAAGAGGGAGCAAAGGTCCATGCACTGTGGACAAAAATAGGAGAATATGTTCTGTAAAGCAATACTTGAAATGCCTGGTTAATAACGGCCTCAGGCTGTGTCTCTGATTCAAAGTCGGACTGGCATTTTAAAATTCATTTTAAGTAAATTTGGAATCCACGCTACTTAAATGGCCATGTTTTCTTTTCCCTGCTTGCAGTCTGCGTCACTTCCATATGTAGGATCATCAGGAAGGCTGGCTCAGTCCTAGGGGCCGAGTTGGATTCACGGGAGGTGGCCTTGGAGGGGAGGATGCTCCTCAAACTGCGGAGCATCCTGGACAATACAGCTCATCCCCTCCGTGGCACACACTGGTCAACCTGAGGAGCACCTTCAGCAACTGCAGATGCTGGAAAATCGAAGGTAGACAAAAGTGCTGGAGAAACCCAGCGGGTGAAGCAGCGTCTATGGAGCGAAGGAAATAGGCAACGTTTCGGGCCGAGACGTTGCCTATTTCCTTCGCTCCATAGATGCTGCTGCACCCGCTGAGTTTCTCCAGCACTTTTGTCTACCTTCAGCAACAGACTGGTTCCACCAAGATATGCAGCACAGAACGCCACAGGAGATCCTTCTTCCCTGTGGCTATCAAACTGTCCAAGTCCTCCCCCTTCTGTCATGGGATAGACTGAGACTGACTCCCCACCCCACCCCCCCCCAACCTTTACACAACTCCAATCCTTTCCACTCATCACTTTAGTTTCATGTTTCATGTATCTTGTGTATTTATGACTGTTGGCAGATCAAATCCCCTCCTGGGATAAATAAAGGTTCTATCGCATCGCATGTCCATGCAAAAGTCACCACTTGCACGCCACAAGTAAAATAAATATTTTAATTCATCGTTCGGTTAAGGTTTTCCGAGGTACAGTGAAAAGCTTTCATTTGCCTGCTCTCCGAAGAGATCTGATGTACTTTACATAAATGCAACCCAGCCATATAAACCATATAACAATTACAGCACGGAAACAGGCCTTCTCGGCCCTTCCAGTCCGTGCCGACCATTTATTTTCCCCTTGTCCCATCTACCTGCACTCAGACCATACCCCTCCATTCCCTTCCCGTCCATACACCTATCCACTTTACTTTTAAATGTTAAAATCGACCCTGCCTCCACCACTTCTGCTGGAAGATCATTCCACACAGCCACCACTCTCTGAGTAAAGAAGTTCCCCCTCATGTGTTAGAGAAGGAACTGCAGATGCTGGAGGGTTACACAAAAAGCTGGAGAAACTCAGTGGGTGCAGCAGCATCTAAGGAGCGAAGGAGATAGGCGAGGTTTCGGGTCGAGACCCTTCTTCAGACTCTCATGTTACCCCTAAACCTCTGACCCTTAATTCTCATGTCATGCCCTCTTGTTTGAATCTTCCCTACCCTGAATGGGAAAAGCTTATCCACGTCAACTCTGTCTACCCCTTTCATCATTTTAAAGACCTCAGTCAAGTCCCCCCTTAACCTTCTGCGCTCCAAAGAATAAAGACCTAACTTGTTCAACCTTTCTCTGTAACTTAGTTGCTGGAACCCAGGCAACATTCTAGTAAATCTCCTCTGTACTCTCTTTATTTTGTTGACATCCTTCCTACAATTAGGCGACCAAAATTGTACACCATACTCCAGAATTGGTCTCACCAATGCCTTGTATAATTTTAACATTACTTCCCTACTCCTATATTCAATGCTCTGATTTACAAAGGCCAGCACACCAAAAGCTTTCTTTACCACCCTATCTACATGTGATTCCACCTTCAGGGAACTATGCACAATTATTCCTAGATCGCTCTGTTCCTCAGCATTCCTCAATTCCCTACCATTTACCATGTACGCCCTATTTTGATTTGTCCTGCCAAGATGTAGCACCTCACACTTATCAGCATTAAACTCCATCTGCCATCTTTCAGCCCACTCTTCCAAATGCCTCAAATCTCTCTTTAGACTTTGAAAATCTACTTCATTATCCACAGCACCCCCTATCTTAGTATCCAAACTCAAGTTCAACGGGTAGAACAAAGGGGATGACACTATGCAGAAAATAGTTCTCAGAATTGTAGCGCGCCAGTTCCAGAGACCAAGTCCATTGTCCGCAATGGGGGTGGAGGTGAATCGGTCAGCACCCTGGCCTATGGAAAGGACTGTTCGGAAGCCTGATAACACAAAGAGTGGTGGGTGTATGGAACGAGCTGCCGGAGGAGGCAGTTGAGACGGGTACTGTCGCAATGTTTAAGAAACATTTAGACAGGTACATGGATAGGACAGATTTAGAGGGATATGGGCCGAACACAGGTAGGTGGGCTAGTGTAGATGGGGTATGTTGGCGGGTGTGGGCAAGTTGGGCCGAAGGGCCTGTTTCCATGCGGTATGGCTCTCTGACTACAACAGAGGCCTGTTTTAGTTTAGTTTCTTATTGTCACATGTACTGGGGTACAGCGAAAAGCTTTTGTCTGCGTGCTGTCCAGTAAAAAAAAAAGACTATACATGATTACAATTAGGCCGTCCACAGATCATGGATACAACATTTAGTGCAAAGATATAACATTGAAGTTCGATAAAGATAGTTTAAATGTCCATCCGAGTAAATGTCTGAAGAAGGGTCCAGACCCGAAATGTCCCCCATTCCCTCTCTCCAGAGATGCTGCATGCCCCGCTGAGTTACTCCAGCACGTTGTGTCCATCTTAGGTGGATGAAAGTTCGGCACCTCACTCTAGCTGATGAGAGGACCATTCAGGTCCGTTCAGGGGGCGAAGGTGTCCTTGGGAACGTGTAGCAGAATAGCTAGGATCTTCTGCTGAAAAGCCAACACTTCTACATGGACTCGTCGGTCATAGAGTCTTAGAATGATACAGCGTGGAAACAGGCCCTTCGGCCCAACTTGCCCACACCGGCCAACATGTCCCAGCTCCACTAGTCCCAACTGCCCGCGTTTGGACCATATCCCTCCTAACCTGTCCTTATCCATGTACCTCTCGAACTGTTTCTCAAATGTTGGTATAGTCCCAGCCTCAACTGCCTCCTCAGGCTGCTCGTTCCATACAAACACCACCCTTTGAGTGAAAAAATTACCCCTCGGATTCCTATTAAATCGTTTCCCCTCTACCTTGAACCTACGTCCTCTGGTCCTCGGTTCAACTACTCTGGGCAAGAGACTAAAATATGATGATATTTTATTGTCACTTGTACCGAGCTAGGTGCGGTGAATTTCTTTGTTTTTGAATTGAAAGTGCACAAAAGAGGCGGCAAAATACGTTCATACGACCAAAAATAACACATAGGTGGGGGCAGGCAGATAGAAAGAAAAAAGGTGAATTAGTCTTCAGTGCATTTGAGTACAAGATGAAATACGCCTGCCGTGAATTATACCGCACCCTGGTGAATAGGTATCTGCATGCCGTGCATGTAAAACGCTTCATCGCAGATGCATGGAAGGACTCTGCCTCTTGCACCGCTGGTGTCCATTCACAGGACCGCTTGTCTTCATTCGCCCCTCCTGGAGTCAAGAGCTCAGCAGTGAACTCGCATTAATGCTGGACGGTTGCCCACTGCTGTTGTCCCAGGGAGAGGACAAGTCATCGACCTTTTAAAAATTGAATTCATTCGGATCCATTTAATTCGAGTTAAAGAGCCATACAGTGTGGAAGCAGGCCCCTATGCCCCATCCACACTAGTGCCACCTGCCTGCGTTTGGCCCACGTCCCTCTAAACCCGTCCAATCCATGCACCTTTCTTAAACATTGTGGCATTATCTCGTCTGGCAGCTCGTTCCATACACCCACCACCCAATTGGTTTAAGTTTAGAGATGTAGCGCGGAAACAGGCCCTTCGGCCCACCGGGTCCGCACCGACCAGCCATCCCCGCACACTTACACTTACACACTATCCTACGCACGCCAGGGACAATTTACAATTTTACCGAAGCCAATTAACCTACAAACCTGCAGGAGTATTTGAACACTTTTGACCAGTTGAATTTTAAATCATTTTAATTGTGTAATTCTTTAAATTATTTGTCACCAGTTCGGCGCCATTTTCAAGTCCCAGTTGTTGTAAGCGCAGGGTAACTATTAAATCTTTCCCCACCTCACCTTAAACCTATGTCCTCTGGTTCTCGAGTCCCCAACTATGGGCAAGAGACTCGTTTACCTGATCTGTCCCACTCGTGATTTTGTACACCTCTAGCAGATCGCCCCTTATCCTCCTGCGTTCCAAGGAATAAAGCCCTGGCCTGCTCAACCTCCCCCTAGAGCTCAGGTCCTTGAGTTGAGTTGAGTTTATTGTCACGCGTACCGAGGTAAGGTGAAAAACTGAGAGAATGGAGCCGCTGGGCTTGTATACGCTGAAATTTCGAAGGGATGAGAGTGGGTCTTATTGAAACATATAAGATTATTAAGGGTTTGGACACGCTAGAGGCAGGAAACATGTTGGGGGAGTCCAGAACCAGGGGCCACAGTTTAAGAATAAGGGGTAAGGCATTTAGAACGGAGACGAGGAAACACTTTTTCTCACAGAGAGTGGTGAGTCTATGGAATTCTCTGCCTCAGAGGGCGGTGGAGGCCGGTTCTCTGGATACTTTCACGAGAGAGCTAGATAGGGCTCTTAAAGGAGTCAGGGAATATGGGGAGAAGGCAGGAACGGGGTACTGATTGGGGATGATCAGCCATGATCACATTGAATGGCGGTACTGGCATGAAGGGCCGAATGGCCTCCTCCTGCACCTGTTGTCTATTGTCTATTGTGTCTGGGCTGTTTGCCGAGCTCCCAGCCTGTGGTGATACAGTTGTCGGCGTGGCTCGAAGGGCCGAATGGCCTACTCCTGCACCTATTGTCTATTGTCTAACCAGTCAGCGGAAAGACAATACATGATTACAATCGAGCTATCCACAGCGTACAGCTTCAGGCCTGGCAACACCCTCATGACATCATCTTTCCTTTAACATGGTGACCACAACTGAACACGATACTCTGAATGTGGTTTCGCCAATGTCTTACACAACTTTAATTCACAGTTGACCTCATAGCTTCTATACAGCTGGTTGACATTTTTAAATTTCGTTGTACATGGTTCATGTTACAATGACAATAAAGAAACTATTCATATTCTATACTCAGTGGACACAAAGTGCTGGAGTAACTCAGCAGGCCAGGCAGCATCTCTGGAGAGAAGGAATGGCCGACATTTCGAGTCAGACTATACTCAATACTCTGACTGATGCAGGCCAATGTGCCGAATGCATGTTATCTAGTTTAGTTTAGAGATATAGTGTGTAAAGGGCCTGTCCTACAAGCATGCAACTCTATGTGATGAACGCGATCAAACTAGAAGCGGGGGCCGCGCGGAGGTCGGGTGATCCCTGTACAGGGCCGATCCCACCAGCATGCGCCTGCATGCGGCAAGCGCGACCAAACCGGCAGCGAGGGCCACGCGGAGGTCGGGTGAGTGGCGCAACGCGGCGCAAAGTGAGGCGAACTTGGAGCGAAGTCTAAGGTAAGTTTGCCAGGACAGAGAGGGGCACACAGAGAGGGGCACAGAGGCACACACACAGAGGGCCACGGAGCCACACACATAGAGGGCCACGGAGGCACCTACAGATAGGTTCACGGAGGCACGACGTCGGGGCGGTGTGTAATGCGTCGAGGCGACTGCGAGCCGACAACCCGGTGCCGCGCGGAATTTTTGAACATAGTCAGTTTTTCGGAGCCCCGCGCGATGTCGGGACGAACTCCGCACAATTCCGCACGGCTCCGGCGATCGAAGTGGGACCGGCCCCGCGATGCCGGGCGGCTCAAGCGACCACGTTAGGTCGCGCTAATCACATAGAGTTGCATGCTGGTGGGACAGGCCCTTAACCAGGCCCTTTGGTCCACGAGTCTCTGCCGACCAGCCCATGCACTAACACTATCCTACACACACTCGGGGCAATTTACAATTTTACCAAGCCAATTAAATTACAAATCTGTACGTCTTTGGAGTGTGGGAGGGAACCGGAGAACCCCACGCGGTCACGGGGAGAATGTACATACGCTCCGATACGATAGAACTTTGTTTATCCCAGGGGGGAAATTGATCTGCCAACTCATAAAAAACGCAAAAATACATGAAATTAAAGTGACGAGTGGAAAGGATTGGGGATGTGGAACGATTGGGCAGGGAGGGGAGACAGTCCACCCCAGGACAGAAGACAGCACCTGTAGTCAGGATCGAACCCGGATCTCTGGTGCTGTGGGGCAGCAACTCGACCACTGCGCAACCGTGCCGCCCCTCCGCCCCCCCCACTGACACTAACAATCGACACTAGGTGCAGGAGTAGGCCATTTGGCCCTTTAAGCCAGCACCGCCATTCAATGTGATCATGGCTGATCATCCCCAATCAGTACCCCGTTCCCGCCTTCTCCCCATATCCCCTGACACCGCTATTTTTAAGAGCCCTATCTAGCTCTCTCTTGAAAGCATCCCGAGAACCGGCCTGCACCGCCCTCTGAGGTAGAGAATTCCACAGACTCACCACTCCCTGTGAGTAAAAGTGTTTCCTCGTCTCCGTTCTAAATGGCTTACTCCTTATTCTTAAACTGTTGTCCCTGGTCCCGGATTATCCTAACATAGAAACATAGAAATTAGGTGCAGGAGCAGGCCATTCGGCCCTTCGAGCCTGCACCGCCATTCAATATGATCATGGCTGATCATCCAACTCAGTATCCCGTACCTGCCTTCTCTCCATACCCTCTGATCCCCTTAGCCACAAGGGCCACATCTAACTCCCTCTTAAATATAGCCAATGAACTGGCCTTGGGAACATGTTTCCTGCCTCCAGCGTGTCCCAAAGCCTTAACAATCTTGTATCTTCTTCTTCTTTCGTGTGGCGGGCACAGCCTAAAGTTGCTGGACAACTCGTTCTATTTGATCTTCCGTTTGTGCACGTCGAGTTGATTGCATTCGTCGAAACAGGGCGGGCCACGTGAAGTTTGCAATCTCCCACCCCCAACAATCTTGTATGTTTCAATAAGATCCCCTCCCATCCTTCGAAACTCCAGAGTGGACAAGCCCAGCCGCTCCATTCGCTCAGCACACGACAGTCCCGCCATCCCGGGAATTAACCTTGAATTAACACCTTATGATTTATTTTCGTCCTTAGAGCAGCTTGAGACGTTTAAAAGCCTGATGGAAGGCGGTGAAGCCTCCAGCCCAGCAAGCATGTTGGAAGACGAGAACGAGGAGGAAATCGAAAATGGTAACCACTTTAGCAAGTTGGCACGAATTGCATAGAACAATTACTGTGCGTAAGAACAAGGACCAATTTAGCTTGAATGGTTGTAATTTTTCTCTTGTCCTACATTTACAGCTGACCTATCATCGATTTCGGGTAAGGAAAGTAGCTTGCAGATAATTAACTGATATGATATATTTTTAAAAACTGGTTTATTCCTATCTGTTCGGTAAGGCCGAGGGTCATCTCTCCAATCACGGGACAAGTGGCACATCGCTGAGCACCAAGCTAACCCTCGGTCCGAAACCCAGGCAAATTGTTTCAGTAACCGCTGACACGCTCTTGCACTTTCTGTTTGCACACACACACACACACGCACGCATGCACACACACACACACATCGCCAAACTGACATTGTCAGAGAGGGAGATTTTACAAGAAGCTTGCTGTTGAAACATTCCTCCGTTCTTGCGATGGAGCCAAACCGAAAATACAACCCAGATTTTAATGTTTAAGAAGGAACTGCAGATGCTGGAAATATCGAAGGCAGACAAAAATGCTGGAGAAACTCAGCGGGTGAGGCAGCATCTATGGAGAGGAGGAGATAGGTGACGTTTCAGGTCGAGGCCCTTCTTCAGACTGATTGAAGGGTCTCGACCCGAAACGTCACCTATTCCTTCGTTCTATAGATGCTGCCTCACCCGTTGAGTTTCTCCAGCACTTTTTGTCTACCCCTGATTTTACTAATGATTTGACATTGCAAAATCAATTAATTAAACAAAAATGTATCTAAACTCTCCCTCCCTGACTTGTTTTCACTGCCGCACTCTAATTCTTAATTCTATGGACTAATATATCTTGCGTTAGATATCTTGGTTGAATCGCAACACTTGTGCGGTGAATCGTAAAGAGGATTTAGCCTGAGCTTACGATATATGTGTGCACAAACCTCGACGTCTGTGGAAATAATTGCATCCAGCTTTTCTACAATCACGTTTGATTAAAGAATTTGAGGGCATCAAAGTTTGCGGATGTGGCCAATATGACTGCAGTAAACCCTCGTTATAACGGACCATGGTGTGGGAGGGGGGGAATGAATGGTCCATTATTGTCGACTGCCCACTACAACAAAATAAGGCTTTGTCGTCGTGTGAGTTGAGATTAGTTTACTGTCACGTGTACCGAGGTACAGTGGGAAAGATTTTGTTGCGTGCTATCCAGTCCACGGAAAGACAATACATGATTACAATCGAGCCATTTACAGTGTATAGATACATGATAAGCCGAATAATGTTTAGTGCAAGGTAAAGTCAGATCCAAGATAGTCCGAGGGTCTCCAGTGAGGTAGATGGTAGTTCAGGACTTCTCCCTACTTGTGGTAGGATGGTACAGTTGCCTCATAACAGCTGGGAAGAAACTGTCCGTGAATCTGGAGATGTGCGTTTTCACACTTCTATGCCTCTTGCCCGATGGGACAGGGGAGAAGAGGGAGTGACCAGGGTGAGATTCATCCTTAGAGATTATGCTCCAGGCCTCGACGAGGCAGCGTGAAGTACAAAGGGAGGTTGGTTTGTGTGACTGCGTCCATAATTCGCTGCGGTCTTGGATGGAGCTGTTCCCAAACCGACCGGATGCTGGTTAATATGTAAAAGGACAAAGAAGAAGTGGTGGAACTTAGCGGGTCAGGCAGTAGATTTGGTCGGGAACTAGGCCTGGGATTCGAGTGAGTTTGAGAGTCATACAGTGTGGGAGCAGGTCCTTCAGCCCAACTTCCCTACACCGGCAAAGATGCCCCAGCCACACGAGTTCGTGGCCCTGGTCTGCTGGTGGGCGTGGGCAGATGCGAGGAACGGCATAGCCGGTGGTGGTGGCCCGCTAGCGGCCGGAGTGTAGGTGAGGGTCGGTGCGGTGGCGGTGGCGGCGGCGGCAGCGGCAGGCACGATCCCGGTGCGAGCCGCGGTTGGCGAGTCCCTCCGCCGTAATCAAAATCCGTTATAAAGAGGTCCATTAAATGGAGGGTTTACTGTCATTGGGTTTCTGGCAAAGCTGTCCCTAATTGTTCTCAGAATTAAATTAGCCAACTTTCTTGTTGATGCTCTTGTTGCAATAAGTCGGGCGGTGCGGTGGTGCAGCGGTAGAGTTGCTGCCTCACAGCGCCAGAGACCCGGGTTCGATCCTGACTACGGGTGCTGTCTGTACTGATTTTGTACGCTCTACCCGTGACCGTATATATGTTTTCTCCGGGTTTCCTCCCACATTCCAAAGACGTACAGGTTTGTAGGTTAATTGTCTTCGGTAAACGCGTGTGTAGGATAGCGACAGTGTATAGGGATTGCTGTTTAGCACGGCGAAGGGCCTGTTTCCGCGCTGTATCTCTAAACTAAACTAAATTAAACTAAACATTGCAACTTATACCAAATCTGCCAATATGTACCTGGCTTGAACTGCTGTTCCTTAAGTTAAATTGTCTGCATGTTACAGGGTGTTGGGATACACAATAGACAATAGACAATAGGTGCAGGAGTAGGCCATTCGGCCCTTCGAGCCAGCACCGCCATTCAATGTGATCATGGCTGATCATCCCGAATCAGTACCCCGTTCCTGCCTTCTCCCCATATCCCCTGACTCCACAATCTTTAAGAGCCCTATCTAGCTCTCTCTTGAAAGTATCCAGAGAACCAGCATCCGCCGCCCTCTGAGGCAGAGAATTCCACAATATTTAAACTTCCAGGACTTCATAAGAAAATGCTCCTTTTAATTAGTTTAGTTTAAAGATGCAGCGTGGAAACAGGCCCTTCGGCCCACCAAGTCCGTGCCAACCAGCGATCCCCACACATTAGCACTATCCTATACACAGGGCAGTCACGGCGGCGCAGCGATAGAGTTGCTGCCTTACAGCGAATGCAGCGCCGGAGACCCCGGTTCGATCCTGACCACGGGTGCTGTCTGTACGGAGTTTGTACGTTCTCCCCGTGACCTGCGTGGGTTTTCTCCGAGAGCTTCGGTTTCCTCCCACAATCCAAAGACGTGCAGGTTTGTAGGTGAATTGGCTTGGTCAATGTAAAAATTGTCCCTAGTGTGTGTAGGATGGTGTTAATGTGCGGGGATCGCTGGTTGGCGCGGACCCGGTGGGCCGAAGGGCCTGTTTCCGCGCCGTATCTCTAAACCAAACTAAACAGTAGGAAAAATTTACAATTTTTACCGAAGCCAATTAAAAGACGCCGTTGGAGTGCGGGAGGAAACCGGAGCACCCGGAGCAAACCCACGCAGGTCCGCGGGGGGAACGTGCGCACTCCGTACAGACAGCACCCGAGGTCAGGCTGGAACCCGGGTCTATGAGGCAGCAACTCTACCGCTGCGCCACCGTGCCGCCCTTAAGAAACTTAAGAAAGTTTACGAAACTTTGCAATCTCATTCAATTAATTGACTAATGAAATCGCATTCTTGTCTGTGACTGAGCAGCAATGATTTTTGACAAGAGTAACTGCACCATCCTCTTTAAGGGTGTTGCAAGCAATAAAACGTGACCTTATAACCCACCCTAAAGTCAGTTTGTTACGGGATAAGGTGCTCTCAATGTCTTGCTTTGCAGAGAACAGATTAACAAATGTTGATCTGAGTGGCCATTATTGTCGCCACAACCTCAAAGGTAACGCATTTTCAGGAACTGCAGGTGCCGATTTCTAGGAAAAAGGCACAAAGTGCTGGAGTAACTCAGCGGGTCAGGCAGCATCTCTGGAGAACGTGGATAGGTGACGTTTCCCATGGCATTGCAAAATATCAGGTGTCTTTTGTGGACACGAGGAACTACAGATGCTGATCTACCACAAAAGAAAAGACACAAAGTGCTGGAGTAACGCAGCACATCTCATCTCCCCACTCACCTGTATCCAACTATCACTTGCCATGCTTTAGGCTGACCCCCATGTCTCTTCCAGCTTTCACCCCCCTCTGGTACAATCGGCCTGAAGAAGGGTCCCAACCCCAAACATCGCCTGTCCACGTTCACCAGAGATGCTGCCTGACTCGCTGAGTTACTGCAGCACTTTTACTCATCAGAGCGACAATATGTCTGATGTTGAAAGATGCTCTCATCTCATTACCCATCTGAGCTTTGTATAACGCGTTTCAATGGGAAGGTTTCTATGAAACATTCTACAAGGTTTATCTCTGCAGAAATATATGCATTGTGGCATTGCCAAAGAAGAATTAAGTTAGTTCGTGCCGTATTTTCCCTTGGTAACTTTGATTTTTTTTAAACGAATAAATTTAAAATGTGCGGCACAGTGGCGCAGCCGTAGAGTTGCTGCCTTACAGCGCTTGCAGCGCCAGAGACACGAGTAAGATGCTGATCGAGGAAGCCAAGACCAATGGTTAAAAAACAGTAGACAAAATACGCCATATACATAATTATAGACAGCAGTGTAGTTTAGAGACACAGTACAGAACATGCCCTTCGGCCCATCGAGTCCGTGCCGACCAGCGATCACCCCGTACACCAGCACCATTCTACACGCACTAGGAGCCGGTTACAATTTTACCGAAGCCAATTAACCTACAAACCGGCACGTCTTTGGAATGTGGGAGGAAACCGGAGCACCCGGAGAAAACCCAAGCATGTCTCGGGGAGAACGCACAAACTCCGTACATAGAGCACCCGTGGTCAGGATCGAACCGGGATCTCCGGCGCTGTAACCCGTGTCGCCGTGTAGCATGGAAACAGGCCCTTCGGCCCACTGAGTCCATGTGGAGCAAAAAAACGCCCAAGTTACTGAAAGGATTATCGAAACTGGACTCACACGGGTTTGGCTTAAATTTAAAATTAGTAAATCATAATTGCTTTCTGAGTTCCCAGTCGTGAACAGCGATTAATTCCACGTGATCAACAATGGTGTTTTCCTCTCCTGCAGTTGACCCAGATGAGGCACATCCTGAATTGAAAATCAATAGTGAGCTTTCTGTGGACGACATAACTCAGGAGAAAGAAGCACTTGTCAATAGTGTGAAGAAGGTGCGTATCAATTTTTTTTCTAATTAGCAAGTTAGAACATTTTCTATCTAGCCATATAATGCAATGCTTTAGTGCATTTTAACACAGTCCACATTTAATGGCCTTTATGGCCAAGTTAAGACTCTACATCTTTAACAACTTTGGACAAATCATACAGAGAGTTGTGTATTTATCCCCAGAGAGTTGTGAATTTATGGAATTCCCTGCCACAGAGGGCAGTGGAGGCCAAATCACTGGATGGATTTAAGAGAGAGTTGGATAGAGCTCTAGGGGCTTGTGGGAAGAAGGCAGGCACGGGTTATTGATAGCGGACGATCGATCAGCCATGATCACAATGAATGGCGGTGCTGGCTCGAAGGGCCGAATGGCCTCCTCCTGCACCTATTTTCTATGTTTTTATGTTTCTTAAATAATGCCTGAAAACATGGTGACTCAGTTTCAGTTTAGTTTATTGTCACGCGTGCAGAGGTACAGTGAAAAGCTTTTGTTGTGCGCTAACCAGCCAGCGGAAAGACAATACATGATTACCATCGAGCCATTCACAGTGTACAGATACATGATAAGGGAATAACGTTCAGTGCAAGGTAAAGCCAGCAAAGTCCGATCAAAGATAGTCCGAGGGTCACCAAAGAGGTAGATAGTAGTTCAGCGCTGCTCTCTGGTTGTGGTAGGATGATTCAGTTGCCTGATAACAGCTGGGAAGAATGAATCTGGATCTGAACCTGGAGGTGTGTGTTTTCACACTTCTGTACCTTTTGCCTGACGGGAGAGGGGAGAAGAGGGAGTGGCTGGGGGTGAGACTCGTCCTTGATGATGCTGCTGGCCTTGCCGAGGCAGCGTGAGGTGTAGATGGAGTCAATAGAAGGGAGGTTGGGTTAGTGTGATGGTCTGGGCTGCGTCCACAATTCGCTGCAATTCCTTGCGGTCTTGGATGGAGCTGTTCCCAAACCAAGCTGTGATGTGTCCTGACCTGTGTGTCTACTGTATTCAATTCAATTCAATTCAACTTTAATGTCATTGCACAAATACAAGTATAGGTACAACAAAATGCAGTTTAGCGTCGGTTCGTAGTGATAGCAATATAGAAAATAAATACAATGTGGACGAAGAGACTGGAGAAATCTATCGTTGGGACTCCGAGTCCAGCAGTGTGATGGTGTTATTGTAGAAGCTGTTCCTCATCCTACTAGTGCGGGACCTGAGGCTCCTGTACCGCCTCCCTGATGGGAGGAGGGCAAACAGTCCATGGTTAGGGTGTGAGGGGTCCTTGATGATCTTCCCTGCCCGTTTCAGACACCGTTTTCGGTGGAGGGCATCCATGGCAGGGAGCGGGGCACCGATGATGTACTGGGCGGTTTTCACCACCCGTTGTAGAGCCTTCCTGTCTGCCACGGTGCAACTGCTGTACCATACCGTAAAGCAGGTGGTCAGGATGCTTTCGATGGTACAGCGGTAAAAGTTGGTCAGGATCTGGGGGGGGGGACAGGTGGGCTTTTTTGAGCCTCCTCAGAAAGTAAAGGTGCTGCTGTGCCTTTTTGATCAGTTTTGAGGTGTTGAGGGACCAGGACAGATCCTCCGAGATGTGTACCCCGAGGAATTTGTAGTTGGAGACCCGCTCCACCTCAGTCCCGTTTATGTGGATGGGGGTGTGTCTGACCCCTCTGTTCTTCCTAAAGCCAACAATGATTTCCTTCGTCTTCTGGGAGTTGAGGACGAGGTTATTGTTGGCACACCAGGTATGTATCAGGTATGTCTCAGACTAATCTATTATTTCTACACTCTGGTACTTAAAGTATGCAATAAACCCTGACTGTAGCAGAACATGGGGGGTGGGAATGGTGTCCTTTATTTCCGATTCCACGCAAACACCACACAGAGAGCTGTTCCTCCAATGACGGGATCCAACCCGGGTCTCAAACTAAAATAAGACTAAAACCAAAGGGAATTTATTCAAGGAAAGTACAAGTCACCAAAATGAAACAATCTACAGTATTTTGCTGTTACAGCCATTGTTTCTTCATTCCAATTCTCCGAGCCGAATGAAGTTCGATCGTGAAATGTGGGTATTTTTCGAAACTCATGAATCGCTGAGACACAAACAAAAAATAATGCCTCTTATTTTTGTAGGTAATCGAAGACACTGAACAGGAGAATATCAAAAAGGTGAGCGCTGTTTGAAGTAACTTTTTTTTTCATGAAATGAACCTTAAGTCATGAGAGTAGAATTAGGCCATTCAGCCCATCGAGTCTACTCCACCATTCAATCACGGCTGATCTATCTCTCCCTCTCACCCCCATTCTCCTGCCTTCTCCCCGTAACCCCTGACACCCGTACTAATCAGGAATCTTATCGATCTATGCCTTAAAAATATCCAATGGCTTGGCCTCCACAGCCTTCTGTGGCAGTGAATATCACAGATTCATCAAAGATTGACACAAGATGTTTGATGATGGGTCTCGACCCGAAACATCACATATTCCTTTTCTCCAGAGATGCTGCCTGACCCGCTGGGTCTGAATAATGGTTATTGGGCCAATTCATTTCATCCTTGTCATTATCAGCCCTGGAGCCCAGCCAGGGGGGAAAGGGGGGACGGACAGACAGACAGACAGACGACAGAGCTGGTTTAAATGGAAGATAGACACAAAATGCTGGAGTAACTCAGCGGGACAGGCAACATCTCTGGAGAGAAGGATTAGGTGACGTTTCGGGTCGAGACCCTTCTTCAGACAGATAGATGGCTAGATGGATGGATGGATGGATGGATGGATGGATGGATGGATGGATGGATGGATGGATGGATGGATGGATAGAGAGATATGGGAGAGAGACGTAGATAGATAGATAGATGAGAGAGATATGGGAGAGAGATAGATAGATGAATAAATAGTCAGATAGAGCTGTGAGGATGAGTCTGGATTCTAGATGTTCTTGTTTGTCGTTGCAAATCAAGCCCATTGTGTGAGTTGACCGAGCTGTGTGCCATTGTGTTCGTTGTGGACCCGGCTTCATGGCGTTGTGAAAAGTGGTGACCACTGCCCAGTCCAGCGCCGGCTCTGACCCCCCCCCCCCCCCCCCCCCCCAATTGTTGTGATTTACCGGAGTCGCTGCCTCAAAAAGGCAGCCAGCACCATCAGAGACCCACAAACCATCCTGGCCACACACTCATCTCACCCCTGCCATCGAGAAGAAGGTACAGGAGCCGGAAAACTGTAACGTCCAGGATCAGGAACAGTTGCTTCCCTACAGCCATCAGGCTATTAAACACAACAACCTCAAATAAGCTCTGAACGACATGGAATACTACTGTTATTATTGCACTATTATCGTTTGTTTTGTGTGTGTGTGTGTGTGTATATATGATCCATATATGTGTATTTGTGAGTGTGTATATATACACACACTTTGAACTGTTTTTCTCCTTCTCGTTTATCATATTGTTTGCAGTGTACCATGTTTACATATTCTGTTGTGCTGCTGCAAGTAAGAATGTCGTTGTTCTATCTGGGACCCATGACAATAAAACTCTCTAGACCCAGGCCACAATGGGTAGCTAGAAGAGTCTGTCACTCTCTGTGTTCACCGATGTGTAATATTCTGCGATGTTAAGAAGCTGCCCAAAGTTTCTTCATTTTGTTTTACAGGGAACTATAACTGTAGAAGATGAACAGGCCTGGGTATCATCCTATACTTACGTTGGGGCCACCACCAATATTCATCCCTACTTATCCGCTATGGTCAACTATGCCCAGCCAGTGAAATTTCAAAGCTTTAAGATGGCAGAAGGTATGCAGACATTGTTTAAGCTCTCAAAGGCATTCATAAGTTCGGCCCATCAAGTCTACTCCGCCATTCATTCGTGGCTGATCTATCTCTCCCTCCTGACCCCATTCTCCCGCCTTCAGGCTATTACACTCAACTGAAACAAATCTCTGAACACTAATAGACCATTGTCTGTTTATTTGCACTTTGTCTGCTTATTTATTCATGTGTGTATATATTTATATAATGGTGTATGGACACACTGTTGTGTTAAAGAAGGAACTGCAGATGCTGGAGAATCGAGGGTTACACAAAAGGCTGGAGAAACTCAGCGGGTGCAGCAGCATCTAAGGAGCGAAGGAGATAGGCGACGTTTCGGGCCGAATTTAGACTGGTCAGGGATCAGGGAAACGAGAGGTATAGACGGTGATGTGGAGAGATAAAGAACAATGAATGAAAGATATGCAAAAAAGTATCGATGATAAAGGAAACAGGCCATTGTAAGCTGTTTGTAGTGTGAAAATGAGAAGCTAGTGCGACTTGGGTGGGGGAGGGATAGAGAGAGAGGGAATGCCAGGGCCCGAGGGCTGAGGGAGAGGTGGGAAGGGGAGGAGGCAGCAAGGGTTATCAGAATTGAGAAAATTCAATGTTTAAGCCCAGAGGATGCAGACTCCCCAAGCGGAATATGAGGTGCTGTTCCTCCAACTTGCGGTGTTGCTCACTCTGGCCTTGGAGGAGGCCCAGGACCGAGAGGTCGGATACGGAATGGGAGGGGAGTTGAAGTGCTGAGCCACCGGGAGGTCGGGTTGGTTATTGCGGACCGAGCGGAGGTGTTCGGCGAAATGATCGCCCAGCCTCCGCTTGGTCTCACCTATGGACGCACTGATCTGTTCTGTATTCATGCCTACTATATACTGTTGTGCTGAAGCAAAGCAAGAATTTCATTCTGTCTGGGACACATGACAATAAACCCTCTTGACTTGACTTCTCCCCATAACCCCTGACACCCGTACTACTTTGAAAGTGGAGGTGAAGTTAGTAGTTACATTGTACAAACTGTGAGGATGATCAGGCAAGATCACGTTGAATGCCGGTGCCGGCTCGAAGGGCCGAATGGCCTACTCCTGCACCTATTGTCTATTGTCTATTGTCAAACGAGGAACTGCGGATGCTGTTTCACCAAACAAGAGGACATAAAGCGCTGGAGTCACAGGGGCGGCACGGTGGCGCAGCGATAGAGTTGGTGCCTCACAGCGCCACCGTTCTGCCCCTGGCTTCGATCCTGTGCACGAGTTTGTACGTTCTCCCTGCAACAGCGTGGATTTTCCCGCAGGTGCTCCGGTTTCCTCCTGCGCTCCAAAGACGTAGTACGGGTTTGCTGGCGAATTGGCTTCGGTGAAATTGGAACTTGTCTCTAGCGTGTGGCACAGTGTTCCTGTGCGGGGATCGCTGGTCGGGGCGGACTCGGTGGGGTCGAAAAGCCTGTTTCCGCTCTGTATCTGTAAACTACACTAAGCCTACAGAGGAGAACTTCTCCAAAGTAGGGATACCTTGAGGAGATTTCACAGTGGAGCGGTGAGGTGTAAAAATAAGGGACTTCAGATGCTGGTTTATTAAAAGGGAATGAAGTGCTGAAGTAAATCAGCAGTCCAGACAGTTGTACAGAATGCTGGAGAAAGTGTGTTGACATAGAACCAGTGTGAAAGGGTGCTGGAAGTACAGTGTGCACTCGGTGGGCCGAAGGGCCTGTTTCCATTCTGTATCTTACAATGAATTAAAAGCACTTCGTACCATAAGATCATAAGTGAGCAGAATTCGGCCCAGTCCGCTCCGCCATTCAATCTGTCTCTCCCTCCTAACCCCATTCTCCCGCCTTCTCCCCACAACCCCTGACACCCGTACTAATAGAAACATAGAAAATAGGTGCAGGAGTAGGCCATTCGGCCCTTCGAGCCTGCACCACCATTCAATATGATCATGGCTGATCATCCAACTCAGTATCCTGTACCTGCCTTCTCTCCTTACCCCCTGATCCCTTTAGCCACAAGTGCCACATCCAACTCCCTCTTAAATATAGCCAATGAACTGTCCTCAACTACCTTCTGTGGCAGAGAATTTCACAGATTCACCACTCTCTGTGTGAAAAATGTTTTTCTCATCTCGGTCCAAAAAGATATCCCCCTTATCCTTAAACTGTGACCCCTTGTCCTGGACCTCCCCAACATCGGGAACAATCTTCCTGCATCTAGCCTGTCCAACCCCTTAAGAATTTTGTACGTTTCTATAAGATCCCCCCTCAATCTTCTAAATTCCAGCGAGTACAAGCCGAGTCTATCCAGTCTTTCTTCATATGGAAGTCCAGAATCTCTCTATTCTATCTCTGCCTTAAATATATCCACTGACTTGGCCTCCACAGCCTTCTGTGGCAAAGAATTCCACAGATTCACCAGCCCCTGACTAAAGAAATCCCCCCTCATCTCCTTCCTAAAAGAACGTCCTTTCATTCTGAGGCTGTGACCTCTAGTCCCAGACTCTCCCACTAGTGGAAACATCTTCTCCACAACCACTCTATGCAGGCTGTTCACACTATTCGGTTCGTCTCAATGAGGTCCCCCCCCACCCCCCCCACCCCCCCCACATGCTTCGAAACGCCAGCGAGTACCGGCCCAGTGCCGTCAAGCGCTCAGCTAGCCATTATGCGCGAGTCTCACGGGTCTCTTTAAGTGTTGACTGCTGCGCAGCATTCATTTTGCCTTCTACCAGGGCACATACTAGGTTGTGAACATAAATTGCCCCAGCGCAGTTGTACCTTTGCAATGTTGGTACAACAACACAAATGCAACAAATACTGTCGTAAGGCACTGAGTTTGGACCAGGTGCGGCACGGTGGCGCAGCGGTAGAGTTGCTGCCTCACAGCGCCAGACACCCAGGTTCGATCCCGACTACGGGGGCTCTCGGTGTGGAGTTTGCACGTTCTTGTGACAGTGTGGGTTGTCTCCGGGTGATCTGGTTCCCTCCCACACTCCAAAGACGTGCAGTTGTTGTGGACGAAGTGGCGACTGTAACTTGCCCCTAGTGTGTGCAGGTTGGAACTAGTGCATGGATGATCGCTGGCTGGCACGGACTCAGTGGGCCGAAGGGCCTGTTTCCGCGCTGTATCTCTGAACTAAAGAACATTTATGGCCCTGCCTGTCATGGAATGAGAGTTGTTTTAACTCATGGACTGGAGTGTGACTCAGTGTGTAGTTGTTGGTATTCCTGTTTTACTGGATATATATATTATTTCATTCAGGGTGGCACAGCTGGTAGAGCTGCTCCCTCACAGCGCCAGAAACCCGGGTTCATTCCTAACCTCAGGTGCTCTCTGTGTGGATTCTGCACGTTCTCTCTGTGACAGTCTGGGTTTTCTCTGGGTGACAATAGACAATAGGTGCAGGAGTAGAGGCCAATCGGCCCTTCGAGCCAGCACCGCCATTCAATGTGATCATGGCTGATCATCCACAATCAGTACCCTGTTCCTGCCTTCTCCCCATATCCCCTGACTCCGCTATCTTTAAGAGCTCTATCTAACTCTCTCTTGAAAGCATCCAGAGAACCAGCCAGCACTGCCCTCTGAGGCAGAGAATTCCACAGACTCACAACTCTCTCGTCTCCGTTCTAAATGGCTTACCCCTTATTCTTAAACTGCGGCCCCAGGTTGTGGACTCCCCCAACATCGGGAACATGTTTCGTGCCTCTAGCGTGTCCAAACCCTTAATAATATTATATGTTTCAATAAGATCCCTTCTCATCCTTCTAAATGCCAGAGTGTACAAGCCCAGCCGCTCCATTCTCTCAGCATATGACAGTCCCACCATCCCGGGAATTAACCTTGTGATACTACGCTGCACTCCCTCAATAGCAAAAATGTCCTTCCTCAAATTTGGAGACTAAAACTGCACACAATACTCCCGGTGTGGTCTCACTAGGGCCCTGTACAACTGTAGAAGGACCTCTTTGCTCCTGTACTCAACTCATCTTGTTATGAAGGCCAACATGCCATTCACTTTCTTCACTGCCTGCTGAACCTGCATGCTTACTTTCAGCGACTGATAAACAAGGACTGATGGATGTTCCGATTTTGTTCCACGTCCCAATGCACATGCGGGTTTGTAGGTTAATTGGACCTCTGTAAAATTGCCCCAAGTGTGTCGGGAGTGGATGAGATGCGTAACATGGAACATGGGTGATCGACCGTCGGCATGGAAACGATCAGTCGAAGGGCCTGTTGTTCCGAAGCTGCATCTTAAAGCTGAACCGGAAATTAGACAAGCCTGAAGAAGGGCCTCTGACCCCAAATATCACCTATTCCTTTGCTCCAGAGGCGCTGCCTGACCCGCTGAGTTACTCCAGCACTTTGTGTCTTTCTTCACGAGAAAAGAGAGGTTGGACAAACATGGATTGTTTTCTCTCGAACACCAGAAGTTGGGAGATACCCTGATGGAGATATATTAAATGATGAATGGCACAGACTGGGTAGGCAGTCAGAACCTTAGTTCCCCAGGTGGAAGGGCCAACGACTAGAGGGCATAGCTTTAAGGTAAGAGGGGCAAAATTTAAAGGAGATGTGCGGGGCATGTGGTGTTATACAGAGAGTGGTGGGTGCTTGGAACGTGCTGCCAGTGGTGGTGGAGGCAGACACGTTTGCAGAGTCTCTGAGGCTCGTGGATGTGAAGGGAGTGGAGGTACATGGATCAACTAGTGCGGGGAGGTGAGATTAGATCAGCTAATAGGCATTGTGGGCCAAGGAGCCTGTACCTGTGCTGTACTGTGCCGGAAGCAACTGCAGATGCTGGTTTACATCGATGATAGACTCAATATGCTGGAGTTACTCAGCGGGTCAGGCAGCGTCTCCGGAGATGGGACGTTCAGTTTAGTTAATTTTTTTTTTAGTTCATTGTCAGGTTTACCGATTTAAAGTGGAAAGATTTTGTTGCGTGCTAACCAGTCGGCGGAAAGACAATATATGATTACAATCGAGCCGTTCACAGTGTAAAGATACGTGCTGAAGGGAATAACGTTCAGTGCAAGTATGGTTGCCAACTGTCCCGTATTAGCCGGGACATCCCGTATATTGGGCTAAATTGGTTTGTCCCGTATTTGACTGCTACTACTCGGGTCACCGGTCCCGACGTAGTGCAGCTCATGGAGTGCAGCAGCGTCTCGCCCGTGGCCCCGTCGGTCCGCAGCCCGGCCAGCTGTCCGACCTTCGGACCTACGCCTACCGCCGTCACCGGTTCACGAGTTGGACGAGGCGTCGGACATTGCGCGCAGCCCGGGCCGAAACTCCTCAGCTGGCCCGCGGGCTGGGCTTTGTGTGCAGTCCAGCACCCGGGGCCAACTCATCATTCACCCAGCCATGGCCGAGTTGGTCAACAGATTGCCGTCGGGAATTTGTCCCGTATTTTGACCTCTTGACAACCCTAATTGCAAGATAAAGCCAGTCAAGTCCGACCAAGGATAGTTCGAGGGTCTGAAGACTGGTCTCGACCCGAAAAGTCACCTGCTCCTTTATCGCCAGAAATACTACCTGACCCTCTGAGTTACTGCGCCATTTTGTGTCTATACTGTTCTATTAAAACTAGCCGTAAATGTTTAAAGTAGTCGTAAAGGTTAAGGGTCGTCGTAAATGTTAAAACCAGCCATAAATGTTACTGAGTAGGAAGGAACTGCAGATGTTGCTGTAAATCGAAGATTGACACATCATGCTGGAGTAACTCAGCGGGCCAGGCAGCGTCTCTGGGGAGAAGAGATGGGTGATGTTTCTGGTCGAAACCTTTTCTTCAGACTGAGAGTCAGGGGAAACGGGAAACGAGAGATTGAGACGGTGATGTGGAGAGATACAGAACAAAGGAATGAATGAAAGATATGCAAAAAAATAACGATGATAAAGGGAACAGGCCATGGTTAGCTGTGGGCTGGGTGAAAACGAGTTACAGATAATGAGACTCAACAAGACGACTTGGAAACGAGTACACAAAAGGCTGGAGAAACTCAGCGGGTGCAGCAGCATCTAAGCATCGAAGGAGATGGGCGACGTTTCGGGTCGAGACCCTTCTTCAGACGGAAACGAGTACAATGACTAGGCTAGGGGAGGGACGGAGGGAGAGGGCTTTCAAGGGTTTCTTGATGTTAGAGAAATCAAGATTCGTACCGCTGGGGTTCTAAGCTGCCCAAGCGAAATATGAGGTGCTGTTAGATAAAAGTGCTGGAGAAACTCAGCGGGTGCAGCAGCATCTATGGAGCGAAGGAAATATTTCCTTCGCTCCATAGACGCTGCTGCACCCGCTGAGTTTATCCAGCACTTTTGTCTACCTTCGATTTTCCAGCATCTGCAGTTCCTTGTTAAACACATAGGAGGTGCTGTTCCTCCAAGTTGCGTCTGACCTCACTATGACAGTGGAGGAGGCCCGGGATAGAAAGATCATTGGTGATAGGAGCAGAATTAGGCCATTCGGCCCATCGAGTCTACTTCGCCATTCAATCATGGCCAATCTATCTCTACCTCCTCACCGCAGTCTACTGCCTTCGCCCCTTAACATCTTTATATATGTATAAAGTCTAACTCCTAACTCCTAATGCCTAATATCTAAGTCCTTATATATGTTTTTTTTTATTTTATAGTCTCTGGAACTCTCTGCCACAGAGGGTAGTTGAGGCCAGTTCATTGGCTATATTCAAGAGGGAGTTAGATGTGCCCCTTGTGGCTAAGGGGATCAGAGGGTATGGAGAGAAGGCAGGTACGGGATACTGAGTTGGATGATCAGCCATGATCATATTGAATGGCGGTGCAGGCTCGAAGGGCCGAATGGCCTACTCCTGCATCTAAATTCTATGTTTCTATGTTAACCCCTCTGACACCCGTACTAATCACAAATCTATCTATCTCTGCCTTAAATATATCTAGGAACTTTGCCTCCACAGCCTTCTGTGGCAAAGAATTACTGATGGATGGTAGTTGCAGAGGCTTACCACTGGATGGCGGCAAACGCACCTGCATTCTCACGCATTTTGTATTCAGCACGTCATGCCTGCCTTCAGCCGTTTTGTTTCACCTCCTCCAGTTTTTAAAAAAAAACCTATGTGCCCCCTCACTTCACCGGGTAAAAGTATCATGCGGAATGGTCTGAAGACCCGAAACGTCACCCGTTCCTTCTCTCCAGAGATGCTGCCTGTCCCGCTGAGTTACTCCAGCGTTTCGTGTCAATCTTCGGCAAAAGATATAATCCTGGTTTAACATGATCAGCTAAGACTAAATTAAACAGGAGCTTACAGATTACAGCGTTCTCTCGAAAACGAAACCTGCCTGTTCGCTATTGGCAGCGAACCTTTGTTTTTCCCCCCCACCCTCTTAATCTGTTCGTATGGAGATTTACTGCAGCAGTTTGGTGCATTGCAGATTGCAGTGAATGTATACATTTTTACATTGACATGCACTCCCTTACAGATGCGCCGAGTATGGAGAATTGTGGGAGTAATTACAACATTAGGACACTATGAGCAACTATTAGACCCAAGAAGCGCGATTAATTTATTCGTTTAAATTAGTTTCGTTTAGAGATAAAGAGTGGAAACAGGCCCTTCGGCCCACCGGGTCCGTGCCGACCAGCGATCCCCGCACACTAACACTACCCTACACACACTAGGGACAATTTACACTTATATTGTGTGGTGAATCTGTGGATTTCTCTGCCACAGAAGGTAGTTGAGGCCAGTTTGTTGGCTATATTTAAGAGGGAGTTAGATGTGGCCTTTGTGGCTAAAGGGATCAGGGGGTATGGAGAGAAGGCAGGTACGGGATACTGAGTTGGATGATCATATTGAATGGCGGTGCAGGCTCGAAGGGCCGAATGGCCTACTCCTGCGCCTATTTTCTATGTTTCTATACCATGGCAATTAACTTACAAACCTGGACGTCTTTGGAGTGTGGGGGGGAACCGAAGATCTCGGAGAAAACCCACGCAGGTCACGGGGAGAACGTACAAACTCCGTACAGACAGCACCCGTAGGCAGGACCAAACACTGGTCTCCGGCGCTGGAAGCGCTGCCAGGCAGCAACTCTACCGCTCCAGCGCCGCGCCGCCATTTTTGTTTTACTTTTGTTGTTTAAAAAGAAATTAATCTTGAAAATGAAGCAGTCTTTGGTATTCTGACCCCAAAGGTCCAAGGTTGTGCTTCAAATAGGCGTTTTCAAGATGGAGATTGGGTGGTAGAGCTACTGCCTCACAGCGCAAGAGACCCGGGTTCGATCCTGGCTATGGGAGCTGTCTGTACGGAGTTTGTACGTTCTCCATTGACCGCGAGGGTTTTATCAACAAAATTCACTCCGGGGGTAAATAAAGTTCTAGCGTATCCTATCGTTCTAAGGGAGCGCCGGTTTCCTCCCATATCCCAAAGACGTGCGGGTTTGTAAGTTAATCGGCCCTCTGTAAATTGCTCCCTGGTGTGAACGACAGACCCAGTGTATTGGTGATTAATGGTCGGCATGGACTCGATGGGCCGAAAGGCCTATTTCCATGCTGTGTCAGTAAACTAAACTAAACTCGACCTGGAGGGAGGAACTGCAGAATCTGCTTTACACCAAAGATAGACACAAAATGCTGGAATAACTCAGCGGGTCCGGCAGCATCTCTGGAGGAACGGAATAGGTAACGTTTTGGGTTGAGACCCTTCTTCAGGCCGCAGGATACAATCCAACTAAACCGGATGTTTGGAGACGAAGGGACTCGGGGAGACGATGGATTTGAGATGGTTAATTAGGCGTGGCAGTTACAGGCAGTGGAGCAGACATGGGGGGGTCATAAGGGATAGAATTAGGCCATTCGGCCCATCAAGTCTACTCCGCCATTCAATCATGGCAGATCTATCTCTCCCTCCTAACCCCATTCTCCTGCCTTCACCCCAATCTCCCTGACACCCGTACTATCTATCTGTGCCTTAAAAATATCCATTGACTTGGCCTCCACAGCCGTCTGTGGCAAAGAATTCCACAGATTCATCAACCTCTCCTCTGCCTAAAGAAATTCCTCCTCATCTCCTTCCTAAAGGAACGTCCTTTAATCCTGAGGCTGTGACCTCTGGTCCTAGACTCTCCCACTAGCGGAAACGTCCTCTCCACATCCTCTCTATCCAAGCCTTTCACTATGTTTCAATGAGGTCCCCCCTCACTCTTCTAAACGCCAGCGAGTACAGGCCCAGTGCTGACAAACGTTAATCACAGGTTAACCCGCTCATTCCTGGAATCATTCTCGTAAACCAGATTTGTAAACAAGGGGTGTAATAAAACTCATAATCATATCCAAAATGCAGAGTGCTGGACGAGCTCAGCTGGTCAGGCAGCATTTGCAGAGGGAAATGGTCAACGGACGTTTTGTGTCGGGACCCTTCTCCCGGATTACAAATCCGGAAAAGGGTCCCAACCTGAAACGTCGCCTGTTAATTCCCTCCACAGATGTTGACCGAACCGCTGCGTTCCTCCAGCACTTTGCGTTTTGCTCTAAAATTCCAGCATCTGCAGTTCCTCGCGGCTCCCATTCGTGTTTCTTGACTTTCATAGAGTCGTGGAAGCAAACAGCGTGGAAACAGGCCCTTCAGCCCAACTTGCCCACGCCGACCAACATGTCCCATCCACACTAGTCCCACCTGCCTGCATTTGGCCCATATCCCTCTCAACCTGTCCCATCCATGTACCTGTATAACTGCTTCTAATAGAGCAAGATTACATTGAACATGTGTACTACTCCTGGCCGCTAAATCTTTCCATCCCTGTACCTATTTAAATGCTTCCTAAATGTTGGGATAGTCCCTGCCTCAACTACCCCCTCTGGCAGCTCGTTCCATACACCCACCACCCTCTGTGTACAAAAGCTACCAAGTTTAATTCCAAGTGTTAAGGGCCTGTCCCACCAGCATGCAACTCCATGCGATGAGCGCAACCTAACGTGGTTGCTTGAGCCGTCCGGCGTCGCGGGGCCGGTCCCACTTCAATCGCCGGAGCCGTGCGGAATTGTGCGGAGTTCGTCCCGACATCGCGCGGGGCTCCGAAAAACTGACTATGTTCAAAAATTCCGCGCGGCAACGGCTTGTCGGCTCGCAGTCGCCTCGACGCATTACACACCGCCTTGACATCGTGCCTCCGTGACCCTCTCTGTAGCTGCCTCCGTGACCCTCTATGTGTGTGGCTCTGTGGCCCTCTGTGTGTGTGCCTCTGTGCCCCTCTCTGTGTGCCCCTCTCTGTCCCGGCGAACTTACCTGAAGACTTCGCTCCAAAATCCCCTCGCTGCCGGTTTGGTCGCGTTTGCCGCATGCAGGCGCATGCTGGTAGGAACGGCCCTGTACAGGGGATCACCCGACCTCCGCGCGGCCCCTGCTTCTAGTTTGATCGCGCTCATCGCATGGAGTCGGATGCTGGTAGGACAGGCCCTTTAGACTCACACTATCAAGTAACTGGGGCCGCTGTGCTCATACCACCAGAACACAGCAGGGAACATTCAGAAAGCGATCCCATGCAACTAATGGTAGGGGTTGCGGAAGGGTAGCATATGCTGGCATTAACCCTTTGGCCCAACTTACACACACCGACCACCCTATCCCACCTGCTCGCGTTTGGTCTACACCCCTCTAAACCCGTCCTATCCATGTACCTGCTTCTTGCTTCTAATAGGAAAGGTTTACTTTGAGCATGTGGGACATTGTTGGCCGGTGTGGGCAAGTTGGGCTGAAGGGCCTGTTTCCACACTGCATCAATCTATGACTCGGTGTGTACTACTGCTGGCCTTGTTCTCAGGGACACAGTGGCTGGGTCATCTGCTCACTTGCTCGCGTGTCAACCATTCCTAACCTAACTTTATGCCTTCTTATTTCCCCAGAGCGAAATATCCACTACAATATGTCCTCGTTTAATGAGTCGGTTGGACTGGGATATCTGAAGACTGACGCGATAGAGTTCGTCAAGTATCCTTCGTCGTGGTCATAAGGTCATCGGTGAGAGCAGAATTAGGCCATTCGGCCCTCAAGTCTACTCTGCCATTCAATCGTGGCTGATCTATCTCTCCCTCCTAAACCCATTCTCCTGCCTTCTCCCCATAACCTCGGACATCCGTACTAATCAAGAATCTATCTATCTCTGCCGTAAAAATATCCACTGACTTGGCCTCCACAGCCATCTGTGGCAAAGAATTCCACAGATTCACCATTCACCCTTGGTAGAAATACATTTCTCCTCATCTTCCTGAAGGAATGCTCTTTAATTAAGGGGCAGAGGTTTAGGGGTAACATGAGGGGGAACTTCTTTACTCAGAGAGTGGTGGCTGTGTGGAATGATCTTCGTGCAGATGTGGTGGCGGCAGGATCGATTTTAACATTTAAAAATAAAGTGGATAGGTATATGGACGGGAAGGGTATGGAGGGGTATGGTCTGAGTGCAGGTAGATGGGTCTAGGGGAAAATAAATGGTTGGCACGGACTGGAAGGGCCGAGAAGGCCTGTTTCCGTGCTGTAATTGTTATATGGTTTATATGGTTAATTCTGAGGCTATGACTTCGAGTCCTGGACTCTCCCACTAGTGGAAACCTCCGCTCCACATCCACTCTATCCGGGCCTTTCACTATTCTGTACGTGTCAATGAGGTACCCCCAACCCCCTCCTCATTCTTCTAAACTCTAGTGAGTACAGGCCCAGTGTCATCATAGGTTGACCCACTCATTCCTGGGATCATTCTCGTAAACCTCCTCTGGACCCTCTCTCCAGAGCCAGCACATCCTTCCTCAGATATGGGGCGCGGCTCATGTTTTCGTGCCTTTTATGCTTCGCTGTCATTCTGGTGTTTGTGTGGCCCGGCACTTGGGAGGACCGACGTGAAGAACAATGAGGACCCGGCGTGGAGGGACGGTGGGAGAACGGGGGGGGGGGGGGGGGGGGGGAGACCCTGGGTGGGTGGGGGGCACTCTGGTTTTAGAATCCTCTGCCCAGGGGATAAGTCCGCGTGCGTTCGTATGTTTGTTTGTTTGTTTGTTCGTTCTGCTGAGCCAACGGCCGCTTGTCTTATTCTTTTTGTTTTTTCACTTTCAATTTAATTTTAATTTCAAGTTTTCTACGTTATGACTGTCGGCAGACGAATTTCCCTCCGGGGATGAATAAAGTTTTATCGTATCGTATCGCGCTATGTTTCCTTCGTGACCTTAAGGCTCGATGTCTACAGCGTAAACATGAATCTACCAACGCGGTCTTATTGAACGTTTGTGAAGAGTGAGCATCAAATAGACAATAGACAACAGGTGCAGGAGAAGGCCATTCGGCCCTTCGAGCCAGCACCGCCATTCAATGCTGATCATCCCCAATCAGTACCCCGTTCCTGCCTTCCTCCCATATCCCCTGACTCTGCTATCTTTAAGAGCCCTATCTAGCTCTCTCTTGAAAGTATCCAGAGAACCTGCCTCCACCAACCTGTGAGGCAGAGAATTCCACACACTCAAAACTCTTCAGATTTGGATTCTGAGACCTTTGGGATGAAAGGACATGGCCCCATTAGCTTCACGTCACAAGACTGAAGCAGAAACAAAGCAAGAGGCACATCTCCAGTGTGGATCACAGGGTGATACTGCAAATGGAAAGTAATTTTGTCAAGATGAAAGAGGTTGCTTTGTGATTAACATTTGCTGCAGAACGTGGATGTGGACAGTGTTTGGAAAGGAGATGAGGAAAACACTGTCTCGGATTCACATCACGTTGGAAGTCAGATTCAGCGACACAGCTCGGAAACAGGCCCTTCGGCCCACCGCGTCCGCGCCGGCCAGCGATCCCCCGCCCACAGACACACACTAGGGACAATTTGCACATACACCGAAGCCAATTAACCTACAAACCTGTACGTCTTTGTGGAGTGTGGGAGGAAACCCAGGCAGGTCACGGGGAGAACGTGCAAACTCCGTACAGGCAGCACCCGTAGTCAGGATCGAACCTAGGTCTCTGGCGCTGTGAGGCAGCGACTCTACCCGCTGCGCCAACGTGCCACCCTGATAGCAGCAAGATGAAAGCACTCAGATGGCTCGGGCACCAAGGAACAGACTGAAGGCTGTAACAGCTATGTTAGTTTAGTTTAGAAATGCCCACCGAGTCCACACTGACCTTCGATCACCCGTTCACACTAGTTCTATGTTATCCCACTTTCTCATCCACTCCCTACACACCAGGGACAATTTACCAAAGCCAATTAGCCTACAAACCCGCGCGTCTTTGGCGCGTGGGAGGAAGCCGGAGCTCACGGAGAAAATGTGCAAGCTCCGTACAGACAGCGCCCGTAGTCAGGATCGAACCTGGATCTCTGGCGCTGTGAGGCAGCAACTCCACCGCTGCGCCACCTTGCCGCCCAATTCGACGATTGAATTCCCACCACCAGATAGTACTAATGCAAATCAGGACGAAGGTGATTCGTCATAAGTGATAGGAGCAAGATTAGGCCATTCGGCCCCTCAAGTGTACTCTGCCATTCAATCATGGCTGATCTATCCCTCCCTCCTAACCCCATTATCCTGCCTTCCCCCTATAATCCCTAACACCCGTACTAATCAAGAATCTATCAATCTCGGCCTTAAAAATACCCATTGCCCTAGCCTCCACAGCCTTCTGTGGCAATGAATTCCACAGTTCACCAGGTTTTGACTGTTGGCTTGTTGGAAGTAGCTGACCGTGTAAATAATAATGGGGATTAAGGGCCTGTCCCACTTGGCGATTTTGTTTCGGCGACTGCCGGTGTCATATCGGTATCGCCAAAAGATTTTGAACATTTCAAATTCCAGCGGCGACAACAAAAATGTTGGGCCACTTGAAAAAAACACCGCGAGTCAAAACGTCATCGCGCCACGCCACGCCGCAAATTCTACGGTGACCTGATACGTCAGTCGATGATTCCGGCAGTCTCCGAAAAAATCGGCAAGTGGGACTGGCCCTTTAAGGTGCGAGTGTGTATGTATACATGCAGCTGCAGCTGTTTTTGCTTGGTTTCCCTTAATGAACCACGCAGTTATAATAAGCGACAAATGAGTCGCATTTACCCCAAGGGTGGACGCGTGGATTCCAGCAATTACATGCCTCAGATCTTCTGGAACGCTGGCTGCCAGATGGTCTCCCTGAACTTCCAGACTCCAGGTAGGGAACGCCGCACATCCATCCCCATCCGCAACGCAGCGCACAGGGACAGCCGTGCCCGACTACTATCTACCTCTCTGGTGACCCTCGGATTGTCCATAATCAAAACATCACCCGTTCCTTCTCTCCAGAGATGCTGCCTGTTCCGGCTGAGTTACTCCAGCATCTTCTATTAGACATAGGAAATACATGCAGGAGGAGGCCATTCGGCCCTTCGAGCCAGCACCGCCATTCATTGTGATCATGGCTGATCGTCCCCAATCAATAACCCGTGCCTGCCTTCTCCCCATATCCTTTGACTCCACCAGCCCCTAGAGCTCTATCTAACTCTCTCTTAAATCCATCCAAAGATTTGGCCTCCACTGCCCTCTGTGGCAGGGAATTCCACAAATTCACAACTCTCTGGGTGAAAATGTTTTTTCTCACCTCAGTCTTAAATGACCTCCCCTTTATTCTAATACTGTGGCCCCTGGTTCTGGACTCGCACAACATTGGGAACAATTTTCCTGCATCTAGCTTGTCCAGTCCTTTTATAATTTTATATGGTTCTATAAGATCTCCCCTCATCCTTCTAAACTCCAGTGACTACAAGCCTAGTCTTTTCAATCTTTCCTCATATGACAGTCTCGCGATCCCAGGGATCAATCTCGTGAACCTACG
Organism: Raja brachyura; assembly: GCA_963514005.1. Next base: position 6,349,691 of record OY740788.1, on the reverse strand, counting down.
CTGCACTGCCTCAATCACAAGGATGTCCTTCCTCAAATTAGGAGACCTGAGCTGTACACATTCAACTGTACTACTTCCAGTCTTGATTTATTTTAACTCCGGATGGGTTAAAAATTTGTGTCTTATCATAATTTGTCTTTGCCAGCATTCCTCGCACTAAAAGTCCCACAAGACATTGCAGCGAATTGTGGACGCTTCCCAGACCATCGCACAAACCCAACCTCCCTTCCATTGACTCCATCTACACCTCACGCTGCCTCGGCAAGGCCAGCAGCATAATCAAGGACCAGTCGCACCCCGGCCACTCCCTCTTCTCCCCTCTCCCATCGGGTAAAAGGTACAGAAGTGTGAAAACGCACACACCTCCAGATTCAGAGACAGTTTCTTCCCAGCTGTTATCAGGCAACTGAACCATCCTACCACAACCAGAGAGCAGTGCTGAACTACCATCTACCTCTTTGATGACCCTCGGACTATACCTTGATCACACTTTGTGTGTAGGAAAGAACTGTAGATGCTGGTTTAAATCAAAGATAGACACAAAGTGCTGGAGTAACTCAGTGGGACAGGTCTAGAGAGAATGAATGGGTCGAGACCCTTCTTCACAACTCCAGTCTACCTTTGATCGGACTTTGCTGGCTTCACCTTGCACTAAACGTTATTCCCTTATTATGTGTCCATACACTCTAAATGGCTCGATTGTAATCATGTATTGTCTTTCCGCCGGCTGGATAGAACGCAACAAAAGCTTTTCACTGTACCTCAGTACACGTGACGATATGCTAAACTGGAGTTAGGAAGCAGCCGCCGTGGACCGATGCCCTGGAGAAAGCCCAGTCTATTCCTATCTGTGTTACCCCTTCATTGAAAGTATTGAAAGTACTCTCTTGAAAGTATTCAGAGAACCGTCCTCCACCGCCCTCTGAGGCAGAGAATTCCACAGACTCACAACTCTCTGGGTGAAAAAAATGTTTCCTCATCTCCGTTCTAAATAGCTTACCCCTTATTCTTAAACTGCGGCCCCTGGTTCTGGACTCCCCCAACATCAGGAACATGTTTCCTGCCTCTAGCGCGTCAAAACCCTTAATAATCTTATATGTTTCGATGAGATAACCTCTTATCCTTCTAAACGCCAGAGTGTACAAGCCCAGCTGCTCCATTCTCTCAGCATATGACAGTCCCGCCATCCCGGGAATTAACCTGGTGAACCTACGCTGCACTCCCTCAATAGCAAGAACGTCCTTCTTCAAATTTGGGGACCAAAGCGGCACACAGTGCAGTGGATGAATTTTGTTGCATATTAGTTGCCCATTAGTCTCCAATGATTAGACTCATACAGCGTGGAAGCAGGCACTTCGGCCCAACTTCCCCACACTGACCCACATGTCCCAGCTACACTAGTCGCACCTGTCCGTGTTTGGTCCACATCCCTCCAAACCTGCCCTAACCACGTACCTGTCTAACTGTTTCTAAGAAAGCCTCAACCACCTCCTCCGGCAGCTCTTTCCATACACCTACCACCCTTTGTGTGAACGCGTTGCCCATCAAGTTCCTATTAAATCATTCCCCCCTCACCTTAAACATTTATCCTCTCATTCTCGATTCCCCTACTGTGGGTAAGAGCACGATTATAACCATATAACAATTACAGCACGGAAACAGGCCTTCTCGGACCTTCCAGTCCGTGCCGACCATTTATTTTCCCCTAGTCCCATCCACCTGCACTCAGACCATACCCCTCCATTCCCTTCCCGTCCATATACCTATCGACTTTACTTTTAAATGTTAAAATCGATCCTGCCTCCACCACTTCTGCTGGAAGATCATTCCACACAGCCACCACTCTCTGAGTAAAGAAGTTCCCCCTCATGTTACCCCTAAACTTCTGTCCCTTAATTCTCATGTCATGCCCTCTTGTTTGAATCTTTCCTACCCTCAATGGGAAAAGCTTATCCACGACAACTCTGTCTATCCCTTTCATCATTTTAAAGACCTCAATCAAGTCTCCCCTTAACCTTCTGCGCTCCAAAGAATAAAGACCTAACTTGTTCAACCTAGATCGATTCCCTGATAGATCTATTTCCTGATCTATATCCCTGATCTTGTTACCTGATCTATTCCTCTCATGACACCCTATACTCAATATTAACTCAATATTGATATGTTTTTAACACATACAATGCTCACAGCTTAAAGAGAGGTGATCTTCATCTCTTCCCGTCCTCTCTCACCAACCACCGCTCTTCTAACTTTCTCTCCCCTCCCCCCACAACAATGAGCCTGTAGAAGGGCCCCAACCCAAAAGGTCACCCATCTATGTTCGCCAGAGATCCTGCCTGAACCACTGACTTGTGCAGGAAGGAACTGCAGATGCTGGTTCAAACCGAAGGTAGACACAAAATGCCGGAGTAACTCGGCGGGACAGGCAGCATCTCTGGAGAGAAGGAATGGAGCCTGAAGAATCAGTCTGAAGAAGGGTCTCGACCCGAAACGTCAACCATTCCTCCTCTCCAGAGATGCTGCCTGTCCCGCTGAACCACTGAGTTACTCCAGCACTTTGCGTCATTTCCTAATGGTCCTCTTCATAGTTTATGTGTGTTTTTGGCATGAGTCACGGTACTTTAGCGCTCTCCAACCTCGTTTCTGAATACTAAACTATTGCATATATCTGTCTACCTCTTGGCATAAGGAATGAACCATTTTAAAATTAAACAGGCCAGTTAATGCCTGCACAAAGTTAGCCGTGTACTAAATCAAAACTACATTTGTTTTCTGTAGATTATGAATATTTCAATAACAAATTAATGTTAAAAAAAGTTGAATCATGATTGCTAATAATTTTGCTTCGACACTTGCATTTCCATTTCCCTCATCTGATATCTAAATTATTGTGATTTTAAATTATGTTACAGATTTAGCCATGCAGTTAAATCAGGGAAAGTTCGAATACAATGGATCGTGTGGGTGAGTAAGCTGTCATGACTCTGCCCTGTTTGATCTTGGAAGTATTTTTAAAAAGCCACAGAATTATATGCAAAGACGGTTTTACATTCCCCTTCGGTCATGCCTGCAATTGTTTAATATCTCGGAGTTCCGGTCATCTATTCTATATTTCCATCAGGCAGCGGTAGTGTTGCTGCCTTACGGCACAGTAGACCCAGGTTCGATCCCGACTACGGGTGCCGTCTGTACGGAGTTTGCACATTCTCCCTGTGACCAGGTGGGTTTCCTCCTGGTCACAGCCTCGGAATTAAAGGGCGCTCTTTTAGAAAGGAGGTGAGGAGGAGCTTCTTTAGTCAGAGGGGGGTTAATCTGTGGAACTCATCGCCACAGAGGGCTGTGGAGGCCAAGTCAGTGGATATTTTTAAGGCAGAGATAGACAAATTCTTGATTCGAACGGGCATGGGGAGAAGGCAGGAAAATGGGATTAAGAGGCAGAGCTCAGACGTGATTAAATGACGGAGGGGACTTGATGGGCCGAATGGCCTAATTCTACTCCTATAACATGTGAACGTGAACTTGTGCTCCGGTTTCCTCCTACTCTCCAAAGACGTGCCGGTTTGTAAGTTAAAGGACTTCTGTAAATTGTAAATTGTCCCTAGTGTGTAGGATAGTGCTAGTGTACGGGGTGATTGCTGGTCAGCGCGGACTCACTGGGCGAAAGAGTCTGCTTCCAACACTGTATCTGTAAAGTCTAAAGCGAAAGATTTGACCTCTGAGACCATCTATAATGAGTTCAGTACATTAGGTGTTCATGCAAGGAATGATTTCATCTCAGCGTTTTCAATGTTGTGTGCTAACCAGTCAGCGGAAAGACAATACGTGATTGCAATCGAGGCATTTACAGTGTACAGATACATGATATGGGAATAACGTTTAGTGCAAGGTAAAGCCAGCATAGTCTGGTTAAGGATAGTCCGAGGGTCACCAAAGAGGTGGATAGTAGTTCAGGACTACTCTCTGGTTGTGGTAGGATGATTCAGTTGCCTGATAACAGCTGGGAAGAAACTGTCCCTGAATCTGGAGGTGTGTGCGTTTTCACACTTCTGTACCTTTAGCCCGATGGGAGAGGGGGGAAGAGGGAATGGAAATGTCTTTGCTAAATTTCCTGTGGTGGCCATGAACCAGTTTAATGGAGACAGCGGCAAGTTAAACGTTCCTGATGATCACTCACTCTCTACGCTGTTGTCAAGGCGTATTCATTTGAAATCATCAAGGACATCTGCAAAGTCGGGCTTGGGATTTTGACTTTTTTTAAAGTTTAATGTAGAGATACAGCACGGAAACAGGCCCTTCGGCCCACCGAGTCCGCACCGACCAGCAATCCCCGTACACTAACACTACCCTACACACACTAGGGACAATTCACACTCATGCCAAGCCAATTCACCTACAAACCTGCACGTCTTTGGAGTGTGGGAGGAAACCGAAGATCTCCGAGTAAACCCACGCAGGTCACGGGGAGAACGTGCAAACTCCGTACAGACAGCGCCCGTGGTCGGGATCGAACCTGGGTCTCCGGCGCTGTGAGGCAGCAACTCTACCGCTGCGCCATTTTGGGGAGTAGTTGGTTTAGATGTGAAGGAATAAAGGTGAGCAGTGAAAACTGAGAGTGGAGGGTCGACAAAGGCTTACGAGGACAAAATGCAGCAGAGGCGGAGAATTATTAATCGGCTTCATGCAAGATGGCCCTCTGAAGCACACGGGCTTAATTTTCATTTATTACACGGCTATGGGGAAAAATGACATATTGATGGGAGGCAGGCCCGAGAAGAGGCACCCCAGTGAACTCAAGTGCTCACTCGATTCTCAATTATCAAGGTCAAAGAAATACAGATGTGGAGAGCATAAATACCTCGTCTGGATCACAAGTGATTCCGACAGTTAGCTTAGTTTATTGTCTCATGTACCCGGGTACAGTGAAAAGCTTTTGTTGCGTGCTAACCAGTCAGCGGAAAGACAATACATGATTACAATCACGCCGTCGACAGTGTACAAGATACATGATAAAGGGAATAACAAGATAACACGGATAGTGTACAGATGCAGAATAAAGGGGATAATGTTTCGTGCGAGATAAAGTCTAGTAAAGTCCGAATCAAGATAGTCTCAGGGTCTCCAATGAGGTAGATGGGAGGTCAGGCACGCTTTCGATGGTGGTAGGATGGTTCAGTTGCCAACAGCTTGATAACAGCTGGGAAGAAACTGTCTCTGAAGCTGGAGGTGTGCATTTTCACACTCTTCTGTGCCTCTGGAGTGACCGAGGTGAGACTGGTCCTTGGCGATGCTGCTGGCCTTGCTGAGGCAGCGTGGATTGTGGATGTAGTCAATGCATGGGCGGCTGGTTTGTGTACAGTTCTATCACAAGAGGACACAAAGTGCTGGAGTAACTCTGCAGACCAGGCAGCATCTCTGGAGAACGTGGATAGATGTATGTTGTCATTTACAGGGATACGGATTCCCCACGCGAATTTATAGGCCTGTCCCACTGTACGAGTTCATTCTCCCGAGTTTGCCCTGATTCGAACGCGGAGATTTACGGCAACGGCCGCTCCTACGTACTCGGGGCTCTCGTGGACATTTTTCAACAAGTTGAGAAAAATCTTCACGAGTCTTCCCGAGCATACCGCGTTTCCCGAGTACCTGCCGTTTGCGTTACGAGCCGCTAAGAGACGTCCCCGAGCTCCGACGTACCCGCTACGTACATTCTACGTGCTTACCATGAGTTTGATTTTTTTTTAAACTCGGGAGAGCTCTTGAACGAACTCGTACAGTGGGACAGGGCTTTAAGCTCTCACTTTTCAAGTCAAGAAATCCCATCCCAGTCTCCTCTTTTTTTTTGCAGAAATGTTCTTGTGTGTTATCTTTCCATCTGAATAATATTTCACAAGCGTTTGCCAAGTCCGTGGGATTTGTCTCTTTGAAGACTGCAGTAGTTTGTTTTCCCTCTCTCTCTCTCTCCCTCTCTCTCTTTCTCTCACTCGCCCATCAAACTCTCACTATAGGGGGAGGAGATAAAGAGAGAAAGCAAGGTCTGTCTGAAGTTGGAGAAGTCAATGTTCATACCGCTGGGGTGTAAACTACCCAAGCGAAATATGAGGAGCTGTTCCTCCAATTTGCGCTGGGCCTCACTCTGACAGTGGAGGAGGCCCAGGACGGAAAGATCAGATTGGGAATGGGAGGGGGAGTTGAAATGCTGAGCCACCAGGAGATCAGCTTGGTTAAGACGGACTGAGCGGGGGTGTTCAGCGAAATGATCGCCGAGCCTGCGCTTGGTCTCGCCGATGTGGAGATGTTGACACCTGGAACAGCGGATGCAATGATCTTACACATGATACAAATGAGCACGACACAAAGTGCTGGAGTAACCCGGCGGGACAGGCAGCATCTCTGGAGAACGTGGATTGCAGACGTTTCGATTGGAGCACATTCTCCAGTCTGAAGAAGGGTCAAAACCCAAACCGCCACCTATCCAGGTTCTCCAGAGATGCTGCCCGACCTGTTGAGTTACTCCAGCACTTTGTGGCCTGTTGTGTATTAACTGGCATCTGCAGTTCCTTGTTTCTACTACAGTTATATCCCTGGGTTATGTAATTCAATGAGTGTCCACATACCATTCCACAATAGAGGATAGCCAGTTAACCCTAGCAGGAGGAACTGATACTAGCTCCCTCTACAGACCCAGACTTACCAGCATGTACACCACCTGGATTTAGTTTAGTTTTGTACACAGTTACAGCGTGGAAGCAGGCCCTTCGGCCCATTAAGCCCGTGCCGACCAGCAATCACCCATGCACCAATGATTTTCTACACACTAGGGCCAACTTACAGAAGCCAATTAGCCTAAACACCTGTATGTCTATGGAGTGTGGAAGGAAACCAGAGCACCCGGGGAAAACCCACGCAGGTCACGGGGAGAACGTGCAAACTCCGTACAGACAGCGCCCGTAGTCAGGAACGAACCCGGGTCTCTGGCGTTGCGAGGCAGCAGCTCCACCTGCTGCGGCACCGTGCCGCCCAAATTTTAATTTTATTTGGAGCATTGGCAGAGGCTTTAGTTTTAAGGCACCTTCTAAGGATAATGTCTTTTGGATAGTCATATGGATATGCAGGGATGTGCCTGTCCCGCTGAAACACCAGAGGGCATCACTTTAAGGTGAGAGAGGCAACATTTAGAGATGTACGGGGTAGGTTTATTACACAAAGGGTGGTGGGTGCATGGAACGCGCTTTGCCAGGGGTGGTGGTGGAGGCAGACACGATGGCAGCGTTTAAGTGGCTTTTGGAACGGCACATGGATATTTAGGTTTGTTCAGAGATACAGTGAGGAAACAGGCCTTTCGGTCCACCTAGTCCACACCAACCAGCGATCCCCGCACACCAACACTATCCTACACACACTGGGGACAATTTACATTTACACCAAGCCAATTGACCTACAAACCTGCACGTCTTTGGAGTGTGGGAGGAAACCGAAGATCCCGGAGAAAACCCACGTAGGTCACGGGGATAATGTGCAAACTCCACACGGACAGCATTGGTAGTCAGGATCATATCCTATAGGATATATCCGATATCCTATGTGATATGTGTTATGTGCAGGTATATACGAGATGGTCTTGTCAACATATCTGGCACAGACATTGAGTAGGTATGTTGCAAAACTTACCTTTAGCGGCGCTGCACTTCTGCCGCTCCCCGTGTGCGCGACTTTAGCGCCTTTCAGAGGGGGGCGGGCTTAAAGTGCCGTTTTTCCACAGGCCTGGATAATCGATGAATGTCGGGCGATTTCGTTGCGGAAGAAAAATCGCTCCGACATTTCATCCATTAAGGTATTTTTGAATTACTCTAAATTATTTGTTAACTAGAGTAATTTAAAAATCACCTTCAAAAGCCGTGAGCACTGACAACCGGAAGGATTTTCCGTAGGGGAGAAAAAAAGGTAAATAGTTTATTTTTATATTAAAAGTTGGTTTTTAGGGAGGCTTTAATAATATTTTTATGTTGCGAAATGGGGTCCCAAAAAATGTATGAACAAACAATATTTTTCCTGCCGACTTCACCGCTAACCGCAACGTTCTAATCCACCGCATTCCACTAAAACCCACTCGCTAGTTGATTTAAATGGCCATTAATTTACAGGAATCAAACACTAAATTCCTTCCATTTGGCCCAGAAATTCATGAAAATGAGATTTAAAAATTATGTTATATTGTGGATTATTGTGTGAATGTTATTTGGACACTTAGGCAATTTTAAAAAAAGTTTATCTTTTCTTAAGAAATTGATAGATGTTTAGATCTACTCATTGAATTTTGTAATTAGCTACAATTAGATAACTAACTAATTATATGCTTTAATTTCAGGTAATCCAAGTAAGATTGTTTAATATTTGTTTCAGAATGCTTCAATCTATAATAACTGAAAATTTCATTGAGTTCTCTTAATTTTTAAGAATGTTATGGGCTTTTAACTTTTCCAGATCACAGCTTTTGAGTTAAGTCAATTGAAAGGCAATGGGAAGCAAGATGCTCATTTCCGAGTATGGAAATGGCCATAACTTTCTTAATACTGAAGATATGAAAGTAAATTAGGTGTCAAATTAAACTTCTTTTTATGCTTTATCTGATGGGATAAATTGCAGACTTGATTTTTAAAATCTTAAAATTTTGTAACATTGCTACATTGAGGGCTGAAGGGCCTCCTTCTGTGCTGTACTGTTCATTGCTTAGTTTAGTTTTAGTTTAGTTTAGAGATACAGCATGGAAACAGGCCCTTCGGCCCACCGAGTCCATGTCGACCAGTGATCGGTGTCCTGTGGAATTCTCTGCCTCAGAGGGTGGTGGAGGCCGGTTTTTCTGGATGCTTTCAAGAGAGAGCTGGATAGGGCTCTTGAAGATAGTGGAGTCAGGGGATATGGGGAGAAGGCAGGAACGGGGTACTGATTGAGGATGATCAGCCATGATCACATTGAATGGCAGTGCTGGCTCGAAGGGCCGAATGGCCTACTCCTGCACCTGTTGTCTATTGTCTATCGTGCACGCACCATGGGGCAACTTACATTTATATCAAAGCCAATTAATCTACAAACCTGCACGTCTTTGGAGTGTGGGAGGAAACCGAAGATCTTGGTGAAAACCCACGCAGGTGTTCATGGGGAGAATGTGCAAACTCCGTACAGACAGCGCCCGTAGTCATGGTCGAACCCGGGTCTCTGGCGCTGTGAGGGAGTAGTTTTACCGCTGCGCCACCGTGCCGCCCTAAATGTTCTCTGTAATATTATCATCTGAGTAATTTTTTTACCCAAACAGGTATCTGCTGAAGCCTGATTTCATGCGGCGACCAGATCGGACCTTTGACCCGTTCTCCGAGACCCCAGTGGACGGGGTGATTGCAGCCACCTGCTCTGTAAAGGTGAATTGCCGAAGAATTATCCTTTAATTATTGCCTTGTCGTTGACGCCACGCTCAAACTTGCGTCCGAGTTGGTAAGCCAGCGGCAAAAATCTCCTTAAAGTCGACAAACAGCGGTCAACGGTGCAGATCAGTGTCTTGACAAAGCAGCAAATGAGATATTCAGCGCAAGAAGGAACTACAGATAGAAACATAGAAACATAGACAATAGGTGCAGGAGTAGGCCATTCGGCCCTTCGAGCCAGCACCGCCATTCATTGTGATCATGGCTGATCATCCAACTCAGTATCCCGTACCTGCCTTCTCTCCATACCCCCTGATCCCTTTAGCCACAAGTGCCACATCTAACTCCCTCTTAAATATAGCCAATGAACTGGCCTCAACTACCTTCTGTGGCAGTGAATTCCAGAGACTCACCACTCTCTGTGTGAAGAATGTTTTCCTCATCTCGGTCCTAAAGGAATTCCCCCTTATCCTTAGACTGTGACCCCTTGTTCTGGACTCCCCCAACATCGGGAACAATCTTCCAGCATCTAGCTTGTCCAACCCCTTAAGAATTTTGTAAGTTTCTATAAGATCCCCCCTCAATCTTCTAAATTCCAGCGAGTACAAGCCGAGTCTATCTAGTCTTTCCTCATATGAAAGTCCTGACATCCCAGATGCTGGTTTAGCCTAAAGATGGACACAAAATGCTGGAGTAACTCAGCGGGTCAGGAGCATCTCCGAGAGAAGGAATGGGTGGCATTTTGGGTCGAGACCCTTCTTCAGACTGATGTCAGGGGAGAGGGAGACACATAGATAAGGAAGGTTCACCTGCACCTCCTCCAACCTCATCTACTGCATCCGTTGCTCCAGATGCCAGCTGATCTACATCGGTGAGACCAAGCGGAGGCTGGGCGATCGTTTCGCCGAACACCTCCGCTCGGTCCGCGATATCCAACCCGACCTCCCGGTGGCTCAGCACTTCAACTCCCCCTCCCATTCCGTATCCGACCTCTCGGTCCTGGGCCTCCTCCACGGCCAGAGTGAGCAACACCGCAAGTTGGAGGAACAGCACCTCATATTCCGCTTGGGGAGTCTGCATCCTCTGGGCTTAAACATTGAATTTTCTCAATTCTGTTAACCCAGGCTGCCTCCTCCCCTCCCCACCTCTCCCTCAGCCCTCGGGCCCTGGCATTCCTTCTCCATCTCCCCCCCCCCCCCCCACCCAAGTCGCACTAGCTTCTCATTTTCACACTACAAACAGCTTACAATGGCCTGTTTCCTTTATCATCGATACTTTTTTGCATATCTTTCATTCATTGTTCTTTATCTCTCCACATCACCGTCTATATCTCTCGTTTCCCTGATCCCTGACCAGTCTGAAGAAGGGTCTCGACCCGAAACGTTGCCTATCTCCTTCGCTCCGTAGATGCTGCTGCACCCGCTGAGTTTCTCCAGCTTTTTGTGTAACGATAGATAAGGAAGTGTAAGGTGTGAAAACGGGACAAAGGGGATGGAGATGAAGGAACATGTAGAATAGATCGTTGTTAGCTGGGAGAAGTTGACAACAAAGCAAACAGAGATAAAATTCCTTTTTTTCTCCCAAAGACTTTTTTTTTTAAAATAGATAATATTATTTATAGTTTTATTTGGGATTATAAAAATCATAGAATAAGTAAAAAACATTTATGTAAATCTAAGATAAACGGAGGACTAGCACTTCCAAATTTTTTATATTATTTTTGGGCAGTCCAGATTAAGAATATGAATTTTTGGTGGGTAAATATGGATCATGAACCAATGTGGTTAAAGATGGAAAAGGAAGATTGTTTACCTTATAATGTAGGCTCGATTCTCTTTGCTCCAAAGGAAGTACAAAAAAAAATTTATAGGGACAACCCTATAATTTATAATAATAGACGTATCTGGAAACAAATAGTTAAGACTTTACCGCTAGATAATTTCTCACTCAGGCTACCAATAATGAATAACCCATTAATTAAACCCTCCATATTGGATGGAGGGTTTAGACATTGGGATGATTTAGGAATTAAAAGGATAGAGCAGCTTTATAGAAAAGGAAAATTTCTTTTATTCCAAGAGTTACAAGATATCTACGGATTGTCTCCGCAACACTTGTTTAGGTACTTACAAATTAGAGATTATATAAAGTCCAACACACAAGATTATAAAAATAAAGTACCAGGTTTATTAGATGATTTGTTTAATTTGCACCCAAATACAGAAAAATTAATAGCCTATATATATAACATAATTTTGGATAAGGAGAATCCAACAACTGAAACATATCGTCAAGCATGGGAGAATGAAATTGGTTTATCCATAACAAAAGAAAATTGGGAAGAAAGTTTACAGCAAATACATCGGTGTTCGTTAAATGCCAGACATACATTGATACAATTCAAAGTATTATATAGATTACATTATTCAAAAACTAAATTAAATAGTATCTTTCCCAATCTCTCTTCAATTTGTGATAAATGTAAGAATCTAGAAGCAAATTTAACACACAGTTTTACTACATGTCCCAAATTGAATCACTACTGGACAGAAATTTTTAAGGTTATTTCTGAGGTTCTTAAAATTAGATTGGATCCAGACCCAAAGTTAATAATACTTGGAATTTTGGATTCAAATTCAGTACTTACAGTAAATCAAAGAAATGTCTTTGATTACTGTTTGATAATAGGGAAAAAAATCATATTGAAATTTTGGAAGGGAACATTAACCCCCACAATTAAAATGTGGGCAGCAGAAATGTTGGAGACGTTAAAATTAGAAAGAATCAGATTTGTCCTATTGGACAAATATAATACCTTCGAACAAATATGGTCTCCATATATACAGTATCTAGAGAAGTAGCTGCTCTTGACGTCACAGCCTGACGGGTACCCTGCGGGACTTGATGAGAATAACATATTCTTATACTAGGATTAATAGGCATATCTTCATTGATATTATTATTTGTAATAGTTTTAGATACAATATATTTTGTTGATTTTCATTTATATATATATATATATCTTTTTATTTTTTGTTAACCTTTTTTATTTTCTCTATTTTCTTTTTCTCTTTTATATAATCAAATTATTATTTAATCACCCTCTTATTGATTTAAAACTACTCTATCCTTATCTTTATTTCCTAAAAAAATAGAAGATAATAACTTTCAACGGGTTATTTAAAAAAAAAAATGGAATTAAGTTGATGTTTGTATAATGTTTACACTATTGTAAATTGATTACTTCTAATAAAAGAAATTAAACAAAAAATAAAAAATAAAATGTAGTCGGAGACCGTCAGACTGGTCGGAGAACTGGGAAGGGGGAGGGGATGGAGAGGGAGAGAGCAAGGGCTACTTGAAGTTAGAGAAGTCAACGTTCATACCGCTGGGGTGTAGACTGCCCAAGCAAAATATGAGGAGCTGCTTCTCCAATTTGCGCTGGGCCTCACTCTGATAATGGAGGAGGCCCAGGACAGACAAGTCAGAGTGGGAATGGGAGGGGGAGTTAAAGTGTTTGGCAACTGGTAAATTAGACATTTAGTTTTAATTTAGTTCAGTTTATTATTGTCATGTGTACCGAGGTGCAGTGAAAAGCTCGTTTTTTGCGTGCGAATCATTCAAGATGAAAAGACGATACTGGAATGCAACCATGCCGTCCACTATTCACAGATAAAGGATAAAGGAACAACATTTAGTGCAAAGATATAACACTGATAAAGTCCGATGAAAGAAAGTTCAAAGGTTTCCAGTGAGGTGGCTGGGAGGTCAGGATCACACTCCAGCTGATGAGGGGGCCATTCAGTTGCCTGTGTACAAAATCATGAGAGGAATAGATCGGGTAGACGCACAGAGTCTCTTGCCCAGAGTAGGGGAATCAAGAACCTGAGGACTGGTTTAAGGTGAGGGGAGGAAAGATTTAATAGGAGCCTGAGGGGTAATTTATTCACGCAAGGGGCGGTGTGCGTATGGAACGAGCTGCCGAAGGAGGTAGTTGAGGCAGGGACTATCACAACGTTTAAGACACATTTAGATATATAACATGGATAGGACAGGTTTAGAGGGATATGGGACACTCACGGGCAGGTGGGGCTTGTGTAGCTGGGACATGTTGGTCGGTGTGGAGAGGATGTTTCCACTAGTGGGAGAGTCTAGGAATAGAGGGCACAGACTCAGAATAAAATGACATTTTAAGAAGGGGACGCGGAGGAAATTCTTTAGTTGGAGGGTGGTGAAGCTGTGGAATTCTTTGCCGCAGAAGGCTGGGGAGGCCAAGTCAACGGATATTTTTAAGACGGAGATTGATAGATTCTTAATTAGTACGGGTATCAGAGGTTATGGGGAGAAGGCAGGAGAATGGGGTTGAGAGGGAAAGATAGATCAGCCATGATTGAATGGCGGAGTAGACTTGATGGGCTGAATGGCCTAATTCTGCTCCTATCCCTTATGACCTTATCTTTCACCTTCCCTGTTCCTTCCCTCATCTATAAAGGGAAATGAGGAAGAGGAATTCTGGAAGAGAAGAATTTAAGGAAAGATGCCATGATGAATGCGGATTGTTATTTCAACCTGGGGAGGAAATTGCAAATATAGCGTTCGCCAAAAAGATGTATTGAGAAGCGGAACTGAAAGTATTTCTAATCACCCCATTACAGGAAGGATGTGGGGGCTTTGCAGAGGATTCAGAGGAGGTTTACCAGAATGCAGCCTGGATTAGAGGGTTTCAGCTAATCCAGGGAGAGGTTGGATAGACTTGGATTGTTTTCTCTGGAATGTCGTAGGTTGAGGGGAGACTTGATAGAAGTGTATAGAATTAGGAGAGGCATAGATAGGGTGGGCAGTCTGACCAGAGGGCATAGCTACAAGACCAGAGGGGGAAACTATGCGGGTTTCACACACTAAGTGGTGCCTGAACTACAATGGCCACGTGCATCACCACCACTAATGAGCTGTTAAGGTCAATAATTCGCAGATGCAATTTACAGTTTGTATTTTATCTTTTCCAGGTGATATCAGGGCAATTTCTATCAGATAAGAAAATTGGCACGTATGTAGAGGTGGACATGTATGGTCTCCCCACTGATACAATACGCAAGGAATTCCGCACGCGGATGGTGATGAACAACGGTTTGAACCCAGTTTACAACGAGGAGCCATTTGTATTCAGGAAGGTAAATCATTGATTTCACGCTTATTTTTTTGCTGGGTGTATAAATGGAGTTGTCATTTTTTTTCTAGAGTACAGAGTACAGAGTGAGCAATGAAATTCTTACTTGCTGCAGCACAACAGGATATGTAAACTTAGTACACTGTAAACAATATAATATATACGTGTGTGTATATCACACACTGAACATTTTTTTCTATATATATATATATATACACACACACACAGACACACACACAGACGCACACACAGACGCACACACAGACGCACACACAGACGCACACACAGACGCACACACAGACGCACACACAGACGCACACACGTACAGATAAATAACAAAGAATAATCATGCAATAACAGTCGTCTGTAGTTCCCAGCTTATTGGAGCTTGAAGTGTTTAATAGCCTAATGGCTGTCGGGATGAAGCTGTTCCTGAACCCGGACGTTACAGTTTTCAGGCTGAACCTGGAAGGTGTCTGTGGAATTCTCTGCCTCAGAGGGCGGTGGAGGCAGGTTCTCTGGATGCTTTCAAGAGAGAGCTAGATAGGGCTCTTAAAAATAGCGGAGTCAGGGGATATGGGGAGAAGGCAGGAACGGGGTACTGATTGGGGATGATCGGCCGTGATCACATTGAATGGCGGTGCTGGTTCGAAGGGCCGAATGGCCTACTCCTGCACCTATTGTCTGTTGTCTATTGAATTTGCAGGCTCCTGGACCTTGTTGTGATAGTTGCTATCTCACAGCGACAGAGACCCGGGTTCGACCGTGATCTTGGGTGCTGTCTGTGCGGAGTTTGCACGTTCTCCCCGTGAACACGTTGGTTTCCTCCAGGAGCGTCGGTTTCCTCCCACGTTACATACACGTGTGGGTTTGTAGGTCAATTGGCCTTCTGTAAAATTGCCTCTAGTGTATCCGGTGCATAAGTGGGATAACATGCAACTTGTGTGAACGGTGGATCAATGGTCTGCGTGGACTTGATGGGCCAAAGGGCCTGTAGCTCTCTAATCTAGGTCAGTCATAAGAATAGTTACCGAATACACACGGAAAAGTGAAAGACCTGGATAGATGGGATGTGGAGAGGAAGTTTCCACTAGTGGGAGAGTCTAGGACCAGAGCCCATAGCCTCAGAGTAAAAGGACTTGAGGAGGAAGTTATTTAGTCAGAGGGTGGTGAACCTGAGGAATTATTTGCCACAGAAGGCCGTGGAGGCCAAGTCAATGGATATTTTTAAGGTGGAGATTGACAGATTGTTGATTAGTACGGATGTCAGGGGGTCACCCAAACCTTGTCTCCAGAGATGCTGCCTGGTCCGCTGAGTTACTCCTGCATTTTGTGTCTATCTTCCATTTAGGACTGAGATGAGGAAAAATTTATTTACCCAAAGAGTTGTGAATCTGTGGAATTCTCTGCCACAGAAGGCAGAGGAGGCCTATCCAAGAGAGAGTTTTCAAGAGAGTTAGATTTAGCTCTTAGGGCTAAAGGAATCGAGGGATATGGGGAGAAAGCAGGAATGGGATACTGATTTTAGATGATCAGCCATGGTCATATTGAATGACAGTGCTAGCTCGAAGGGCCGAATAGCCTACTCCTGCACCTTTTCTCTATGTCTCCATGTTATGGGGTGAAAGCAGGAGAGTGGGGTTGATAGGGAACCATTGATCAGCCATGATTGAAAGGCTGAGCAGACGATGGGCCGAATGGCCTAATCCTACTCCTAGAGCTAATGAACATTAATTGGCAGCCGATGAAGGAGGCCATTCATCCCTTTTTTGACCGTGCTAGCTATCTGGAACAGCAATTGAATATACAATTTTCTTTAACCCTCTTCCCCTTTGATCTCCCGTTTTCACACCTTAACCTTGCATATCTCTAGTCTCCCTCTCCCCGACTCTCAGTCTTAAGAAGGGTCTCAACCCGAAACGCCACCCATTCCTTTTATCCAGAGATGCTGCCTGTCCCGCAGAGTTACTCCAGCATTTTGTGTCTAATCGATTAGTCCTGATCCCTTGCTATTTCCCCATTGTCATGATTTTTTTTTCCTTTAAAAGCAGAAGTGCTGTTTCTTTCAATCTACTTCCATCATTTAAGATGCCAGCATTTTGGATCATAAGGTCATAAGGGATAGGAGTATAATTAGACCATTCCCACATCAAGTCTACTCTGCCATTCAATCGTGGCTGATCTATCTCTCTCTCCTAACCCCATTCTCCTGCCTTCTCCCCATAACCTCTGACACCTGTAGTACTCAAGAATCTATCTATCTCTCCCTTAACGACAGCAAGTCTGAGGTCATCCTACTCGGCCCCTCCGATCCCATCAAAACGACAACAGGCAGCCTTGGAAGCCTAACCTCCTTGGTCAAACCGCACGTCAAAAACCTTGGCGTGATATTTGACTCCGCATTACAGTTTGACAAGCGTCAACTCTGTGGTAAAAGCTAGTTCCTTCCAGCTTCGTACAATAGCTAAAATCAAATCAGTCCTCAAATTCAATGACCTTGAAAAAAAATCATCCACACATTCACCTTTTCCCGCCTTGACTACTGCAACTTCCTGTACACTAGCATCAGCCAATCATCCCTGTCCCGTCTGCAACTGGTCCAAAACGCTGCAGCGAGACTTCTGACGTGTACCCGTAAAAGGGACCACATCACCCCAATCCTGGGCTCTCTCCACTGGCTCCCAGTGCGCTACAGAATCAACTTCAAGCTCCTCTTATTAGTTTACAAAGCCCTTAACGGGCTTGCCCCCTCCCCTCCCCCCCGATTTAAAAAATCTTCCTACCAACCATTCTACCTCCAGGTCCCTCAGGTCGGCCGACCTGGGGCTACTGACGATCCCGCGGTCCAGGTTTAAGCTCAGGGGCGACCGCGCTTTTGCGGTTCCAGCACCTAGACTGTAGAACAGCATCCCTCTCCTCATCAGAACTGCCCCCTCCATCGACTCCTTTAAGTCACGACTCAAAACCGATTTCAACTCCCTCGTGTTTTTGAGGCCCTCTGAGAGGGCGCTGTAAACTGTTTATGCATGTATTGTTAGGCCTGTGTACCGTTGTATGTAGCACATTAGTATCTGCACTGATGTACAGCACTTTGGTCAACGCGAGTTGTTTTTAAACGTGCTCTACAAATAAATGTATTATTATTATTAAAAACATCCACTGGTTTGGCCTCCACAGCCTTCTGTGGCAAAGAACCCCACAGATTCACCACCCTCTGACTAAAGACATTTCTCCTCATCTCCTTCCTAAAATAACGTCCATTAATCCCGAGGCTGTGACCTCTAGTCCTAGACTCTCCCACTTGTGGAAACATCCCCTCCACATCCACTCTATCCGGGCCTTTCACTATTCTGTACGTTTCAATGCAGTGTCCCCCCCCCCCCCCCCCCCCAATCTTTTAAACTCCAGCGAGTACAGGCCCAGTGCCGACAAGCGCTCACAAATCAAAGCGTTGGTGAGTTTAAAACAAAAGTCTCCCCACCCCCTCCTGTGCCTTTTGCCAAATGTTTTACCCCTCTGTCCTCTGACCATTTAGCTATTTTGATTCGGAGCCAGGTACTGTCGCAGTTCAACCGGTGATTTACAGCGGTCAACCTAGATATGATTTATTGTGCTTGCCCGTCAGGTTTGCTGACCGACTGATTTTTGGCCTCCAAAATACTTTTCCATTTTTAAATCCTGAAACATGACCAAAAATAATCAGTGCGCAACAAAAATATTTCGGTTGCAGTTTTGTCGCTGGTCGGCGCGGCCTCGGTGGGCCGAAGGGCCTGTTTCCGTGCTGTATCTCTAAACTGAACTAAACTAAACCATATCGTGTCCCCCTGTACATATGCTCCCCGGCTTGTGTAAGGGTATTGTTCCAAGGACCCTTGCATATGTCAGATGTTACATAAGTCGGAAACGGATTTGCTTTTGCACGCATGAAAATTCACTATGGTTTACTGGTTCACCGTGTATAGAGTCATAGAGCGATACAGCGTGGAAACAGGCCCTTCGGCCCAACTTGCCCGCACCGGCCAACACTGCTCCCGCCTGCCAGCATTTGGCCCATATCCCTCCAAACCTGTCCTATCCATCTACCTGCCTATCTGTTTCTCAAACATTGGGATAGTCCCAGCCTCAACTACCTCCTCTGGCAGCTCGTTCCATACACCCACCACCCTCTGTGTGAAATGGTTACCCCCTCAGATTCCTATTATATATTTTCTACTTCCCCTTAAACCTATGTCCTCTGGTCAGCGATTCCCCTACTCCGGGTCAAGAGCGTTTATGCATCTACCCGATCTATTCCTCTCATGATCTTATGCACATCTATAAGATCACCCCTCATCCTCCTGCACTCCAAGGAATAGAGACCCAGCCTGCTCAAACGGAATGACCATTATGATGCCAGTTTTAAGTAATCCCATGAACCTGAATGAGTTTTTTGATGATTAGGTTTTAGTTTCAAAACACATCGAGGTCTGAAGAAGGGTCTCGACCCGAAACGTCGCCTATCTCCTTCGCTCCTTAGATGCTGCTGCACCCGCTGAGTTTCTCCAGCTTTTTGTGTAACCCTCACACTAGTCCTATCCGACACAATAAGGGCAATTTACAGGTAGGGGGATGAGGGGGAATTTCTTCAGTCAGAGGATGGTGAATCTGTGGAATTCATTGCCACAGACGGCTGTGGAGGCCAATGGAAAATTTTAAGGCGGAGAATGACGCATTGCTGATTAGTATGGGTGTCAGGGGTTCTGGGGTGAAGGCAGGAGAATGGAGTGTTAAGGATGGAACTGCAGATGCTGGAGAATCGAGGGTTACACAAAAAGCTGGAGAAACTCAGCGGGTGCAGCAGCATCTAAGGAGCGAAGGAGATAGGCGACGTTTCGGGTCGAGACCCTTCTTCAGACTGGTCAGGGATCAGGGAAACGAGAGATATAGACGGTGATGTGGAGAGATAAAGAACAATGAATGAAAGATATGCAAAAAAGTATCGATGATGAAGGAAACAGGCCATTGTAAGCTGTTTGTAGTGTGAAAATGAGAAGCTAGAGCCACTTGGGAGAGATAGAGAGAGAGGGAATGCCAGGGCTGAGGGAGAGGTGGGAAGGGGAGGAGGCAGCCAGGGTTAACAGAATTGAGAAAATTCAATGTTTAAGCCCAGAGGATGCAGACTCCCCAAGCGGAATATGAGAATGGAGTTGAGGGGGAGAGATAGATCAGCAATGATCGTATGGCGGAGTAGACTTGATGGGCCGAAGGGCCTAATTCTGCTCCTTTCACTTATGAACGTATGAAGATAGGCGCATGGATATGTGGGGATTGGATTGTTATGGATCTTGTGCAGTCAAAGGAGATTAGCTTGGCAGGATATCTGGCATGGACGTCGTGGGCCGAATGGCCTCTTCCTGTGCTGCAACGTTCTATTATTCATTCATTGGACAAAATAGGTTATACAGCGGGAAAAAATAGTTATTTTGAGAAGACTCCTGTAACTGATTAACTGTTTGGAATAATACGAGAGCGTATTTTAAATCTTCTGCGGTGACATTGTTCCCGACTGCAGGATAAATAGAGGACTTTTTTTAATCTTGCAGGTAATTCTGCCTGACCTGGCGGTATTGAGGATAGCAGTGTACGATGACAACAACAGGTTGATTGGCCAGCGGATCTTGCCATTGGATGGGCTTCAAGCTGGCTGCAGGCACATCTCGCTCCGAAATGAAGGCAACAAGCCCCTGTCTCTGCCCACAGTCTTCTGTAACATTGTGCTGAAAACATACGTCCCGGATGGCTTTGGAGGTGAGTCTGCCTCTACCGGGCCCGCACGGTGGCCCAGCGGCAGAGTTGCTGCCTTACAGCGCAAGACAACTAGGTTCGATCCCGACCACGGGTTGCTGTCTGCACGGAGCTTGTACATTCCCCCCGTGTCCCGTATGGGCTCTCTCCATCCGGGATTTATTTGTGCTTTAGTTTGGAGATAGAGCACGGAAACAGGCCCTTCGGCCCACCGGGTCCGCCCCGGCCAGCGCGCTATCAGCCCGCACGCTAACGCTCTCCTGCACGCACGAGAGACAATTTTACATTTATACCAAGCCGATTAACCTACGTACCTGCACGTCTTTGGAGTGTGGGAGAAAACCGAAGATCTCGGAGAAAACCCACGTGGTCACGGGGAGAGCGTACAAACTCCGTACAGACAGCGCCCGTAGTCAGGATTGAACCCGGGCCTCTGGCATTGCAAGCGCTGTAGGGCAGCAACCCTACCGTGCCCTCCCCTCTGGATCTCAAAGACCTACTGGTTTGTTGGCTAGTTTGCTTGGTAAAAGTGTAAATCACACTGAGTGTGTGTAGGACAATGGTCGGTGCGGACTCGGTGGGCCGAAGGGCCTGTTTCCGCGATGTATCTCCAACTAAACTAAATCTAATTAAAAATTAAACTATCCACTTAGCAAAAAATGATCGCTACTTTACCTCAGTAACAGATTCACTATTGTAAAGAATGTTCCTCGTAAAGAAGACCATTCACTCTTTAACATCTACCAAGTGGAAATGTTTCATCTTAGGGTCAGTCATACAGTGTGGAAACAGGCCCTTCGGCCCATCGCAGGCATCGGTCTTTACTATCTTTGATCGGACTTTGCTGGCTTTACCCTGCAGGAAACGTTATTCCCTTACCGTGTATCTGTGCACTGTGAATGGCTCGATTGTAATCATGGATTGTCTTTCCACTGGCTGGTTAGCTCGCAACAACAGCTTTTCACTGTACACATGACAATAAACTAAACTAAATTATCTAAGATTAGTTTAGATCTTGGCATCATGTTTAGCAGAGACAATGTGAGGGGAAAGGTCTGTTTCTGTGCTGTTGTCAGTTCTTCATGGTGTATTTTTTTTTAATCTTTTGTTCAGCGCATTTTTGGACCTAGAGTCATAGAGCAATCCTGCGTGGAGACAGGCACTTCAACCCAACTTGTCCACGTTGACCAACATGCCCATCGACACTAGTCGACCTGCCGGCGTTTGGCCCGAAATCCCTCTAAACCTATCCCATCCTTGTACCTGTCCAAACCGTCTCTTACACCTTGAACCTGCCACAACTACCTCCTCCGACAGCTCGTTCCATACACCCGCCACGCTTTGAGTAAAAACATGTTGTACCTCAGGTTCCCATTAAATCTTTCCCCCTCACCTTAAAATTCTTGTCACTGGATCAGAAGGAAATTGGATTTTAAGTCAGAGTCACGGAGCTACAAAGAATGAAAACAGGCCCTCGAGGCCAACTTGGGATACCATGAAAACCAAGTTGGCCCTCATTTGGCCCATAGTAGTTTAGTTTAGTTTAGCTTAGTTTAGAGATAGAGCACGGAAATGAATGAATGAATTGATTAATTAATACGTTATTTGGCCAAGTATTCACACACAAGGAATTTGCCTTGGTGCTCCACCCACAAGCGACAACATGACGTACAGTGACAGTTAGGAATGGGGAAACAGGCCCTTCAGCCCACAGAGTCCGTTCTGACGAGCAATCTCCTTACCATAACACTATTTATACACACTAGGGACAATTTACAATTTTTTTTACCAAAGCCAATGAACCTACAAAACCTGAATGTCTTTGGAAGTCAGGGAGGGGGGAAACCAGAGCACCCGGAGAAAACACGCGCAGTTCACGGGGTGAACGTTCAAACTCCGTACAGAGAGCGCCGGTAGTCAGGATCGAACCCGGGTCTCTGGCGCTGTAAGGTAGCAACTCTACCGCTGCGCCAACGTGCGGCCCCAATCCCTCTAAACCATTCCTTTTTATATAACAGTCTAGATGTCTTACGAAAGTCGTAGTTGTTCCAGCTTCTATGGCTTCTTCTGGCAGCTCATTGAGATATGGATTACCCTCCGAATGAAGATGTTCCTTATGCTGTTTCTCACTCAAAGCCAAAACCCATCTCCTCCAGAAATTTGCACTTTGCTCACGATTCCAGCATCTGCACGTTCTTGTGCCTGCAGTGGAACTACACTTGGTATCTTTCCCAACGTATTCCTTGACTACCAACTGGATATGATCACATTGCTCTTTATGGGGCTTCACATATATTGCAGAAATCATTGCCTTTTGTCATAGAGTCATATTGCCTTGAAACGGGCCCTTCGGCCCAACTCGCCCGTGCTGACCAAGATGTTCCATCTACACTAGCCCCACCTGCCTGTGTTCGACCCACATCCCTCAAATCCTTATCTTTAAAAACAAATAATAATAATTTATATTTTTATATATAGAAGCAATGTACAAAAGTATAAACCATAAGGCATTTGACATAATGCATTTATTGAACAGCTTCCATTTTAATTTTAGCAAAGGTGAAATAGAAAATGAAAGAGAACGTGAATGTGTAAGGATGGAACCCTTAAACTACCAAATGAGTGTAGTCAAAGAGTGAGTGAGTAAAAGAAATAGGAAAAACATAAAGACATAAAAAGACAAAAACGGAAAGAAAAGTGTTGATATACCTGCTTCATTTCTCTCCCCACCCGTTACATAGAAACATAGAAATTAGGTGCAGGAGTAGGCCATTCGGCCCTTCGAGCCTGCACCGCCATTCAATATGATCATGGCGGATCATCCAACTCAGTATCCCGTACCTGCCTTCTCTCCATACCCTCTGATCCCCTTAGCCACAAGGGCCACATCTAACTCCCTCTTAAATATAGCCAATGAACTGGCCTCAACTACCCTCTGTGGCAGAGAGTTCCAGGGACCCACCACTCTCTGTGTGAAAAAATTCCTTCTCATCTCGGTCCTAAAGGATTTCCCCCTTATCCTTAAGCTGTGACCCCTTGTCCTGGACCTCCCCAACATCGGGAACAATCTTCCTACATCTAGCCTGTCCAACCCCTTAAGAATCTTGTAAGTTTCTATAAGATCCCCTCTCAATCTCCTAAATTCTAGAGAGTATAAACCGAGTCTATGCAGTCTTTGTTCATAAGACAGTCCTGACATCCCAGGAATCAGTCTGGTGAACCTTCTCTGCACTCCCTCTATGGCAATAATGTCCTGAGGACAACTATGAATGTTGTTATAGTTCCTGCCTCAACTATCCCTCTTGCACCTTGTTCCATACACACACCACCCTCTGTGAGAAAGGCTGCTCCTCAGCTTACTAAATCTTTCCCTTCTCACCTCAAACCTACGTCACCTAGTTTTTGATTCCCCCTCCCTGGATCAAAGACACAGTGCATCTTCTCTATCTAGTCGCCTCATTATCCTATGCATCTCTAGAAGATCACCCTCCTGTGCTCCAAGGAATAGAGTCCCACCTTGCCCAACCTTTCCACATAGCCCAGGCCCTCAAGTCCTTGTAAATCTTCTCTACACCATTTCCAGTTGAAGTAAATCTTTCCCACAGCAGGGCGACCAAAACGGAACACAATACTCCAATTATAAAATGCACTTATTATCAATGAAATGCATTGAGACATCCTGGGTTCATGAAAAATAATACTTGGTTTTTCTGCTCAGTTTTCCCTGCCTCACCAATAAAAATGGCTACTATTTCAGGAACTAGAACCAGGGGCCGCAGTTTAAGAATAAGGGGTAAGCTGTTTAGAACGGAGATGAGGAAACATTTTTTCACCCAGAGAGTGGTGAGTCTGTGGAATTCTCTGCCTCAGAGGGCGGTGGAGGTCGGTTCTCTGGATGCTTTCAAGAGAGAGCTAGATAGGGCTCTTAAAGATAGCGGAGTCGGGATATGGGGAGAAGGCAAGAACGTGGTACTGATTGGGGATGATCAGCCATGATCACATTGAAGGGCTGGCTTGAAGGACCGAATGGCCTCCTCCTGCACATATTGTCTATCGAAGTTGCATTAATACTCTTCCTTCACCCACAGATATCGTTGATGCTCTGTCAGATCCGAAGAAATTTTTGTCCGTGATGGAGAAGCGGGCTGACCAAATGCGAGCAATGGGAATTGAGACTGTACGTAAAATATTTAGAATCTCTTCATTGTACCGTTGATTTGCATGAAGTATATTTTCTGTCGTAGTTGAGAAGGATGAGGGAGTGGGGGGGGGGGGGGGGGGAACTTCATTGATATGTTTTTACCATATAACCATATAACAATTACAGCACGGAAACAGGCCTTCTCGGCCCTTCCAGTCCGTGCCGACCATTTATTTTCCCCTAGTCCCATCTACTTGCACTCAGACCATACCCCTCCATTCCCTTCCCGTCCATATACCTATCCACTTTACTTTTAAATGTTAAAATCAATCCTGCCTCCACCACTTCTGCAGGAAGCTCATTCCACACAGCCACCACTCTCTGAGTAAAGAAGTTCCCCCTCATGCTACCCCTAAACTTCTGTCCCTTAATTCTCATGTCATGCCCTCTTGTTTGAATCTTCCCTACCCTCAATGGGAAAAGCTTATCCACGTCAACTCTGTCTATCCTTTTCATCATTTTAAAGACCTCAATCAAGTCCCCCCTTAACCTTCTGCGCTCCAAAGAATAAAGACCTAACTTGTTCAACCTTTCTCTGTAACTTAGTTGCTGGAACCCAGGCAACATTCTAGTAAATCTCCTCTGTACTCTCTCTATTTTGTTGACATCCTTCCTATAATTAGGCGACCAAAATTGTACACCATACTCCAGAATTGGTCTCACCAATGCCTTGTACAATTTTAACATGACTTCCCTACTCCTATATTCAATGCTCTGATTTATAAAGGCCAGCACACCAAAAGCTTTCTTTACCACCCTATCTACATGTGATTCCACCTTCAGGGAACTATGCACAGTTATTCCTAGATCCCTCTGTTCCTCAGCATTCCTCAATTCCCTACCATTTACCATGTAAGGCAGAGATAGATAGATTCTTGACTAGTACGGGTGTCAGGGGTTGTGGGGAGAAGGCAGGAGAATGGGGTTAGGAGGGAGAGATAGATCAGCCATGATTGTATAGCATAGTAGACTTGATGGGCTGAATGGCCTATTTCTGCTCCGAAAACTGATGAATTTATGAAACAAAAGGGTGTCAGATAATTGGGGAAGAGAGGGCAAAATATAAAGCCAGAGGGAGAGATATGGGTGGAAGGAGACAGGAGGGGGTGGGGGGAAAGGGAGGTGGGATAATGGAATAAATGAGTGCGCGCTGGGGTTGTGGATGGTAGGGGGTAGACACAGGGAAGAGCGAGAGAACATTGGAGAATTCAATGTTTCTATCATACAAATATAGAAACACAGAAAATTGGTGCAGGAGTAGGCCATTCGGCCCTTCGAGCCTTCACCGCTATTCAACATGATCATGGCTGATCATCCAAAATCAGTACCACGTTCTGGCTTATTCCCCATATCCCCTGATTCCCTTAGCCCTAAGAGCTAAATCTAACTCTAAATCAATGGGCTGTAAGCTGCCCAAGCTGAATATGAGGTTCAATTAGGATGGGAAAGTGGTTATATTTTTAATGCATTGCCGGTTGAGCTTAGAGTCATAGAGAGATACGGTGTGGAAACAGGCCCTTCGGCCCAACTTGCCCACACTAGCCAACTATACTCCCAGCTTCACTAGTCCCACTTGCCTGCGTTTGGTCCATATCCCTCCAAACCTGTCCTATCCATGTACTTGTCCAACTGTCTCTTAAACTATGTGATAGTCCCAGCCTCCTCTACCTCCTCAGGCTTGTTCCCTACACCCACCACCCTTTGTGTGAAGAGGTTACTCCTCAGATTCCTATTCAATCCTTTCCCCTTCATCTTGAACCTATGGCCTCTGGTCCTCGATTCCACTACTCTGGGCAAGAGACTCTGTGCATCTACCCGATCTATACTTATCAGGATTTTGTACACCTTATAAGATCCCCCCTCATCCTCCTGAACTCCGTGGAATTGAGACCCAGCCTACTCAACCTCTCCCTGTAGCTCACACCCTCTAGTCCTGGCAACAACCTCGTAAATCTTTTCTGAACCCTTTCAAGCTTGACAATATCTTTCCTATATCATGGCGCCCAGAACTGAACACAATATTCTAAATGCGGTCTCACCAACATCTTATACAACTGCAACTCCCAACTTCTATACTCAATACTCTGACTGATGAAGGCCAAAGTGCCAAAAGCCTTTATGACCACCTTATCTACCTGCGACTCGACCTTCAAGGAACCATGCACCTGTATTCCAAGATCCCTCTACTCTACAACACTACCCAGAGGCCCACCAGTTACTGTGTACGTCCTGCCCTTGTTCGACGTCCCAAAACGCAACACCTCACACTTCTCTGTATTAAATTCCATCAACCATTCCTCCGCCCACCTGACCAATCGATCCAGGTCCTGCTGCAATCGTTCACAACCATCTCCACTATCTGCAAAACCACTCACTTTGGTATCATCAGCGAACTTGCTAATCTTACCCTGTATGTTGTCATCTAATGGCCAGACACTAGCTGGTGACCTCGGCTTCATGCTGAGTTGATAGGTCTCAGTTCCTGAGGAGATTTATCTAGTAAATAAAGGTCCACCATCGATTTTCCGGCACCCTTGGTTCCAGAGTCTTGACAGTTTATCCATTTTGCCGGACCAACAGAGGTCACGGAATAAGCGCAGTTCCGTTTAGTTTAGTTGATTCGCACCTGTACTGAAGTACAGCGAAAAGCTTTGAATAATAACTCAACGAAACATCTCTGACCCGCTAATTATACCCACTCCCGTGTCTCTAAAGCACTATGGACTTCTAGAAACTTAAATAAAACAAATGTTAAATGTAAATTATATAACCATATAACAATTACAGCACGGAAACAGGCCTTCTCGGCCCTTCCAGTCCATGCCGACCATTTATTTTTCCCTAGTCCCATCTACCTGCACTCAGACCATACCCCTCCATTCCCTTCCCGTCCATATACCTATCCACTTTTACTTTTAAATGTTAAAATCGATCCTGCCTCCACCACTTCTGCAGGAAGATCATTCCACACAGCCACCACTCTCTGAGTAAAGACGTTCCCCCTCATGTTACCCCTAAACTTCTGTCCCTTAATTCTCATGTCATGCCCTCTTGTTTGAATCTTCCCTACCCTCAATGGGAAAAGCTTATCCACGTCAACTCTGTCTATCCCTTTCATCATTTTAAAGACGTCAATCAAGTCCCCCCTTAACCTTCTGCGCTCCAAAGTGTCATATAGTCATACAGCACAAAAACAGGCCCTTCGGCCCAACTTGGAATGAAAGCCCCACCTGCACTAGTCCCACGTGCCTGCGTATGTCCGATATTTATCGAGTCATACATTAAAAAAATCTATCCTCGCAAGAATCTATCATCTTTAATGTGAATTAACGATTCAGATTCAAGGTACAGATCGCCCAGCACACAATGCCTTTGTACGTTAATTGGCTTCGGTAAAATTAAAAAATTGTCCTCAGTGTGTAGGATGGAGCTAGTGTGAACGCTGGCCAGCATGGACTTGGTGGGCCGAAGGGCCTATTTCCACGCTGTATCTCATGGAAACATAGAAACGTGGAAACATAGAAAATAGGTGTAGGAGTAGGCCATTCAGTCCTTCGAGCCAGCACCGCCATTAAATATGATCATGGCTGATCATCCACAATCAGTACCCCGTTCCTACCGTCTCCCCATATCCCTTGATTCCGTTAACCCAACGAGCTGTAACTACTGTAAATATCTCCAAAGTCTAATGGAGGTGTCGGATCATCAGTTGCCGGAACATCGGTGGTGGATGGGCCTGTCGTCCTTCTTCAAGCCCGTTGACCTGCTGTCTGTTCTGCCTTGAATCTCAAGAGCGATATCGCAGACGTGCCGAGCGACAACGCCAAAAACGACAAGAGAGGGAAGGCCAGTACGGCGAAAGCAAGTGTCACGCCACAGAGCAGCTCAGAACTGCGGCAAAACTCAACGGCCGGGCAAGGAGTCGGAAACGATGCAAAGAAAGGTGACGGCCACAACAGGAATACATTTTCATCGATTTTATCATAAATGTTTAATAGTGCACTTAGAACTTTGTATCATTGTGACTATGAGGACAGATGAGATAGAAACATAGAAATATAGAAAATAGCTGCAGGAGAAGGCCATTCGGCCCTTCGAGCCAACACCGCCAATCAATATAATCACGGCTGATCATCCAAAATCAGTACCCCGTTCCTGCTTTCTCCCCATATCCCTTGATTCCGTTAGCCCTAAGAACTACATCCAACGCTCCCTTGGAAACAGCCAGAGAACCGACCTCCACCGCCTTCTGAGGCAGAGAATTCCAGACTCACAACTCTCTGTGCAAAAAAGTTTTTCCTCATCTCCGTTCTAAATGGCTTACCCCTTTTTCTCAAACTGTGTAAATATAGAAAATAGGTGCAGGCATAGGCCATTTGGCCCTTCGAGCCAGCACCCACATTCAATATGATCATGGCTGATCTTTCAAAATCAGTACCCCGTTCCAGCTTTCTCCCTATATCCCTTGATTCCGTGAGCTACATCTAACTCTCTCTTGAAAACATCCAGCGAATTGGCCTCCACTGCCTTCTGTGGCAGAGAATTCCATAGATTCACAACTCTCTGGGTCTTCCTCATTTCAGTCCAATTATATACAACCCTCATTGTAACGATCCATGGGGGGAGGTGGGCGGGGGAATAAATAAAGGCATAGAATTATTTTCTAAATGGGGAGAAGATTCAGAACTCTGAGGTGCAAAGTGACTCGGGGAAAGCTGGTGTATTGGGAGTCGATTCCCAAAAGGTTAATTTGAAGTTTGAGGCCTTGGTAAGAAAGGCAAACGTAATGCCAGCATTCGTTTTTGATGGGGCTAGAACACAAAAGCAGGGATGTAATGCTGAGGTTCATACGGTGGAATATTGTGAGCAGTTTTGGGTCCCATATCTGAAAAGGAATATGCTGGCACTCGAGAGGGTCCAGAGGAGATTTACAACAATGATCCCAAGGGGATCCCAAGAAAGAACTGCTGATGCTGGAAAAATCGAAGGTAGACAAAAATGCTGGACAAACTCAGCGGGTGAGGCAGCATCTATATCTAATATATGTATAGATGCTGCCTCACCCGCTGAGTTTCTCCAGCATTTTTTGTCTACCAGGAATGATCAGGTTAACATATGAGGAGTGTTTGATGGGTTCCGGGCCTGTACTTGCTGGAGTTTAGAAGGATGAGGGGGGCCTCCTTGAAACCTCCTGAACAATGAAAGGCCCGGATAGAGTGGATGCGGAGAGGATGCTTCCAGTAGTGGGAGAGTCTAGGACCAGAGGGCGCAGTCTCAGAATAAAAGGGCCTAACTCTTATCTTCCTCCTCATCTTTGGAGACGAGGAGGAATTTCTTTGGCCATGGGGTGGTGAATCTGTGGAATCCAATGCCACAGATGGCTGTGGAGGCCAAGTCATGGGGTATTTTTAAAGCAGAGATTAATTGCTAATCGATTAGTAAAACTGTCAAAGGTTAGGGGGAGGAAGCAGGAGAGTGGGGATGAGAGGGAAAGATAGATCAGCCATGATTGAAAGGCAGAGCAGACTCTACGGGCCGAATGGCCTAATTCTTCACCTATGTCTTATGTAATAAAGCATCATGAAAGTACTCCCAGGGTTAATGTGACAAACTTGAGGCTGAAAGTCGTTAAGAGGATAAATTCTTTGATTCAATGCTTAAATCCAGCCATCCATACGTTAAGCTCAGAGCGGGATAGACATCAGACGTCGAACATACGGGTTTGGTAAACTTTGCCCTTAAGTTCGTTAAGTCCATTCCGAGTTGCGTTTTTTTTCTTTTGCCAGCTGAACCTTCCGGAAGGTCCTCGGCCTTTGTGTTTTTTTTGTGTTTTTTTTCTTTATTTTTGTTAGAAGTAAGTACAATAGTGTGGTACTTGAGTACCTGATATATACATACATATTTCCATTCTTGTACAACTTCGTATTTTTGATTTAATAATACAAAAACAGTGAGAGAGAAAAGAAATAAAGAGTGTCGGAATAGATAGACGAGCGAGTAGAGACAGATAGCAAAAGAAATAAAGGACATGGAAGAGAAGCTGAAAAGATTGAATTGGAAGGAAAAAGTAAATAAAAGAGGGATTAGGAGAGATCTACCTATTTCGTATTTTTGCCCATCCGTCACCCGGTTCTAAACCATTTAATTTCTAACGTTATGTTATGTTGCACCATATGCTTGTAAAAAGTTGATAAAAGGAGACCAAGTCTTTGAGAATTGGTCTACTTTGCCTAGTAGGAGAAATCTCATTTCTTCAAGATGAAGCGTTTCAGACATGTTTGAAATCCACATTTTGAATGTTGGCGTGGTTGCGTTTTTCCAAAATTTGAGTATAAGTTTTTTTTGCTGTTATTAGACCGTAATTAAGAAAAGCTTCTTGGAATATAGTTAGTTTACTTCCCTCTTCCGTTGATCCAAAGATAATCAGTTCTGTATTGGGGTTCAATTTTGTGTTAAATAGTTTTGTAAAAATTCCATCCGAGTCGCGTTTTGATTAAATATCTCAACGTTGCAAGAATGTCTTTTATATCAATTGAGTTGCTAATACATTAATGATGATGATGAAGAGTTGCCCCTCAGCTCAATAACTAGTGTTGGATTTTGTTCCCACCCTGCAGATATGACACTCGTACCACAGGTGAATATTGAGGACTTGAAGCAGATGAAGGTAAACATGATGCCACATTTTAGAAATTGGAGTGGTTTTACATGAATATATTATCTGATACCTTTCCATTTGCTTCATCTATCTGCTTCCACCCACGTTTCTTTGTACTCGATCAATAGACAATAGGTGCAGGAGATCAGTACCATAAATTGTAGCATCTCCCATTGAACAATTACTCGCAGTCAAGGGCCTGCTACTTCTGCATGACATACGGTCATAAGTGATAGGAGTAGAATTAGGCCATTCGGCCCATCACGTCTACTCCACCATTCAATCATAGACAATAGATAACAGACAATAGGTGCAGGAGGAGGCCATTCAGCCCTTTGAGCCAACACCGCCATTCATTGTGATCACGGCTGATCATCCCCAATCAGTACCCCGTTCCTGTCTTCTCCCCATATCCCCTGACTCCGCTATCTTTAAGAGCCCGATCTAGCTCTCTCTTGAAACTATCCAGAGAACCGGCCTCCATCACCCTCTGAGGCAGAGAATTCCACAGAGAGGTGACAAAAATCACACCAAATCAATGGGATAAAGGATATGACATCCTTAAAGCCCAAGACGTATTCTAGATTCCCATTGCAATTTGGTTCTCTCATCTCCACTAAAAGTCCATTAACCAGTTCCACTGTTCGCAATGATGTATCTCTCTTGGAATCACACTATCCCTAACATAGAATTGGCCTATCAGGGCTCCCCCTGCCTGAGGCCTGGTGTTATTCAGCGGGTCAGGCGGCATCTCTGGAGAAAAGACGTTCCGACCTAAAAAGTCACCTATTCCTTCTCTCCAGGAATGCTGCCTGACCCGCTGAGTTACTCGATGTAAACCAGCACCTGCAGTTCCTTCCTGCACATCATCTGTTGTCAGCCCGGATTTATCCGGGGCTTTGCTTGCTTCCAATTCCCTCCCCTTACAATCAGTGTGAAGAAGGGTCCCGACCCGAAACGTCACCTATCCATGTCCTCCTGAGATGCTGCCTGACCTATTCCAGCACTCTGTGCTATCTTCGATGTGAACCAGCATCTGCAGTTCCTTTTAATTACAAATATATTTCATTTAATCTTATAAATAATCTTTGCTACATTTTCCTTGATCTCCATTCCCTTTGCCCTGTTTTCACACCTTCACCCTTCCATATCTCTGTGTGTGTGTGTGTGTGTCCCCCCCCCCCCCCGACTCTCTGTAAAAGGGTCCCGGACCGAATCATCACCTGTCCATGTTCTCCAGAGATGCTGCTGCGTTACTCCAGCATTATGTGTCCATCTTCGGTTGCGACCAGCATCTGCAGTTCCTTCATACAAATGTATTTAATTCAATTGCAGGCCTATCTGAAGTTGCAGAAGAAACAACAAAAAGAACTGAGTGCAACAAAGAAAAAGCATGGCAAGGTATGTGTGTGTTCTCAGCATTTCTTTCTCATGGCAGGACAGTAACTGCAACTGGCTAGTATTTTCTCCCAATGCTAAATTGTCTGTGAGAAGGTTCTGGTGACCTATCTGTCCCAATCGCTTCTCTCTATCGCATAAACATACGCCCACATACAATGTAAAACATCACCCATCCATTCTCTCCAGAGATGCTGCCTGACCCGCTGAGTTACTCCAGCTTTCAGTCTGAAGAAGGGTCTCGACCCGAAACGTCGCCTATCTCCTTCGCTCCTTAGATGCTGCTGCACCCGCTGAGTTTCTGCAGCTTTTTGTGTAACCCCCGAGTTACTCCAGCACTTTGTTTCATTTAGTTTAGAGATACAGCGCGGAAACAGGCCCTTCGGGTCCACCGAGTCCGCGCCGACCAGCGATCCCCGCACATTAACCGTATCCTACACACTAAGGACTGTTTAACAATTATACCAAGCCAATTAACCTACAAGCCTGTATGACTTTCGAATGTGGGAGGAAACCGAAGAGCTTTTTTTCGGTGTCTTACCTTGCCGGAGATGCGATTAATTTTCGGTTCCTTTCTCCGGTTGATCTGCGGCCTACCATCGATGGAGTTGGAGGCCTACTCGGCCTGACCTTGGTCTTAACATCAGAGTCGATCCCTTGCCTGGGATCGCACCAACCGCGGCATGCGGACTTTACCAGCGTGAGCTCGCAATCTCGAGAGAGGCTAGTCGGTGCAGAGGCTCGGCCAGCTCCAACGCGGGGTCCGATCCCTGGCGCGGTGGAGCTGACATCCCGCCCCCCCCCCCCCCCCCCGATGCAGGAGCTGATTGCCCCGATGCGGAGGGGCCCAAACGCCGCCGGCTACGGGAGTCAAGATCGTCCCGTCAACAGAGCGCTCGAGGCCCACGACCGTGGAAGAACAAGGAAGGGAAGAGATTGATGTTTAAGAAGGAACTGCAGATGCTGGAAAATCGAAGGTAGACAAAAATGCTGGAGAAACTCAGTGGGTGAGGCAGCATTGATGGAGCGAAGGAAATAGGCAACGGAAGGGTCTCGACCCGAAACTTTGTGTGTTCTGTTGCTATTTACTTTTATGACTGACTTGGCAAATGAAATTCCTCATATGTTGCAAAACATACTTGGCTAATAAAGTATTATTGTGATTGTGACTGTGAGTGATAACTCTGCCTTTAAAATATCCACTGACTCAGCCTCACAGCCTTTTGTGACAATGTATTCCTCCGACTACAGAAATCCCTCCTCATCTTTCTAAAGATACATCCTTTTATGTGCGGTCCTTTGTACAATAGATTAAGTCAATTAATAAATTAGGTCTGAAGAAGGGCCTCGACCCGCAACGTTACCTGTTCCTTTTCTCAAGAGATGCTGCCTGACCCGTTGAATTACACCAGCTTTTTGTGCCTGTCTTTCAACCACCATCTGCAGCTCCTCCCTGCAAATTAGGTCAAGTGTCTGATGTAAGTTAAGTGTCTGAAGATAAGTCCCGACCCGAAACGTCACCTATCCAAGTTCTCCAGGGATGCTGCCTGACCCGCTGAGTTACTCCAGCACTCTGTGTCTAAATTAAGCCAGGCTCCATTTGTTCCATCACCTTCATGCTCATTTTCCAAATGAGCGGGGAGTTTTATCAATGCAAATCTTAATCCGTTTACCTGAATTAACTGAGATCAGTTAGATTGTGGATCAGTCTGTGACCCACCTGCCTCTCGGTAACTGGAATTATCTACTGAATAAATGTACTGTTCGGAATTAACACAGATTATGAAGTCGGGGAGCCATGTAAAGTTTCAACTCGGGTCGGAATTATTTTTGATGTCAAAAGAAATAGGCTTCTGCACAAAAGGACACAAAGTCCTAGAGTTACTCAGCGGGACAGGCAGCATCTCTGGAGGACATGGATAGAGGACGTTTTGTGTCGGGCCCCTTCTTCAGACTGATTGATGTCACCTATTCAAGGTCTCCTGATGTTGCCTGAATTGCTGAGTTACTCCAACACTTTGTGTCTTTTTTTTGTAAGCCAGCATCTGCGGATCCTTGCACCTAAATAGATTATGGGCTTGCACGGTAGAGTTGCATCCTTCCAGCACCGGGTTCGATCCCGACTACGGGTGCTGTCTTTTCAGAGTTTTTAACGTTCTCCCCGTGACCGCGTGGGTTTTCTCTGGGTGCTCTGGTCTCCTCCCGCACCACAAAGGTTAATTGGCTTTGCTGAAAATTTGCTGTAACTTGTCCCCAGTGTGTAGGATAGTGCTATCGTGCGGGGATCGCTGGTCAGTCCAGACTGGTTGGGCCGAAGGGCCTGTTTCCACGCTGCATCTCTAACTGCAGTTCTTTCTTAAACCCAAAGGTTTATGCCTTTAGACTGTTAAAGGAGCAGTCAGAGGTCAGACTGGAGAAGTGCCTCGACCCAAAACGTCGCCCATTCCTTTTCTCCGGAGATGCTGCCTGTCCCGCTGAGTTACTCCAGCATTTTGTGTCTATCTTCGGTGTAACGCAGCATCTGCGGTTCCTCGCTGCACAGGGAGAGGAACGGAGCAGACTTCCTCGGGTACAGACACACGATCAACGATACCGCAGAGTCAGTGTACAACATGAATCATAACTGCAGAGCGTTGAGCGCTGCCCTTGGTTTATAGTTTCACGGGTCACCGCTCACTGCTATGATTCAGGTGATCTCTGCAAGTGGAAATGTGTCCTTGAGAGAGAAACAAGCGAGACTGGAATGTCATGAATTGCAGCAAGTTTTAACGCCAGCGCAAGCAAACTTTGGCTTTGAAGCGGACAGCAAACTTTACAAAAGTCGATTAGCTTAGACAATAGACAATAGACTATAGGTGCAGCAGTAGAGGCCATTCGGCCTGTCGAGCCAGCACCGTCATTCATTGTGATCATGGCTGATCATCCACTATCAGTACCTCGTTCCTGCCTTCTCCCCCATATCCCCTGACTCCGCTATCATTAACAGCTCCAACTAACTCTCTCTTGAAAGCATCCAGAGAATTAGCCTCCTCTGCCTACTGAGACAGATTCACAACCCTCTGGAAAAAAATATTTTTCCTCATCTCCATTCTAAATACCCCTTATTCTTAAACTGTGGCCCCTGGTTCTGGACTCCCCCAACATCGGGAACATGTTTCCTGCCTCTAACGTGTCCAATCCCTCAATAATCTTATATATGTTTCAATAGGATCTCCTCTCATCCTTCTAAGTTCCAAGCCCAGCCGCTCCATTCTATCAACATATGACATTGTAGATTTGAGACACAGAGTGGCAACTGGCCCTTCGGCCCACCGAGTCCGTGCCGACCAGCGATCCCCGTACACTTTCACTATCCTACTCGGGCTAGGGGCAATTTACATTTATACCAAAGCCAATTAACCTACAAACCTGTGCGTCTTTGGAGTGTGGGAGGAAACCGATGCAGGTCTCGGGGAGAACATACAAACTCCGTACAGACAAGCGCCCGTAGTCAGGATCGAACCCGGGCCACTGGCGTTGTCTGGCTCTACCACTGCGCCACCAGGCCACCTTTTCCACCGTGTGATGATGGCGGTTTTGTGGGAGGTCAGAGTGCCTCCATGTCCTTTCTTGCATTTATAACAAATGCTACTGGAGGAAGAACTGTTCGGAGGAGTGAAGATTTGTTTGACTTTGGACGTGCATTGGGTGCAACCTCTACAGGGCAACAGAAGAACATTGTGTCGGAAGGAACTGCAGATGCTGGTTTACGCATAAAATGCTGGAGTAACTCAGTGGGACAGGCAGCATCTCTGGAGGGATGGAATGGGTGACGTCTCGGGTCGGAGCCCTTCTTCAGACTGAGATCCGAAATGTCACTCTCAGCCTGAAGAAGGGTTCCGACCCGAAACGTCACACATTCCTTCTCTCCGGAGATGCTGCCTGTCCCACTGAGTTACTCCAGCGTCTTGTGTCCATTTTCGGTGTAAACCAGCATCTGCAGTTCCTTCCTACACAGAAGTACAGAGTGTTGGATGTGAAGTCATATCCCCACTCACGTGCATTTACTGCTCTGCAGTTATTTGTGTAAACTACCCCCCTCCCCTTCCCCTCCCCTGGGCCCCACCTATTTCTAGTGTGAAGGGAGTGGATGAGAAAGTAGGATAACATAGAACTTGTCTAAATGGGTGATTGCTGGTCGGTGTGGACTCAGTGGGCTGAAGGGCCTGTTTCTGTGCTGTATCTGTAAACTAAACTAAAATTGGTGTTGCTGAGAGCTGGCATGAATTCAAAGGGCCAAATGGCCTCCCCCTTGGTGCACTGACTTTATTAATGCTATGATGCTGAGATAAATTGGCACAACCCATAAGGTCATAGGTCATGAGTGATCGGAGCAGAATTAGGCCATTCAGCCCGTCAAGTCTACTCTGCCATGCAATCATGGCTGATCTATCTCTCCCTCCTAGCCCCATTCTCCTGCCTTCTCCCCATAACCCCTGACACCCGCACTAATCAAGAATCTATCTATCTCTGCCATAACAATATCCATTGACTTGGCCTCCACAGCCGACTGTAGCAAAGAATTCCATAGATTCACCACCCTAAAGAAAATCCTCCTCATCTTCTTCCCAATGGAACGTCTTTTTACTTGGAAACGTTTTATCTTTGTAAAGGGAAGGTTCCATGGGGCACTGGTTTCCAGGCATGTGTTGGGATGTGAATCGCAGTCCATTTTTCATTGCCGCGTGGGAACTGGCGGGAAGATGCCAGTTGCCTCGGGTTCTGCTTGACCTAACTGAATCCATTTTGTGGAATACAAAAATACTGGGAAACCCCCACTGGGAAGGCTGAGCGTAAAGTTGGCAGCAAAGGACAAGGTTGCAGCTGCAGTGCAAATGACGCAAGGGGATATGTTAAACAGTTGGCTGTAGCTTCAGAATGCACTCCGAGGTCATTCATGGAACCATACAGCCGGCCAAAATGCCCCATCTACACTAGTCCCACCTGCCCAGCATTTGGCCCATGTCCTTCAAAGCCTTCCCTATCCTTGTATCTGTCCAAATGCTGTTCAAT
The DNA here is from genome assembly GCA_963514005.1 of Raja brachyura. The sequence continues at coordinate 6,312,015 of OY740788.1, read as the reverse complement.
GTTGTTGTGGTAACCAGCGGCAGAGTGGAGCAGTGGGTGGAGCCGCTGCCTCACAGCCACAGAGACCCCGGTTCGATCCTGGCCTTGGGTGCTCAAGAAGGAACTGCAGATGCTGGAAAATCGAAGGTAGACGAAAATGCTGGAGAAACTCAGCGGGTGAGGCAGCGTATATGGAGCGAAGGAAATAGGCGACGTTTCGGGCCGAAACCCTTCTTCAGGCCCTTGGGTGCTGTCTGTACGGAGTTTGCATGTTCTCCCTGTGACCATCTATGGAGCGAAGGAATTAGGCAACGTTTCAGGCAGACGTGAACCTCACCGTTTGACCTGTTTTTACAAAATGTTCAATGGTCAGCTAGACACAGATCACAAGACCTACACCAACCCCAAACCAATTAGGAGCAGACGAGGGCATTCGATCCAATTTGTGGTCCCAGCCACAAAGACAGACGTGTACAGCAATTCGTTCTTTCCACGCACTATTAAAGCGCGGAATAATCTCCACCAAGCCACGGTTGCCCAGCCAGATGCAACTAAATTTAAAGTGGCACTTTCTTCCCAATAACCCTCTCTGGCTAAACCCCTCCCTTCACCACCTCCAGTTTAAATTCCAGTTGGAATATTTTGGAGGACCAAGTAACCAAGAACCAAGAAGAACCACTTGGGCATCCTCCGGGTGCTCTGGTTTCCTCCCATATTGCAAAGAGGGAGAGATAGGTCAGCTATGATTGAATGGAAGAGTGGACTTGATGGGCCGAATGGCCTAATTCTGCTCCTATGCTCTTAAGAGCGTGATCGAATTGCCTCCTGCCACCGCAAAGCCTTTCCAGCGTCGATGCAATACTCCACACTTGCGTGAGTAAGTGCAGATCCAATAATAACCCTTGCAAACAGCATCATACGGGACAGAGCAGCCATCTTCTTCTTCTGCTTCTTAAGCCCTTTGCTCCTCTAGAGTGAGCATAGGCCATTGACAAATGTCCCCCACCTCACTCGGTTGTTGGCTGTTCTTTCGAGATCTCCCCAGTTGAGCCTACTCCCGGACATTTCCGTCTGGACACCTCCTCTCCAGCTGTTCAAGCAGCCTGCTTGAGAGGTATGTATAGGAGAGAGCTGCATTAGCTACACCGAAGACTGACACAGAATGCTGGAGTAACTCAGCGGGACAGGCAGCATCTCTGGAGAGAAGGAATGGGTGACGTTTCGGGTCAAGACCCTTCCTCAGACTGAGAGTCAGGGGAGGGGGACAGGCAGCATCTCTGGAGAGAAGATAGATACAAAATGCTGGAGTAACTCAGCGGGACAGGCATCATCTCTGGAGAGAAGGAATGGGTGACGTTTCGGGTCAAGAACCTTCCTCAGACTGAGAGTCAGGGGAGAGGAAAACTAGAGATATGGAAATGTGTGTAGAACAAAAGAATGAAAGGTAATAGCCCCTGTCCCACGGTACGAGTTCATTCCAAGAGTTCTCCCGAGTTTGCCCTGATTCAAACTCGGAGATTTACGGTAATGGCCACTCGTCGGTACTCGGGGCTCTCGTGGGCATTTTTCAACGTGTTGAAAAATCTTCATGCATCTTCCCGTACTTACCTGCCGTTAGCGAGTCTTCCCGAGTACCTGCTGCTAGCGTTACCAGCCGCTAAGAGACGTCTCCGAGCTCCGACGTACCCGCTACGTTCATTCTCCGTGCTTACCACGAGTTTGATTTTTTTTTAAACTTGGGAGAGCTCTTGGACGAACTCGAACCGTGGGACAGGGGCCATAAGAAAAGAACAAATCAAGGGCAGCAAGGTGAGGGCAAAGGTGGGGTCAATTGTTGGGGTGATAACAAGAGGGTGGGAACAGTGAAACTGAGCAGGATGACAGTCAGTTTAGGAGAATGAGGGGGACCTCATTGAAACGTGGCTGATCTATACAGAATAGAGAAAGGCCTGGAAAGAGTGGATGTGGTGAGGATGTTTCCACTAGTGGGAGAGTCTAGGACTTGAGATCACAGCCTAAGAATTAAAGGACGTTCTTGTAGGAAGGAGATGAGGAGGAATTTATTTAGTCAGGGTGGTGAATCGGTGGAATTCTTTGCCACAGGAGGCTGTGGAGGCCAAGTCAGTGGATATATTTAAGGCAGAGATAGAGAGATTCTTGATCAGTACGGGTGTCTGGGGTTTTGGGGAGAAGGCAGTTGAATGGGGTTAGGAGGGAGAGATAGATCAGCCATGATTGAATGGTGGGGTGGACATGACGGGCTGAATGGCATAATTCTGTTCCTATCACCTGTGACCTCATGACCTTAGTCGGACAACTGGGTGGATGAGAGACAGAGAGAGTGGGAATGCAAGGGTTGCTTTAGGGTGGTTAGTCAGTTACTGCCTATTATACCTCCTGGCATGTAGGGCAGCAAGGAAGGTCCTCCACTCCTGTCTGTTCTGGGGCTAGCTTCTGGACACTACCCCAGGTCAGGTCCATTGGCGATAGCCTTGGAAGTCCATCACGGCCAGTAGTGTTGATTCCTTCCGTTGCTGTTTCTGTAACATATTTGTTTTACGAGACAGGGTTGTTAGCCCTGGGCTCAACCTCCAACCTGGAGGACCAGTGGATCGCTCTTCGTCTCGCCTCTACCCTTCGACCTGTCCAGCATGGGAGACCCTAACAGGAGACGAATCTCCCGCTGGCATCGCTCTAGGGGACACTGAGACACACAAGGTCCGCGACCACGACAAGGTTGCCATCCAACGGGGAGAAGGGTTACTTAAAATTAGAGAAATCAATATTCATACCGCTGGAGATAGACATAAAGTGCTGGAGTAACTCAGCGGGTCAGGCAGCATCTCTGAAGAAAAGGAATCGGCAGCAAGGTGGGGGCCACAAGATGCCGAAAAGGCATGTTCCCGATGTTGGGGGAGTCCAGAACCAGGGGCCACAGTTTAAGAATAAGGGGTAAGCCATTTAGAATGGAGACGAGGAAACACTTTTTCTCACAGAGAGCAGTGAGCCTGTGGAATTCTCTGCCTCAGAGGGTGGTAGAGGCTGGTTCTCTGGATGCTTTCAAGAGAGAGCTAGATAGGGCTCTTAAAGATAGCAGAGTCCGGGGATATGGGGAGAAGGCAGGAACGGGGTTACTGATTTGGGATGATCAGCCATGATCACATTGAATGGCGGTGCTAGCTCGAAGGGCAGAATGGCCTACTCCTGCACCTGTGGTCTATTGTCTATTGAATAGGTGACGTTTCGGGTCGAGACCTTTCCTTAGTTGACGGAGGTCGTGAGGGATGTTAAAAAGACTGTAATTGTGTGGGTTAGAGTCAGAAGAAGGCAGAGGATCTGCGTTTAGCAAGGTGTCTTGTACGTTCACAAATACTCATTTAGTTCAACCGATGATTCACGGCGGTCAACCTGGTTATGATTTATTTTGCTTGCTCTTCGTTTTTGCTGACTGAGAGACTTTTTGCCCTCAAAATACTTTTCCAATTTTAAATCTTGAAACCGCCCGAAAATGATCAGCATGCATAAAAAAAATTCTGTTGCAGTTTTGCAACGGACAACTTATGCAGCATAACCGTGTCAAGTGGCTCCAGTGGTTTGACTTTGAGTTTATTGTCACGTGTACCAAGGTAGAGTGAAAAGCTGTCGGAAGGAATTGCAGACGCTGGTTTAAACCGAAGACTGACGCAAAATGCTGGAGTAACTCAGCGGGACAGGCAGCATCTCTGGAGCGAAGGAATAGACAATGGACAATAGGTGCAGGAGCAGGCCATTCGGCCCTTCAAGCCAGCACCGCCATTCACTGTGATCATGGCTGATCATCCCCAATCAGTACCCCGTTCCTGCCTTCTCACCATATCCCTTGACTCCGCTATCTTTCAGAGCTCTCTCTTGAAAGCATCCAGAGAATTGGCCTCCACCGCCCTCTGAGGCAGAGAAATCCACAGATTCACAATTCTCTGAGTGAAAATGTTTTTCCTCATCCCCTTTCTAAATGGTTTACCCCTTATTCGTAAACTGTGGCCCCTGGTTCTGGACTCCCCCAACATCGGGACCATATTTCCTGCTTCTGGCGTGTCTAATCCCTTAATATTCTTATATGTTTCAATAAGATCCCCTCTCATCCTTCTAAACTCCAGAGTGTACAAGCCCAGCCGCTCCATTCTATCAACATATGACTGTCCCGCCATCCCGGGAATTAACCTCGTGAACCTACGCTGCACTCCCTCAATAGCAAAAGGGAGTATGTCTATACTCAAATTTGGAAACCAAAACTGCACACAAAACTCCAGGTGTGGTCGTTTCGGGTCAAGACCATTTTTCAGACAGATGTCAGGGGAGAGGGTGATACATAGATAAGGAAGTATGGTGTGAAAACCGGACTGGAAACATCACCCATCCCTTCTCTCCAGAGATGCTGCCTGTCCCGCTGAGTTACTCCAGCATTATCTGGCCTTGGGACACAGATCACCTGGGAACTGATCTCCGATTGCAAGGTGCAATGGGGAACATTCATATTAAAGGAACCCTTTGCTCCAGATGGTGTAGCATTCCAGATTAGTCAGTAGCAACATCAAAGCATTCGCTTTGTCCACAACTTGGCGAACCTCACTGCCTGAAGTTTATGGATGTTGATGGGAATGTTTCTCTATCTTTAGAGTTCAGCTTTAGGTTCTGCTCGTGTGGTTTCTTGATTAGTACGGGTGTCAGGGGTCACGAGGAGAAGCCAGGTGAATGGGGTTGAGAGGGAAAGATAGATCAGCCATGATTGAATGGCGGAGTAGATTCGATGGACCGAAGGGCCTACTTCTGCTCTTAGAACTCATGAAACAAGGACCTGCAGATGCTGGTTTACGCAAAAGGACGTAAAGTGCTGGAGCAACTCAGGCAGCATCCCTGGAGAACGTGGATAGGTGACATTTTGGGCAGGGACCCTTCATCAGATTGTAGAGATGGTGGGGAGAGAAGAAAGCATGATAGAATGGCGGAGTGGACATGATGGGCCAAATGGCCTAATTCTGCTCCCAGAACATAATGATTTATTATGCATTCTTAATTTTAGTTTCCCCGCATACAATTCAATATTAAGCAGCAGCACCGCGCTAATTCAGAAGTCAGGTAATGAATAACCCTGTAGTGATAGGTCACGTCCCTTGCTTCCACTTTGTCAAAGTGCGAATTAGGTTGGTTGGCTTTCATTTCTGCTGCTAATTGCTGGGTCATTGAAAGCTGTCAGTGGGAAGGGAAATGTCATCCCACCATCTGTCTACGCCCCATCTGTGGGTTGCGTGCAGAACAATTTTCTAGTGCAATAACTCCTCCAATTTTTTATGATCTTTGCGTGAGAGAATTTCCCTCACAACTGACGTCAACCATTGCTCTCCGTCAATTCACTCGAAACATACCCTTTTGACCTCCATGTAGAAGACCCGGTTAGTGATTTCATGTTCAGATGTCATAGGGGCAGAATTAATCCATGAAGGGTCCCTGCCCAAAATGTCACCAATCCATTATTCCATTTGGCCTATCATGTCTACTGATAACAGCTGGGAATGTTGCCTCCTTAGAATCATAGAGTGATTCAGCGTGGAATCCCTCCCTTCGGCCCAACTTGCTCACACTGGACAACAACTAGTCCCACCTGCCCGCGTTTGGTCCATATCCCTCCAAACCTGTCCTATCCATGAATCTGTCTAACATTATCTTAAACGTTGGGATAGTCCCTGCCTCAACTACCTCTGCTGACAGCTTGTTCCATGCACCCACCACCCATTGTGTGAAAAAGTTACCCCTCAGATTTCTATTAAATCTTTTCCCCTTCACCTTAAAAATACCCAATGGCAATGAATTCCACAGATAGACAATAGACAATAGACAATAGGTGCAGGAGTAGGCCATTTGCCCCTTCGAGCCAGCACCGCCATTCATTGTTTATCATGGCTGATCATCCACATTCAGTACCCCGTTCCTGCCTTCTCCCCATATCCCCTGACTCCACTATCTTTAAGAGCTCTATCTAACTCTCTCTTGTAAGCATCCAGAGAATTGGCCTCCACTGCCTTCTGAGTCAGAAAATTCCACAGATTCACAACTCTCTGCATAAAAATGTTTTTCCTCATCTCCGTTCCAAATGGCCAACCCCTTATTCTTAAACAGTGGCCCCTGGTTCTGTACTCCCCCAACATCGGGAACATGGTTCCTGCCTCTAGCGTGTCCAATCGCTAAATAATCTTATATGTTTCAATAAGATACCCTCTCATCCTTCTAAATTCCAGAGTATATGGATAGGACAGGCTTGGGGGGATATGTACCAAACGCAGGCAGGTGGGACTAGGATAGATGGGGCATGTTGGCCAGTGTGGGCAAGTTGGGCTGAAAGGCCTGTTTCCACACTGTATCACTGTGATTCTATGACAGAGGACATGGTTGTTTGCAGTAAATGCAGCAACAGTTTAGTGAACCAAATAAGGGTAAATTCCAAATTTGTGGCAGCTTCAAGTTTCAAGAGAGTTTATTGTCATGTGTCCCTGATAGGACAATGAAATTCTTGCTTTGCTTCAGCACAACAGAACATAGTAGGCATTGACTACAAAACAGATCAGTGTGTCCATATACCATTATATAAATATATACACACATGAATAAATAAACTGATAAAGTGCAAATAACAGATGGAGGGATATTAATGATCAGAGTTTTGTCCGAGCCAGGTTTAATAGCCTGATGGCTGTGGGGAAGTAGCTATTCCTGAACCTGGTTGTTGCAGTCTTCAGGATCCTGTACCTTCTACCTGAAGGCAGCATGGAGATGAGTGTGTGGGCAGGATGGTGTGGGTTCTTGATGATGCTGCCAGCCTTTTTGAGGCAGCGACTGCGATAAATCCCCTCGATGGAAGGGAGGTCAGAGCCGATGATGGACTGGGCAGTGTTTACTACTTTTTGTAGTCTTTTCCTCTCCAGGGTGCTCAAGTTGCCGAACCAAGCCACGATGCAACCGGTCAGCAAGCTCTCTACTGTGCACCTGTAGAAGTTAGAGAGAGTCCCCCTTGGCAGACCGACTCTCCGTAATCTTCTCAGGAAGTAGAGGCACTGATGTGCTTTCTTGATAATTGCATCTGTGTTCTCGGACCAGGAAAGATCTTCAGAGATGTGCAGGCCCAGGAATTTGAAGCCCTTGACCCTTTCAACCATCGACCCGTTGATATAAACAGGACTGTGCGTCCCCATCCTACTCCTTCCAAAGTCCACAATCAGTTCCTTGGTTTTGCTGGTGTTGAGGGCCAGGTTGTTGTGCTGGCACCATATGGACAGTTGCTCGATCTCTCTTCTATACTCATCCCCATCAGTGATATGTCCCACAACAGTGGTGTCATCAGCAAACTTGATGATAGAATTCGCACTGTGACCGGCTACGCAGTCATGAGTATAGAGTGAGTACAGCAGGGGACTGAGCACGCAGCCTTGAGGTGCTCCCGTGCTGATTGTTATCGAGGCTGACACATTTCCACCAATACGAACAGACTGTGGTCTGTGAATGAGGAAGTCGAGGATCCAAGTGCAGAGGGATGCGCAGAGACCCAGTTCTGCGAGTTTGGTAACCAGCTTGGAGGGGATGATTGTGTTAAATGCCAAGCTGTAATCGATGAATAACAGCCTGACATATGAGTTTTTGTTGTCCAAGTGGTCCAGAGCGGAGTGGAGGGCCAGCGAGATCGCATCCACCGTTGATCTGTTGTGGCGGTAAGCGAACTGCAGTGGGTCCAGGTTTTTGTCGAGGTAGGAGTTGATTTGCTCGATGATCAACCTCTCAAAGCACTTAATCACCGCAGGCGTTAGTGCCACTGGTTGATGACATTGAGGCACGTCTCCTTGCTCTTCTTGGGCACCGGTATAATTGATGCCCTTTTAAAGCAGGTGGGAACCTCAGACCTCAGAAGTGAGAGATTGAAAATGTCCATAAAAACTCCAGCCAGTTGGTCCGCACAGGTTTTTAGAACACGCACAGGTATTTAGAACCTGTGCGCCAGAGACACGGGTTCGATCCTGACCACGGGTGTTGTCTGCGTGGTGTTTGCACGTTCCCCCAGTGACCGCATGGGTTTCCTCTGGGAACTCCGGTCTCCTCCAACGTCCCTAAGACGTGCAGGTTTGCCGGTTAATCTGCAATTTGCTCCGTGTGTGCAAAGAGTGGATGGGAAAGTGGGATAACGTGTGTGGATGGGTGATCGATGGTCAGCGCGGACTGGGTGGGTTGCATCTTTCAATCCATCAACCAATGAGTTGGGCGTTAAACGATATTATTGAAGTAACTCTTTTTTTTCATTACAATCTGTTTCCTCATTTTTTGCAACACTTTTTCACACAAAGGGTGGTGGGTGTATGGAATGAGCTGCCTGAGGAGGTAGTTGAGGCTGGGACTATTGCAACAGTTAGACCGGCAAATGGATAGGACAGGATTGGTGGGATATGGACCAAATGCAGGCAGGTGGGACTAGTGCTGATGGGGCATGTTGGCTGGTGTGGCGCAGCGGTAGAGTTGCTGCCTTACAGCGAATGCAGCGCCGGAGACCCGGGTCCGATCCCGACTACGGGTGCTGTCTGTACGGAGTTTGTACGTTCTCCGCGTGACCTGCGTGGGTTTTCTCCGAGATCTTCGGTTTCCTCCCACATTCCAAAGACGTACAGGTTTGTGGGTTAATTGGCTTGAGTATAAATGTGAAGAATTGTCCCTAGTGGGTGTAGGATAGTGTTAATGTGCGGGGATCGCTGGTCGGCGCGGACCCGGTGGGCCCAAGGGCCTGTTTCTGCGCTGTATCTCTGAACTAGACTAAAGTTGGGTTGGAGGCCCAGTTTCCGCGCTGTATCACTCTATGGTGAGTAAAGTCATGATCTGAAACGTCACCTATCCATGTTCACCAGAGATGCTGCCTGACCCACTGAGTCATTTCTGCACGTCTTTGGTCAGCCCCGAATTAAACGTTTGACAAGTCAGTGATCCATTCCAGCTGAAGATGATTTTTTAATTGCAGGTTCACAGTGCCACACAGAAGTCACACTGTATGCAGGTGGACAAACTTCTCGCCCAACATGACAAGGAGAAATTATCTCAAGAGAAGATCTTGGAGAAGGCAATCAAGAAAAAGGGGTAAGGATCCAAATGAAATCTACTCCTCAACAACGGCAACGCAGGAGGGAATAGGCTATGTTGGCACTCGTGTAAAATGTGTGAAAAACCTTTCCACCCAGAGAGCTGTGAATCTGTGGAGTTCTCTGCCACAGAAGGCAGTGGAGGCCCATTCACTGGATTGTTTCAAGAGAGAGTTAGATTTAGGTGTTGGGGCTAACGGAATCAAGGGATACGGGGAGGAAGCAGGAACTGGGGCACTGATTCTGGATGATTAGCCGTGTGTGTGTATGGTGGTGCAGGCTCGAAGGGCCGAATGGGCCCCAACCTGCACCTATTTTCTATGTTTCTATCCCAAAGATGTGCACTTTTGTAGGTTAATTGGCTTCAGTAAAATTGTAAATTGCCCCTAGTGTGTAGGATAGTGCTGGTGTACAGGTGGTCGCTGGTGGGCACGGACTCAGTGGGCCGAAGGGCCTGTTTTCGCACTGTATCTCTAAAGTCTAAAGATTTCCTTTCTGAGTGTTAAGAAGGACACAAAGACTTCCTGAATGTCAAGTCATTTTTATTTCTATAGCACATTTAAAAAACAACTCTCGTTGGCCAAAGTGCTTTACTTTGGTGGAGGTACTAATGTTATACAACAGTGGTTCATAGATTAAGTACATACACATGGGCCTCATCTGTCTTTTTTTCTCACTTTGTTGGGTCCTCTTATGAAACTGCCTTCATTTATCCATAAATGCCCGATCCAATATGTTTCTGAACTTGTTCATTCTGCTGCGGTACACAAAAGGCTGTATCATTCTAAGATACAGCCTTTTGTGCACCCCAAGGGTCTCGACCTGAAACGTCGCCTATCTCCTTCGCTCCTTAGATGCTGCTGCACCCGCTGAGTTTCTCCAGCCTTTTGTGTAACCCTCGATTCTCCAGCATTTGCAGTTCCTTCTTAAACACTTTGTTCATTCTGCTGCTCTTCGACAAACCACTGCATTTACGATCAGACGGTGTGGTAGCGTGATAAGAAATGTATTACTGTTAACTCAATTTCCTTGTATTTCAGAGAAAGTAATTGTGTTGATTTGAAGAAGGAAACCGAGATCAAAATAGAAACCTTATCTTCAGATCACAAATTAAAGGTAGTGCAGTCTTGCATTTTTAATCTGCTCAAAGTACGTAGCAATTGTGTTTTACATGTAATGAAGTAGAATGAATAGTGATGTTCGTAGGAACTCAGTTTGGTCATGGCAGGTAACCCATCAGTCTGACGAAGGGTCTCGACCCGAAACGTCACCTATTCCTTCGCTCCATAGATGCTGCCTCATCCGCTGAGTTTCTCCAGCACTTTTGTCTACCACCATTAACACCTGCCAGCAATAATAATCCATCAAATCCCATTAATGTTCTGTGATTAGAACGGGTGTCAAGGGTTATGGGGAGAAGGCAGGAAAATGGGATTACCAGCCATGATTGAATGGCGGAGTGGACTCGATGGGCCGAATGGCCTAATTCTACTCCTACAACTTGTGAACTTGTCATATGTGATAGGAGTAGAATTAGGCCATTCGGCCCATCAAGTCTACTCCGCCATTCAATCATGGCTGATCTATCTCTCCCTCCTAACCCCATTCCCCTGCCTTCTCCCCATAACCCCTGACACCCGTACTAATCAAGAATCTATCTATCTCTGCCTTAAAAATATCCACTGACTTGGCCTCCACAGCCTTCTGTGGCAGTGAATTTGTGAATAAGGCAGAAACCAATTTGTGCTGCATAAAATTCAGGCTTGCACATTAGCAGCCTGTCAAATAATTCACGATTCCTTTTATTTTGTGTTTGAGTAAGTAAAACGAATATTTTCCAAACATTGTTCCAGCAAGTATTTATTCTGGCAGATAGATCTGAGTGTTTCAATGCCATATTATGCATTGAAACACTCAGATCTATCTGCCAGAATAGTGTTTTAAATAAATAGTAATTTCAGTTTAGTTTATTGTCACGTGTACTGAGGTACAGTGAAAGGCGTTGTTGCGTGCTAACCAGTCAGCAGAAAGACAATAGATGTTTGTACAGTCTGAAGAAGGGTCTCGACGCAAAACGCCACCCATTCCTTCTCTCCAGAGACGCTGCCTGTCCCGCTGAGGTACTCCATCATTTTGCTTCTATCTTTGGTTTAAACCAGCATCTGCAGTTCCGTCCAAACACAGTAGGTGATGACAATCGATCCACTTACAGTGTGCAGAGACATGATAAGGGAATAACGTTTAGTGCAAGGTAAAGCCAGCAAGGTCTGATCAATGGTAGTCCGAGTGTCACTGATGAGGTGGATAGTAGTTCCGCACTGCTCTCTTGTTGTGGTAGGATGGTTCAGTTGCCTGATAACAGCTGGGAAGAAACTGTCCCTGAATCTGGAGGTGTGAGCGTTTTCACACTTCTGTACCTTTTGCCCGATGGGAGAGGGGAGAAGAGGGAGTGGCCGGGGTGCGACTGGTCCTTGATGATGCTGCTGGCCTTGCCGAGGCAGCGTGAGGTATAGATGGAGTCAATGGAAGGGAGGTTGGTTTGTGTGATGGTCTGGGCTGCGTCCACAATTGGCTGCAATATCTTGCAAGCTTTTATTGAGTGCTGTAAGTACTGATCTGCAATGTTATGTATCGCAATGTTAATTCTGATGTTAAATATACCAATAACAATTGTAGGGACATATAGGGGAAAAACAATCTACAAAATGAACAGTGTTTCTGATGCTTTGTCAAACCTGTTTATTCACCCATCAGGAAGTGCATTGTGATTCCTTTACAATTACAATTGGCTTCCTTTATTCCAACCCTATATTTTCACCTTGATGATTATATGCATTATCGTTGTTGTTTACATGTGTGACGGGATTTTAGATTTATGCACTTTTGCAATTTTGCATTTGGGTTTATTTTGCATTATGAGGAGAGTTCACTTTATATTCACATTGTGTGTTTAGTTTAGTTTGGACTTTTAGTGATACAGCGCGGAAACGGGACCTTCGGCCCACCGAGTCCGCGCCGACCAGCGATCACCTCGTGGACTAGTTCTATCCTGCACAATAGGGACCAAGTTTACAGGAGCCAGTTAACCTACAAAACCTGCACGTCTTGGGAGTGCGGGAGGAAACCGGAGCACCCGGCGAAAACCCGCGCAGGTCACGGGGAGAAGGGCGGACCGCACCCTGCAGTCGGTATCAAACCTGGGTCTCTGGCGCTGTAAGGCAGCAACTCTACCGCTGGGCCCTTTGTCAAGGGTTAATATTGCCAATAGCAAATTCCAGGTTCTACCTTACTCTTTTAATCTCTGGAGGGCAATAATTGGGACTGATAATTTAATGTGTCGTGTGATTCATAGGAATCAGAACTGCACTGAAGAGGGTGTTTTAAACTTATTAATGGATGCAGATAATCATTAATAAGTCATGATAAATCAGAATAGTAACTCAGCTGGTCAGGATGCATCCCTGGAGCAGAGGAATGGGTGACGTTTCGGGCCGAGACCCTTCAGTCTCATTGATCGGAGACAGTCTCTTAGAACGGAGACGAGGAAACACTTTTTCTCACAGAGAGTGGTGAGTGTGGGATTCTCTGCCTCAGAGGGCGGTGGAGGCCGGTTCTCTGGATGCTTTCAAGAGAGATAGGGCTCTTAAGGATAGCGGAGTCAGGGGATATGGGGAGAAGGCAGGAACGGGGTACTGATTGGGGATGATCAGCCGTGATCACATTGAGTGGCGGTGCTGGCTCGAAGGGCCGAATGGCCTACTCCTGCATCTATTGTCTATTATCTATCATTTTGATAATATTTGATAATCTTTGATAATATTGCTGACATATCTGAATAACATGTACATATCTAGAGTGTTAGCTGTTAACTTCAGTAGATGACTGACTGAAAAGAGATTTGGGAATTGTTACAGAATCCCTGTTATTCCCTTGTCTACTTCATTCGGTTACTTTAATTGATTAATCAAAACACAACTGTTAAAAATTGTTTATGCCGGTGTTTACAAAGTACTAAATGCAGATGCTGGTTTACACCGAAGATCGACTCAAAATCCTGGAGTAACTCAGCGGGTCAGGCAGCATCTCTGGAGAGAAGGAATGGGTGACGTTATCGACCCTTTTTCAAACTAGGAGTTTGGGGAGAGGGAGACAAAGAGATATGGATGGGTAAGGTGTGAAAATGACAGATCAAAGCAGACGATGTTCAGGGAAAATGTAGATTGGTTCATTGTTACTTGATCAGCCGTTTTTAAAACCTTACCCTTCTATCTCTCTGGACTCCCTCTCCCCTGACTTTCAGTCTGAGGAAGGTTAGAATAGAGTTCTAAAACAGGGTCTGAACAAGGGTAGACTGCAGTTCTGAAACATAAAAACATAGAAAATAGGTGCAAGAAGAGGCCATTCGGCCCTTCGAGCCAGCACCGCCATTCATTGTGATCATGGCTGATCGTCCCCTATCAATAACCCGTGCCTGCCTTCTCCCCATATCCCTTGACTCCACCAGCTCCTCAAGCTCTATCCAACTCTCTCTTCAATCCATCCAGTGATTTGGCCTCCACTGCCCTCTGTGGCAGGGAATTCCATAAATTCACAACTCTCTGGGTGAAGAAGGGTCTCGACCGGAAACGTCACCCGATCCTTCTCTCCAGAGATGCTGCTTGACCTGCTGAGGTACTCCAGCATTTTGTGTCTACCTTCGGCGTAAAGCAGCGTCTGCAATTCCTTCCTGCACAATAAGACACTCTGGACTCAATTACTACATGATGTGACGTGTGATCTTCCTTTCTTTCAACAGGTGAAAGAGATAGTCACCCAGCAGACCAAGGAGTGGTCGGAGATGATAAATGTGCATTGTGCAGAGGAACAGGAGCTAAGGGACCTTCACTTGAGCCAACAATGTGATTTGTTAAAGAAACTCCTCATGAACATGCACGAGCAGCAAAGCCAGCATCTCAAACTCATCCACGAGCGGTACGTATCAACTATGAAGCCCCGAGCCAGAGAGTTTCTTACGACTGCACTCCGAAACTACCTGAATAAGTTTAGTTTAGTTTAGAAATACAGCGCGGAAACAGGCCCTTCGGCCCACCGAGTCCGCACCGACCAGCCATCCCCGCACATTAACACTATCTCACACGCACTAGGGACAATTTACATTTATACCAAGCCAATTAACTTAAAAACCTGTACGTCAATAGACAATAGACAATAGGTGCAGGAGTAGGCCACTCGGCCCTTTGAGCCAGCACCGCATTCAATGTGATCATGGCTGATCATCCACAATCAGTACCCCATTCCTGCCTTCTTCCCAAATCTCCTGACTCCGCTATTTTTAAGAGCCCTATCTAGCTCTCTCTTGAAAGTATCCAGAGAACCGGCCTCCACCGCCCTCTGAGGCAAAAAATTCAACAGACTCGCCACTCTCTGCGAGAAGAAGTGTTTCCTCGTGTCCGTTCTAAATGGCTTACTCTTTATTCTTAAACTGTGGCCCCTGGTTCTGGACTCCCCTAACATCGGGAACATGTTTCCTGACTCTAGTGTGTCCAAACCCTTAACAGTCAACGTCTTTGGAGTGTGGAAGGAAACCGGCAAAAACCCACACGGCCACGGGGATATTTTGTTATGACTGCACTATGATACTTGCGAGCTTGCTGGACTAATCTGAATTAGTTTAGTCTAGAGATACAGCGCGGAAACAGGCCATTCGGTCCATCGAGTCCGCACCGGCCAGTGATCCCTGCACACTAACACAAGCCCACACACACGAGGGACTATTTAGACCTATAACAAGAATACAAACCCAAGCCAATTAACCTACAAACCTGTGTGTCTTTGGAGTGTGGGAGGTAACTGAAGATCTCGGAGAAAACCAGCATGGTCATGGGGAGAACGTACAAACTCCGTACAGACAGCTTCCGTCGCCGGGATTGAACCCGGGAACTGCAGATGCTGGTTTACAAAATAGGACACAATAATAATAATAATAATATATGATAATAATATAAAATAGACAATACTTATTTGGTAGAGACAAGGAGCTGCAGACGCTGGTTTACATCAACAGACAAAAGGTGCTGGAGTAACTTAGCGGGGCAGGCAGCATCCTTGGAGATCATGGATAGGTGAGATTTTGGGTCAGCTTTGAAGAAGGGTCCCGGCCAGAAAAGTCACCTGCCCATGTTCACCAGAGAAGGACACAAAGAGCTGGAGTAATTCAGCAGTGCAGGCAACATCTCTGGAGAACATGGATAGCCATTTTTTCCAGAGATGCTGCCTGACCTGCAGTGTTACTCCAGCTCTTTGTGTCCATTTGTGTATTAACCAGCATCTGGAATTCTTTGTTTCTCGACGTTCTCCAGAGATGCTGATTTACGCAACCACATATACCTTCCCGTGTAAAGATACATCGATATACTGGTGTGGAGCACCACCCATCATTGCTATGATGCGAGGGGTGTGTGGGGAGGGCTGTGAGTGGGGGAGGAGTGTGTGTGGGGGAGGGGGTGTGTGGGGGAGGAGGGTGTGTGGGGGAGGAGGGTGTATGGGGGAGGGGGGTGTGTGGGGGAGGGGGGTGTGTGGGGGAGGTGTGTGTGGGGGAGGAGTGTGTGTGGGGGAGGGGGGGTGTGTGGGGGAGTGGGGTGTGTGGGGGAGGGGGGGTGTGTGGGGGAGGAGGGTGTGTGGGGGAGGGGGGGATGTGTGGGGGAGGGAGGTTTGTTGGGTGAAACCAAGAAGCTGGTGCGACTTGGGTGGGGGAGGGATGGAGAGAGAGGGAATGCCGGGGCTACTTGAAGTTTGAGAAATCACTATTCACACCACTGAGCCGTAAGCTGCCCAAGCGAAATATGAGATGCTGTTCCTCCAATTTGCGTTTTAGCCTCACTCTGACAATGGAGGAGGCCTAGGACAGAAAGATCTGTGAGGGAATGGGAAGGGGAATTAAGTGTTTAGCAACCCGGGAGATCAAGTAGGTTCACGCAGACTGTGCAAAGGTGTTTGGCGAAACAATTGGCCAGTCTACGTTTGGTCTCCCCGATGTATACTGTCCCACTTTTTTCGACGACCGCCGGCGTCGTTGACAGACAGGCGGTCGTCGAAGTCGGACTCGGCGAAAGATTTTGGACATTTCAAAATCCAGCGGCGATAAAAAAAATGTTGCGACACTTGAGGAAACACCGCGCGTCAATACGTCATCACGCCACGACTTTTGCGGTGACCTGACACGTCAGTCAATGATGCCGATGGTCGCCGAAAAAAATCGGCACGTGGGACAGGCCCTTAAAAGTCCACATTTTGAATAACGGATACAGTGAATGAGGTTGGAGGAGGCGCAAGTGAACCTCTGCCGAACAGTAATAATTCTTGCTATTGAGGGAGTGCAGCGTAGGTTTACAAGGTTAATTCCCGGGATGGCGGGACTGTCGTATGCTGAGAGAATGGAGCGGCTGGGCTTGTACACTCTGGAGTTTAGAAGGATGAGAGGGGATCTTATTGAAACATATAAGATTGTCAAGGGTTTGGACACGCTAGAGGCAGGAAACATGTACCAGATGTTGGGGGAGTCCAGTCACTGCTAGTTTTACTTCTGCAGCAGAGTTGGGGGAGTCCAGAACCAGGGGCCACAGTTTAAGAATAAGGGGTAAACCATTTATAACGGAGATGAGGAAACACTTTATCCCGCAGAGAGTTGTGAGTCTGTGGAATTCTCTGCCTCAGAGGGCGGTGGAGGCCAATTCTCTGGATGCTTTCAAGAGAGAGTTAGATAGAGCTCTTCAAGACAGCGGAGAATAAGGGGTAAGCCATTTAGAAAGGAAACACTTTTTCACACAGAGAGTTGTGAGTCTGTGGAATTCTCTGCCTCAGTGGGCGGTGGAGGCCGGCTATCTGGATACTTTCAAGAGAGAGCTAGATAGGGCTCTTAAAGATAGTGGAGTCGGGGGATATGGGGAGAAGGCAGGAATGGGGTACTGATTGGGGATGATCACAGTGAATGGCGGTGCTGGCTCGAAGGGCCGAATGGCCTACTCCTGCTCCTATTGTCTATTGTCGGGAAGTTACCTATAACTGTACAATACTGATAGTTCCCGCGATTAGAAGGAGCTGTTGTGGACATTTAATTACATTTTAAAGTTATTGGTTTGTTCATATTGCTAAATTTACAGATATGAGAAAGACTATTCTAACCAGCCACCTGCTCCCACAGTAATCTAACACTCATTCTAAAGAAATGTTGTCATCCAACTCACCACACTAAAATTCTATTATTCATTGCAGAAGAAAAGGTATCATTATCTGCTGAATTAGATAAAATTATCTTTGATCTTTTGTGTAATGATGTATTTAATCATTGGTATGTGGGATTTACATCAGGGAGTAGTCAGGTACAATTCTTTGTTCAGGAACACTGAGTATTGAGCATTTAAAGGGTTTGTTGTTCGGTGTGGATTTATTTTGGTGCTGCTGCGGTACCAAGTTTGGTCAACATGTCTTAAAATGGCTCTGGGACCAAGCAAATCAGCAAAGATGATAATTATCGTCACAAGCAACCATAAACCAGGCTTGGTGCAGACCGACGAGGTGCCGTGCACCAGATGCAATAGATTAGAGACGGCACAGCGGGTAGAGCTGCTGCCTCACAGCGCCAGGGACCCGGGGTTCGATTTTAAATGGGGTCAGTGCAAAATCATAGATAGCACAATAAATGGGCGGGAGAAATAAAGCAGGGCGGCACGGTGGTGCAGCGATAGAGTTGCTGCCTCCCAGCACCCGGTTCGATCCTGACCTCGACTGCTGTCTCCGTGGAGTTTGCACGTTCTCTCTGTGGCCTGCTGGTTTCTACTGGATAGAAACATAGAAAATAGGTGCAGGAGTAGGCCATTCGGCCCTTCGAGCCTGCACCGCCATTCAATGTGATCATGGCTGATCATCCAACTCAGTATCCCGTACCTGCCTTCTCCCCATACCCCCTGATCCCTTTAGCCACAAGTGCCACATCTAACGCCCTCTTAAATATCGCCAATGAACTGGCCTCAACTACCTTCTGTGGCAGATAATTCCAGAGACTCACCACTCTCTGTGTAAAGAATGTTTTCCTCATTTCGGTCCTAAAGGAATTCCCCCTTATCCTTAGACTGTGACCCCTTGTTCTGGACTCCCCCAACATCGGGAACAATCTTCCAGCATCTAGCTTGTCCAACCCCTTAAGAATTTTGTACGTTTCTATAAGATCCCCCCTCAATCTTCTAAATTCCAGCGAGTACAAGCCGAATTTCCTCCAGATGCTCCAGTTTCCTCCTGCATCCTGAAGATGTGCAGGTTTGTCGGTTAGTTGGCCCTCTGCTAAATAAAAAAATGCTCCCGATGTGTGGAGAGTGGACGAGAAAGTGGGATAGCGTAGAACCAGCGTGAATGGGCGATCGATGGTCGACGTGTGAACTCAGTGGGCCGAAGAGCCCGTTCTAATGCTCTAGCCCAAAACTCTAAATAAAGGATACGCAGCTGGTAGATCTCCTGCTTCCAGCGCCAGAGACCCGTGTTCGATCCTGACCTGGGGTGCTGTCTGTGTGGAGTTTGCATGTTCTTGCTGTGACTGTGTAGATTTCAATAGACAATACGTGCCGGAGCTGGCCATTTGGCCCTTCGAGCCAGCGCCGTCATTCAATGTGATCATGGCTGGTCATCCACAATCAGTACCCCGTCCCTGCCTTCTCCCCATATCCCATGACTTCGCTATTTTTAAGAGCCCCTATTGAGCTCTCTCTCTTTCCTCCGGGTCCTCTGGTTTCCTCCCACATCCCAAAGACGGACACGATTGTAGGTTAATTGGCCCTCTGCACATTGCCTCTCGTGTGTAGGGAGTGGATGCAGAAGCAGGACAATGTGGAACTCATGTGAACTGGTGATCGACGGTCAGCATTGACTCGGTGGGCCTGTTTCCTTGCTGTGTCTCAAAAAAATATAGCACTTAATAACGTGTTTTTGTTCAAGATTCCAGCATCTGCAGTTTCTTGTGTTTTCATTAAAGTCAGTCCATTAGAGGTGAGATAAAAATGCAGGAGAAACTCAGCGGGTGAGGCAGCATCTATGGAGCGAAGGAAATAGGCAACGTGTCGGGTCGAAACCCTTCTTCAGACCCGAATCGTTGCCTATTCCCTTCGCTCCATAGATGCTGCCTCACCCGCTGAGTTTCTCCAGCATTTTTGTCTACCTTCAATTTTCCAGCATCTGCAGTTCATTTTTCAACATGGCAACATATCTTCCATAGAAACATATCTTACATAGGCAACATATCTTATATAGAAATTAGAAATGCGTGCAACAAAGGTAAAACAGTTATAATGGGTGACTTCAATCTACATATAGATTGGGTGAATCAAATTGGCAGGGGAGCTGAGGAAGAGGATTTCTTGGAATGTATGTGGGATAGTTTTCTCAACCAACATGTAGAGGAACCAACGAGAGAGCAGGCTATTCTAGACTGGGTATTGAGTAATGAGGAAGGGTTAGTTAACAGTCTTGTTGTACGTGGCCCCTTGGGCAAGAGTGACGATAATATGGTTGAGTTCTTAATTAGGATGGAGAGTGACATTGTTAATTTAGAAACAAGGGTTTTGAACCTAAAGAAATGTAACTTTGAGGGTATGAGACGTGAATTGGCCAAGATAGACTGGCAATTGATTCTTAAAGGGTTGACAGTGGATGTGCAATGGAAGGCATTTAAAGACTGGATGGATGAACTACAACAATTGTTCATCCCAGTTTGGCAAAAGAATAAACCAGGGAAGATAGCGCATCCGTGGATAACAAGGGAAATCAGGGATAGTATCAAAACAAAAGATGAAGCATACAAATTAGCCAGAAAAAGCAACCTACCAGCAGACTGGGAGTCCAACAGAGGAGGACAGAGGAATTAATTAGGAAAGGGAAAATAGATCATGAAAGAAAACTGGTAGGGAACATAAAAACTGACTGCAAAAGATTTTATAGATATGTGAAGAGGAAAAGATTAGTTAAAACAAATGTAGGTCCCTTGCAGTCAGAAACAGGTGAATTGATCATGGGGAACAAGGACATGGCAGACCAATTGAATAACTACTTTGGTTCTGTCTTGGAAGACATAAATAATCTGCCGGAAATAGCAGGGGACCGGAGGTCAAATGAGATGGAGGAACTGAGTGAAATCTAGGTTAGCCGGGAAGTGGTGTTAGGTAAATTGAATGGATTAAAGGCCGATAAATCCCCAGGGCCAGATCGGCTGCATCCCAGAGTACTTAAGGAAGTAGCCCCAGAAATAGTGGATGCATTGGTGATAATTTTTCAAAACTCTTTAGATTCTGGAGTAGTTCCTGAGGATTGGATGGTAGCTAATGTAACCCCACTTTTTAAAAAGGGAGGGAGTGAGAAAACGGGGAATTACAGACCACTTAGTCGAACATCGGTAGTGGGGAAAATGCTAGAGTCAGTTATTAAAGATGGGATTGCAGCACATTTGGAAAGTGGTGAAATTATTGGACAAAGTCAGCATGGATTTATGAAAGGTAAATCATGTCTGATGAATCTTATAGAATTTTTTGAGGATGTAACTAGTAGAGTGGATAAGGGAAAACCTGTGGATGTGTTATATGTGGACTTTCAGAAGGCTTTAGACAAGGTCCCATATAGGAGATTAGAATGCAAACTTAAAGCACACAGTATTGGGGGTTCAGTATTGATGTGGATAGAGAACAGGCTGGCAGACAGGAAGCAGCGAGTAGGAGTAAACGGGTCCTTTTCAGAATGGCAGGCAGTGACTAGTGGGGTACCGCAAGGCTCAGTGCTGGGACCCCAACTATTTACAATATATATTAATGATCTGGAAGCAGGAATTGAATGCAACATCTCCAAGTTTGCGGATGATACTAAGCTGGGGGGCAGTGTTAGCTGTGAGGAGGATGCTAGGAGGCTGCAAGGTGATTTGGATCGGTTGGGTGAGTGGGCAAATGCATGGCAGATGCAGTATAATGTGGATAAATGTGAGGTTATCCACTTTGGTGGCAAAAACAGGAAAGTAGACTATTATCTGAATGGTGACCGATTAGGAAAAGGGGAGATGCAACGAGACACGGGTGTCATGGTACACCAGTCATTGAAAGTAGGCATGCAGGTGCAGCAGGCAGTGAAGAAAGCGAATGGTATGTCAGCATTCATAGCAAAAGGAATTGAGTATAAGAGCCGGGAGGTTCTACTGCAGTTGTACAGGGTCTTGGTGAGACCACATCTGGAGTATTGCGTACAGTTTTGGTCTCCTAATCTGAGGAAAGACATTCTTGTCATAGAGGGAGTACAGAGAAGAGTCACCAGACAGATTCCTGGGATGGCAGGACTTTCATGTGAAGAAAGACTGGATAGGCTCGGCTTGTACTCGCTAGAATTTAGAGATTAAGGGGGGATCTTATAGAAACTTACAAAATTCTTAAGGGGTTGGACAGGCTAGATGCAGGAAGATTGTTCCCGATGTTGGGGAAGTCCAGAACAAGGGGTTACAGTTTAAGAATAAGGGGGAAGTCTTTTAGGAACGAGATGAGAAAAACATTTTTCACACAGAGAGTGGTGAATCTGTGGAATTCTCTGCCACAGAAGGTAGTTGAGGCCGGTTCATTGGCTATATTTAAGAGGGAGTTAGATGTGGCCCTTGTGGCTAAAGGGATCAGGGGGTATGGAGAGAAGGCAGGTACAGGATACTGAGTTGGATGATCAGCCATGATCATATTGAATGGCGGTGCAGGTTCGAAGGGCCAAATGGCCTACTCCTGCACCTATTTTCTATGTTTCTAAACACAGAAAATAGGTGCAGGAGGAGGCCATTCGGCCCTTCGGGCCATTACCGCCATTCATTGCGATCATGGCTGATCGTCCCCAATCAATAACCCATGCCTGCCTTCCCCCATATCCCTTGATCTTCTATAGGGAGGTGCTGCAGATGCTGGTTTAAACCGAAGATAGGCACAAAAAGATGGAGTAACTCAGCAGCTCGGGCAGCATCTCTGGGGAGAAGGAATGGGTGACGTTTCGGGTCGAGACCCGTCTTCAGTTTGTGTCTATCTTCGGTTTAAACCAGCATCTGCAGTTCCTTCTTAAACATTAGAGGTGAGATTGTTGTCACCGGTGCCTGCAGTTTACGCTGTTGAGCTAATTAAAGCACAGCTTAAAACTCAGGACCCTTTCCATCTTGACAACATCTCTCCAATAACATGGTGCCCAGAACTCTAGTTGTTGGTAAGATGGTTCAGTTGCTTGATAAACAAAATAGAGAGAGTACAGAGGAGATTTACTAGAATGTTGCCTGGGTTCCAGCAACTAAGTTACAGAGAAAGGTTGAACAAGTTGGGTCTTAAGGGAGCGTTGGATGTAGTTCTTAGGGCTAACGGAATCAAGGGATATGGGGAGAAAGCAGGAACGGGGTACTGATTTTGGATGATCAGCCGTGATTATATTGATTGGCGGTGTTGGCTCGAAGGGCCGAATGGCCTTCTCCTGCAGCTATTTTCTATATTTCTATGTTTCTATCTCATCTGTCCTCATAGTCACAATGATACAAAGTTCTAAGTGCACTATTAAACATTTATGATAAAATCGATGAAAATGTATTCCTGTTGTGGCCGTCACCTTTCTTTGCATCGTTTCCGACTCCTTGCCCGGCCGTTGAGTTTTGCCGCAGTTCTGAGCTGCTCTGTGGCGTGACACTTGCTTTCGCCGTACTGGCCTTCCCTCTCTTGTCGTTTTTGGCGTTGTCGCTTGGCACGTCTGCGATATCGCTCTTGAGATTCAAGGCAGAACAGACAGCAGGTCAACGGGCTTGAAGAAGGACGACAGGCCCATCCACCACCGATGTTCCGGCAACTGATGATCCGACACCTCCATTAGACTTTGGAGATATTTACAGTAGTTACAGCTCGTTGGGTTAACGGAATCAAGGGATATGGGGAGACGGTAGGAACGGGGTACTGATTGTGGATGATCAGCCATGATCATATTTAATGGCGGTGCTGGCTCGAAGGACTGAATGGCCTACTCCTACACCTATTTTCTATGTTTCCACGTTTCTATGTTTCCATGAGATACAGCGTGGAAATAGGCCCTTCGGCCCACCAAGTCCATGCTGGCCAGCGTTCACACTAGCTCCATCCTACACACTGAGGACAATTTTTTAATTTTACCGAAGCCAATTAACGTACAAAGGCATTGTGTGTGCTGGGCGATCTGTACCTTGAATCTGAATCGTTAATTCACATTAAAGATGATAGATTCTTGCGAGGATAGATTTTTTTAATGTATGACTCGATAAATATCGGACATACGCAGGCACGTGGGACTAGTGCAGGTGGGGCTTTCATTCCAAGTTGGGCCGAAGGGCCTGTTTTTGTGCTGTATGACTATATGACACTTTGGAGCGCAGAAGGTTAAGGGGGGACTTGATTGAGGTCTTTAAAATGATGAAAGGGATAGACGTGGATAAGCTTTTCCTATTGAGGGTAGGGAAGATTCAAACAAGAGGGCATGACAAGAGTGGAATAAACTTCCAGCAGAAGTGGTGGAGGCAGGATCGATTGTAACATTTAAAAGTAAAGTGGATAGGTATATGGACGGGAAGGGAATGGAGGGGTATGGTCTGAGTGCAGGTAGATGGGACTAGGGGAAAATAAATGGTCGGCACGAACTGGAAAGGCCGAGAAGGCCTGTTTCCGTGCTGTAATTGTTATTTTATATGGTTAAAATATATCAGTAGACGGGGTGAGTAGTGCCCTGGGGAATATTCAGTGAGAAAATTGGCATTAGAAGGCAGGGCAGGTATTCAGCGATAAACACAAAAAGCTGGAGTAACTCAGACGGCATCTCTGGAGAAAAGAAATAGGTGACGTTTCGGGTCGAGACCCTTCATCAGACCTGTTTCTCCAGAGATGCTGTCTGACCCACTGAGTTTCTCCAGTTTTTTGTGTCTACCTTCAGTGTAAACCTGTAATATTAAAATTATGGAGAGAAAGGGCGCAGCGTTAGACTTGCCGCCTCACAGCGCCAGGGACCCGGGTACGATCCTAACTACGGGTGCTGTCTGTACGGAATTTGCACGTTCTCCCTGTGACCTGTGTGGGGTTTTCTCCAGGTGCTCCGGTTTCCTCCCACACTCCAAAGACGTACAGGTTTGTAGGTTAATTGGCTTCGGTAAAACTGTAAATTGTCTCTAGAGTGTAGGATAGTGTTAGTGTGCGGGGATCGCTGGTCGGCGCGGACTCGGTGGGCCGAAGGGCCTGTTTCAGCCCTGTATCTCGAAACCAAACTAGACTATACTAAAAGATGAATAAATATCACTGATCATAATGTTCTAGACTTCGGGAGCACTTTGATCTTTTAATTGTACACAATGCAATCTTAGACATCTCTTGACATTAATTAAATGGTCCTAAAATGTAGAGTCTTCTTAATTTTCATCAACTTGGTTTTAACTTGTGCAGCATTAAATTCCACTGTAATTGGGAACATTTTTAAATTAAAACGCTTCAGTAGTAATGATAGACACAAAGTGCTGGAGTAACTCAGCGGGTCAGGCAGCATCTCTGGAGAAACAGAATAAGTGACGTTTCGGGTCGGGACCCTTCTTCAGACTGGAAGTAGTGGATGGGGGGGAGTGGGGATTGGAGGTGGGAAAAGACCAGAACAAATCAGGGCCGGAAACAGTTGATCAAGGAAGAGTGGAGCCCACAATGGCCCGTTGTTGGCTGGTGAAACAGGTGATAATGAAGGGATAGAAGAATACGAACAGTGGACCTAGTAGGACATTGAAACAAGGAAACATAGAAACATAGGAAATAGGTGCAGGAGTAGGCCATTCGGCCCTTTGAGCCAGCACCGCCATTCAATATGATCTTGGCTGATCATCCAAAAGAATTACCCCATTCCTGCTTTTTCCCCATATCCCATATTCCATTAGCCCTAAGAGCTAACTCTCTTGAAAACATCCAGCAAATTGGCCTCCACTACCTTCTGTGGCAGAGAATTCCACAGATTCACAACTCTCTGGGTGAAAATGTTTTCCTCATCTCAGTCCTAATTGGCCTACCCCTTATTCTTAAACTGTGTGACCCCTGGTTCTGGACTCCCCCAACATGGGGAACATTTTTCCTGCATCTGCACTATCTAATCCTCTCAGAATTTTATATGATCCCCTCTCATCCTTCTAAATTCCAGCCAAGACAAGCCCAGTCGACCCATTCTTTTAACATATGTCGGTCCCGCCATCCCTTGTAAACCCATGCTGCACTCCCTCAATAGCAATAATGTCCTTCCTCAAATTAGGAGACCAAAATTGCACACAATACTCCAGGTGCGGTCTCACCAAGGGCCCTGTACAACTGCAGTAGGACCTCCTTGCTCCTAAACTCAAATCCTCTCGCAATGAAGGCCAACATGTCATTAGCTTTCTTCACTGCTTGCTGTACCTGCATGCTTACTTTCAGTGACTGATGTACAAGCACACCCAGGTCTCGTTACACCTTCCCTTCTCCTAATCTGAAACCATTCAGATAATAATCTACCTTCCTGTTCTTGCCACCAAAGTGGATAACCTCACATTTATCCACATTATACTGCATCTGCCATGCTTCTGCCCACTCACCCAACCTATCCAAGTCACCCTGCAGCCTCATACCATCCTCCTCGCAGCTCACACTGCCACCCAGCTTTGTGTCATCCACAAACTTAGAGATGTTACATTTAATTCCCTCGTCTAAATCGTTAATATATATTGTAAACAACTGGGGTCCCAGCTTTGTGAGTCACTGCCTGCCATTCTGAAAAGGACCCATTAATTCCTACACTTTCCTTCTTGTGTGCCAGCCAGTTCTCTATCCATGTCAATACCCTACCCCCAATACCATGTGCTCTAATTTTGCACACTAATCTCTTGTGTGGGACCTTGTCAAAGGCTTTTTGAAATTACAGATACACCACCTCCACTGGCTCTCCCTTATCCATTCTACTTGTTACATTCTCAAAAATGTCCAAAAGATCAGTCAAGCATGATTGCCCCTTCATAAACCCATGCTGACTATGACTGATCCCGTCGCTGCTTTCCAAATGCGCTGCTATAACATCTTTAACAATCGACTCGAGCATCTTCCCCACTACCGATGTAAGGCTAACTGGTCTATAATTCCCCGTTTTCTCTCTCCCTCCTTTCTTAAAAAATGGGGTACAGTGGCTACCCTCCAGTCCACAGGAACTGATCCAGAGTCGAGGGAACATTGGAAAATGATCACCAATGCATCCACGATTTCTGGGGCCACCTCCTTGAGTACTCTAAACTCCAGCGAGTACAGGCCCCAGTGCCGACAAATGCTCATCATAGGTTAACCTCATAGGTGAAACATCACCTCTCCGTGTTCTGCAGAGTTGCTGCCTAACCAACTAGGGCTCTGGTGAGACCACATCTGGAGTATTGAGTACAGTTTTGGTCTCCTAATTTGAGGAAGGACATCCTTGTGATTGAGGCAGTGCAGCGTAGGTTCATGAGATTGATCCCTGGTATGGCGGGACTGTCATATGAGGAAAGATTGAAAAGACTAGGCTTGTGTTCACTGGAGTTTAGAAGGATGAGGGTGGATCTTATAGAGACATATAAAATGATAAAAGGACTGGACAAGCTAGATGCAGGAAAAATGTTCCTAATGTTGGGTGAGTCCAGAACCAGGGGCCACAGTCTTAGAATAAAGGGGAGGTCATTTATGATTGAGTTGAGAAAATACTTTTTTACCCAGAGGTTTGTGAATTTATGGAATTCCCTGCCACAGAGGGCAGTGGAGGACAAGTCACTGGATGGATTTAAGAGAATGTTGGATAGAGCTCTAGGGGCTAGTGGAGTCAAGGGATATGGGGAGAAGACAGGCACGGGTTATTGATAGCGGACGATCAGCCATGATCACAATGAATGGTGGTGCTGCCTCGAAGGGCCGAATGGCCTCCTCCTGCACCTATTTTCTATGTGTCTAACCTGCTGAGTAACTCCAGCACTCTGTGCCCTATTATGTGTTAACCAGCATCTAAGTTTCTAAAGTTACACAATGCTTGAGTAACTCAGCGGGTCAAGCAGCACCTCTTTAGTTACTTTACATTCGAGATACAGCGTGGAAACAGGCCCTTCGGCCCACCGCGTCTGTGCCGACCATCAATCATCCCCAACACTAGCACTATCCAACACACTAGAAACTATTTTGCCAAAGCCAATTAATCTGCAAACATGAAGGTCTTTGGAGTGTGGGAGGAAACCGGATCACCCGGAGAAAACCCACGCAGGTCACGATGAGAACGTACAAACTCTGTATAGACAGCACCCGTAGTCAGGATCGAACCCGGGTCACTGGCGCTGTACGGGCAGCAGATCTACCTCTGCGCCACCGTGCTGCCCATGGGAGGACATGACTCGGCGACGTTTCGGGCCGGGACCCTTTTTCAGATTGAATAAAGTTGTTCTGGCAAAAGAGATCGACCAATCTGAGTCTCGTCGCTTTGATGCCAAAGATGCACTTCAAGACCGCTGTATCTCATTGAATTATCCTCTCTGCTTATATCAAAGGCACAGCAAAGAGATGCGGGCGAATCAAGCCAAGAGTTCCATGGAGAACAGCAAAGCCATAAGCCATGATAAAAGAATCAGGAATAAAGCTGAAAGGGAGAGGTGAGTTGTTCTTCTATCGTAAACATAATTGGAAAATTATATCCATCATATTTTTATGGGAAGATGTTTACAAGAAGACCGGTCAAGAGAACTGTATTTCTTCCCGCTGTGTAGCCTAATTTTTCCAATGAATAAATAATAGAACGTACCATAGAACATTGCAGCGCAGGAGCAGGCCATTCGGCCCACGATGTCCGTACCGAACATGATGCCAAGCCAAGCTAATGTCCTCTGCCTGCAACAATCCATTCCCTACATATCCATGTGCCTATCTTCATAAGTTCATAAATAAATGTTCCTTTCAACAGAATTAGGCCATTCAGCCCATCAAGTTGACTCCACCATTCAATCATTGCTGATCTATATTTCCCTTTTAACCCCATTCACCTGTCTTCTCCGCATAACCACTGACGCCCGTACTAATCAAGAATCTTTCTATCTTTGTGTTTAAAATATTCACTGACTTGGCCTCCACAGCCTTCTGTAGCAATGAGTTCCACAGATTCACCACCCTCTAAATTTCCTTTCTAAAAGAACATTCTTTAATTCTGAGGCTGTGACCTCTGGTCCTGGACTATCCCACTAGTAGAAACATCGTCTCCACATCCACCCTATCCAGGCCTTTCACTATCTAAAAGCCTCTTAAACGCCACTCTCGTATCTGCCTCCACCACCGCCCCTGGCAGCGCGTTCCAGGCACCCGCCACCCTCTGTGAAAAACAAAACTTGCCCCAGGCTTCGCCTTTAAACAAGATTTAAATTTGCTTTCTTACATATATTTCCTGACAACATAGGAAGATCCCAGTAGGCCATTCGGTCCATGGAGACCGTGCTAACCCCATCGATCCCAAGCCCTGTCCTATTCTCTCCCCAAGACCATCAGCTCCACTCTAAATCTTCAAACATCCAACTTACACTGGGGATACTGAACATAGACGAGTGCAGTACAGCACAGGAACAGGCCCCTCGGCCCGCAATGTCTGTGCCGAACATGATGCCAAGCTGATCTCATCTGCCTGCTCATGATCCGCACCGCTCCAATCTCCGGCGGTCTATTACCAATTAACCTGACCCAGTTTTGGACGGTGGGCGGAAACTGTAACTCCTGGGCAACCTACATGGGCATAGAAAGAACCTGCAAACTCCACACAGATAGCAGCATATGTCAGCATCAAACCCTATGCCGTGAAATTGTGAAGCAGCTTAACTGCTGCAGCAATGTGCCACCTTTCATTATATTACTACACACTCACACACACACGCACGCTCACACTCAAACACACATACACACATACACACATGCACATACATACACTCACACACACTCGCACAAACACCCACGCTCACACACATACACACATACACACACGCACGCAAATACACACATGCACATACATACACTCACACACACACTCGCATAAACACCCACGCTCACACACACACACACACACACACACACACACACACACACACACACACACACACACACACACACACACACACACTCATACTCATACACACACTCACACACTCACACTCACACACACACACACACACACACTAATACACACACACACTTCTTCTTCTTGCATATGGCGTGCACAGCCTAAAGTTGTAGGACAACCTAGGCTGTAGAACAACGAGATTGATCCCTGGGATGGCGGGACTGTCATATGAAGAAAGATTGAAAAGACTAGGCTTGTATTCACTGGAGTTTAGAAGGATGAGGGGGAATCTTATAGAAACATATAAAATTATATAAGGACTGGACAAGCTAGATGCAGGAAAAATGTTCTCAATGTTGGGCGAGTCCAGAACCAGAGGCCACAGTCTTAGAATAAAGGGGAGGTCATTTAGGACTGAGGTGAGAAAAAGCTTTTTCACCCATAGAGTCGTGAGTTTATGGAATTCCCTGCCGCAGAGGGCGGTGGAGGCCAAGTCACTGGATAGATTTAAGAGAGAGTTAGATAGAACTCTGGGGGCTAGTGGAGTCGGGGGATATGGGGAGAAGGCAGGCACGGGTTAGTGACAGGGGACGATCAGCCATGATCACAGTGAATGGCGGTGCAGGCTCGAAGGGTCGAATGGCCTCCTCCTGCACCTATTTTCTATGTTTCTATGACAACTTGTCCTATTTGATTGTGCATGCCAGGTTGATTGCATTCGTCAAAACAGGGCGGACCATGTGGAGGTTGCAATCTCCCACCCCACACACACACTCACACTCACTCACACCGATATATATATGTATATATACATATTTAGATATATAGTTGCATATGCAGTGAGATATAGATATATACATAAATATATAAATATATGCATTGATATATATATAGATATGGGTTCCAGCCTGGATTCCAGCAACTAAGTTGCAGAGAAAGGTTGAACAAGTTAGGTCTTTATTCTTTGGAGCGCAGAAGGTTAAGGGGGGACTTGATTGAGGTCTTTAAAATGATGAAAGGGATAGACAGAGTTGACGTGGATAAGCTTTTCCCATTGAGGGTAGGGAAGTTTCAAACAAGAGGGCATGACATGAGAATTAAGGGACAGAAGTTTAGGGGTAACACGAGGGGGAACTTCTTCACTCAGAGAGTGGTGGCTGTGTGGAATGATCTTCCAACAGAAGTGGTGGAGGCAGGATCGATTTTAACATTTAAAAGTAAAGTGGATAGGTATATGGACGGGAAGGGAATGGAGGGGTATGGTCTGAGTGCAGGTAGATGGGACTAGGGGAAAATAAATGGTCGGTACGGACTGGAAGGGCCGAGAAGGCCTGTTTCCGTGCTGTAATTGTTATATGATATTATATATATAGATATACAGTGCATGGAAAATCAATATTTTATTTTCATGAATGCAATTTATTGTGACGTATCAAAGCCAAAATGTTTGACAATGCAACAAGATCGAATAATGTCAAAAAATCTGAAAAATGTATATGTTCATCACTTTGCAAGATTTCATGACACGTTGTTATATTTTTCTATATTGACATTGTTTCCGAGCCTAGAATTTGCTTCATGAATTCTGCATTTCATGGTGCTGAAGTGTGGAATGACTAATCGTCAGGGCAGACACGAGGAACTACAGATGCTTGTTTAATTTTAAAAGACACAAAACGCTGGAGTAACCCAGCGGGTCAAGCAGCATCTCTGGAGACCATGGATGGGTGACCTTTCATAAGTGACAAGGGTAAAATTAGGCCATTCGGCCCATCAGGTCGACTCCACCGTTCAATCAATGGCTGATCTATTTCTCCATCCTAACCCCATTCTCCTGCCTTCTCCCCTTAACCTCTGACACTCGTACTAATCAAGAATCTACCTCTGCCTTAAAAAGATCCACTGACTTGGCCTCCACAGCCTTCAGTGGCAAAGAATTCCACAGATTCGCAATCCTCTGACTAAAGAAATTATTTTGTTATAGGGTGGTGAATCGGTGGAATTCTTTGCCACAGAAGGCTATGGAAGCCAAGTCAGTGGATATATTTAAGGCAGACAGTTTCTTGATTAGTACGGGTGTCAGAGCTTTTGGGTAGAAGGCAGGGGAATGGGGTTTGGAGGGAGAGACAGATCAGCCGTGATTGAATGGCGGAGTAGACTTGATGGGCTGAATGGCCTAGTTCTGCTCCCATCACTTATGACCTGATGATCATTTCCTCCTGACCCTCTGAGACACAACAGCACTTTGCATCTTTAATTATGAGGACAATTAAGTTTTCACTGCCCTATATCTTGTAAATGACTGCTGATCCAAGCAATCAATGCATGCAAGTGAGGAGATGCATCGCCAGTCCCTATACCTCCTCCCTCGACTCCATCCAGGGACCCCAATTGTCCTTTCAGATAAGGCAGAGGTTCACCTGCACCTCCTCCAGCCTCATCCGCTATTCCTTCTCTGCAGCTGCCTGTCCCGCTGTGTTTCTCCAGCATTTATGTCTACCTGAGGTACATGTACTTGCTTGTTTCAGTGAGAGCAGTTGCTGTGGAAAAATTGCACTGAAGCTCCGTCAATAAAAATTGTCGATGCTCTCTTTTTCAGGCGGGTGAGGGAGCTGAACAGTAGCAACACTAAAAAGTTCATGGAAGAACGGAAACGGGTATGGCACCGTGTGTAATCGCATTTCTTTAACTCCTTCAGGCTCAGTCTATTTTAATTGTAATTAATTAATTTAGAGACACAGCGTGGAAAAAAACAGGCCCTTCGGCCCACCGAGTCTATGCAGACCAGCGATCACCCCGCACACTAATGGGCCTGTCCCACTGTCGCGACTTTTTCGACGACTGCCGGCACCCGTCACAGGTCGTTGCAGGTGGCCAAAAATTATCCACACGTTGAAAATCCAGTGGCGACCAGAACAAGGTACGACTCTTTGGGCGACTACTCACGACCGTACAGGCTTCACCCCGCGACATGTCGCCAGTGCTTCGCCCGTATAGTCGTGAGTAGTGTCCTAAGTCGCCCAAAGAGTCGTAGCGTCATTCCGGTCGCCGCCGGATTTTCAAAACGTTGAACATTTTCGCCGACCTGCAACGACCTATGACGGGTGCCGGCAGTCACCGAAAAAGTCGCGTAAGTGGGACGGGCCCATAACACAATCCTACACACACACACACACCAGGGAGAATTTACAATTTTTACTGAAGCCAATTTACCGTCACATCTGCATGTCTTTCGAGTGTGGGAAGAAGCCGGGGCACCCGGAGAAAACCCACGCGGTCACTGGGAGAACGCACAAACTCTGCACGGACACGGGTTCAATCCTGACTGCTGGGAGTTTGCACGTGCGCCCCGTGACCGAATGTAAACGTGTAATCCATGGCCAGCACGTTCCTAGTGGGCCAAAGGGCCTGTTTCCATGCTGTATCTCCGAACCAAATTAAACGAAAACGGAAGCGAATCCAGTTATTAATCATTCTCGTTCAATATTACTGCTTATTTGACCATTTCAGTGGTGACAGTCAGCCACTTTTATATATATATATAAAACAGCAGTCAGTTGCTGCTTGCTAACGGTATTAAAATAGTCCCCATGCATGCAGAGAATGTAAAGTTTTTTCTCCACTTTACATTGCCACAGAATTCTTGATGTCAACACCAATTCTAATACAGAAGGTCTTACTTAGCAATAGACTTCATCCGGCTGTTATCCGATTATGTGCGTCAGCAAATTATAATCTACAGCCCGTGGTGTCTTATGTTCAATTAAACGGCAGCATTTCTTATCTTTTCAGCTTGCAAAGAAGCAATCCAAGGAAATGGACCAGTTAGAAAAAGCTCAGCTCGAACAACTGGAAGGCTTGGAAAGACAAAATGATCAGGTAGAGAGGTGCCACATGTTAAATGTATGTTTAGGATTAGACTGTGCTGACATGAGAAGGTGATGCTGAACGCTTGTGTTCCGTCCGTCAATATCCCGCGGGATCTCCCGGTTGCTTACCATTTTGAATCCCCTTCAGCGTCCTTTCTGTCCTGGGCCTCCTCCATTGTCAGGGTGAGGCCTCGCGCCAACTGGAGGAGCAGCACCTCAAATTCTGCCTGGGTAGTTTACAACCCAGCGGTTTCAATGTTGGATTCTCCAATTTTAGAGTTGACCTCAAACAAATCCTAACTACCGCTCCTCTCCCCCCCCCACCACCACCACCACCATCCCCCACCCCACACCACTTCCTCTTTCCTCTACCCCTCCTCCTCTCTCTCCCCTTCTCCGTGCCAACCCCACCCCCACTCCTGCTACGCCCCCTCCCTGTGTCTTCACAGTTATCCTTAACTAACTCTTCGATCCTTTTGTCTCACACTTTCTGCTTCTGTTTCAATCTTTGGGTTTTGTTCCAACCATCTGCCTATCAACCTCCACCCCCCCCCCCCCCCCTCACACACCCCTCTAGCCTATGTCCACCTATTACCTGCCTTGCTTCCCCCTTCTCTCTTCCAGCTTCCTTCTTCCCCCCCCTTCCCCCACTACAATCAGTCTGAAGAAGGGTCTCGGCCAGAAACAGCACTTATCCATGTGTACGAAAGAACTGCACATGCCGGTAAAATCGAAGGTAGACACAAAACGCTGGAGTAACTCAGCGGGTGAGGCATCATCTCTGGAGAGAAGGAATGGGCGACGTTTCGGGTCTGAAGAAGGGCCTCGATCCGAAACGTCGTCCATTCCTTCTCTCCAGAGATGCTGCCTCACCCGCTGAGTTACTCCAGCATTTTGTGCCTACCAGCACCTATCCATGTTCTCCAGTGACGCTGCCTGGCCCGCTGAGTTAATCCAGTACTTTAGGTCCTTTGGTGTGAACCAGCATCTGCAGGTCCTTGTTTCACATGTTCTAGGAGCAGAATTAGGCCATATGTGAGAAAAAGTCTCCGTTCTAAATGGCCTGCCCCTTATTCTTAAACTGTGGCCCCTGGTTCTGGACTCCCCCAACATTGGGAACATGTTTCCTGCCTCTAGCATGTCCAATCCCTTAATGATCTTACGTTTCAATAAGATCCCCCTCATTCTTCTAAACTTCAGAGTGTACAAGCCCAGCCGCTCCATTCTCTCAGCATATGACAGTCCCGCCATCCCGGGAATTAACCTTGTAAACCTACGCTGCACTCCCTCAATAGCACGAATGTCCTTCCTCAGATTAGGGGACCAAAACTGCACACAATACTCCAGGTAGCTCACAACCCACTGGTATGAACATTGAAATAAGGTAACAAGTGACAGGAGCAGAATTTGGCCATTCGGCCCATCAAGTCTACTACGGCCATTCATTCATGGCTGATCTATCTCTCCCTCCTCACCCCATTCTCCTGCCTTCTCCCCATAACCCCTGATACCCACCTCCAGTTTAAATTCCAGTTGGAATATTTTGGAGGACCAAGTAACCAAGTACCCCCTCAACCCGCATCATCTGCAGTTCCTTCCTTCCCGCTCTCTCACCGATGTGATTGACGGCCTAAAAATCATCGTTGCCGATTCTCAGACAGTCGATGACGGGAAAAAATATTCACGCATGAAAATGCCAGGCATGCCCAATTATTCGGTTCAGTGGATTGTTACATTAACGAGTCATTTACTCCCTGAGACATTGTTTTTCTTTCACCTGCCCAAAGCCCAAAAGATGAACGACACACGAAAACAGGTTTGCAATTTAAGGTCTGGATCATTTTGTGCTGGGGCAGGTGGCACCATTGTTCTTTAATGCAGGATTCCCCTGGAAATCAACGCGTAAATTCCTGTGTAACGTTTAAACGTGTAACCTTTCCCCTTGGAATTGTACAGAGAATCGATGCAGCTTATCAGTGAGGCTGCAGAGGCATGATGTTCAAGTGCCTTGTATACATATAACTATCTTCTGTATAGAACGGTTAGTGTTACCATCACGGAACCTTTTCATAGAATGGCCGGCACGGTGGAGCTGCCTGACCCACAGCGCAAGAGACCCGGCTTCGATCCTGACCGCGGCTGCTGTCTGCGGAGTTTGCACGTTCTCCCCGTGACCTGCGTCGGAGCTCTGGTTTTCTCCCTCCTTCCAAGGACCTTGCAGGTTTGTTGGTTGTAGACACAATAAGCTGGAGTAACTCAACGGGTCAGGCAGCTAAGGAATAGGTGACGTTTTGGGGTCGAGACCCTTCTTCAGTCACCTTTTTCCTTCTCTCCAGAGATGCTGCCTGTCCCGCTGAGTTACTCCAGCTTTTTGTGTCTATCTTCCGTGACAGCATCTGCAGTTCCTTTTTTTAAAAAGTGATCATTTTCATATTTCCTCGTCTTTCTCAACCTTGATAACTAATAGTTGAACAGTGTGTCTACCTTTGAAAGCTGTTTATCACGTTTTAATAGCAAGGAGCAGTATTGATCAGAAGAAAGATATATCACTTGTAGAAGCATACTCCAGCAGAATGCATGTTTTCAGAAGAACACATGCCATATGACATGATATGAGACATGATATGACATGCAGTGACTAGCGGGGTGCCGCAAGGCTCGGTGCAATATATATTAACGATTTAGACGAGGGAATTAAATCTCCAGGTTTGCGGATGACACAAAGCTGGGTGGCAGTGTGATCTGCGAGGCGGATGCTATGAGGCTGCCGGGTGGCTTGGATAGGTTCGGTGAGTGGGCAGATGCATGGCAGATGCAGTTTAATGTGGATAAATGTGAGGTTATACACTTTTTGGCAAAAACAGGAAGGCAGATTATTATCTGAATGGTGTCAGATTAGGAAAGGGGAGGTGCAATGAGACCTGGGTGTGCTTGTACACCAGTCGCTGAAAGTAAGCATGCAGGTACAGCAGGCAGCGAAGAAAGCTAATGGCATGTTGGCCTTCATTGTGAGAGTATTTGAGTTTAGGAGCAAGGAGGTCCTACTGCAGTTGTATAGCGCCCTGGTGTGACCACACCTGGACTATAGTGTGCAATTTTGGTCTCCTAATTTGAGGAAGGACATTATTGCTATTGTGGGAGTGTGAGTAGGTTCACCAGGTTAATACCCGGGATGGCGGGACTTACATATGATGAAAGAATGGGTTGACTGGACTCGTATTCACTGGAATTTAGAAGGATAAGAGGGGATTTTATAGAAACATAAAATTCTTAAGGGATTGGACGGGCTAAATGCAGAAAAATGTTCCCCATGTTGGGGGAGTCCAGAACAAGGGGTCAAAGTTTAAGAATAAGGGGTAGGCCATTTAGGACTAAGATGAGGAAAAGCGTTTTCACCCAGAGAGCAGTGAATCAGTGGAATTCTCTGCCACAGGCTAACGGAATCAAAGGGTATGGGGAGAAAGCAGGAACGGGGTACTGATTTTAGATGATCAGCCATAATCACATTGAATGGCGGTGCTGGCTCGAAGGGCTGAATGGCCTACTCCTGCACCTATTATCTATGTTTCTATGTCTTATCTCTAAAATGAAGGAGTAATTTGTTGGGTACATGTCACAGTTCATTAAGATACTTCAATAAATTCCTAAATCGAGAAGACTACTCCAAAAAGTTAATATTGAGGCAAACTCATCAAGCATTCCTCTTGTTTTAATGTTTCATGAGATAATTTCATAGCCTGCGAATTTAGGAAAAAATGATGTCTGTGTAATGAGGTTCATTGAGGTGTAATGATGTACGCTGTGTAAAGCCATTGTTCCAGTAAGCATGGGCATTTGCAGTATCATTACAGCTATAAACATTGTAACGAGCTGACTGCAACAGAATGTGTTAAAGAAGGAACTGCAGATGCTGGAGAATCGAGGGCTACACAAAAAGCTGGAGAAACTCAGCGGGTGCAGCAGCATCTAAGGAGCGAAGGAGATAGGCGACGTTTCGGGTCGAGACCCTTCTGAAGAAGGGTCTCGACCCGAAACGTCGCCTATCTCCTTCGCTCCTTAGATGCTGCTGCACCCGCTGAGTTTCTCCAGCTTTTTGTGCAACAGAATGTCACTGTTTAGTTTTGTTGTCACCTGTAGCGAGGTACAGTGAAAACCATTTTATTGGCATGCTATCCAGTCAGCGGAAAGGCTATACATGATTACGATCAAGCCGTTCACAGTGTACAGATACAGGTTAGAAACATAGACAATAGGTGCAGGAGTAGACCATTCGGCCCTTCGAGCCTGCACCCCCATTCAATATGATCATGGCTGATCATCCAACTCAGTATCTCGTACCTGCCTTCCCTCCATACCCCCTGATCCCTTTAGCCACAAGGGCCACATCTAACTCCCTCTTAAATATAGCCAATGAACTGGCCTCAACTACCTTCTGTGGCAGAGAATTCCAGAGATTCACCACTCTCTGTGTGAAAAATGTTTTTCTCACCTCGGTCCTAAAGGATTTCCCCCTTATCCTTAAACTGTGACCCCTTTTCCTGGACTTCCCCAACATCGGGAACAATCTTCCAGCATCTAGCCTGTCCAACCCCTTAAGAATTTTGTAAGTTTCTATAAGATCCCCCCTCAATCTTCTAAATTCTAGTGAGTACAAGCCGAGTCTATCCAGTCTTTCTTCATATGAAAGTCCTGCCATCCCAGGAATCAGTCTGGTGAACCTTCTCTGTACTCCCTCTATGGCAAGAATGTCTTTCCTCAGATATGGAGACCAAAACTGTACGCAATACTCCAGGTGTGGTCTCACCAAGACCCCGTACAACTGCATTAGAACCTCCCTGCTCCTATACTCAAATCCTTTTGCTATGAATGCTAACATCCCATTCGACAGGTTAAAGGGCCTGTCCCACCTAGGCCATTTTCTAGGCGACTACCAGCGACTGCCACTGTCGTAGCCGGCGACTGCCCCCCACCCCCCCCCCCCCCCCACGACAACCTACCACCCAGTCAACGGCAAGATACCGACAACCGGCGAGCGTTGCGACATAGGATGTCCACCTCCGACCAGTCGATGGTGGCTGGCTCGAAGGCGGTGCTGGCTCGAAGGGCCGAATGGCGTACTCCTGCACCTATTGTCTGTTGTCTGTCGACCACACCTACTACACACTACGACCACACAGGCGACAACCTACAACAACCAAAGTCAATCTACGTCCACCCGCGGCAAGCAATGACCCTGTCGTCGACAACCGAAGACAGTTCAGTCGCCAGCACCTGTCGTCGGTTGACGTAGGTTACATAGAAACATAGAAAATAGGTGCAGGATCGAGCCAGCACCGCCATTCATTGTGATCGTGGCTGATCGTCACCTATCACTAACCCGTGCCTGCCTTCTCCCCATATCCCTTGACTCCACTAGCCCCTGGAGCTCTGTCTAACTCTCTCTTAAATCCATCCAGTGACTTGGCCTCCATTGCCCTCTGTAGCAGGGAATTCCATAAACTCACAACTCTCTGGGTGAAAACGTTTTTTCTCACCTCAGTCTCAAATGACCTCCCCTTTATTCTAAGACTGTGGCCCCTGGTTCTGGACTCGCCCAACATTGGGAACATTTTTCCTGCATCTAGCTTGTCCAGTCCTTTTATAATTGTATATGTTTCTATACGATCTCCCCTCATCCTTCTAAACTCCAGTGAATACAAGCCTAGTCATTTTTAATCTTTCCTCATATGACAGTCCCGCCATCCCAGGGATCAATCTCGTGAACCTACGCTGCACTGCCTCAATCACAAGGATGGCCTATCCTTGACGTAGGTTGGCGCCAATGGAATTCAGTGAGGTCATCAGCCGGCGCCATCCAGCGACAACCTTCGACAGCACCTGTGACAGGAGAAGACAAGCTACGTCAAGCTCACTGTCACCGAAAGGTTTTGAACTTTTCAAAATCCAGCGGCACCAAGAAAAAAGTTACGACACTGGAGGAGACAACTCGCGACAATACAGGCGTCACCCCGCGACCGTCGCCCAATAAATTGCCTAAGTGGGACAGGCCCTTATGGGAATAATGTTTTGTGCAAGGTAAAGATAGTCAGGGAGTCCACAATGAGATAAACGGTAGACAGACACAAAAAGCTAGAGTCACTCAGCGGGTCAGGCAGCATCTCTGGAGCCGGACCCGCTGAGTAACTCCAGCTTTTTGTGCCTATTGAGTAGAGAACATGGGAGATCATGTCACAGTTATATAAGACGTTGGCAAGGCGACATTTGGAGTATTGTGTTCAGTTTCGGTCACCATGTTACTGGAGAGAATAGGTGCAGAGAAGATTTACGAGTATGTAGCCAGGACTGTACACTTTGAATGGCTCGATGGTAATCATGTCTTGTCTTTCCGCTGACTGGATAGCACGCGACAAAAGCTTTTCACTGTACCTCGGTACGTGTGGCAATAAATTAAACTCAACTCAACTCAAGGGCCCGAGCTCCAGGGAGAGGTTGAGCAGGCCGGGATTCTAATCCCTGGAGCGCAGGAGGATAAGGGGTGATCTTCGAGAGGTGTACAAAATCACGAGAGGGACAGATCAGGTAAACGAGTCTCTCGCCCATAGTTGGGGACTCGAGAACCAGAGGATGTGGTGGAGAAATATTTAATAGTTACCCTGCACTTACAACAACTGGGACTTGAACCCATGTTACTAGAAAGATGTTGTCAAGTTGGAAAGGGTGCAGAGAAGATTTATGAGGATGTTGCCAGGACAGAAGTTTAAACCAGCACCTGCAGTTCCTTCCGACACAAGATAGACGGTAGGTCAGGAACGTTCTTGAGGACGGCTCAGCTCGGTTGCCTGACTGACATCAGCTGTGGAAACCAAAAACTATGCATAAAATTATTGAATTGAATTGAACACTTTATTGTCACGTGGTACTTTGGATCCGCCTTCATGAACAGGTACTTTGGATCCGTCTTCACTAATGGAGGATACAAACAATCTTCCTGATATAGTAGTGGCCAGAGGATCTAGGCTGATGGAGGAACTGAAGGTAATGCACACTAGGCAGGAAATGGTGTTGGGTAGACTGATGGGACTGAAGGCTGAATCCATTTCACCACCAACTTCCATCCGGCACTCAAATACACTTGGACCATTTCCGACATTTCCCTACCATTCCTTGACCTCACCATCTTTATTGCAGGTGAAACACTCCTGAAAAACTTTGAAGAAGTCCCCAGGGCCTGATGTTCTGCATCCCAGGGTACTTAAGGAAGTGGCTCTAGATAGGGCTCTTAAAGATAGCGGAGTCAGGGGATATGGGGAGAAGGCAGGAACTGGGTACTGATTGGGGATGATCAGCCATGATCACGTTGAATGGCGGTGCTGGCTTGAAGGGACGAATGGCCTACTCCTGCACCTATTGTCTATAAGTCGCAGTGAAATTAT
Source organism: Raja brachyura (assembly GCA_963514005.1). The sequence goes on along the minus strand of OY740788.1, from coordinate 6,271,443 downwards.
TTGCTTGCATGCCCAAATAGTCGCCCAGAAAGGGCACTTACAAAGTTACAAAGTACCCCCGCTCCAGGTCCCACTTTGTTCTTGCCCCCCTCCCCCTCCTCACGATAGTCCCCCCCATGGTCTTCTTCCCCCTCACGGCGGTCAGTCCCCCCACACCGGGCCCTCCATTGTTCCTTCCAGAAAGCCGAGGCTCATGGAAATCTATGGCCCAGAAGGTGGCCATTGGGCCCATCATATTCATGCTGACCAAAAACATTTTATTTTAGTTACTCCCACTGCGCTCGGTCTTGTAGTTAAGGCTCTTCTAAGCTGATGCCCACAGTTGAATTTGGGAACGCAAAATGCTGGAGAAACTCAGCGGGTGCAGCAGCATCTATGGAGCCAAGGAGATAGGCAACGTTTCGGGCCGAAACCCTTCTTCAGAATTTGGGAATGTCTGTACAGGGCGGTGAATCTGTGGAATTCTTTGCCGCCGAAGGCTGTGGAGGCCAAGTCAATGGATATTTTTAAAGCAGAGAAAGAGAGATTCTTGATTGGTACGGGTGTCAGAGGTTATGGGGAATGGGGTTCGGAAGTGGAATGGGGTTCGGAAGGAGAGATAGAACAGCATGATTGAAAGGTGGAGTTGATGGGCCGAATGGCCTAATTCTTCTCCTATCATCCACAATATCTCCACAATGCACCAATCCAAGACTGTTGGCATGTCTCTGGGTTGGAAAAAGCAGGAGCCGGGTACTGATTTTAGATTTCAGCCATGATCATATTGAATGGCGGTGCTGGCTCGAAGCGCTGAATGGCCCACTCCTGCACCTATTTTTCTACATTTCTATGTTTTCTCCAAAGATGCTGCAAGACCCACTGAGTTACGCCAGCGCTTTGTGCCTATCTTCAGTATAAACTAGTATCTGCAGTTCCTTTCTACACATAACTTATTTAATTAATAATGGTTTGTATGTAGCGTTAATAATGGTTGCTGGTTCTCAGAATTCTTCCTGCCATTTGGCCTCTGCTGAAGTAAGGCCAACTAGTGAGGACTATCTATTCTCACATCTAGAGTCATTGATCCAACATTGGCAATCTCCCGTTTTTCCAGCACCACCTCGTCATCTAAAACGTGATGGAATTTGGTCATCATATCCTCCGCCCACTTCTTCAATGATATTGCGATACATAGAGTCATACAGTGCGGAAACAGGCCCTTCAGCCCAAATTGTCCACACTGGCCAATATGTCCCAGCTACAGTCTCCAAATCTGAGGAAAGACATTCTTGCCATAGAGGGGGCACAGAAAAGGTTCACCAGACTGATTCCTGGGATGTCAGGACTTTCATATGAGGAAAGACTGGTTAGACTCGGCTTGTACTCGCTAGAATTTAGAAGATTGAGAGGGCGATCTTATAGAAACTTACAAAATTCTTAAGGGGATGGACAGGCTAGTTTCAGGAAAATTGTTCCCGATGTTGGGGAGGTCCAGAACAAGGGGTCACAGTCTAAGGATAAGGGGGAATTCCTTTAGGACCGAGATGAGGAAAACATTTTTCACACAGAGAGTGGTCAGTCTCTGGAATTCTCTGCCACAAAAGGTAGTTGAGGCCAGTTCATTGGCTATATTTAAGAGGGAGTTAGATGTGGCCCTTGTGGCTAAAGGGATCAGGGGGTATGGAGAAAAGGCAGGTCCAGGATACTGAGTTGATCAGCCATGATCATATTGAATGGCGGTGCAGGCTCGAAGGGCCGAATGGCCTACTCCTGCACCTATTTTCTATGTTTCTATGTTTCTACAGTCATCCCACCTGCCTGCATTTGGCCCCTATCCCTCCAAACTTGTCCTGTTGATGTACCTGTCTAATAATTTCTTAAACATTGCGATAGTCCAACCCTCAACTACCTCCTCCGGCAGCTTGTTCCATACACCCACCACCCTTTATGTAAAAAATGTTACCCTTCAGATTCCTATTCAATCTTTCCCCTCCCTCCCCCACACATTAAACCTGTGTCGTCTGGTTCTTGATTCTCCTACTTCACAAGTTTTACCCCATCTATTCCACTCATGATGTTGTACGCCTCTGTAAGATCGCCCCTCATCCTCCTGCGCTCCAAACAACACGTTAGAGGCAGGAAACATTCCTGATTTTGGGGGAGTCCAGAACCAGGTGCCACAGTTTAAGAATAGGGGCAGGCCATTTAGAACGGAGATGAGGAAAACGTTTTTTTACCCAGAGAGTTGTGAGTCTGTGGAATTCTCTGCCTCAGAAGGCAGTGAAGGCCAATTCTCTGGATGCTTTCAAGAGAGAGTTAGGTAGAGCTCTCAAAGATAGCGGAGTCAGTGGATATGGGGAGAAGGCAGGAACGGGGTACTGATTGTGGATGAGCAGCCATGATCACATTGAATGGCGGTGCTGGCTCGAAGGGCACAATGGCCTACTCCTGCACCTATTGTCTATTGTCTATTGATAGAGCCTCACCCTGTCCAACCTCTCCCTGTAGCTCAGGCCCTTGGGTCCTGGCAACATCCTTGTAAATCTCCTCTGCACCTTTCCAGCTTGGCGGCTAAATTGGGCGCAACTCCCCAAATCTGGCCTCACCTTCATTCACTGCACGGAGAAGAGAGTACAGAGGAGGTTTACTAGAATGTTGCCTGGGTTCCAGCAACTAAGTTACAGAGAAAGGTTGAACAAGTTAGGTCTTTATTCTTTGGAGCGCAGAAGGTTAAGGGGGGGACTTGATTGAAGTCTTTAAAATGATGAAAGGGATAGTCAGAGTTGACGTGGATAAGCTTTTCCCATTGAGGGTAGGAAAGATTCAAACAAGAGGGCATGACATGAGAATTAAGGGACAGAAGTTTAGGGGTAACTTGAGGGGGAACTTCTTTCCTCAGAGAGTAGTGGCTGTGTGGAATGATCTTCCAGCAGAAGTGGTGGAGGCAGGATCGATTTTAACATTTAAAAGTAAAGTGGATAGGTATATGGACGGGAAGGGAATGGAGGGGTATGGTCTGAGTGCAGGTAGATGGGACTAGGGGAAAATAAATGGTCGGCGCGGACTGGAAGGGCCGAGAAGGCCTGTTTCCGTGCTGTAATTGTTATATGGTTATAAGTATAGAAGAAAGGGGAGTGACTTTAAACGATAAATTAGGAAACGTAACCAAGAAACAAGGAATAGCAACAAGCAATTCCAGGGGAAAAATTAAAGAAAATCGTCAGGTGCTAAGGTAAGGAAAAGAGAACAAAAGATAGAATTGTTTCAATCAGAGCCCAAAATGTTAGCTCCCCTGTGGGGAAAGAATTTTTAAATGAGTGCTGGATGCCAATCTTCTGTGGCGATGCAGACACTGATATTAATAAGGAAAAATATGAAATATTTAAATTATACACAGAGACACAGCATGCTGAGCCATTTTATTTCTATAATTGGAGATAAATGTCCCAGCATGATAAGATGAGTTGAGGGGCAGTTGTTTTAACAGGAACCTGAGAGGCAATTTTTTTTACACAAAGGGTAGGGGGGTGTATGGAATGAGCTGATGGAGGAGGTAGATGAGGCAGGGACTATCCCAACGTTTAGACAGGTACATGGAAAGGACAGGTTTAGAGCAATTTGGGCCAAATGCAAGATAGACACAAAATGCTGGAGTAACTCCAGCGGGACGAGCAACGATTCTGGAGAGAAGGAATGGGTCACGTTTTGGGTTGAGACCCTTCTTCAGACTGATGTCAGGGGTGTAGGAGATCCATAGAAAAGGAAGTGGAGACAGAGATAAAATGTAGTCGGAGACAGTAAGATGGTCGGAGAACTCGAAAGGGGGAGGGGATGGAGAGAGAGGTTTCCCACTTGAAGTTGGAGAAGTCAACGTTCATACTGCTGGAGTGTAAGCTGCCCAAGCAAATCACTCTGACAATGGAGGAGGCCCAGGACAGAAAGTTCAATGCGAGAATGGGAGGGGGAGTTAAAGTTGTTAGCAGCTAAATGCAGGCAGGTGGGACCAGCGTAGATGGGACATGTTGGTCGGTGCGGGCAAGTTGGGCCAATGGGCCTGTTTCCACACTGCTTCACTCTATGGTTTTGGAAGAGTCATTCCAATGTGACAGAGCATCCAGTCCCTCACCTCAAGAAAATATAAGGTGGTACGTTTTTCTCTTTGTCTGGACAATATTATAGCTGAGGGGGGATAGTCACCTGTGGTAGATCGAGCTGATTTAATTGAAGTTAAATTCCTGAAGATTTCTGCAATGGTTGAGCAATTCAATCTGCCCCAACAATGAATCTCGACCGCTCCCTACCGCAACGGCGAACTACTGTCTACCTCATTGGTGACCCTCGGACTATCCTTGATCGGACTTTGCTGGCTTTACCTTGCACTAAACGTTATTCCTTCATCATACATCATACACTGTAAAGGGCCTGTCCTACAAGCATGCAACTCTATGGGATGAACGCGATCAAACTAGAAGCGGGGGCCGCGCGGAGATCGGGTGATCCCCTGTACAGGGCCGTTCCCACCAGCATGCGCCTGCATGCGGCAAGCGCGACCAAACCGGCAGCAGGGGCCGCGCGGAGGTCGGGCGAGTGGCGCAACGCGGCGCAAAGTGAGGCGAACTTGGAGCGAAGTCTAAGGTAAGTTCGCCACGACAGAGAGGGGCACACAGAGAGGGGCACAGAGGCACACACACACAGAGGGCCACGGAGCCACACACATAGAGGGTCACGGAGGCACCTACAGAGAGGGTCACGGAGGCACGATGGCGGGGCGGTGTGTAATGCGTCGAGGCGACTGCGAGCCGACAAGCCGTTGCCGCGCGGAATTTTTGAACATAGTCAGTTTTTCGGAGCCCCGCGCGATGTCGGGACGAACTCCGCACAATTCCGCACGGCTCCGGCGATCGAAGTGGGACCGGACCCGCGACGCCGGATGGCTCAAGCGACCACGTTAGGTCGCGCTAATCGCATAGAGTTGCATGCTGGGGGGACAGGTCCTTTAGCGGCTTAATCATGTATTGTCTTCCCGCTGACTGGTTAGCACGCAACAAAGGCTTTTCACTGTACCTCGGTACACGTGACAATAAACTGAACTGTAAGTATCAGGTCATGGTCTAGTGGTTGAAGAATGGGTACTACAGCGCATGGAGTTGTAGGTCCTCATAGGGGAAGGTCTGATGCAGGCCTTAGATACAGGTCCACCGCCGATTTTCCCTCAACTGGTGGTCCGGCACCTCCTTTAGTCTCACCTATAAACCAATTCAGCAATCTCCCATTTCTCCAGCACCACATCTTAAACCAAAATATAATGGCAATTGGTAGTCATATTCTATGCCTTTTCCTCCTCCACTTTAGTTTAGATTTGAGATACAGCGCGGAAACAGGCCCACCGAATCCACAGCAACCGGCGATCCCCGCATATTAACACTGTCATACACACACGAGGGACAAATTACACGTACACCAAGCCAATTTATACCAATATATCTGTACATCTTTGGAGTGTGGGAGGAAACCGAAGATCGTGGAGAAATCCCACGAGGTCACGGGGAGAACGTACAAACTCTGTACAGACAGCGCCCGTAGTCATGAACGAACCCGGGTCTCTGGCGCTGTGAGGCTGTAACTCTACAACTGCGCCACCATGCCGTCCTTTCTTTTGAGATATTGGGATAAATAGAGTCATACAAAGTGGAAACAGGCCCTGCGACCCAACTTGAGAATGCACTTGAAATCCTCCCCCGTGAATCGTTATTGGTATCTGACGAATTTTAATCCTAAAATATTCTTTGTGGGCGGATTATTTAACTCCTTATCCGTTTAGCAGTGGGAAGCTCATCTGTTCTTCAAACTAATTGTTATGTGGGATCATGTGAAGGAAGGAACTGCAGATGCCGGTTTACACCGAAGATAGGCACAAAATGTCGGAGTAACTCAGCGGGACAGGCAGCATCTCTGGAGAGATAGAATGGGTAACGCTTCAGGTCGAAACCCTTCCCCAGACAGAGTGTCAGGGGAGAGATATGGAAGGGTAAGGTGTGAATATGACAGATCAAAGCAGACGTTGATCAAGGAAAATGATGAATGGCTCATTGTTGGCTGAGCGGAAGGTGACGGCGAGATGTACAGACAGTAAAATTAATCAGGAGGACGGTGAAGCCAGTCGGAGAACGAGGGTAGGGGAGGGACGGAGAGAGAGGGAAAGCAAGGGTTACTTGAAGTTCGAGAATTCAATATTCATACATCATGTGAGTTGGCGTGGATTCTTCCACCATCCTTTCTTTGTGTCCATGTCTTTAATGTTCGTTTATAGTCCATCAATCATGGCATCTTATTCCACAGATTAACCCTCATCTTTATTAATTATTTATTACACTGGTGAATGTTTCATGATAATATCTGTAATCCAAAATACCATGTTATAGTCATTGTTTTATTTTTCCATTAGAGTTCAAATGTAACGTGCATTTTATAGGAAGACACATGTTAATGAACGCTGGCTTTTCATTTTGTGCATATTTTTGATTTGTGATCACTATTATTTTTGTACAGCTGCCGAAATCATGTCATGCAGGGTGTGTCTGTCAAGGTAGGACTACTCTTCATTACCGAGCGACAATCTAATCTGTTGTTTAATGTTGATGGTGCTTCACATACTGACAGAGGTGACCGTGCGTACGGTGAATGAAATTGGGTTGGGCACGGTGGCGCAGCGGTAAGAGTTGCTCCGTTCCAGCGCAGGAGACCCGGGTTCGATCCCGGCCACGGGCGCTGTCAGTACGGAGTTTGTACGTTCACCCCCGTGGGTTTTCTCCAAGATCTTCCATTTGCTCCCACACGCCAAAGGCGTGCAGGTATGTGGATTAATTGGCTTGGTGTAGATGTAAATTGTCCCAATGTGTGGGTAGGATAGTGTTAGTGTGCGGGGCCGCTGGTCGGCGCACACTCGGTGGGCCGAAGGGCCTGTTTACGCCCTATGTCTCTACACTAAACTAAACTAATTCGATGATGTGAAATTTGATGCAAATATGGAACAAAGAGCCGTGTAGCTTTTTTGGCCAGTGTGGGAAAGTTGGGCAAGTCCATTGCAGAGACAAATTAAAGCTCTTGGTGTAGAAATTTTTTCGAAGTTAGGAGCAAAAAGTCCTTCTACAATTGTTCAGGGCATTGGTGAGGCCACACCTGGAGTATTGTGTGCAGTTTTGGTCCCCTAATTTGAGGATGGACATTCTTGCTATTGAGGGAGTGCAGCGTAGGTTTACAAGGTTGATTCCCGGGATGGCGGGACTGTCATATGATGAATGAATAGAGCGGCTGGGCTTGTACACTCTGGAGTTTAGAAGGATGAGAGGGGATCTTATTGAAACGTAAGATTATTAAGGGATTGAACACGCTAGATGCAGGAAACATGTTCCTGATGTTGGGGGAAGTCCAGAACCAGGGTCCACAGTTTAAGAATAAGGGGTAGGCCATTTAGAACGGAGATGAGGAAAAACATTTTCACCCAGAGAGTTGTGAATCTGTGGAATTCTCTGCCTCAGAGGGCGGTGGAGGCCGATTCACTGGATGCATCCAAAAGAGAGTTAGATAGAGCTAGCGGAATCAAGGGATAAAGGGAGAATACTAATTGTGGATGATCAGCAATGGCCGGAGGTGACTGGTGAGACCGATCCGGGCCCGGGAAGGCTCGCCGGCATATGGGACGCAGTTGGGCGGGTGCTGCAATGGAAGTCGAAGTGGCTCGAGCCTTGCGCGTGGCGCGTTCCCTCTGAGCTTCTGTGGTGCGCTCCTTCTCAGCTGCACGCGCTCCCGTGGTGATCTTGCTTTGTGTGTGTCTGTGTGTGTGTGGGATAGTGTTAGTTGGGCGGCACTGGTCCTGAAGTCATGACTTGCGCTTGACTTGGATTAAAGTGAGGGAGAGTTGCGCAAATCGTCAGCCTCACTCTCTCGTCAAAATTGAAACATGTAACATTGTTAAGGGCTTGGACACGCTAGAGGCAGGAAACATGTTGGCGGAGTCCAGAACCAGGGGCCACAGTTTACGAATAAGGGGTAAGCCATTTAGAACGGAGACGAGGAAACACTTTTTCTCACAGAGAGTGGTGAGTCTGTGGAATTCTCTGCCTCAGAGGGCGGTGGAGGCCGGTTCTCTGGATGCTTTCAAGAGAGAGCTAGATAGGGCTCTTAAAGATAGCGGAGTCAGGGGATATGGGGAGAAGGCAGGAACGGGGGTAATGATTGGGGATGATCAGCCATGATCCCATTGAATGGTAGTCCTGGCTCGAAGGGCCGAATGGCCTACTCCTGCACCTATTGTCTATTGTCCCGTCCTGTCTGGGTCCAGAGGCAAGACATAGACGGCTGTTCTACGTGAATATTGTGCCCTAATTGCGCTCCGCGACGCTTTGCTGGCTCCATCTTCCTACCGGCTGGACCGCCAGATGGTGGTCTCCGCCACTTATTCCGTCGGATCCAGCCTTCACCTTTCCTGAATAAGATTAAGAATACCCAGGGGCAGATGCACAATCACTTGACCCTCTCTTGAGAAGTTCATTGGGATAACTTGAAATGTTGGCTGCGGTTGGTAAACCAGGAATTGAGATAGAGTCATAGAGTGATACAGCTTGGAAACAGGCCCTTCGGCCCAACTTGCCCACACCGGCCAACAACGTCGCATCTACACAAGTCCCACATGATCTGAATCAGTTATGATTTCACTCTGAGTGGGAAAAGTATCACGCAAAATAACCAACGTTTTAGATCAACGATGTTTTAGGGTTTTTTTTACAATGATTAACTAATTTCAAGCAGTTTCGTAGTTTTTTTTTCAGTTTGACTTTGAAAGATTTCTACATCGAGAACTTTAATTTGTCTTTGCAATGGACTTAGTGTCATCGAGTCATAGGGTGATACAGTGGAAGCAGGCCCTTCGGCCCAACTTGCCCATACCAGCCAACAATGATCTCAGCTACACTAGTCCCACCTGCCTGCGCTTGGTCCATATCCCTACAAACCTGTCCTATCCATGTACCTGTCTAACTGTTTCTTCAAAGTTGGGATAGTCCCAGCCTCAACTACCTCCTCTCGCAGCTTGTTCCATACACCCACCACCCTTTGTGTGAAAAAGTTAGCCCTCAGATTTAAAAAACTTTTTTTTATAACTTGGGCTCAGTAAATAAGGAGAGACTTCAGCAATTAACCGTAAAGAAAATAAAATTAAAAAAAACTCTGCAATGCCTCCCCTCCAGCCAAGAAAATCACGAATCGCTCAGACCTAAAACAGGAGTGGCACAGTGGCGCAGCAGTAGAGTTGCTGCCTCATGGGCCTGTCCCACTTGGCGACTTTTTAGGCAACTTCCAGCGACTGTCATAGTCGTGGCACAGGTCGCCGAAAAACTGGCGACAACCTACGTCATCCTGGCGACAACCTACGGCAGCACCTACGTCAGGAGAAGTCAAGCGACGCTCGAAACCCACTCTCGCCGAAAAGTGTTCAACATGTTGAAAATTTAGCGGCGACCAGAGAGACGCTATGAATTTTTGCTCGACTGAGGAGACGACTCACGGTGACCACCGGCGAACATGTGGCGACAAACTAGTTGCCTAAAAAATCACCTAAGTGGGACAGGCCCATTACAGCGCCAGGGACCCGGGTTCCATCCTGACTACAGGTGCTGTCTGTACGGAGTTTGTACGTTCTCCCCGTGACAGTGTAGTTTATCCAGGTGCTCTGGGTTCCTGCAACCTTCCAAAGCCGTACAGGTTACTTGACTTGATATAATTGTAAATTGTTGTGTGTGTGCGTGTGTGTGTGTGTGTGTGTGTGTGTGTGTGTGTCTGTCTGTCTGTCTGTCTGTCTGTCTGTCTGTCTGTCTGTCTGTCTGTCTGTCTGTCTGTCTGTCTGTGTTTGTGTGTGTGTCTGTCTGTGTGTGTTAGTGTGTGTCTGTGTGCGTGTGTGTGTCTGTCTGTGTGTGTTAGTGTGTGTCTGTGTGCGTGTGTGTGTCTGTCTGTCTGTGTGTGTGTGTTTGTGTGTGTCTGTCTGTCTGTCCGCCTGTGTGTGTTAGTGTGCAGGGATCGCTGGTCGGTGCTGACTTGATGGGCCGAAGGGCACAGTTTCTACGCTGTATCTCTAAACTAAACTGGAAAATAGTCCTGTGTCTTTCCATCTCCATCTCCAAAAGTTGAAAGATCGGGAATACAGATTTCAAAGCCCTTTAACAAAAAGAATCAAGTTCCTGCTAATCAGACCTTTATGCAGGAAGAATTATTTCCTGCAAATACAAATAAGCATTAAATTCCAATTAAATATCGACGCTCACCTTTGGGGTGTTGGATTCAATTTTTTAGATTTATTGTTACTCCCTATAAGATTTTTTTCTCCCTAGTTCCCCATCTTGCCGCTTAATGTTAGGACAGCACGGTGGCCCACGCGGTAGAGATGCTGCCTTACAGCGTCAGAGACCCGGGTTCGATCCCGACTACGGTGCTGTCTGTGTGGAGTTTGTACGTTCTCCCCATGACATGTGTGGGTTTTTTTCTGGGTCTTTCCACCCACACTCCAAAGACGTACAGGTTTGTAGGTTTGCACGTTCTCCCTGTGACCGCGTGGGTTTTCTCCGGGTGCTCTGGTTTCCTCCCGCATTCCAAAGACGTGCAGGTTAATTGGCCTCGACAAATTGTCCCTGGTGTGTGCCGTCAAGAGGCTTCTGGGAAATCAACAGGGGAGCCACCTTCCAAAGGCACTAATATGGTCGCCCAGCTTTCTACATACAATAGTCACCTCAAGGCAGAAATAGATCAGCAACTTGCACTCAGAGAGCAGCTACCACAGATAGACAGGATGATAAATCACAGGAGCAAGGATGACTGGATTTCACGACCTTTTGGGTGAAGAATGTTATTAGATCTAAATGGTTTCAGTGAATTAGGTCTCAGCTCAGTTACATGAATAGTTGCTTCTCCGAGGGATATAACCATATAACCATTACAGCACGGAAACAGGCCTTCTCGGCCCTTCCAGTCCGTGCCGACCATTTATTTTTCCCCTAGTCCCATCTACCTGCACTCAGACCATACCCCTCCATTCCCTTCCCGTCCATATACCTATCCACTTTACTTTTAAATGTTACAATCGATCCTGCCTCCACCACTTGTGTGGGAGGAAACCGGAGATCTCGGAGAAAACCCACGCAGGTCACGGGGAGAAGGTACGTTGTTGTACACACTATAACCCCATTTTTACTGACTCTTGCTCAGCTTCATAATGTCTGAAGACGGGTCCCGACCTGAAACACCACCGATCCCTGTTCTCCCGAGATGCTGCCTGACCCACTGAATTACTCCTGCACTTTAAGTCATTCTGTCTAAACCAGAATCTGCAGTTCCTTTCTTTTTCCCACTTTTCCGCCATGATGCCTTGACCACATGCTTCATGTCATGAGGGCAGCACGGTGGCACAGCGGGAGAGTTGCTGCCTTACAGCGCCGGGGTTCGATCCTGACTACGGCTGCTGGCTGCTCGGAGTTTGTACGTTCTTCCCGTGACCTGCGTGGGTTTTCCCCGGGTGCTCCGGTTTCCTCCCACACTCCAAAGGCCTGCAGGTTTGCAGGTTAATTGGCTTCAGTAAAAAAGTCTCTAGTGTGTAGGATAGTGCTAGTATTGGTCGGAGTGGACTCAGTGGGCCGAAGGGCCTGTTTCCGCGCTGTATCTCTAGTCTAATGGATGGATTACCTATCCTTCCCTCCAATTTATTTATCTTCCTCCTACTGAAATGGACAAGAATGACTACACAGTTCACAGCCTTATCTGCTCTGAAATCATTCACCATTGTCCTTACATAATTAGACAATAGGTACAGGAGTAGGCCACTCGGCCCTTCGAGCCAGCACTGCCATTCAATGTGATCATGGCTGATCATCCCCAATCAGTAACCCCGTCCCTGCCTTCTCCCCATATCCCTTGACTCTGCTATTTTTAAGAGCCCTAACTAGCTCTCTCTAAAGTATCCAGAGAACCGGCCTCCACCGCCCTCCGAGGCAGAGAATTCCACAGACTCACAACTCTCAGTGTGAAAAACTTTTTCCTCATCTCTGTTCTAAATGGCTGACCCCTTATTCTTAAACTGCTGCCCCTGGTTCTGGACTCCCCCAACATCTGGAACATGTTTCTTGCCTCTAGCGTGTCCAAACCCTTAATAATCTTATATGTTTCAATAAGATCCCCTCTCATCCTTTTAAACCCCAGCTTCATTCTCTCAACATATGGCAGTCCCGCCACCCCGGGAATTAACCTTGTAAACCTACGCTGCACTCCCTCAATAGCAAGAATGTCCTTCCTCAAATTGGGAGACCAAAACTGCACACAATACTCTAGCTTGGTCCCACTAGGGCCCTAATTCAGATGGAAGTTGGAAAAATGAGGCATTTGAAGTTGACCACATCTTCTTGACTCCAGAGCAGGGAGGCTGAGCCGACTGATAAACACATTTGCACATATGAGGGAAACGAGAGATATGGAAGGGTATAAAGAGCATGCGAGGTACGGTTGCCAACTGTCCCGTATTAGCCAGGACATCCCGTATATTGGGCTAAATTGGTTTGTCCCATACGGCAGCGCCCTTGCCTCGTATTTGACTGCTACTACTCGGGTCGAGGGGACTGTCGGGTCAGAACGCCGCGTCCAGCCCCGCCTCACCCGTCCCGACGTGGTGCAGCCCATGGAGTGCAGCAGCAGCAGCAGCAGCGCCTCGCCCGTGGCCCCGTCGGTCGGCAGCCCGGCCAGCTGTCCGACCTTCGGACCTTCGCTTACCACCGACACCACCACCCCTCTTTCTCATGGCCGATCGTCGGTTCATGAGTTGGACAGGGCGCCGGACTTCGCGCGGCCCGGGCCAAAACTCCTCAGCTGGCCCGCCGGCTGGGCTTTGTGTGCAGTCCAGCACCCGGGCCAACTCATCATTCACCCAGCCACGGCCGAGTCGGTCAACGAATTGCCGTCGGGAATTTGTCCCGTATTTTGACCTTTTGTCCCTTATTTGGGAGCGAGAAAGTTGGCGACCCTAATGTGTGAGGTGTGAAAAGGACGGATCAAAGCAGAAGTTGGGTCAGGGTTAAAACGTGGTCTCAGAACCAGAGAGCAGGAGGATTCGCATAGAGGGGGGGAGCAGCGAGAGAGGATTTCAGTACAGGAGTAAAGAGAGTCTTCTACAGTTGTATAGGGCTCTGGTGAGACCACAGCTGGAGTATTGTGTACAGTTTTGGTCTCCTAATTTGAGGAAGGACATCCTTGTGATTGAGGCAGTGCAGCGTAGGTTCATGAGATTGATCCCTGGGATGGCGGGACTATCATATGAGGAAAGATTGAAAAGACTAGGCTTGTATTCACTGGAGTTTAGAAGGATGAGGGGGAATCTTATAGAAAGATATAAAATTATAAAAGGCCTGGACAAGCTAGAGGCAGGAAAAATGTTCCCAATGTTGGGCGAGTCCAGAACCAGGGGCCACAGTCTTAGAATAAAGGGGAGATTATTTGAGGTGAGAAAAAACTTTTTTACCCAGAGAGTTGTGAATTTGTGGAATTCCCTGCCACAGAGGGCAGTGGAGGCCAAATCACTGGATGGATTTAAGAGAAAGCTAGATAGAACTCTAGGGGCTAGTGGAGTCAAGGGATATCGGGAGAAGACAGGCACGGGTTATTGATAGCGGACGATCAGCCATGATCACAATGAATGGCGGTGCTGGCTCGATGGGCCGAATGGCCTCCTCCTGCACCTATTTTCCATGTTTCTATGTAGGATGCTGCAGAACTCTCGCCGGAGAGAGGAGAGGAAACTTCTTCAAAGTAGGCCTACCTTGAGGAGATTCCACAGCGGAGCGGGGAAAATCTGTGGGAGGGAACCGCCACCAAAGATGGACACAAAATGCTGGAGTGACTCAGCGGGACAGGCAGCTTGTCCACAAAGTGGACGGGGTCAGCTTTCCAGAGTTGGGGGTGGGAGGGAGTGAGGGGGGGGGGGGGGGGGGGGGGCAGCTTATGGCACTTCTTGTCATCGCTGAGCTTTAAAATTAGTAGGTTTTGGATGCATCCGCCCACTCCCGCCCGGCACCGTCATCTGCACATTAAATCACCCATTGTTCCTCACCCACCAAATATCTATCATGTGCCAGTTTAATGCATTCATCACAGCCAGGAAAGCTTAAGCACGTTTTAATCTTATTCACACAGATTGGTCTCAGCAATTTTCAGCCCCTCATCGGCGCTACAAGAAATGAGAAGCAGGGGATCGTTAAACATAACGCGGGAAAGATATGCTTTTTTGGGGGGAGCTGCTAATGGCATTTACTTAATGTCCACTTAAAGTCTATTTAAAGTAGCATAAAATACACTGCCATGTCAGTAAATTAGCATTGATTAAGATTTGGCTCGTAGGATTCAGATTTGGAATCCCCTCTCACAATATCAGTTCAGTTTAGTTTATTAGACAATAGACAATAGGTGCAGGAGTAGGCCATTTGGCCCTTCAAGCCAGCACCGCCATTCAATGTGATCATGGCTGATCATCCCCAATCAGTATCCTGTTTGATTGTTATGTGTACCGAGGTACAGGCAACTGAATCATCCTATTGCAACCAGAGAGCAGAGCTGAACTACTATCTACCTCATTGGTCACCCTCAGACTATCCTTGATCGGACTTTGCTGGCTTAAACCTTGCACTCAACGTTATTCCCTTATCATGGATCTATACACTGCAAATGGCTCAATTGTAATCATGTGTTGTCCTTCTGCTAATTGGATAGCACGCAAAAAAAAAGATTTTTACTGTATCTCGGTAGACGTGACAATAAATTTTACTTTGGAGTCATTTGGACGCATGCGCGTCATTCCGTCAACGCATGTCGCCGCGACGTGCTGGGAGGCGCATCTCTCCTCCAGCGGTAAGTTTAAAACGGCCAACAGGTAAGTTCAATCTTAACCAGCGGTTGTTTTTTTCGTTTCCTGGCTTGAATTAGGAAGCAAATTTACGAAAATGGACAAAACTAAGGTGAAGACCAGGCCGGCCGCGGGTAGAACCGCTTCCGAGGACCGCGGGAGTGCGGTTAGCGGGCGGCCGTCGGTCTCACCACCTCGGTTGCTGGTAGCGCAGCCAGCAGCTTCCGAAACAGCGGCGATTGAAGGCACCTTGGTTGGGAGTAAGCCAAGCGGAAAACCAACAGGCCGGTTTCCTCGGACGAGTCCAGACGGGATGATTCGCCTCCCCCTACAGGGAACGTCTTCGGATGAATTTCCCGCATGGAGCATCGTATAGAGAAGATGCTCCAACATGACATACCCCAGCAACTGGTGTTTTATCAAAACGGGCTTGAGGGACCCGTGGCAGCATCTGGTGCAGGGTTGCGTTATATCTCACAGTCTGTAGACGGGAGTGTAGATCAACAGCCCTGGGCAGGTTCACCTTTCAGTGCCATGACAGAATACCCCGCGGCACTAGACCCACAAGGTACAACAATACCCTCCATGGTGTCCAAGTTTGCAATGCCATCTCAGGTCAGTGGGCCGTTGAACCCAGAGTTAGCGGCCAGTATAAATTACATGACCTCCCATCAACTACAGGAGCAGGCATTAAACCTCATCTGCCATGCATCTGCCCACTCCCCCAACTGGTCCAAGTCACCCTGCATTCTCATAGCATGCCATACTTCCCCTTTTCCCAACTTGACTTAGTCTCCACAGCATTCTGTGGCAAAGAATTCCACCCTGTGGCTAAAGAAATTCCTCCTCATTAGAAGCATGTTTGAAAAAAATGGTAGAGTTGGCTTTGCACGAATCAAAATCAAGAAACTGTAATGTAAGACAACAAGATCCTGGATGAAAAAGGCAACAAGATTTCTCCCAATCTCACAGAGCATGGAACACAGTACAACCCACTAACAGGCCCTTCGGCCCACAATGTCTGTGCCGCACATGATGCCTAGACGAAAGATGGCCACAAAGGAAGAGTGACGTTTGAAGAAGGATCCCGACCTGAATTGTCACCTATTCCTTTTTCTCCATAGACGCTGCCTGACCCGCTGAGTTACTCCAGCACTTTGTGCTATCTTCGGAATAAACCAGCATCTGCTGTCCATTTCTACACATGATATCAAGACCAATCCTTATGCTGTTGATTGGTAAAGAATCCAAGGGGGAAAAAAAGCCATGTTCTATTTTTGTTTCAGGATTTCACCTGCAGATCATCAAACTGCCCGTACAATTTAAGACACAGAGTGAAACATAGAAATATAGAAAGTAGATGCAGGAGTATGCTGTTCGGCCCTTCTAGCCAGCACCGTCATTCAATATAATCATGGCAGAACATCCAAAATCAGTACCCCCTTGATTCTGTTAGCCCCAAGAATGCTGGAGTAACTCAGCGGTTCACGCAGCAATCTCTGGAGACTGGCAATAGGTGACATGTCAGGTTGAGTATAGGAGCAAAAAGGTCCTTCTGCAGTTTTCCCCTTGGATTCTTCACCAATCCACAGCCTAGCTGTAACGGGAGATGAGAAGCTGCAGGTTTTTTACCCAGAGTGTGGTGGTTGCCTGGAACATGCTGCCAGGGGGTAGTGGTTGAGACAGATACGATTGTGGACGTTTATGGGCACATGGATATGCAGGGAATGGGTGGATATGGATCATGTGCAGGTACATAAGGATTGGTCTTGATATCCTAGTGAGATCACACCTGGAGTATTGTGTGCAGTTTTGGTCTCCAAACTTGAAAAGGGACATCCTTGCTATTGAGAAAGTGCAGCGTAGGTTCACGAGGGTTATTCCTGGGATGGCGGGGCTGTTGATAGATTGGAGCGGCTGGGCTTGTACACTCTGGAATTTAGAAGGATGAGAGGGGATCTTATTGAAACATATACAATTACTAAGGGTTTGGACATGCTCGAGGCAGGAAACATGTTCCTAATGTTGGGGGAGTCCAGAACCAGGGGCCACAGTTTAAGAATAAGTAGTAAGCCATTTAGAACGGAGATGAGGAAAAACCTTTTCTCACAGAGAGTTGTGAATCTGTGGAATTCTCTGCCCAAAGGGCGGTGGAGGCTGGTTCTCTGGATACTTTCAAAAGAGAGTTAGATAGAGCTCTTGGGGATAGCGGAGTTAAGGGATACGGAGAGAAGGCAGGAACGGGGTACTGATTGTGGATGATCAGCCATGATCACATTGAATGGCGCCGCTGGCTTGAAGGGCCCGAATGGCCTACTCCTGCACCTATTGTTTATTGTCTATTATTGGGTCCCTTCTTCAAACTTATCAGTTTGAAAAATGATCCTGACATGAAACATCACCGATCCATGTTCTCCAGGGATGCTGCCTGACTCGCTGAATTCCTCCAGCACTTTGTGCCTTTTTTTTTGTACACCCGCATTTGCAATTCCTTGTTTCTACTTTCTTCCTCTACAATTCTCACTATCGCCCAAAGACTGAACTGTTGAAGAAAAGCAAGAATGACATTGTCCTATCTGGGACACTTGACAATAAACACTCTTGAATCTTGAATCTTGAGATTATCAAAATATTCTTTCAAATCTGTTTTTTTTGTAATCCTGCGTGCATATAAACCAGTTTTTACAATGCAATCCCTTTCACGGTGAAGTTCCTGAACACATCCTGGGCGGCACGGTGGCGCAGCGGGAGAGACCCGGGTTCCATCCCGACTACGGGTGCTGCCCGTACGGAGTTTGCACGTTCTCCCCGTGACCCGCGAGATCTTCGGTCTCCATCCCCACTTCCAAAGACGTGCAGGCTTGTAGGTTAATTGGCTTTGGTATCAATGTAAAACTGGCCCTAGTGTGTGTAGGGTAGTGTTAATGTGCGGGGATCGCTGGTCGGTGTCGAGTCGTTGGGCAGAAGTGCCTGTTTCCATGCTGTAACTCTAAACGTCCAATGAAAAACAACGGAGAAGAACAAGTATTTTGACAGGCATAACACAGGGAGTTAGTTCAACCATTCAATCCATTCCAAGGGGTGTATACTTAATCTCTCCGAAATGAACAAGAAAATGAGAAATGTTCTGTTCTCTCACCTTGTCATGTTACATCTCAATGACATCTTAGTTGTTGCCTTCCTCCCTTCCATTGCTGCACAGAGTCTGATATCCAGCACATGCTATTTCTATATCTTTCTGTTTCTATTCTCAGTGAGAGGGACACAACGTGCTGGAGTAAACTCAGTGGGTCAAAGGCAGCATCTCTGGAGAACGTGGACGGGTGACGATTCGGACCAGTGCTCTTCTTCCCGACCCGAAACGTCGCCTATCCATGCTCTCCAGAGACGCCTCCTGACCCGCTGAGTTACTCCAGCGACTCTTGTCTCTTTTTTTTTTTTTCTTGTTGCAAACCAGCGTCTGCAGTTTTTTTTTTTTGCGTCTACATTCTCAGCGAGCTTAGGGCAGGCTACAAGATGCAAGCAAACACAGGATTCGACCTGCACGTCTTAACTTCCACGCAATAGTTCCCATGCCTTTTCTGCTTAATTACACCAGAAAGCACAAACAACTCAGTTTGCAAGCTGGAATCTAACACATTTCATGATACGCTGAACATTCTCACATTTGAAATCTGCTGCTTACATTGATAAGTGATGGATGTGGCCGAGGTCACATATATTGAACGGTTAACACAGACGGAACAATATTTGTACCTTTTACATTTTATTTTTGACGTTTAACAGACCTACCTTGGTATGTAGTTGCTGTTGCCAGAATGCTCGATGTCAGAATAATTCTGCTATGCCATGGTAACGCAGATATTTTCAAATGGTTCTCAGGAAATAATGTGGTTAAAATGAATCATAGCATCATGGAAATAGGTATAGCTTGAACACCCAATAGATACAAATCTGCATCATTATCTTTTATGTAATTTGTTCAAATGCCTTGTTATGTAATATCATTTCATGCTCGTCAACATGCCATTTTAATTTTTAATTTTTTTCTGACCTACTGTGGATACAAATTTAGTTATTTGATGGAATGGACTGTAATTATTGGTGCTCGAATGAAAAATTGATGAAGTTTATGCTAAAATCTGTCCTAGATAAAATAATTTAAAAGTAGTACAATATTGGACCGAACGAGCAAAGGTGTGGCATAGGATCGAAGTGATGCAGGTTAGGGTAAGGGTAGAATTAGGCCATTCGGCCCATCACCGGGATCGCTGGTTTCCTCCCACACTCCAAAAACGTGCAGGTTTGTGGGTTAAATGTGTAGGAAGGAACTGCAGATGCTGGTTTAAACTGAAGATGCTGGAGTAACTCAACGGGACAGGCAGCATCTCGGGGGAGAAGGAACGGGTGACGTTTCGGGTCGAGGCCCTTCTTCAGACTGGAGTTAATTAGCATTGGTAAAAATTATAAATTGTCCCCAGTTTATAGGATGGTGCTAGTGTACAGGGATCGTTGGTCGGTGTGGATAGGGTGAGCCGAACGGCCTGTTTCCATGCTGTATTTCTAAACAAAACTAAACTATATTCTGTACTCTGTATCTGCCCCTTTGCTCTATTGACATATTGTACTTGAGTTTGAACTGATGGTACCTTTGTATGTCACGTCTGATCCAGCCAGCATCTGCAGGTCCTTGTTTCTCCATGCCGAAATAATACTTTCTCAGAATCAGAATCACACTTTATTCGCCAAGTTTGTTTTGCAACATACGAGGAATTTCATTCGGCAGGTCAGTCACACAATTAAAAGCAACAGACTCACTCAAAAACACATGTTAACATCAACATCCACCACAGTGACTCCTACACATTCCTCACTGTGATGGAAGGCGAAATAAAGTTCAAGTCCTTCCCTTAGTTCTTCCTCAGTCGTGGGCCTCGAGTCCCCTGTTGACGGGATGATCTTGGCTCCCACAGCCGGCGGCCTTCGGGCCCTCCGCGTCGAGGCGATCCGCTCCCGCATCGGGGGGATGTCATCCCCCCCCCCCCCCCCCCGCGCCGGGCGATCGAACCTCGCGTCGGGGCTGGTCGAAACTTCCGCGACGTTGGAGCTCCCGACTCGGCCTCACCCGAGACTGCGAGCCCTTGATGTTGATTCCATGGTGGTCGTGATGGGAGCGATCCCAGGCAAGGGATCAGCTCCGATGTTAAGTCCACGCCCCGTGATACGGCTGAAAGTCAGTCCGAGGAGGCTTCCAGCTCCATCGATGAAAGGCCGCAGAGCGCCCGGGGAATGTGATCCGGAAATTAATCACATCTCCGGCAAGGTAATTATTCGGGAATAACTTTTATTTTGTAATGATTCATTTCACAACCCAGCTTTCTTCTGACTTCATTAGATACCCTATTTTGTTCTCCAAAACATCTAACTATCATTAGTTTCTGATGGTGGACATGATATTTAGCTTAAGAAAGAACTGCAGATGCTGGAACAATCGAAGGTAGACAAAAATTCTGGAGAAACTCAGCGGGACAGGCAGCATCTATGGAGCGAAGGAATGGGTGACATTTCGGGTCGTGACCCTTCTTCAGACTGAACTCTTCGAACCCTACTTCGGACTTTAGTTTAGTTTCGAGATTCGGCAAGGAAACAGGTCCATTGGCCCACCAAGTCCACGCTAACCAGCGATCCCCTGTACACTAACACCATCCTACACACACTAGGGACTTCTTTAGTCTTTGGAGATACAGCATGGAAACATGGCCCTTTGGACCACCGAGTCCACGCCGACCAGCGATCCCCATACACTTGGTCTATCCTATACACTAGGGACAATTTAGAGAAGCCAATGAACCTACAAACATGTACGTCTTTGGAGTGTGGAAGGAAATCGGAGCATCGCAGGTCATGGGAAGTACGTGCAAACTCAGGATCACAGTCAGGATCGAACCCAGGTCTCTGATGCTGTGAGGCAGCAGCTCTACCACTGTGTCACCATTGCATTTCATGAACTAGAACACAAAGTGCTGGTGTAAAGGGCCAGTCCCACTTGCATGCGATTGCGTGCGTTTGGCGCAACCAACCGGTAGCATAGTTCACGCAAAGTTTGCGCTAATTTCGCACTAAGTATGCGCTAATTTTGCGCTAAGTTCACGTGTGACGTCATTTACGTCATGCTTACCAATCAGCTGGGCAGGAGGCGGCTCGACTGAATATGGGCGTTGGGAGGTGACGTCATCACGTAACGCCACACCGGGCGGTGACGTCATCACGCAACGCGACGCGCTAGACGTACACCATCAAGACGCTGCGTGCGACGTCAAGACGCTGCGTACGACCGCAATGCGCCTGCGTGTCGACAGGCCGTTGGCAAGCGAAGATTTCGGCCACTGCAAGAATCTTGGAGACCCGTGCGATGTCGGGACCAGCCCCGCACAACTCCGCGCTTCTAAGTGGGACCGGCTCCGCGCGGCCATACGGTGCCCGTACGCCTCAAGAGAACACGAGGTCGCATAATTTGCGAGCCAAGGTCGCGTAAGTGGGACAGGCCCTTAACTCAGCTGAGTCAGGCAGGCTTCTATCTAAGTCAATGGGGCAAAGGCTGCAGTCCATGCTAAGTGTTGCTTCAGGGAAAACCCTTTGCACCTTTTGCCAATTTCAAAAGAAGCATTTACTCTCTTTCTATTTTACACTTACAAAAAGACAGCCCGAGAATAACTACCCTGGCAGTCTGAAGAAGGGTTCCGACCCGAATCATCGTCTATCCATGTTCCCCATAGATGATGCCTCACCCGCTGAGGTTTTACTTGAGATTCCAGCATCTACACCCATTGTGTCTCTCTTAATATGAGGAACTCCTTGGGCTAAAAAGATGATTGCATAACTACAATAGACAATAGACAATAGGTGCAGGAGTAGGCCATTCGGCCCTTCGAGCCAGCACCGCCATTCAATGTGATCATGGCTGATCATCCCCAATCAGTACCCCGTTCCTGCCTTCTCCCCATATCCCGTGTGACTCCTCTATCTTTGAGAGCCGAAATCAAGCTCTCTCTTGAAAGTACCCAGAGAACCGGCCTCCACTGCCCCCTGATGCAGAGAATTCCACAGACTCACAACTCTCTGTGTGAAAAAGTACATCGAAGGCACAGATAGAGTCATACAGCACGGAAGCAGGCCCTTTGGCCCAACTCGCCCATGCTGACCAAGATGCCCCATTTTAATTATTGTCAGAGCTCAAAATGGATGAACAAAACCTCATATTTCGCTTGGGCAGTTTATACTGCTGGAGTGTGGACAGTGACTTCTCTAACTTCAAGTAACCCTTGCTCGCCCTCTCTCTCCATCCCTCCCCCTTCCCAGTTCTCCAGCCAGTCTGACTGTCTCTGACTACATTTTATCTCTGTTTATTTGTTGTTGTTCCCTTCTCCCAGCTAGCAATCATCTATTCTATAGTTTCCCAGATCCTCATCCCCTTTGTCCTGTTTTCACACCTTACACTTCCTTATCTACCGTATTTCGAGTCCATCTTCCATGTTTCAAATGTTGACATCGCTGTCATTGTCCATCCCGCAAGCTTCCGGCGACAATCAGTGGAGCCATCACTTGTCACAATAGATGATGGTGGTAGCAGAATTAGCTCGGGATTCTTCCAGTTTCCAGACCCGCGACGTGGTCCCTTCTGCAATGGGGCCTTCCTTATCGATGTATCTCCCTCTCTCCTGACATCAGCCTGAAGAAGGATCTCGACCCGAAACGTCACCCATTCCTTCTATCCAGAGATGCTGCCTGTCCCGCTGAGTTACTCCAGCATTTTGTGTCTTATCCCCATTTAAACTAGTCCCATTTGCCCGCATGTGACCCATATCCCTCTAAACCTTCACTACGTATATTCCTATCTTTGTCTTTTAGATGCTGTTATAGTCCCTGCCTCAACTACTTCCTCTGGCAGCTTGTTCCATACACCCACCACCCTCTGAATGAAAGGTTTGCCCGTCTGGTTCCTATTAAATCTTTCTCCTCTCACCTTTAGCTTACTATCGCAACGTTTAAGAAACATAGAAAAATAGGTGCAGGAGTAGGCCATTCAGCCCTTCGAGCCTGCACCGCCATTCAATATGATCATGGCTGATCATCCAACTCAGTATCCCGTACCTGCCTTCTCTCCATACCCCCTGATCCCTTTAGCCACAAGAGCCACATCCAACTCCCTCTTGAATATAGCCAATGAACTGGCCTCAACTACCTTCTGTGGCAGAGAATTCCAGAGACTCACCACTCTCTGTGTAAAGAATGTTTTCCTCATCTCAGTCCTAAAGGAATTCCCCCTTATCCTTAGACTGTGACCCCTTGTTCTGGACTCCCCCAACATCGGGAACAATCTTCCCGCATCTAGCTTGTCCAACCCCTTAAGAATTTTGTAAGTTTCTATAAGATCCCCCCTCAATCTTCTAAATTCCAGCGAGTACAAGCCGAGTCTATCCAGTCTTTCTTCATATGAAAGTCTCAACATCCCAGGAATCAGTCTGGTGAACATTTAGACTGGTACATGGATAGGATATGTTTAGAGGGATAGGGGCCAAACACAGGCAGGTGGGACGAGCGTAGATGGGACATGTTGGCCGACATGGGCAAGTTGGGCTGAAGGGCCTGTTTCCATGCTCGATGACTCTGTCACTCATCATTTTACATTTTTAAAACAACAGCCCGAGGATAACTGAGCCCTGGCTGTCCGAAGAAGGGTCCCGACCTAAAACGTCACCCATCCATGTTCTGCACAGATGCTGCCTGACCCACTGCGTTACTCCAGCACTTGACGTTCCATGCAAGACCCCAGCACCTGCAATTCTTTTTGTCATAATATTGCTCTGCTCAGTTTATTGTCACGTGTACCGAGGTACAGTGAAAAGCTTTTGTGGCGTGCTGACCAGTCAGTGGAAAGACAATACATGATTACAATCGATCCATTTGCAGTGCACAGATACATGATGAGGGAATAACGTTTAGTGCAAGGTAAAGCCAGCAAAGTCGGATCAAGATTTAGTCCGAGGGTCACCATTGACGTAGATAGTGGTTCAGCACTGCTCTCTGGTTGTGGTCAACCTCCTGATTGTGAACTCCTTGAGCTAAAAATAATTTTCTTCCCAACAGCATCACTAAATTTAAAACCTGCGATGTTTGCCAATTTAAAAAACACGCACTTACATTTGTGTCGAGACTCGAGACCCTTCTTCAGACTGGAAGTCTCTTTTCCTGTGACTCTCAGTCTGAACAAGGGTCTCGACTCGAAACGTCACCCATTCCTTCTCTCCAAAGAGGCTGCCTGTCCCTGTTGAGTTACTCCAGCTTTTTGTGCCTCTATCTTCGGCTCAAACCAGCATCTGCAGTTCTTTTCTACAAACCTTCCATTTAGGACTGAGATGAGGACAAACTTTTTCACCCAGAGAGTTGTGAATCCAGATCCAGGGGCCACAGTTTCGAGATCCAGGGGCCACAGTTTAAGAATAAGGGGTAAGCCATTTAGAACGTAGACAAGGAAACACTTTTTCTCACAGAGAGTGGTGAGTCTGTGGAATTCTCTGCCCCAGAGGGCGATGGAGGCAGGTTCTCTGGATGCTTTCAAGAGAGAGCTCGATAGGGCTCTTAAAAATAGCGGAGTCAGGGGATATGGGGAGAAGGCAGGAACGGGGTACTGATTGGGGATGATCAGCCGGGATCATACTGAATGGCGGTGCTGGCTCGAAGGGCCGAATGGCCTACTCCTGCACCTATTGTCTATTGTCTATTGAATTCTCTGCCATAGAAGGCAGTAGAGGCCAATTCACTGGATGTTTTCAAGAGAGAGTTAGATTTAGCTCTTGGGGCTAAGGGAATCATTTAGCTCTTAGGGCTAATGGAATCAAGGGATATGGGGAGAAAGCAGGAACGGAGTACTGATTTTGGATGATCTGCCGGGATCATACGGGTCAACAAAATAGAGAGAGTACAGAGGAGATTTACTAGAATGTAGCCTGGGTTCCAGCAACTAAGTTACAGAGAAAGGTTGAACAAGTTAGGTCTTTATTCTTTGGAGCGCAGAAGGTTAAGGGGGGGACTTGATTGAGGTCTTTAAAATGATGAAAGGGATAGACAGAGTTGACGTGGATAAGCTTTTCCCATTGAGGGTAGGAAATGATTCAAACGAGAGGGCATGACATGAGAATTAAGGGACAGAGGTTTAGGGGTAACATGAGGGGGAACTTCTTTACTCAGAGAGTGGTGGCTGTGTGGAATGATCTTCCAGCAGAAGTGGTGGAGGCAGGGTCGATTTTAACATTTAAAAGTAAAGTGGATAGGTGTGTGGACGGGAAGGGAATGGAGGGGTATGGTCTGAGTGGAGGTAGATGGGACTAGGGGAAAATAAATGGTCGGCGCGGACTGGAAGGGCCGAGAAGGCCTGTTTCCGTGCAGTAATTGTTATATGGTTATATGGTTATACTGAATGGCGGTGCTGGCTCGAAGGGGCGAATGGCCTACTCCTGCACCTATTTTCTATGCTTCGATGCTTCTACTCACTTCTGTTGTATCTTGTCATTTGAAAAACGGCAGCCTAAGAATAACTCTGCTCTCGTCCGCAGGCAAAAGAGATGCGGCAGATGGTGAAGCTGGAGGCAGAAATGGCTCGTCGACCAGCGACAGTGGTCTGAATTCCCCAGAAGCCGACTGAGGCGACACACATCAAGTCACGCACACACGGAATAACGACGTCCAAACCCACCAACCCCCCCCCCCAACTGCAACTTCGCCATCTCTTCTTACCTCACAAACCTTTTTCGTAGCCATCTGTTTTCAGTATCAAAGATTCTACACGCAATGATACGAGTGGCTTTGATGTCAAGAGCACTTTAAAGATCGTTAATTCTATTTAATACGTGTCCCCAAGTAATGTTACTTTCATCACCAATTCCTGGTTGAGGTAATCCGTGAAGCCAGTGTCGCGATTTCATTTCAAGTTCACATTTACTGTCGCGTGCACCGATTAAGGTGCAGTGATATTTGAGTTCCCATGCAGCCATACAAGTCAAAATGAAAACACAATGCATTTAACATAAACATCCACCACAGTGGAATCCACATTCCTCACTGTGATGGAAGGTTATAGTGTTCGGTCATCCTCCTCCTTTGTCCACCTGCGGTGGTCGCGGCTTTTGAACCCTCAAAGCCCAGTCCCACGGTACGAGTTCATTCCAAGAGCTCTCCCGAGCTTTTAAAAAAATCAAACCCGTGGTAAGCACGGAGAATGAACGTAGCGGGTACGTCGGAGCTCGGGGACGTCTCTTAGCGGCTCGTAACGCTAACGGCAGGTACTCGGGAAGACTCGCTAAGGGCAGGTAAGCACGAGAAGACTGGTGAAGATTTTTCGACGCGTTGAAAAATGTCTACGAGAGCCCCGAGTACCGACGAGTGGCCATTACCATAAATCTCCGAATTTGAAACAGGGCAAACTCGGGGAGAGCTCTCGGAATGAACTCGTACCGTGGGACAGGGCTTTCAGCACTGCCTCTGACTACAGCCCGCTGTTCAAGCGGTTTAACTAACAGCTGTTAGATTGTAAAATGGTGACTTCAGCAGGAAAGGAACTGCAGACGCTGGTTTATACCCAGGATTGACGCAAAGTGCTGGGACAACTCAGCGGGTCAGGCAGCATCTCTTGAGAAAACAGGATGGGTGGCGTTTCGTGTTGGGACCCTTCCAGCATAGTAGGTGGGTGGATGGGGTGGCGGAAAGTCAAAGAACTCGAAAGACAATGCACAGGAATGGAAAGGTTACAACAGGAACTACCTTGCGATCTGCAAAGAAATCTTTTTTATCCAATGTGATCAGTCTCAATGTGCAATCATTGCCAATATATATATATATTCAGTCTGAAAAAGCATCCTGACCTGAAACGTCACCTGTCTATTCCCTCCACAGATGCTGCCTGACCCACTGTGTTACTCCAGCACTTTTACTCATATATATATGGGCCAGATATTTTAGGGTAGGGCACAGCGGGTAGAGCTGCTGCCTCACAGCGCCAGAGACCCTGGTTTGATCCCGACCTTGGGAGCTGTCTGTGTGGAGTTTGCACGTTCTCCGTGACCGCGTGGGTTTCCTCTGGCTGCCTCACTTCACCCAAAGACGTGCAAGTTTGCAGGCGAATCGGCCCTGGTGTAAAATCGCCCCTAGTGTGTAGGGAGTGGATGAGAAAGTGAGATAACATAGAACTAGTGCGGGTTACACAAAAGGCTGGAGAAACTCAGCGGGTGCAGCAGCATCTAAGGAGCGAAGGAGATAGGCGACGTTTCGGGTCGAGACCCTTCTTCAGACTGGTCAGGGATCAGGGAAACGAGTGATATAGACGGTGATGTGGAGAGATAAAGAACATTGAATGATATGCAAAAAAGTATCGATGATAAAGGAAACAGGCCATTGTCAGCTGTTTGTAGCGTGAAAATGAGAAGCTAGTGCGACTTGGGTGGGGGGGGGGAGATAGAGAGAGAAGGAATGCCAGGGCCCAAGGGCTGAGGGAGAGGTGGGGAGGGGGAGGAGGCAGCCAGGGTTAACAGAATTGAGAAAATTCAATGTTTAAGCCCAGAGGATGCAGACTCCCCAAGCGGAATATGAGGTGCTGTTCCTCCAACTTGCAGTGTTGCTCACTCATAGAACTAGTGCGAATGGGTGATCGATGGTCAGCATCACCATGGTGGGCCGAAGGGCCTGTTTCCATGCTGTATCTCTAGATTAAAGACAAGCACACCATTGCCGGTCTGGCTGTAGAACTCTTTATCAACTATATTTAAATTATAAGCTAAATTACTCACGATTTGGGGTGTCTAGGCCATAATTACTGTTTCAACGAGAAAGATCTTGCCTGTGGAAAATATTGCCAAACTCTTTTGACCCTTCAAGTACACGGGATGGCACGGTGGCGCAGCGGTAGTGTTGCTGCCTTGCAGCGCCAGGGACCCGTGTTTGATCTGGATGCTTGTCTGTGCGGAGTTTGTACGTTCTCCCCGTGACCTGCGTGGGTTTTCTCCGGGTGCTCCGGTTTCCTCCCACACTCCTAAGACGTGCAGGTTTGTAGGTTAATTGGCTTCGGTTAAGATTGTGATTTGTCCCTAGTGTGTGTGTAGGATAGTGCTGGTGTACGGGGATCGGCGCGGACTCGGTGGGCCGAAGGGCCTGTTTCCGCGCTGTGTCTCTAAAAATATTAACCAAACATTGATTATCATAATTGGTTATAAAAGCAAAACGGTTTCAAGGAGGTGGTTCACTATTCTCCACATCAACGACGGCAAACAGCACATCCAGAAAAATTCAACAAAGCATCTGTTTTACGCACTATAACAATAACAGCATCGAAACCTACTTCACCATTAATGTAACCATTCCTTCTGTTACAGGCCTCCTTACCCAGTCCTGCATATTGATCCAAAAATAAATTAATATATTGTACCAAAAAATACGAAAATAATTGAGAAACAGTGAATCAGGGAGTCCAATTAATATTCTAGGCACATAATGTGAACAAATTCTATATTATTACACTGGTGCAGGAATTCAGAGGGTTTACTTCTGATCAATAATAAATAATAGAACGTCGAACATTATTTTCTGAGGTTTGGACTGGAGTAAGATTCTTGTAATCCAGCCAGCAAGTCCGAAAGAAAAATACGCATCACTCCCCACCGGAGATTCAAGAATCACTTTCCTTGCAAGGGAATGAATGGTTTTCTTGGGGCAAAAGGTGAAACTCAAAGCATTTCCCATTTGGCTAGTGAAACACTGAACAGAGGCAAATAATTTATGATAATTAAATGTAACCTTAAATGATCATCGTTAAGAATGCTGCTTGTAGCAAACCACGAGGGTCGCTAAAAATGCACCATTTTATTTCTTGCAAAACGCTTTGAAGAGAGGGGTCAAATCTGTGTCGAAAAACTATTTAAAAATGTTGTTGCCAAATGATGTTATCTGATGTACATTAATGATCGAAACACTTTTTTTTTTCCATATTGACGGAAGCGTCGTACAACATAAAGCAAACTTGCTCTCAAAAATAGTAATGTTGAAAATATTGTCATGAAATATTGTCTGTAAATATGTATTAATACCATACCCATCATTTAAGACCAAAATGTGTTTTAAGGCATATCAATTATACTAAGGGCTGGGTAATTGTGTAAAACTTGCAGACTTGCTAAGAATATATTTGTCTATGGGAATGCAAAATTTGTGTTATCAGCCATTTTGAGGAACCCTTCTCCAGCAAGCCATTGACCCCACTAACACAAGTAGCTTTGACGCCACATCCATTATGGTATTGTATATGTGGGTATTACCGAAATGTATTGCATAACTACTGTAACAACCCTTTCAACGTACCTCTGATAAAACTAACTGGTACTAGAATTGCTGCTTTCACAAGGAAACAAAAGTGCAATGTCAAAACATTGGAATTATCTAAATTTTGCAACTCGGGTATATAGATTTTAAAAGAAAATTCTATTTGCTGGTAGATTCCGCCTTTAAATGGCTGTTTTATATTGAATGATTGTCCTGCTGCTTATAGAGTTAGCAATAGTAGGTTTGCTGAGAAATCATGTATTGGCTTTGTTTAAATATATATATTATATATAGAAAGAGAGATTTGGTGAAAGGTGTTTTATATTTATATTGTGTCTCAAATTACAAGGTAGAAGATCATGAACCTTAATCAATGTTCCCTTGATTCTTTAATACGATTTTTATAGTTTCTGTGCCCCCCATTATAATTAAACAAACAAAAAACTGAGAAGTCAATGGCTGGCTGGAGTACTATTTTATAGAAAAGCCAATAGTGAAAGGCCTGGACAGAGCGGATGTGGTGAGGACTGGCAGAGTCTAGGACCAGAGGGCACAGCCTCAGAATAAAAGGGCGTTCCCTTAGAAAGGAGATGAGGAGGAATTTCTGGAGGCACATGGCGGTGAATCTGTGGGATTCATTGCCACAGACGGCTGTGGAGACCAAGTCGATGGATAATTTTAAAATGTTGAAAGACCCTTTGTCATTTTTAAGCACTGGACAGGAAAAAGTGATATTTTATCATTGCCCTTGGTATGACCCAATATCATTTTGTTCCCCCTGTACCACATGCTTTCTCTGAACTAATCTTCCAATCAATTCAGTTCCTGCTTCTTAACCCCATTTCTATCAAACAGTCGACAACATAATAGAAACATAGAAAGATAGGTGCAGGAGTAGGCCAAACTAAACTACACTAAACTAAGCTAAAAGATAAATATATATCACTGATCATAATGTTATGGACTTAGGGAGCACTAAATTCTACTCAATGTAATCTTAGACATCTCCTGACATAATTAAATAGTCCTAAAATGTAGAGTCTTCTTAATTTTCATCGACTTGGTTTTAACTTGTGCAGCATTCAATACAATACAATACCGTTTATTGTCATTTGAACCTCAAATGAAGTTCAAACGAAATTTGGTTTCTGCAGTCGTACAACAAGAAGAGAAACAAGACACGCAATTAACCCAATTTACACAAACATCCATCACAGTGAATCTCCTCCGCACTGTGATGGAAGGCAAAGTCTTATCTCTCCCCTGCTCTCCATTCTTCTCCCGATGTTAAAGTCCTCGGCGGGCGATGGTAAGTCCCGCGATTGTTAAGGCCGCGCGGGGCGATGTAAGGCCCCGCTCCGGGTCTTGATGCTGGAGCCCACAACGGTCGCTGGCAAGTTCGATTTGCAAGTTCCACTGATCTATTTTTCCCTCTCAATCCCATTCTCCTGCCTTCTCCCAATAACCTTCGGACCAGACTGATTCCTGGGATGGCAGGACTTCCATATGAAGAAAGACTAGATAGACTCGGCTTGTACTCGCTGGAATTTAGACGATTGAGGGGGCATCTTATAGAGACTTAAATAATTCTTAAGGGGTTGGACAGGCTAGATGCAGGAAGATTGTTCCCGATGTTGGGTCGAGACCCTTCTTCAGACTTCGAGACTCTTCTTCAGTCTGAAGAAGGGTCTCGACCGAAACGTCGCCTATCTCCTTCGCTCCTTAGATGCTGCTGCACCCGCTGAGTTTCTCCAGCTTTTTGTGTAACCCTTAAGGATAAGGGGGAAGTCTTTTAGGACCGAGATGAGAAAATCATTTTTCACACAGTGAGTGGTGAATCTGTGGAATTCTCTGCCACAGAAGGTAGTTGAGGCCAGTTCATTGGCTATATTTAAGAGGGAGTTAGATGTGGCCCTTGTGGCTCAAGGGATCAGAGGGTATGGAGAGAAGGCAGGTACAGGATACTGAGTTGGATGATCAGCCATGATCATATTGAATGGCGGTGCAGGCTCGAAGGGCTGAATGGCCTACTTCTGCACCTATTTTCTATGTTTTTATGTTTTATTAATCAGGAATCTACCAATCTCCACTTTAAAAATACCCAATGTTTGGGCCTCCACACCCATCTGTGGCAATAAATTCCACAGATTCACAACCCTTTGGTCAAAAGAAATTCCTCCTCATCTTCTATCTAAAGGTACGTCCTTTTATTCTGAGGCTGTGCCCTCTGGGCCTAGACAGGGATGTTCTGCCCTTTAAAATGAGAAACAGTTCTCAGATGATGTCTCTCCCAGATCTGCCACCTCCCTTTCCTCTCTAACTTCAAGTAACCAAGGAATTCAAGGAATAAAGGCCTGGAATATTTCTAAATGGGGAGAGAATCCAGAAATAAGAGGCGCAGGATTCCCAAAAGAGTTCATCTGCAAGTCGAATCGGTAGTGAAGAAAGCAAACTCAATTTTTTTTTTTTTTTTTTTTAATATTTCAAAATAGACTTTATTCAAGTAATAAATATTTACAATACATCAACCGTGCGAAAAATCCATCCGACATTTTCGGAGGCTATACAAATTCTTCCATGCAGTCTATATACATTTTTCAAATTTTACTAATTAATCCCCCACCCGTGCCACTCATGTGGCCCCCCGGCATGGGATACCTTCCCTTATTTTGAGGGGCGTCTCCACCATACAGTGCCCCCCATGTCCAGCAGCGGAAGGACCTTAGACTGTGGCCCTCCCCCACCGAGCCTTGGCGTTGGCTGCACCGAGCTTCAGTGCGTCCCTTAGTACGTACTCCTGCAGTCTGCAGTGGGCCAGTCGGCAACATTCCCCGACGGACATCTCGCTCTGCTGGGTGGTGAACAAAGCTCGGGCAGACCAGAGAGCGTCTTTCACCGAGTTGATAACCTTCCAGCAGCACTTGATGTCAGTCTCTGAATGTGTCCCTGGGAACAGTCCGTAAATCACAGAGTCCTCTGTGACAGAGCTGTTTGGAATAAAGCGTACCAGGGACCCTTGCATTTTTCTCCAGACTCTTTGGGCAAATCCACACTCTGCAAAGAGGTGGGCAACCGTCTCCACTCCATAGCAGCCGTCCCGAGGGCAGCGTGCGCTGGTAGTGAGGTTCCGATGGTGCAGGAAGGATCTGACTGGGAGGGCTCCCCTCACCGCCAGCCAAGCCAGGTCTTGGTGCTTGTTGGTGAGTTCTGGCGATGAGGCATTTTGCCAGACAAGCTGGGCAGTCTGCTCAGGGAACCACGCCACCGGGTCCATCGAGTCCTTTCCCTGCAGTACCTGCAGGACATTCTGTGCTGACCACTGCCCAATGGACATGTGGTCAAAGGTGTTGGTCCGGAAGAACCTTTCCACAGACGACAGATGGGGCGGCAGTGACCAGCTGACTGGCACATTGCGTGGCATCTGCGCCAGGCCCATCCTTCGCAATGCTAGCATTTATTTCATGATGGCTTGTCTGCAAAAACAGGTGAAGTAATGCCGAGGCTCTATAAGGTGCTGGTCAGGACACATTTGGAATATCGTGAGCAGTTTTGGGCACCATATCTAGCAATGTTACAAAATTTTGAGATTTTAATAATATAGTCTGCAATTTATCCCATCAGATAAAGCATAAAAAGAAGTTTAATTTGACACCTAATTCACTATCATATCTTCAGTATTAAGAAAGTTATGGCCATTTTCATACTCGGAAATTAGCATCTTGTTCCCCATTGCCTTTCAATTGACTTAACTCAAAAGCTGTGATCTGGATCAGTTAAAAGCCCATAACTTTCTTAAAAATTAAGAGAACTCAATGAAATTTTCACTTATTATAGATTGAAGCATTCTGAAATAAATATGAAACAATCTTACTTGGATGACCTGAAATTAAAGCATATAATTAGTTAGTTATCTAATTGTAGCTAATTACAAAATTCAATGAGTAGATCTAAACATCTATCCGTTTCTTAAGAAAAGATAAACTTTTTTAAAATTGCCTAAGTGTCCAAATAACATTCACACAATAATCCACAATATAACATAATTTAAAAATCTAATTTTCATGAATTTCTGGGCCAAATGGAAGGAATTTAGTGTTTAATGCCTGTAAATTAATGGCCATTTAAATCAACTAGCTAGTGGGTTTTAGTGGAATGCGGTGGATTGGAACGTTGCGGTTAGCGGTGAAGTCGGGAGGAAAAATACTGTTTGTTCATACATTTTTTTGAACCCCATTTCGCAACATAAAAATATTATTAAAGCCTCCCTAAAAACCAACTTTTAATAAAAAAATAAACTATTTACCTTTTTTTCTCCCCTACGCAAAATCCTTCCGGTTGTTGGTTCTCACGGCTTTTGAAGGTGATTTTTAAATTACTCTAGTTAACAAATAATTTAGAGTAATTTAAAAATACCTTAATTCATGAAATGTCGGAGCGATTTTTCTTCCGCAACGAAATCACCCGACATTCATCGATTTGCCCTGCCTGTGGAAAAACGGCACTTTAAGCCCGCCCCCCTCTGAAAGGCGCCAAAGTCGCACACACGGGGAGCGGCAGAACTGCAGCACTGCTCAAGGTAAGTTTTGTAACATACCTACCATATCTGAGGAAGGGTGTGCTGGCTCTGGAGAGGGTCTAGAGGAGGTTTACAAGAACAATCTCAGGAATGAGTGGGTTGACCTATGATGAGCATTTCACGGCACTGGGCCTGTGCTCGCAGGAGTTCAGAAGAATGAGGGGGGACCTCATAGAGACGTACAGAATAGTGAAAGGCTTGGATAGAGTGGAGGAGGAGATAATGTCTCTACTGGTGGGAGAGTCTAGGGCTAGAGATCGTAGCCTCAGAATTAAAGGACGTTCTTTTAAGAAGGAGATGAGGAGGAATTTCTTTAGTCACGATTTTTTTTTAGGCCGTCAGTGGATATCTTTAAGGCAGAGATAGATAGATTCTTCATTTGTACAGGTGTCAGGGGTTATGGGGAGAAGGCAGGAAAATGGGGTTAGGATGGAGAGATGGATCAGTCATGATAGAATGGCAGAGTAGACTTGATGAGTCGAATTGCATAATTCTGTTCCTATCACATGATCTTATGAACCCCTGCATTCCCTCTTTCTCCATCCCTCCCCCACCAAGTCGCACCAGCTTCTTGTTCACACCTAGCAAACAGCTATCAATGGCCTGTTTACTTTATCATCGTTTCTTCCTTGCATTATCTTTCGTTCATTTGCTCTATATCCCTCCACGTCACCGTCTATATCTCTCGTTTCCATATCCCCCGAGTCTGAGACTCGACCTGAAACATCACCCATTCCTTCTCTCCAAAGGTGCTGCCTGACCTGCTGAGTTACTCAAAGTTAGACAAAAATGCTGGAGAAACTCAGCGGGTGAGGCAGATTCTATGGAGCGAAGGAATAGGCGATGTTTCAGGTCGAGACCCTTCTTCAGGCACGTATGGGTCACATAAGGTCATAAGGAATAGGAGTAGAATTAGGCCATTTGGCTCATCAAGTCTACTCCGCCATTCAATCATGGCTGATCTATCTCTCCATCCTAACCCCATTCTCCTGCCTTCTCCCCATAACCTCCGACACCCGTACTAATCAAGAACCAGCATTTTGTGCCTATCTTCCCTTCTCTCCTCAATTCCATACACACCTTACTGACACTTACAAATTAAAAAATCTAATTTTATTATGATACTGACACAAAGTCACATCAAATTCCCTTTAGAAACATAGAAACATATAAAATAGGTGCAGGAGTAGGCCATTCGTCCTTCGAGCCTGCTCCGCCATTCAATATGATCATGGCTGATCATCCAACTCAGTATCCTGTACCTGCCTTCTCCCCATACCCACTCATCCCTTTAGCCACAAGAACCGCATTCAACTCCCTCTTGAATATAGCCAATGAACTGGCCTCAAAGACCTTCTGTGGCAGAGAATTCCAGAGACTCACCACTCTCTGTGTGAAAAAAGTCCTTCTCATCTCAGTCCTAAAGGATTTCCCCCCCATCCTTAAGCTGTGACCCCTTGTTCTGGACTCCCCCAACATCGGGAACAACCTTCCTGCATCTAGCCTGTCCAACCCCTTAAGAATTTTGTAAGTTTCTATAAGATCCCCCCTCAAACTTCTAAATTCCACTGAGTACAAGCCGAGTCTATCCAGTCTTTCTTCATATGAAAGTCCCGGCATCCCATCATCTTTGACTGTGTCCACTGTACATTAACCCCCTGGCACTTTACGGTAGACTAGGTAGCTTTAGCACCACATCCAGTTCCATTTCCAGTCTGAAGAAGAGTCTCGACCGGAAACGTCGCCCATTCCTTCTCTCCAGAGACGCTGCCTGTCCCGCTGAGTTACTCCGGCTTTTTGTGTCTCCCTTCCATTTCCAGTGATTCTCTTGGGCGCACACACAGTTTGCAGCCCCAGCTAAGCCTTTGATTCTATGTATACCCCACTCTATACCCACTGAAGAAAGGTCTCAACCCGAAACGTCACCTCTTCCTTCTCTCCAGAAATGCTGTCCGACACGTCGAGTTACTTTGTGCCTGCAATCAAAATACAATCTGCTTGAAAGAAAATCTTCACCCAATTTCCTCCGTTGACTCATTGATTATTGAAACTCTCCAGCACATGTTTTTAGATGGTGGAGAGGAGATCGCAAGGGTTTTAATCCTGGAGTATGAGTTTGATCAATCAATCAATCAATCAGATTTATTCATCACATACACACATAAGTGCAGTGAAGTTAATTTGCCAACAGTTAATTTGCGGTACAATCAAAAAATGAACACACAATACACAATAAAATTGAACGCAAACATCCACCGCAGCAGTCTCACTGAGGTGGAAGGCACAAAATTCAGCTAGTTCTCCTCCTTTGTTTATGGGGCCATAAACATCCACAGTCGCCGGTACGGGCGGCCGGATGTACAGTCCCTCTCGTCGGGGCGGCCGAACACACTTGGAGGTCCTGATTTATTGCCACGAATAGTAACGTACAGTTAAAGGCTTCTGTTACGTGTTAACTAGTCAGCTCCAGAGATGCTGCCCGACCCGCTGAGTAACTACAGCTTTTTGTGTCTATCTTTAGCGAAATGACTATGCATGATTAAAATCGAGCCGTCCACTGTGTACATGCATGGGATAAAGGCAACATCGTCTAGTGCAAGATAAAGTCTGCTCAAGTCCAATCAAAGATAGTCCAAGAGTCTCCAATGAGGTTGGTCGTAGCTCAGGACTGCTCTCTAGTCATAAGAGACTTTCAGTCATATTTGATTAAAAAAATACACCTCTTGATGCTCCTGAACACATCATCAGTGATGTAACCTGGGGTCATTTGGTGTTTCGGGTCGTTCAACATCTGACACCCTCACCCAGGCCACCCAGCCACTGTTAGATACATAGAAACATAGAAATTAGGTGCAGGAGTAGGCCATTCGGCCCTTCGAGCCTGCACCGCCATTCAATATGATCATGGCTGATCATCCAACTCAGTATCCCGTACCTGCCTTCTCTCCATACCCTCTGATCCCCTTAGCCACAAGGGCCACATCTAACTACCTCTTAAATATAGCCAATGAACTGGCCTCAACTACCCTCTGTGGCAGAGAGTTCCAGAGACCCACCACTCTCTGTGTGAAAAAAGTCCTTCTCATCTCGGTCCTAAAGGATTTCCCCCTTATCCTTAAGCTGTGACCCCTTGTCCTGGACTTCCCCAACATCGGGAACAATCTTCCTGCATCTAGCCTGTCCAACCCCTTAAGAATTTTGTAAGTTTCTATAAGATCCCCTCTCAATCTCCTAAATTGTAGAGAGTATAAACCGAGTCTATGCAGTCTTTGTTCATAAGACAGTCCTGACATCCCAGGAATCAGTCTGGTGAACCTTCTCTGCACTCCCTCTATGGCAATAATGTCCTTCCTCAGATTTGGAGACCAGAACTGTACACAATACTCCAGGTGTGGTCTCACCACGACTTGTGTTCAGGTGGCATTCGCTCCTCTCCTGATCGACAGCCATCTCGAGGCCTTCTCCGCTGCCTCTGTGGTGTTCTTGATGGCTCTTCTCCTCGCCATTCCGCTGATGCCCAGTGCACTCAAGGCTTTGTAGAGCGATTGCCCTGCAAAACCTCTGCAACCAACCTCGATGGGCGTACACCTTGCCTTCCAGCCCTGCTTACGGCAGTCTATGACCAGCTCTTCGTACTTGGTCATCTTCCTCTTGTGGGCCTCCTCCAGACGGTCCTCCCACGGCACGGTCAGTTCCAACAAGACGATCTTTTTGGTCGCCTCTGAGACCAGGAGGATATCTGGCCTCAGGGTAGTCGTGGCAATGTGCTGTGGGAACTTCAGCTGTTTCACCAGTTCCACAGAAAGCTGCCAGTTCTTAAATGTTTGGATAGTCCCTGTCCCAACTACCTCCTCTGGCAGCCTGTTCCATACACCCGCCACACTTTGTGTGAAAAAGTTACCCCTCAGATTCCTATTAAATCCCTTCACCCTAAACCTATGTCCTCGATTCCCCTACACTGGGCAAGAGACTCTGAATGTCTACCCAATCTATTCCTCATGATTTTACAGTAGACACATCTATAAGGTCACCCCTCATCCTCCTGCGCTGCAAGGAATAGAGTCCCAGCCTACTCAACCTCTCCCTATAGCTCACACCCTCTAGTCCAGGCAACATCATGGTAAATCTTCTCTGTACCCTTCCCGGCTTGACAACATCTTTCCAATAACATGGTGCCCAGAACTCTAGTTGTTGGTAAGATGGTTCAGTTGCTTGATAGAATCTATCATCAGTAGACAGGGAGGAGTAGTGCCGTGGGGAATATTCAGTGAGAATATTTTGCATTAGAAGGAAGGGAAGGGATTCAGCGATAAACGCAAAAAGCTGGAGTAACTCAGCGGGTCAGACAGCATGTTATTAAAGAAGGAACTGCAGATGCGGGAAAATCGAGGGTACACAAAAGGCTGGAGAAACTCAGCGGGTGCAGCAGCATCTATGGAGCGAAGGCGATAGGCAACGTTTCGGGCCGAAACCCTTCTTCAGACAGCATCTCAGGAGAAAATAAATGGGTGAGGTTTCGGGTCGAGACCCTTCATCAGACCATTTTCTCCAGAGATGCTGTCTGACCCACTGAGCTTTCTGTGTCTTTCTTCAGTGCAAACCTGCATCTGCAGTTCCTTCCCGCACACTAGGAAACTCATGGAATTGATGGAATCCGGTTTCATTCACAAAAATATTAAAGATTAATGGCGAGAAAGGACGTCACGGTGGTGCAGCGGTAGAGTTGCCGCCTCACGGCGCCAGGGACCCGGGTTCGATCCTGACTAGGGGTGCTGTCTGTACGGAGTTTGCACGTTCTCCCCGTGACCGTGTGTAGGGTGGCGCTAGTGTGCGGGGATTTGCTCGGCGCGGCCTCGGTGGGCGGAATAACCCGTTCCCACGTTGTATCTCTAAACTTAACCAAACTGAGACTAGAATCTGCTGGGGTACACAGTGGCTGATCCTTTCATAGGGTCATACAGCGTTGAAACAGGCCCTTCGGCCCAACTTGCCCATGCTAACCAAGATGCCCCTTCTACACTGGTCCCATCTTCCTACATATGGCTCACGTCCATTCACGCCCAGCCTATCCATGTTCCTCTCAGTCGTCCACATCCTCATGAACAGAAACCCAGCAACGTTCATGACCACTGCAGACATGCCCAGAAGGCTGTGGAGGCCAAGTCAGCGGATATATTTTAAGGCAGAGATAGATAGATTCTTGTTTAGTATTTGTGTGGGGAGAAGGCAGGAGAATGGAGTTAGGAAGGAGAGATAGATCAGCCATGATTGAATGGCGGAGTAGACTTGATGGGCCGAATGGCCTAATTCTACTCCTATCACTTATGACACAGGTAAAGATCCCTGCAAATGGACTGTTGGCTCATCACATCCAAGACGTTCACTGTCAGGTGAGTTCCTACACCCACCCCAACCCCCTCACAAGCAAAATTGCCAGGAAACTACGAGTCAAATTCAAGATTGGTTTCGTTTTAATCTAGTTTAGAGGTACAGCGCGGAAACAGGCCCTTCGGTCCATCGAGTCCGCGCCGACCAGCAATCCCCGCACACTAACACCATCCTACACAGACTAGGGACAATTTTTACAATGATACCAAGCCAATTAACCTATATACCTGTGTTAAAGAAACTGTGTTAAAGCAGTCTGAAGAAGGGTCTCGAACCGAAACGTCGCCTATCTCCTTCGCTCCTTAGATGCTGCTGCATCCGCTGAGTTTCTCCAGCTTTTTGTGTAACCTATACACCTGAATGTCTTTGGAGTGTGGGAGAGAGCTAGATAGGGCTCTTAAAGATAGCAGAGTCAGGGGATATGGGGAGAAGGCAGGAACGGGGTACTGATTGGGGACGATCAGCCATGATCACATGGAAGGGCCGAATGGACTACTCCTGCACCTATTGTCAATTGTCTATTGAAACCCAAATTCTTGGACAAAACCCACGCAGGTCACGGGGAGAACGTACAAACTCCGTACAGACAGCGCCCGTAGTCAGGATGGAACCCGGGTCTCTGGCGCTGTGAGGCAACAACTCTACCGCTGCGCCACCGGTTTAGGTTTATTATTCAACATTCATACCAAGGGTAACCCCAAATAATT
Organism: Raja brachyura; assembly: GCA_963514005.1. The sequence goes on along the minus strand of OY740788.1, from coordinate 6,231,503 downwards.
CAAAATGCTAGAAGTTGTCCTTTCGACTGCTGTGTGTCATATGATGATAGAGTGCGGAAACAGGCCATTCGGCCCAACTTGCCCACACATGGCCAACATGCCCCATCTACACTGGTCCCACCTCCCTTTAGCCCATTTCCCCCCAAACCTGCCCTGTCCCGTCCATGTACTTGTCCAAATTGTGTTTTTTTTAAAATACTGTGATAGTCTCTGCCTCAACTGCCTCCTCTGGCAGCTCGTCCCATGCACCCACCACCAATTGGGTAAACTAAAAAATTGAACGAAACTGAACGTACCGGTCAGGCAGCATCTGTGGAGGCAGAACGACAATTCAGACTTAAGAAAATTCCTCTGCCCATTCCCTCCACGGATGCTGCCTGACCCGCTGAGTGCCTCCAGCACTTTGTGTTTTTCAATGAGAATTTAAAAATGTTCCTATAAAGTTAGCATTTATCACTTTAAATCAAAACACCGCCTCATCTCGGTATCCTTTGAATTTTGTGACGTCTTTAGATTTTTTTTAGGGGACAGTTATTATTCAACCTCTCAAAGTTGCCTTGCATTGAAAAAAAATCAAAGCCTGAAGATGGGTCGAACATGCGGAGCGTCCTGGACAATACAGCTCACTAACTCCGTGACACACTGGTCAACCTGGGGAGCACCTTCAGCAACAGACTGGTCCCACCAAGATGCAGCGCAGAACGGCACAGGAGATCCTTCTTCCCTGTGGGCTATCAAACTGTACAACTCTCCCCCCCCCCCCCCCCCCTTCTGTCATGGGGTAGACTGACTCAACCTACCCAATCTTCGCACATCCCCAATCCTTTCCACTCATCACTTCATTTGCATGTTTCGTGTTTCTTGAGCGGTTTTATGACTGCAGGCAGATCAATTTCCCTCCTGTGATAAATAACGTTCTATCGTATCGTATCACCCCGACCGTATACGTCGCCTACGACACAAACCCCTCCTCCACCCATGCTGCCCGACCCGCTGAGTTCCTCCAGCACTTGGTGTTTTGCCTGGAGATTCCAGCACCTGCAGTTCCTGCTTGTACCTCCATTGTAAAAAGATCTAATTATGTCAGTAAATGCGTTTTCTAAGGAAGTCGTGGGATGGGTGGATGGGTTGGTGGGAAATGTGTGTGTGCGTGTGGGACATACACACACACACCCACACACACACACAGGCACACACACACACACACACACACAACCACACACACGCAACCACACACACACACAAAAACACACACACAAACACCCACTCACACACGCACACACACACCCACCCACACACACCGACACCTACACCCACACACACCCACAAACACACACACACACACAACCACACACACCCACACACACACACACACACAACCACACACACACATACACCCACACACACCCACACACAAACCACACACACACACACACACCCACACAACCACACACACACACACACACACACACAACCACACACACACACACCCACACACACACACACAACCACACACACCGACACCTACACCCACACACACACACACAACCACACACCCACACACACAAACACACACAACCACACAACCACACACACAACCACACACACACACACACACACACACACACACACCCACAACCACACACCCACACAACCACACACATACAACCACACACACACAACCACACACACCCACACACACACCCACACACACACCCACACACACACACAACCACACACACCCACACACACACCCACACACATGCACACCCACACACACACCCACACAACCACACACATACAACCACACACACACAACCACACACACCCACACACACACCCACACACACACCCACACACACACACAACCACACACACCCACACACACACCCACACACATGCACACCCACACACACACCCACACACCCACACACACACACACACACACACACACCCACACACACACCCACACACATACACACCCCCACACACACACACACCCACACACACACACACACACACAATGGCCAATTAGTACTGCGGCGACGATGGGTGGATTTTGACACCGAGTGGGAAATGGGGAATCGTGTAAAAAATATCCAGAGAAACAAGAGAGAGACGTTGGCCGCTGTGTGGAGGTGATGCAGAACATGTTTAAAACAGCGGTGGTGTGACATCTGTCTTTAACACCCACCGATGCACAAAGGTGGGAAGATATTTAGGGGTTTTAAAAAAAAAACATTCTCATTTGCAAAATTAAAGCCCAAATTCAGGAATGGTGCATTTTGAACCACGGGGGTAGGATCACGTCGTAGCAGGTTTACAGATGATTCTTTCACGACCGTGCGGGAGTTTTAAGACTCTTGCAGTCGTGACATTACAGTGTGTGTGTGTGTGTGGGGGGGGGGGGGGGGGGGGGGGTGCAGGCAGCCGCGACCCCCCGGCGATGCGTTGGCGTGGCTCACCGCTGGAGTTGCTACAGATGATAGATAGCATTCTGCCGCAGCGTTGCACACCGGAGAACTGTCCCCCCCTCCTCCTCCCCTCTCCCCCCCCCCCCCCCCCCCCCCCCCAGTCCACACCGCCGGGAGCCTCCACAAATACCCCCGTTACAAAGTCCGAGCGCTGTGCAGCTCAGAGCCAAAGCTACAAACCTCTCCCTCTGTCTCTCACCCCCTCTCTCCAGCACAGAGTTGACGCGCTGTTCTCTGGTATAGTCACACTGCACCAAATAATCCACTCTGGGATTCCTCAGTCAGCGCTGCCCTGCGTATTTCAAGAGAAGAAGGGGAAAAAAAAAACGAAAAAAAAAAACCCTTCACACGCTCGACATTCAGCCACGACGCTGGGAATTAATTAATTTGCCACTCGACATAACGACTGACCCGAACGGCGAGCTCTGAAACCAACCGTTCCACGTCCCCCCTGCCTGGGTTTCCAGCTCATTCATTCAGCGCTGCGGACGACACACACCCCCCCCCCCCCCTCCCACACACACACACACACACACACACGGGCCGGCCGGACACTACTCGGCGCAATGGACACACCGAGGAAGCTTCACCTCACGCCGGCACTCCATGCCATCGCTTTCATACTCAGTAAGTACACGCGGCGGCGAGGCGGGCAAGCGGGGCTTGGACCGACACATCTGCCAAGGACAATTGCATGCAACAGAGACAGAGAGTGGTGAATCTGTGGAGGACAATTGCATGCAACCACCAAAAACAGAGAGTGGTGAATCTGTGGAACTCTCTGCCACAGATGGTAGTTGAGGACACTTCATTTCTATATTCAAGAGGGAGTTAGATGTGGCCCTTGTGGCTAAGGGGATCAGAGGGTATGGAGAGAAGGCAGGTACGGGATACTGAGTTGGGTGATCAGCCATGATCGTATTGAATGGCGGTGCAGGCTCGAAGGGCCGAATGGCCTACTCCTGCACCTATTGTCTATGTTTCTAACAATTCAATAATTGCAACTAGGGAGGAACTGCAGATGCTGGTTTAACCCGAATTGTCATTAACTGGTTACACAAAAAGCTGGAGAAACTCAGCGGGTGCAGCAGCATCTAAGGAGCGAAGGAGATAGGCGACGTTTCGGGTCGAGACCCTTCTTCAGACCTATCTCCTTCGCTCCTTAGATGCTGCTGAACCCCATGAGTTTCTCCAGCTTTTTGTGTAACCCTCGATTCTCCAGCATTGAAATGACATTTGTGCTGTTATACATCTTAACCTCTTGATGACTCCAGTGTATATTTTCTCGTGCACCATAAAGGTTTACATTGACGAGGTCTACCTTATATAAGGTAGACTGGGCTTATGTGTGTGTGATGTGCGGGAAGGAACTGCAGATGCTGGTTTGAACCGAAGATAGACACAAAATGCTGGAGTAACTCAGCGGGACGGGCAGCATCTCTGGAGAGAAGGAATGGGTGACATTTCGGGTCGGGACCCTTCTTCAGACTGAGAGTCAGGGAGAGAGAAACACCTTATCTCTGTGTCTCCCCCTCTCCCCTGACTCTCAGTCTGAAGAAGGGTCTCGACCCCGAAACGCCACCCATTCCTTCTCTCCAGAGATGCTGCCTGTCCCGCTGAGTTACTCCAGCATTTGGTGTGAATCTCGTTTGTATCACGTTCGGTTTTAAACCCGGTTACTGTGATAGTTTGTTGAAGAAGGAACCGCAGATGCTGGAGAATCGAGGGTTACACAAAAAGCTGGAGGAACTCAGCGGGTGCAGCAGCATCTAAGGAGCGAAGGGGATAGGCGACGTTTCGGGTCGAGACCCTTCTTCAGACTGTGATAGTTTGATGGGTGAGAGAGAGAGGGAGAGGGAGAGAGATTGAGAGATAGAGAGAGGGGGGGGGGAGAAATAAAACTACTGCAGTCTTCAAAGAGACAAATCCCGCGGACTTGACGAACGTTTGTGAAAAATGATTCAGGTGGAAAGATACACACAAGAAAAATTCTGCAAACCAAAAAAAGAGGAGACTGTTTGGGGATGGGATTTCTTGACTTGGAAAGTGAGGGCTTAATACGTGCGGGGAATCCGTATCCCGCTAAATTACCACAGACCTCACCGCAATACTGCCTGGGATATTAAAATGCAATTCGACCATCTACACAATGCGGTGTTTGCAGAAACACACACTGTTACTATCACCCCCTCCATGGCTCAACCATGCAACTGCGCCAAGTTATTAGGCATCCTTTGCTGCTGTGTCCCCTTGCACACACTTCCAATCCTTGCTATGAACTGTGAGTCGGGAGGAACTGTTAAAGAAGGAACTGCAGATGCTGGAGAATCGAGGGTTAGAATCGAGAATCTAAGATGCTGCTGCACCCGCTGAGTTTCTCCAGCTTTTTGTGCAACCGTCGGGAGGGACTGTTGGTTTACACCCAAGACAGACACGAAATGCTGGAGTAACTCAGCGGGACAGGCAGTCCACGCCAGCGGGCCACATGAGTGGCAAGGGTGTGGGGTCAAATTGAGATTTGGGTGGAAACTGTACTGAATGCATGTATGTGTGTGTGTATGTATGTATGCATAGCCTCCGAGAATGCCGGGCGGAGTTTTGTATGTATTTATTTCTCGAATAAAAGTCTATAGTTCGAATTTGTTTTTAAAAAATCATCTCTGGAGAGAAGGGGTTGGGTGACTCGACCCGAAACGTTCCCCATCTCTTCCCTCCAGAGACGCTGCCTGTCCCGCTGAGTTACTCCAGCATTTTGCGTCTGTCTCTGGAAGAGGCGGCAAGTCGTGATGCAGCCCCATAATGTAATGTTAACGTGGGCAGTTCTGGTCTCCCCGCCACGGGAAGGAATATAGATGCGATGCTTTTTGCACAGGTTGAGCCGAAATTGAGTTTTGTGGTGTAAATTTACCGAAAGGAATGGGTGACGTTTCGGGTCGAGACCCTTCTTCAAGGATCTCCTTGTGGAACTCTCTGCCTCGGAGGAGAGAATTCTGGTGGAGGCAGGTTCTCTGGATGCTTTCAAGAGAGAGCTGGACAGGGTTCTTAAAGATGTTAAAGAAGGAACTGCAGATGCTGGAGAATCGAGGGTTCTCGACTGAGAACATAGAAACATAGAAACATAGAAAATAGGTGCAGGAGTAGGCCATTCGGCCCTTCGAGCCTGCACCGCCATTCAATGTGATCATGGCTGATCATCCAACTCAGTATCCCGTACCTGCCTTCTCTCCATACCCCCTGATCCCTTTAGCCACAAGTGCCACATCTAACGCCCTCTTAAATATAGCCAATGAACTGGCCTCAACTACCTTCTGTGGCAGAGAATTCCAGAGACTCACCACTCTCTGTGTAAAGAATGTTTTCCTCATTTCGGTCCTAAAGGAATTCCCCCTTATCCTTAGACTGTGACCCCTTGTTCTGGACTCCCCCAACATCGGGAACAATCTTCCAGCATCTAGCTTGTCCAACCCCTTAAGAATTTTGTAAGTTTCTATACGATCCCCCCTCAATCTTCTAAATTCCAGCGAGTACAAGCCGAGTCTATCCAATCTTTCCTCATATGAAAGTCCTGACATCCCAGGAATCAGTCTGGTCAGAACGAAGAAGGGTCTCGACCCCGAAACGTCGCCTATCTCCTTCGCTCCTCAGATGCTGCTGCACCCGCTGAGTTTCTCCAGCTTTTTGTGTAACCCTAGGGTTCTTAAAGATAGCGGAGTCAGGGGATATGTGGGGAGAAGGCAGGAACTGGGGTACTGATTGGGGATGATCAGCCATGATCACATTGAATGGCGGTGCTGGCTCGAAGGGCCGAATGGCCTACTCCTGCACCTATTGTCTATTGTCAATTCAGACCTAAGGCATCAACCTGTATGAAGGAATGCCACCCGTTCTTGTCTATATATCCTTTCAGTGACCTATTGGTTTTGCAGAATGGCACAAATTCGTGTGAGAAGGTGGTTGTATCAATGATGCATCTGACTAACACATTCAATTTTTTAACAACCAATTTCTTTATTTTTTAATACAATTACCTGGCATGTTCTGCGCAAGTGGCCGAGGTGTTTTATCGAGCCTTTTGGTGAAATTAGAGTCATTGTGTCATATTTTTTTTTGTGGTTGCAGATCTATTTCCCGGGGTCGGCGGGGAACAGGAGACTGAGAATCTCTCGGGTCTTTCCAATGACCCCAATAAAGATATTTTCGTGGTCCGGGAAAACGGCACGACGTGCCTGATGGCTGAGTTTGCAGCGAAATTCATCGTCTCCTACGATGCCCGGGCCAGTAACTACGTGGATGTAAGGACCCCTCACACAGACCATCGATCACCTCCTGGCTGAAGGAAGAACGAGGGAGGCAACCCTCATTAGTTTCAGAGACGCGGCGCGGAAACAGGCCCTTCGGCCCACCGAGTCCGTGCTGACCGGCGACCCCCGCACACTAACACTATCCCCACGCACAGTCTACATGTACACCAAGCCAGTTAGCCTACAAACCTGCACGTCTTTGGGAGTCTGGGAGGAAACCGGAGATCTCAGAACAAGCCCACTCAGGGAGAACGTGCAAACTCCGCACAGACAGCACCGGTAGTCAGGATCGAACCCGGGTCTCTGGCGCTGGGAGGCAGCCCCACCGTGCCCCCCTTTTTTTTTACCTAATTACTTAAACTTAAATTTTAAAATCTGCATTGAAACCATGATTTTGAGATAACCGCTTTGTATATTTTGATATACAAGACTAGTTTGTCAGGACATTTCGCCCCACATTTAATTATTTGGCCCACAATGTCTATCGTGTACCCCCACCCCCGATGTAATTCGCTTGCACTTTTCTTTGTCCTCAGCTCATTACTGAACATGCTGACATTTCCATTCCTCGAAGCGCCGCTGTCAAAGGACGATGCGGCCGCAACGAATCGGAATTGCATATTTCATGGGATGACAACGCGTACAGTTTCAAACTCCACTTTGTGCAGGTGAAATAAATCAATAAGTTACCGCGCTCAATTATTCCCAACCTCCCAACCCCCCCCCCCCCCCCCTTCCATTGACTCTATCCGCACCCCCACGCTGCCTCGGCGAGGCCAGCATCATCATCATCAAGGGCAAGAGCATTGAATATAGGAGTAGGGAAGTAATGTTAAAATTGTACAAGGCGTTGGTGAGACCAAATCTGGAGTATGGTGTGCAGTTTTGGTCACCCAATTATAGGAAGGATGTCAACAAAATAGAGAGGGTACAGAGGAGATTTACTAGAATGTTGCCTGGGTTTCAACAGCTAAGTTACAGAGAAAGGTTGAATAAGTTAGGTCTTTATTCTTTGGAGCGCAGAAGGTTAAGGGGGGACTTGATTGAGGTCTTTAAAATGATGAAAGGGATAGACAGAGTTGACGTGGATAAGCTTTTCCCATTGAGGGTAGGGAAGATTCAAACAAGAGGGCATGACATGAGAATTAAGGGACAGAGGTTTAGGGGTAACATGAGGGGGAACTTCTTTACTCAGAGAGTGGTAGCGGTGTGGAATGAGCTTCCAGTGGAAGTGGTGGCGGCAGGTTCGTTGGTATCATTTAAAAATAAATTGGATAGGCATATGGATGAGAAGGGTATGGAGGGTTATGGTATGAGCGCAGGCAGGTGGGACTAAGGGAAAAAAGTTGTTCGGCACGGACTTGAAGGGCCGAGATGGCCTGTTTCCGTGCTGTAATTGTTATATGGTTATATGGTTATATGGTTATATGGCAAGAGGTACAGAGGTGTGAAAACGCACACACCTCCAGATTCAGGGACTGTTTCTTCCCGGCTGTTATCAGGCAACTGAATTATCCTACCACAACCAGAGAGCAACGCTGAACCACCATCCACCTCATTGGAGACGCTCAGACTCCTCTTTAATTGGCCTAATTGGACTTTATCTTGCACCCAACGTGATTCCCTTTATCCTGTATCTATCTGTACACTGGATGGCTCGATGGCCATCATGAATAGTCTTTCCCATAGCACGCAACACAAAGAGCTTTTCACTTTACAAGTGAAAAGGGATCAGGGGGTATGGAGAGAAGGCAGGTACAGGATACTGAGTTGATCATATTGAATGGCGGTGCTGGCTCGAAGGGCCGAATGGCCTACTCCTCCATATATTTTCTATGTTGCTATGTTAGGGGTTATGGGGAGAAGGCAGGAGAACGGGGTTGAGAGGGACAGATAGAGCAGCCAATGATTGAATGGCGGAGTAGACTTGATGGGCCGAACGGTCTCACTCTGCTACTATCACTTATGAAGTTATGAAAACAAGATGGTGATTTTGACGCGAATAGCCTACTCCTCCATAGTCGACAAAGCAAAAATGAAATAAAATGGTTATATTCATATAATAATAAACTAAAATAACCCAATTTCACGAGTTCTAGGAGCAGAATTAGGCCATTCGGCCCATCAGGTCTACTCTATCATTAAATCACGGCTGATCTATCTCTCTCTCCCAACCCCATTCTCCTGCCTTCTCCCCATAACCCCTGACGCCCGCACTGATCGAGAAGATTCATAGAGGTTTATAAAGAGAGAGTCCATTCTCTGGGTGGCTAAGGACTCCAAGACAAGGCGCAATTGCTGCCCGACACACCGCTTTGCTCAAGATCCCAGCATCCGTGCAGTTCCTTGTGACTATAAGTTTCACGTAACCCCTCTCACAGTTAACGCCCAGTTGGTTAAATATTTGTAAATGTCACAAGAAAAAGCGTGGACATAGTTCTGCGTCAAAATCACCATCTCGTTTTCATAACTTCATAAGTGATAGTAGCAGAGTGAGACCGTTCGGCCCATCAAGTCTACTCCACCATTCAATCATGGCTGATCTATCTCTCCCTCTCAACCCCTCTCTCCTGCCTTCTCCCCATAACCCCTAACATAGAAACATAGAAAATATATGGAGTAGGCCATTCGGCCCTTCGAGCCAGCACCGCCATTCAATGTGATCAACTCAGTATCCTGTACCTGCCTTCTCTCCATACCCCCTGATCCCTTTAGCCACAAGGGCCACATCTAACTCCCTCTTAAATATAGCCAATGAACTGGCCTCAACTACTTGTTAAAGAAGGAACTGCAGATGCTGGAGAATCGAGGGTTACACAAAAAGCTGGAGAAACTCAGCGGGTGCAGCAGCATCTAAGGAGCGAAGGAGATAGGTGATGTTTTGGGTCGAGACCCTTCTTCAGACCCAATCAAGAATCTATCTATCTCGGCCTTATAAATATCCACTGACTTGACCTCCACAGCCTTCTGTGTTTTTATTTGCTATGTTTCTTGTTTAAGATCCCGTTCTGTTGATTTTATTGCTAAGATTGCCATATATGTTATCATTTAAGTGATTGCAATCTATACACATCTTGCAGGAGACGCGCACTAGAAACGCGCGACAGGAGCACTTCTGGAAAGTCAATGAGGTTCAGTTCGTTTATGATTTATCGGAATCCAGCCCCTTCAAAGACTCGGCCAACCGTGAGTTAACCCCTTGTATCTCATGGACGCGACTGAGCACCGAGTAATGCTACACTTACAGACACACACAAGATGCTGGAGTAACTCAGCGGGGACAGGCAGCATCTCTGGAGAGAAGGAATGGGTGATGTTTCGGGTCGAGACCCTTCTTCAGACTGAGAGTCAGAGGGAGACACAGAGGTATGACAGGGCGGGGTGTTAAAACGAGAGATCAAAGGAGACGAAGCTCAAGGAATATGTAGAATACATCTTTGTTAGCTGAGGGGAAGCTGATACAAAATAAAATTTAATCAGGAGGGCGGTGAAACTAGTCGGAGAGCTGGGATGGGGGAGGGACGGAGAGAGAGGGAGAGCACGGGTTACTTGAAGTTAGAGAATGCTACACTTTTGTTCGATGCGGTTTATGCTAACTATATTTCGTTTCGGGTCTGAAGAAGGGTCTCGACACCAAATGTCACCTATTCCTTTTCTCCAGTGGTGCTCTCTGACCCGCTGAGTTACTCCAGCTTTCTATGTCTTCGGTCTAAGCCCAACATCCCAGTTCCTTCCCACACAAATCATGTGTGTGTCTGGATTAATTCCTCCCAACCAGAGATAGTCTTGGAGTATCACTGAGAGGACATCCCTAGGATTATGTGTTAGGAAGGAACTGCAGATGCTGGTCTACACCGAGGAGAGGCACAAAGTGCTGGAGTAACTCAGCGGGACAGACAGCATCTCTGGAGATCTCTGGAGACTGAAGAAGGATCTCGGCCGGAAACGCCATCCATTCCTCCTCTCCAGAGATGCTGCTCGTCCCGCAGTTTCATATTCCAGCATTTTGTGTCTTATTTCCCGAGTAATACACCTTAGTATACCTGTCAAAAGTCCGCCCTCATTTGGTGCATAATGTTATGGACTCCAATTTCTGAGCAAGGTATATGATATTGGCCGTAAAGGCCAAACAAGTCTGGTATAAACTTAGATCAGAAAGATTATTGGGGCATAATATTATATCGAATTTTTAAAAAAAAGATGGACTTAGAACTGATCATAATTGGGGGCATTGATAACACATTGTTGTGGCAAATCGATCACACCAACTACTGTAACGTCAGCGCCAAGTTAAACGTGCGACTGGTAGCGACCGACAATGTCAGTGTTTGGTACATAAATGTTGTCCCATTCACAGACCTAATGCATGATAGTGTCTAAAGGGCCTGTCCCACCAGCATGCAACTCCATGCGGTGAGTGCGACCAAACTGGAAGCGGGGGCTGCGCGGAGGTCGGGTGATCCCCGTACAGGGCCGGTCCCACCAGCAGGCGCCTGCATGCGGCAAGCACGACCAAACCGGCTGCGAGGGCCGCGCGGAGGTCGGGTGAGTGGCGCGACGTGGCGCGTAGTTGGAGCGATGTCCGCGGTAAGTTGGCAAGGACAGAGAGGGACACACAGAGAGGGACACGGAGGCACACACAGAGAGGGTCACGGAGGCACACACAGAGAGGGTCACGGAGGCACACACAGAGAGGGTCACGGAGGCACACACAGAGAGGGTCACGGAGGCACACACAGAGAGGGACACGGAGGCACACACAGAGAGGGTCACGGAGGCACACACAGAGAGGGACACGGAGGCACACACAGAGAGGGACACGGAGGCACACACAGAGAGGGTCACGGAGGCACACACAGAGAGGGTCACGGAGGCACACACAGAGAGGGTCATGGAGGCACACACAGAGAGGGTCACGGAGGCACACAGAGAGGGTGACGGCGGAACGACGTCGAGGCGGTGTGTAATGCGTCGCGGCAGCTGCGGGCCGACAAGCCGTTGCCGCGCGGAATTTTTGAACACGGTCAGTTTTTCGGAGCCCCGCGCGATGTCGGGACCAACCCCATACGGCTCCGGCGATCGAAGTGGGACCGGCCCCGCGACGCCGGACGGCTCAAGCGACCACGTTAGATTGCGCTCACCACATGGAGTTGCATGCTGGTGGGACAGGCCCTCAAGGATAGTGTCTAATCTTTCCCACCCCGGTCATTCCATCCTCTCCCTTCTCCCGACCAGCAGAAGGTACAGAAGCTTGAAAGCGCGCACCACCAGACTCAGGAACAGCTTCTTCCACTCTGTTATCAGGCTTCTGAACGGTCCTTCCCATAAACTAGGGTAGACAATAGACAATAGGTGCAGGAGTAGGCCATTCGGCCCTTCGAGCCTGCACCGCCATTCAATGTGATCATGGCTGATCATCCACAATCAGTACCCCGGTCCTGCCTTCTCCCCATATCCCCTGACTCCGCTATCTTTAAGAGCCCTATCTAGCTCTCTCTTAAAAGCATCCAGAGAACCGGCCTCCACCGCCCGAGGCAGAGAATTCCACAGACTCACCACTCTCAGTGAGAAAAGTGTTTCCTCATCTCCGTTCTAAATGGCTTACTCCTTATTCTTAAACTGTGGCCTCTGGTTCTGGACTCCCCCAACATTGGGAACATGTTTCCTGCCTCTAGTGTGTCCAAGCCCTTAACAATCTTATATGTTTCAATAAGATCACCTCTCATCCTTCTAAACTCCAGAGCGTACAAGCCCAGCTGCTCCACTCTCTCAGCGTGTGACAGTCCCGCCATCCCGGGAATTAACCCTGTAAACCTACGCTGCACTCCCTCAATAGCACGAATGTCCTTCCTCAGATTAGGGGACCAAAACTGCACACAATACTCCAGGTAGCTCACAACCCACTGGTATGAACATTGAACTAAGGTAACAAGTGATAGGAGCAGAATTTGGCCATTCGGCCCGTCAAGAATACTCCGGCCATTCATTCATGGCTGATTCATTCACGCTCTCCCTCCTCACCCTTCCTCAAATTACGGGACCAAAACTGCACACAATACTCCAGGTGTGGTCTCACTAGGGCCCTGTACAACTGCAGAAGGGCCTCTTTGCTCCTATATTCGATTCCTCATGTTAGAAAGGCCAACATACCATTCGCTATCCGATTCACCTCTACCCCACTGCGGACATTGGACTTTGTCTCTGGAACTGGTGCATTACAATACTGAGAACTATATTGTGCGCTCTGTATCGTCCCCTTCACTCTACCGGTCACGGTGGCGCAGCGGTAGAGTTGCTGCCTTGCTGCGAATGCAGCGCCGGAGAACCCGGGTTCGATCCCGACTACGGGATTCTGTCTGTACGGAGTTTGTACGTTCTCCCGTGACCTGCGTGGGTTTTCTCCAAGAGCTCCGGTTTTGTCCCACACCCCAAGGCCGTACAGGTACATTGGCTTGGTAAATGTAAAAACTGTCCCTGGTGTGCAGGATAGTGTTTGTGTGCGGGGATCGCTGGTCGGCGCTGTCTCGGGCGACTGAAGGGCCTGTTTCTGCATCTGTAAGCTGAACTAAACTACCGTACTTGAGTTTGGTTGCTTCTTCTTCATCCGTGTGGCGTGCACGGCCTAAAGTTGTTGGACAACTTGTTCTATTTGATCTTCCGTTTGTGCACGTCGAGTCGATTGCATTAGTCGAAACAGGGCGGGCCCACGTGAAGGTTGCAATCTTCCCCCCCCAAGTTTGGCTTGACTGTATCTGTCGGATTTGATTTGTTCCCATGCAAAACATACTTGTTTCACCGTACATGTGACGATAATAGTGAAACCAATGAAATATTGTACGCGTTGCACACACAAGGGCATTTAATCTGCAAACAACGATTGATGGCACCCATCCTTCCGCTGAAGATAGACACAAAAAGCTGGAGTAACTCAGCGGGACAGGCAGCATCTCTGGAGAGAAGGAATGGGTGACATTTCGGGTCGAGACCCTTCTTCAGCCCGAGTCTGAAGTTCTCAGTTCGAAGAAGGTTGTCGACCCGAAACCGCACCCATTCCTTGTCTCCAGTGATGTTGCCTGTCCTGCTGGGTTTACTGCAGCTTTAGAAACATAGAAACATAGAAATTAGGTGCAGGAGTAGGCCATTCGGCCCTTCGAGCCTGCACCGCCATTCAATATGATCATGGCTGATCATCCAACTCAGTATCCCGTACCTGCCTTCTCTCCATACCCTCTGATCCCCTTAGCCACAAGGGCCACATCTAACTCCCTCTTAAATATAGCCAATGAACTGGCCTCAACTACCCTCTGTGGCAGAGAGTTCCAGAGACCCACCACTCTCTGTGTGAAAAAAATCCTTCTCATCTCAGTCCTAAAGGATTTCCCCCTTATCCTTAATCTGTGTCCCCTTGTCCTGGACCTCCCCAACATCGGGAACAATCTTCCTGCATCTAGCCTGTCCAACCCCTTAAGAATTTTGTAAGTTTCTATAAGATCCCCCCCTCAAACTTCTAAATTCCACTGAGTACAAGCCGAGTCTATCCAGTCTTTCTTCATATGAAAGTCCCGGCATCCCATCATCTTTGACTGTGTCCACTGTACATTAACCCCCTGGCACTTTAGGGTAGACCAGGTAACTTTGTAAGTTTCTATAAGATCGCCTCTCAATCTCCTAAATTCCAGAGAGTATAAACCGAGTCTATGCAGTCTTTGTGTGCATTTGCCCACCTCAGTATAAGCCAGCTACTGAAATGGAGAGAACCCTTTAAATTATCGCTGACATTAAGTTTAAAAACTCTTAACATGTGGATTACGGAAATGTCGGAGACCCTACACTTGGAAAGCATCAGATTTGCCCTAATGGACAAACAAGCCTTCGCTAGAATATGGTCTTCTTTCATTGATTACTTAAAAGGGTAGATCTGTTCGGCAGGGAACCCCAGCTGAAACTTGGACTCGGGATTAGATGTAAAGTTATATTCTATATTTCTTGAATTTATCTCCAATGACGTATTAATGGAAAATTATTCCATTCTTTTACTATTACTAATATAAAAGTAATAATCCATTACTAATTTGATAATATTAATAATGTACGATTGTTGCACACAAAATATTACTATCATAATATGTGTTTGCTAATGTACTGCTTACCTACTCTAATAAAAAATATATATATTAAAAAAAAGAAAAAAAAAAAAACTCTTAACATCAAATTATGGACATCACTTTGTGTCTCTGTTTTCCGTAAGAGTTTGTCCCCTTCTTCGTTGCAGCTGGGAGACACACCGCCACCTCTCATCACCTCTCCCTCTTCCTCACCCCCCTTGGGAAATCGTACAAGTGCGAGGCTCAGGAAACCATCTCCGTCATCTCCAGCGACCACCAGAAAGTAGTGGCCATCCTTCTATCTCAGATACACATGCAGCCCTTCGGCTTCAAGCGCGACTTCATATTCAGCGAAGGTGAAGTATGTCCAGCTTACCAGTGAGACCACACTGCCCGATATTCTTTTCCAAACAGCCCACGCCGACCGCGACCTATAATATGGGCTCTCTCACATTCAGGTGAGAGGGACACAGTTTAAAGGGGGGTGTGAAAAGTAAGATTATTCCCTTTTGGGATTCTCTTCGAAATGCCATTGAGCTGGGAACAACTTCCGAAGCAAGGAGAGGGAAGAATTACATTTCATGTTTTTCTTCACTCTTGATGGCCCTGTCCCACTTAGGCGAATTTTATGGGCGACTACAGGCGACTGCCGCAAAATCTTCAACGTGTTGAAAGTTTTCCGGCCACAATGGCGACAATTTTTGCTGTCGTAGTTTGTCGCCAGGTGAATTCCGTTAAAGCTAGTCCCTGGCAGTCGCCTAAAGTGGGGCAGGCCCATTATAACGCCACGTACGACAGTGATCGCAACTTCTACTGAAGAGTGGGTGGCCGTTGGCTCACTAGAAGCTTATCCGCCCTTTGAGCGTGGAGCGCTAAGGTTGTGACCGGTGTTTAAAGCATGGGCTGAACGACTTTTCACAATGCAACGTAAAGGCTAGAGAGCATAGCGCAAAAAATGAAGAGGGTAAAATTAAAAATTAACTGTAATTAAAATGGAGAATATATATATTCATACATATACACGCACATATTTATACATATACACGCATATATATATATATATATATATATACATACACATACATATATGCATACCCATTCATAAATATACACACACATATTTTTCTATACACACATATATATATATACACGCACACTCACACACTGTATTATGGTGTTTAACGAGTACTACAATTACGTGCCTGTTCCTTGTGGGGAAAGTATGTAACACAGAGGGTGGTGGGGGCTGGGAACGCGCTGCCACGGGTGGCGGTGGAGGCAGATACACTAGTGGCGTTTAAGAGACTCGCATATATATATGGAGGGAATGTGTAGGAAGGAACCGCAGATGTTTACACCGAAGACAGACATAAACTGCTGGAGTAACCCAGCGGGACAGGCAGCATCTCTGTAGAGAAGGAATGGGTGATGTTTCGGGTCGAGAGCCTTCTTCAGACTTACAGGGGAGAGGGAAACTAGCGATTTGGAATGGTAAAGGTGTGAATACACACACACACGCATATATATACGTACACACACACATATATATACACACACATACACATATATACACACAATATATGAAACCCTTTTCTTTGGATGGTCACGATATCTTTCATTCACAGATACACTTTTTAAGTTGGAAAGCAGTTTGCTTTTGTTTTAAGTTTCGGGCTTTGTGTCGACATCGATTCCAAGCAAACGGTGTGGACTTTCTGCAAAACTTTACACAAAGTCGACACATTCACGTAAGAACAAATGGCCGAGCGAGACATCACGGGAGTAGCAGAGATCCGATTAGCATGAAATCTTTCCTTTCCAGATTTTTGGGAAGTTTGGTTATTTTTGCAGACACTTGCTTCGCTGGAATGGCCATGTTTCGTGTAGTTTAGTTTAGTTCAGAGATACAGCGCGGAAACAGACCCTTCGAGAAACTCTTGCGTATGACGCTGCAAGCTTGGCACACCTGTATTTGGGTAATTTCTCCTATTCCTCTCTGCAGATCCTGTCAAGCTCTGTCAGGTTGGATGGGGAGCGTCGATGCACAGCTAGCTTCAGGTCCCTCCAGAGATGTTCGATCGGGTTCAAGCCCGGGCTCTGGCTGGGCCACTCAAGGACATTCATACACTTGTCACGAAGCCACTCCTGCGTTGTCTTGGCTGTGTGCTTAGGGTCGTTGTCCTGTTGGAAGGTGAACCTCCGCCCCTGTCTGAGGTCCAGAACGCTCTGGAGCAGGTTTTCATCAAGGATCTCTCTGTACTTTGCTCCGTTCATCTTTCCTTCAATACTGACTAGTCTCCCAGATCCTGCCACTGAAAAACATCCCCACAGCATGATGCTGCCACCACCATGCTTCACCCTAGGTATGGTATTGGCCGGGTGATGAGCGGTGCCTGGTGTCCTCCAGACGTCACTAATGTTATTAATGCAAGACGCGCGTACTTTCCTACCGGTTAAAAACCGCCAAAATGTTGAATTTGTGCGCAGTAAAAAATTGTGGAAGTCGGGGTAAGCGTGAGAGGTACGTGCCCAACTTCAGAATTCCAAACGTGAAGCGAAATGAAGATAAATAGAAGCGAGAGCTGAAGGAACAACAACAGCAAAAACTTGGCGAGCATTGGACGTGCAGATATCGAAATTGGAAATATTGGGAATGATCGCGTTTGCTCACTGCATTTCATCAACAGTAAGGCAATATTTGTGTTTTTCTTGATACCTTTGGTATCTAAAAAGCCTCAGAAGTGATAAATCTGGCTGTAAATCTTGCTTCAGAGGCGTTTTCTTTTTGCATGTAAAACCCCACTTGAGAACCATGGGCGATTAAAAAAATTTACAGCCGGATTTATCACTTCTGCAAGTTTTTAGATGCCCAAGGAATCAAGACAAAACACAAATAATGCCTTAGTTGATGAAATGCAGCGAGCAAACGGCCAATGTTCGCCGAGCACTCGGGCTGTTGTTGTCCCTTCAGCTCTCGCTGCTATCTACCGTCATTTCTCCTCACTTTTGGAATTCTGAAGTATGCTAAACGTCTCTCACGCTTATCCCGATTTCCATAGTTATTTACAGCGCAAAAATTGACAATTTTGGCGGGTTTTTAACGGGCCTGCTAGGCTGGAAATGATGGTAAGTGTTGACCTGCAGTTCATCGCGTGTCCTCCAGTTGGCGTAGCGTGGCCACAGTATGGGTCGTGGGTCGTAACTCGACTGCCGTGAAACCTCCCTATACATATGCATATGTATAAATGCACAAACACACACACACACACACACACACACACATGTTTATTCTGATGTTTATAGGGCAATATGTTTATAATGCTGTCAGTAAATTGATACATGTCATGCCATCTGGCAATAAAACCCCAACCGTGCCCACGCCCTGGGTTTAACACCATGCCGTTGATTTTACCTGCAGCCTCCACTTGCGTGGTTGACCAACAGGAGGAGCTGGAGGAGATCCTGCCGCTGATACTGGGGCTGACTCTGGGACTGGTCATCGTGGTGATCCTCGCCGTCTATCACATCCACCACAAACTCACGGCGGCCACCCAGGCCCAGATACCCAGGGACAGATCGGAGTACAAGCACATGTAGCGGGGTCCCACCCAGCGAGGAGAGGACAACCTCCCAGCGAGTCGCTGCACCGTAACGTAAACCAACAAAGAAGCACGTCAGGGGATAATATATATTTTTCGTTTTGTTTTTGTTGACATTTGGCGGGACACCTAATTAAACGCCCCGGGGGCTGTTGCTGTACATATCTAGGCGCTTCTTTAGTGATTAGCACCGCACCATAACTGGTGCTAAAAAACCAAAAAAATAAAACTCAGCAATCTCATCACAGCACGCAACGGATAACAGAATGTGAACGAAACCATTAAACTGCGACATTAGTAACCTAATCCTAGTAGCGTTTGGTGATTAGCGTGGGGTATGGGGACCTCTTATCGTTGCTCCAGTTATATAGAGACTGGCGAATTTTGCAAGGTGGGATCTGACTTAGATCATTTACACGGCACCTGCTAAATCTCGACCCCCTATTCACGTCACCTATTCTTTTTCACCAGAGAAGCTGCCTGACCGGCCGAGTTACTCCAGCATTTTGCGTCCATCTGCTAAATGGAAGAGTAGTCGGGGTCGAACCCGGGTCTCCGGCGCCATGAGGCAGCAACTCTACCGCTGCGCTACACCGGATAATATATTTTCTATTGGTTGGGAAAGATATGTTCCCAATATAGAGTATGAAGGAACTGTAGATGTAGTTGATTTACACCGACGATAGACACAAAATGCTGGAGTAACTCAGCGGGACAGGCAGCATCTCTGGAGAGAAGGAATGGGTGACGTTTGGGGTCGAGACCTCTCTTCAGACAGAGGTTCAGACTGACATTTGGGGTCGAGACCCTTCTTCAGACTCAGCCTGAACTTCTCAGTCTGAAGAAGGGTCTCGACCCGAAACCTCACCCATTCCTTCTCTCCAGAGATGCTGCCTGTCCCGCTGAGTTACTCCAGCATTTTGTGTCTATCTTCGGTTTAAACCAACATCTGCAGTTCCATCCTACACATCTGCCAAGTGGTGTAGCATTGCCATGTCGAATATTAATGTTATTCAGTGGTTGGAAGATTTTGTTACCAGCACTGTTTCAGGCACAACCCAAATAGAAACATAGAAACATGGAAAATAGGTGCAAGAAGAGGCCATTTGGCCCTTCGAGCCAGCACCGCCATTCATTGTGATCATGGCCAATCTAGAAAATATATATAATTGCTTAACTAATGATTTTGAATGGAAGTCTATAGAAGTAAACTGAAGCCCTTTTGGTTATTTAGTTTTTGTATAGTTTAGAGACACAGTGCGGAAACAGGCCCTTCGGCCCACCGAGTCCGCACCCACCAGCGATCCCCGCACACTAACACTATCCTACACACACTAGGGACAATTTTCCATTTCACCAACGCCAATAAGCCTACAAACCTGGATGTCTTTGGAGTTTGGGAGGAAGTGGTAGCACCCGGGGAAAACCCACGTGGCCAGGGGGAGAACGTACAAACTCTGCGCAGACAGCACCCGTAGTCGGGGTCGAACCCGGGTCTCCGGCGCTGTGAGGCAGCAACTCTACCGCTCCGCTACACCGGATAATATATTTTCTATTGGTTGGGAAAGATATGTTCCCAATATACTGTATGAAGGAACTGTAGATATTGATTTACACCGAAGATAGACACAAAATTCTGGAGTAACTCAGCGGGACAGGCAGCATCTCTGGAGAGAAGGAATGGGTGACGTTTCGGGTCGAGACCCTTCTTCAGACTGAGCGTCAGGGGAGAGGGAGACTAGAGCACCCTGATAGAAAACAATACAGAGTTGCTCAATTAATGATTTTGAAAGGAAGTCTACCATAGTATTAAACTGAAACCCTTTTCTTTGAATGGTCACGATATCTTGCATAAACAGATATACTTTTTAAGTTGGAAAGCAGTTTGCTTTTGTTTTAAGTTTCGGGCTTTGCGTGTACATCGATTCCAAGCAAACGGTGTGGACTTTCTTGCGAAACTTTACACAAAGTCGACACATTCACGTAAGAACAAATGGCCGAGCGAGACATCACGGGAGTAGCAGAGATCCGATTAGCATGAAATCTTTTTAGGAAGTTTGGTTATTTTTGCAGACACTTGCTTCGCTGGAATGGCCATGTTTCGTGTAGTTTAGTTTAGTTCAGAGATACAGCGCGGAAACAGGCCCTTCGAGAAACTCTTACAAGCACAACCTTAACAGAAATATATATATATAATTGCTTAATCAATGATTTTGAATGGAAGTCTACTATAGAAATAAACTGAAGCCATTTTCTTTGATTGGTTTTTGTTTTGTGTAGAGAAACAGCGCGGAAACAGGCCTTTCGGCCCACCGAGTCCGTGTCCACCAGCGATCCCCGCACATTAACAGTATCCTGCACACACTAGGGGCAATTTACATTTATTTCAAGCCAATTAACTGACAAACCTGTACATCTCTGGCGTGTGGGAGGAAACCGAAGATCTTGGAGAAAACATACGCAGGTCACGGGGAGAACGTACAAACTCCGTACAGACAGCGCCCGTGTTCAGGATCGAACCTGGGTCTCCAGCGCTTAACTCTCGCTGCGCCACCGTGCCGCCGTTAAAGACTGCGCGCGTTACTTTTTTGTCGATCAGAACGTCTTAGCCAATTAACTCAATGAAATTCCCTCATATTTCGCTTGGGCAGCTTATAACCCAATGGTATAAGTATTGATTTCTCTAACTTCAAGTAACCATTGCTTCCCCTCTCTCTCCATCGCTCCCTCCATCCCAGTTCTCCGACCAGTCTGACCGTCCACCAATTACATTCTCTCTCTGTTCGCTTTGTTGTCACCTTCCCCAAGCTAACGATGATCTATTCCTACATCCCCTTTGATGACTCGTTTTCACACCATACCCTTCCATATCTCTGGCTCCCTCTCTCCTGAATCTGTCTGAAGGGTCTCGACCACAAACATCACCCATTCCTTCTACCCAGAGATGCTGCCTGTCTTAGTCTGGTTTAGTTCAGATATACAGCACGGAAACAGGCCCATCGGACCACCGGGTCCGTGCCAACCAGCGATCCCCGCATATTAACACAAGCCTACAAACACTAGGGACAATTTGTTACGTTTATACCAAGCCAATTAACCTACAAACGTGCACGCCTTTGGAGTGTGGGAGGAAACAGAAGATCTCGGAGAAAACCCACGCAGGTCACGGGGAGAACGTACAAACTCCATACAGACAAGCGCCCGTAGTCGGGATCGAACCCGGGTCTCCGGCGCTGTAAGGCAACAACTCTACCGCTGCGGCACCGTGCCGCCGTTAAAGACTGCGCGCGTTACTCTATTGTCGATCAGAACGTCTTAGCCAATTAACTCAATGAAAGTCCCTCGTAGAGGCATCGGGTCAAAGGGCATGACGCACGGAGCAGCTCAATCCATGTGGCAGCTTCCGGCATATACCGTTAATACACGAAACGCGTACTTTCTTACCCGTTATAAACCGCTGAAATGGTCATTTTGTGCGCTGTACATAATTGTGGAAATCGGGGTAAGCTTGAGAGACATTTATCCTGCTTCAGAATTCCAAAAGTGAGGAGAAATGACGGTGGAGAGAAGCGGCAGCTGAAGGGACAACAACGGCTAAAGTGCTTGGCGAACATTGGCCGTGCAGATATCGAGATAGAAAATGTTGCGAATTATCGCCTTTGCTCAATGCATTTCATCAACAGGAAGGCATTATTTGTGTTTTTTCCTCGATTCCTTTGGTATCTAAAAAGTTTCAGAAGTGATAAATCTGGCTGTAAAATGTAAAAATCGCCCATGGTGCTGAAGTGGCTTTTTACACACAAAAATAAAACACTTCTGAAGCAAAATTTATAATTAAAGAAATCTCCAGAGGTACGATTGGTGTGTGGAAAAATAAGTCTATCATTATGCTATTGAGATGTATATTTGGGCAAATAATAAAATGTCTTGCCAGCTTAAACACCCAACTCTCTTTCAATAGGAGGGTCACACAAAAAGCTGGAGAACCTCAGCGGGTGCAGCAGCATCTAAGGAGCGAAGGGGATAGGCGACGTTTTGGGTCGAGACCCTTCTTTAGACCCGGAGTCTGAAGAAGGGTCTCGACCCGAAACGTCGCCTATCTCCTTCGCTCCTTAGATGCTGCTGCACCCGCTGAGGTTCTCCAGCTTTTTGTGTAACCCTCGATTCTCCAGCATCTGCAGTTCCTTCTTTAGCCCTTTCAATAGGATATTGTCAATTTGCTGAGGTTGATTATGTTCAATTAACAGCCCACAATTATGCCATTTCTTGGCTTGCATCTGAGTAAAATGTAATTCAAAACTCACATATGGTTTGTGATTTTTGCAATGATAAATTTTGCTTTTGAAGTGTTTTATTTTTGTATATAAAAACCCACTTCAGGACCAGGGCGATTTTTACATTTTACAGCCAGATTTATCACTTCTGAAACTTTTTAGATACCAAAGGAATCGAGAAAAAAACACAAATAATGCCTTCCTGTTGATGAAATGCATTGAGCAAAGGCGATAATTCGCAACATTTTCAATCTCGATATCTGCACGGCCAATGTTCGCCAAGCACTTTAGCCGTTGTTGTCCCTTCAGCTGCCGCTTCTCTCCACCGTCATTTCTCCTCACTTTTGGAATTCTGAAGCAGGATAAATGTCTCTCAAGCTTACCCCGATTTCCATAATTATTTACAGCGCAAAAAATGACAATTTCAGGGTTTTTTTAACGGGCCCCCTACGCAGGAAACAATGGTAAGTGTTTACCTGCAGTTCATCGCGTGTACTCCAGTTGGCGTAGCGTGGCCACATTACGGGTTACGGGTCGTGACCCGACTGCCATGCAACCTCCCTATTGATTTCTCTAACTTCAAGTGACCCTTGCTTCCCCTCTCTCTCCATCCCTCCCCCCATCCCAGTTCTCCGACCAGTCTGAACATCCCCCGATTGCAGTCTGAAGAAGGGTCTCGACCCGAAACGTCGCCTATCTCCTTCGCTCCTTAGATGCTGCTGCACCCGCTGAGTTTCTCCAGCTTTTTGTGTAACCCTCGATTCTCCAGCATCTGCAGTTCCTTCTTTAATACATTTTATCTCTGTTCGCTTTGTTGTCGCCTTCTCCAAGCTAACAATGATCTATTCTACATCCCCTTTGATGTCTCGTTTTCACACCATACCCTTCCATATCTCTGGCTCCCTCTCTCTTGACTCTGTCTGAAGGGTCTCGACCACAAACATCACTCATTCCTTCTATCCAGAGATGCTGCCTGTCTTAGTCTGGTTTAGCTCAGATATACAGCACGGAAACAGGCCCTTCGGCCCACCGAGTCCGCACCGACCAGGAACTCTGCACATTAACACTATCCTACACACACAAGGGACAATTTTTTACATTTATACCAAGCCAATTAACCTACAAACCTGTACGTCACTGGAGTGTAGGAGGAAACCGAAGATCTCGGAGAAAACTCACGCTGTTGCAGGGAGAACGTACAAACTCCGTACAGACAGCACCCGTAGCGTGGATCGAACCCGGGTCTCTGGCGCTGTAAGGCAGCAACTCTACCGCTGCGCCACCGTGCCACCCATCTGTCAGGCAGCACCTCTGGGGAAAAATAATAGGTGGACTCTTTGGGTAGAGAATAGTTGGAACCCTTCTTCAGGGGAGAAAAGACCAGATCAGGGCCGACAACAGATGACCTCAGGAAGGTTAGAAAGATAGAAAATAGGTGCAGGAGTAGGCCATTCAGCCCTTCGAGCCAGCACCGCCATTCAATACGACCAAAATCAGTACCCCGTTCCTGCTTTCTCCCCATATCCCTTGACTCCGTTAGCCCTAAGAGCTAAATCTAACTCTCTCTTGAAAACATCCAGTGAATTGGCCTCCACTGCCTTCTGTGCCAGAGAATTCCACAGATTCACCACTCTCTGGGTGAAAAAAGTTTTTCTTAAACTGTGACCCCTGGTTCTGGACTCCCCCAACATCGGGAACATTATCCCTGCATCTATGCCGGTCCAATCCCTTAAGAATGTTATATGTTTCTATAAGATTCCCTCTCATCCTTCTAAACCTTATGGTGGAGTACATAATGGCCCATTGTTGGCTGGGGAAGATGTGATAACAAGAGGGATAGAATGATGCAAACAGTGGAACAGGGAGGACAATTAGGGCGTGGGAAGGATTTGATTTTTATTTCCTTCAATTGTATTGTCATTGACTTCAGCTAAGCGACAACAAAATGCTATTTCCCATACAGTCATACGAATGAACACGATAGTCCACAAACCCAAACATCCCCACAGCAGCACCAAAGTTCCCCACCATGAGGGAAGGAACCAAAGTCCAGTCAACCTCCTCGCTGATGTTCCCTGATGGTCACTCGTGGTCGGGACCTCCCGAGTGGATGTTGTCCCGGGCGGAAGAACATCCTCAGCGGCCTGGACCTCTGAATCGGGCCACGTCCCACCGGAGTAGGCGGCTCCCGAAGTCCACAGGCGGAGATTCAACTCTGGCGGCCCCCGGCAAAGTGCCCCAGTACTCCGCGATGTTGGGCAGCGCCGCCCGCGTTGGGGGTTCCGCAAACCACAGCTCCGCCGTGTCGATGCAGCAGGCCCAGCGCTCTGGAGCGATCCCAGGTGAAGCATCGCCCGCTCCGCGATGTATTCAGCGCTGCGCCGCCACTGCTGAAGCTCTGGTCCGGTCCCCGGCAGGAAAGGCCGCGCCAATCCAGTTGGCAGGCCGTGAGGAGGGGGGGGCGAGCGTGCATCTCCGATAATAGTCGTGTCCTCGCCAGGAAGTGACTGAAGGACGGTTTGCCCCTTTCCCACATAAAATACTAAAAATAAAACATACTAAAAATAAAAAAAATACAAAGACAAACAGGCTACAGGCGAAGGCATCCATCAACAGCGCCACCAGGTGTCCCCATCAGGGAGAGGAAATGCAGGAATTACTTGAAATGAGAGAAATCAATGTTCATACCGCTGGGTTGTAAGCGTATCCCCACCCAGTTTAATCAGGCGCAAAATCTACAAGGAATCTACCTGTCAACATAATTCAGAGTATCTCAGTCACGATCCAAATCCCAGGTGCTAAGGAATTCGGCCCATCAAGTCTACTCCGCCATTCAATCATGGCTGATCTATCTCTTCCTCCTAACCCCATTCTCCTGCCTTCTCCCCATAACCCCTGACACCTGTACTAATCAAGAATCTATCTATCTCTGCCTTAAATATATCCACTTGACTTGCCCTCCAGAGCCGTCTGTGGCAAAGAATTCCACAGATTCACCACCCTCTGACTAAAGAAATTTCTCCTCATCTCCTTTCTTAAAGGAACATCCTCTAATTTTGAGGCTAGTCCCAGTCACTCCCACTGGTGGAAACATCCTCTCCGCGTCCACTTTATCCAAGCCTTGCACTATCGTAATCTCCTTCTGTTGCATTGAAACATTGATTGAAAGGCATAGGAGTGGTCCTTCCAACAGGGCTGATCAGAACTTGGTATCAGCTTCACTTTCCTAATCAATGCCGTAATCTACAGACAAAAATGCCCCAGTCTCACTATTGTGTCAGAAGAATGGTCCCGACCCGAAACGTCACCCATCCTTTCTCCTCCAGAGATGCTGCCTGACCCGCTGAGTTTGGCCAACACAATGTGCCTGTCTATCCTTGGAAACACCAGCATCTGCAGTTCTTTGTTTCTACATTCAGTCTTGAATTCAGTCAGTTTTCGGTGAATCGACCTCTCAAGGCGAAGAATCTCATAGATTCACCTCCCTCAAGGGAGAGAACTTTCTCCTCCTCTCGCTCTTAAATGGGCACCCCCTTCTTCTGAAACCATGGCCCCTAGGTAGGAGGGGGAATGATATCTTCTCATGAAGGGGGCCTCTGTGAAGCCCCCTCAGAATCGTACCTTTGGAGAAGACCACCTCTCGTGCTTCTAAAATTTGGTGAGAATGGCCCCAAATTCCTCACCATTTCCTCAGACGACCAGCCCTTTAAATCACCAAACTCAACCAGTCAACTATCTCTGAAATGCTTCCATTGCAACTATAACCCCCTTCTTAAGTAAGGACCTTTGAAGATATCTATAATTAAATATAATGTTTTGATCCCCTTCCTCGCCATGGTAGCCTCGCCAGCGGTCTGTCTGTTTTCTTGCCGTTTTTGTTATTTTTAGTGTGTTTTCATAAGTATGTGTTCATGTTCTCTGGTTTGTTTTACGTGGGGCGTGGCGGAGGGGGTCGGGGGAAACTTTCTTTCAATCTCTTACCTTGTCGTACCTTTCCGGATCGTATCTCTGGTCAGTCTGCGGCCTAACACCATGGAGCCTGAGGCCTTGCTCGGGACTGACTTGGAGCCCCTCCGCGGGGACATGGAGTTACCATTGGAGCCTGCGATCCCTTGCCTGGGATCGACGCTCCAGCCACAGCCTGCGGATTTCAACATCGAAGAGCACACAGTCTCGGGTAGAGACTGATGTCGGGAAGCTCCGAAGTCACAGAAGGTTCGACCAGCCCCGACCTGGGGTCCGATCGCCCGGCGCATTGGAGCTGAGATTCCCCCCCGATGCGGGAGCTTTATCGCCCTGACGCTGAGGGCCCGACCGCCAGCTACGGGAGCCAAGATCGTCTCGTCAACAGAAGGCTCGACGACAAAGACCCCCGGGGACAAAGAAGGGAAGAAGATTGAACTTTTTTCCGCCTTCCATCACAGTGAGGAATGTGGAGGAGTCAATGTGGTGGATGTTTATGTTAAAATGTGTTTTGTGTGTCTTGTTGAGGTGGGAGATTGCAACCTTCACGTGGTCCCGCCCTGTTTCGACTAATGCAATCAACTTGACGTTCACAAACGGAAGATCAAATAGAACAAGTTGTCCAACAACTTTAGGCTGTGCACGCCACACGAAAGAAGAAGAAGTGTGTCTTGTTGCTTTTTATTGGTATGACTGTACGGCAAATCAAATTCCTCATATGTTGCAAAACACACTTGGCTAATAAAGCATGATTATGATGATAAGCGTACAGGGGAATATTTTGAAAGACAAAAGAAACCCACACTTGCTGAGGAGAGAAATATCGTTAGCACCAAGTTGGGGAGCTCGATGGAGGTCATACTGTGGAGGTGATACAGTGTGGAAACAGGCCCTTCAGCCCATCCTGCCCACACCCACCAACATGTTCCATCTACACTAGTCCCACCTGCAGGGTGAGGAGGGAAAGTGTAGTAAAACAATGTACCTATACCTTTATATAATATTGTTCCAGCAGGATTCTTGGCACGATTCTATTTAATAGTGCAAATGCATTACCTTTGTGGAAATTACACTAATACCTTGAGGTACGTCCAATATACCCACCAGGTGTACCTGCATGGACTCAATATTGTGATATTACCCTTTCATTGTCTTCGGCTAGATTACATTTTCAAATAGCTTTAAGTTGGCATTTGACACCAAAAGTTCTCGTTTATTACGCTTGTGTTCTGCCAGTCCGGTGCTCTCTAGGAGTTTGTGCAGTTCCTTCTTTGGCAATGGCCAACATTTCTGCTAATATATTATTTGTGGGGAACACAACGTGTCTGCAACAGGGGGTGTGTTTTGGAAAATCATGACTTGTCTTTGCAGCACAGCGGATTATTAGCTCCTAACTGTACGTCTGTAGATTCCTTGAGGTCTGTTTTAATTAATCCTCAACCAGAGAAGAAAGTTGAAACACATGTTAACAACACAACCATGGACTTGTTTAAAATGGCACAGTGGTAGGGTTGCTGCCTTATAGTGCCAGAGATCCTGGTTCAATCCTGACACCTCGGGTGCTGTTTGTATGGAGTATGTCATCCGTGTGACTATTTGGGTACTCTGATTTCCTCCCACATCCCAAAGATGACAGGCTTGTCTGAAGAAAGGTCTCGACCCGAAACGTCAACCATTCCTATATTCCAGAGATGCTGCCTTAGTTACTCCAGCTTTTTTGTGTCTTTCTTCAGTTTAAACCAGCATCTGATTGATAAAAATACTTCCTACACAGGTTTGTAGGTTAATTAGCTTCTGTGAATTGTCCCCAGTGCAGGGGCCACGGAACGCTTTTGAAAGTGGGGAGGGGGGGGTGGCTGAGCGATCACTGATCACCGGCCTCGGGGGTACCCGGTGAGGGAGCGGAGCGGGCCGATGGTAAGGGAGGGAGCCACAATTATTATATTTTGTTGTTGCTCGACCTCCAAAAACTGGGGGGAATTTTTGTAAATGTTTTATAATTTCAGCTGCTATTTTTTTTTCTCTCCCTCTCATTTTCACTTTCTCTCTCTCTTTCTCTCGGGACCATCTCTCTCTAATAATAATAACAATACATTTTATTTATAGGGCGCCTTTCTGGACTCTCAAGGACACCTTACAATTAGCACAAGCATGAAAAAACCCAACATATACAGCAACGATACACAATTGGGAGAGAGAACAGCAGTGGCAGCCACAATCGAGCCAGCGCTCACTCTCGCCTCCAGCAGCCATGTTATCCGAGCCATTTGCAGCACACCAATAAAAATAAAACACAACACTAAAGAATTTAACGTAAAACAACCCCCAATGGTTCCCACTGTGGTGGAAGGCACAAAATCTGGCCAGTCCTCCTCCATTTTCCCCGTGGTCGGGACCGCAACCCTCCGCAGCCGACGCTGCAGGCGTCCAGATGAACAGACAGGTTAAAGTCCAGGTAAGTCCAGTCGGCTCTTCCCCACCGGAGACCGCGGCTTTAGGTTGGTGTAGGCGCAGGCCGGCCGGCGAAGATTTAAAGTTCCAGCCACGCCGCAGCCAGAAGCACCGCAGGGCCGGCGGTCAGAGCTCCCCTCCAGGGGTCCCCGGTGAGGGACCCCGCTCCTGATGGTAAGTCCACGCCCGACCCGCGGTAGACGTTGGCCACGGGCCGGCAGTGGTGGATTCTTCTTCTCCCGGGTCCCCACACGAGGTACCCCAGGCCCGGGACGTCATGCCAGTTGGAGCTCTGCAGACCGCGACTTCAGGCTACCGGCTGCCGCGGGCCGGAGAAACAGAGCGCTCCCCTCCGACGGGCCCCAGCGAGGGCTCACCCGCTCCACGCCGAGAGTCCACGCTGCGCCCGCCGCTGAAGCCCCGGGCGCGTCTCCGGGAAAGGCCGCGCCGATCCTTGCTGTTAAGCCACGGGGAAGGCGACATGGAAAAAGTCGCCTCTCCGTGGAGGAGGCGACCAAAACGGTTTCCCCCTTACCCCCCCACACAGGACACACAAAGACCATTAAAAACATACTTTAAAACATACTAAAAAAATTAAAAAAGTTGAAAAATACGGACATGCTGCTGACAGGGCGCCGGCTTGCAGCGCCCCCCCCCGTGGCTCTCTCGCTCTCTCTTCCCCTCCCCCCCCCCCCCCGCTCGGCGGCTAATCGCACCACTTCATTCACTGCCCCATATCTCGACTGTGAACCTCGCTGTGATTGAGTGGCCATTGAGCGGAGGGAGGGATGGTTTCAGGGGGGGGGGGGGGGGGGGGAGGGGCAGTCGGTTTCCACCATGGCTGGTCGTGGGTTTGCCGCGCTCACTGTGCGCTTGTTCTGAGATTCTGGATGGCGGAGGTCCTCAGAAGAGGGGTGGGAGATTGCAACCTTCACGTGGTCCGCCCTGTTTCGGCAAATGCAATCAACCCAGCTTGCACAATCAAATAAGATCAAATAGAACAGGTTGTCCGACAACTTTAGGCTGTGCACGCCATACGCAAGCAGAAGAAGAAGAAGGTCCTCAGAAGAAGAGAAAAATACGCCTGTCGGCCGGATAATTTTGGATTATGAAGCATGTCTCGCCAAAAAAAAAAATGGAGGGGCTGCAGCCCCCCCAGCCTCCCCCCCCCCCCTGGTTCCCCCATGCAGTGTATAGGATTGTTGGTCAGCACAGACTCGGTGGGCCGAAGGGCCTGTTTCCACGCTGTATCTCTCCAAACTTTCAGTACGAAATGATGCTCAAATTTGAACCCATTTTGAAACACTACAAATTATCGGATATATGGGAATATCTGAATCAAAGTTAAAAATATATCAGTTGTCTTTGTAGTTTTGGTACATGACAAAATTTACAAGTTGAGCTGGCAGCAGCTAACTGACTAAAAAAATGAAAGAAATCTAGCTCCATTAGGATTGTTTTAGATTGCATTTTAAAAGTAACGTGCTTAAATTGGATGGAGGTCCTTGAACATTTAAACATAAAATTGTAATTAACATAATTAGCACAGGAAAGTAATTGATAGTGATTATTGAGATTTTCAACTTTGCTTAAAAAGCATATTAGTAATAACCTCAAGTTGTGAATTAAAATTCTACGAAAGTATGTTGAGGAGTGAAATCCAACTGGCACTCCAAAGCAGTGTTGAGGCAACGTTTAACACTGCATCAGTTTTCACAGTGTTTGGTTTTGATTAGCGTACATTGATATCTTCAGACGCTCTGTGTACAAAGGAGCTGCAGATGCTGATTTAAATCGAAGATAGACACAAAATGCTGGAGTAACTCAGCGGGACATGTATGAAGTAGTGAAACTACAAGCCGTTCAACTTCATATAAAGTTTAATACCCATATAAAAGTCAGAGACGACACGAAAGCCTCCCTGTAGTTTTACATCCTTATCAAAACTGAGTGCCTTGCCCAGCTAACCCCATACCACAAGATGGCATTGTGAAAACCCAGCATGGATCATGGATTGGGTCAGCAATATAGTAAAACCGGGCATGGATCAGATCAGTAAAGGGCCTGTCCCACCAGCATGCAACTCCATGCGATGAGCGCGATCTAACGTGGTCGCTTGAGCCGTCCGGCGTCGTGGGGCCGGTCCCACTTCGATCGCCGGAGCCGTGCGGAATTGTGCGGAGTTCGTCCCGACATCGCGCGGGGCTCCGAAAAACTGACTGTGTTCAAAAATTCCGCGCGGCAACGGCTTGTCGGCTCGCAGTCGCCTTGACGCATTACACACCGCCTCGAAGTCGTGCCTCCGTGACCCTCTCTGTAGGTGCCTCCATGACCCTCTCTGTGTGTGGCTCCGTGGCCCTCTGTGTGTGTGCCTCTGTGCCCCTCTCTGTGTGCCCCTCTCTGTCCTGGCGAACTTACCTTTAAGACTTCGCTCCAAGTTAGCCTCACTTTGCGCCGCGTTGCGCCACTCACCCGACCTCCGCGCGGCCCTCGCTGCCGGTTTGGTCGCGCTTGCCGCATGCAGGCGCATGCTGTTGGGAACGGCTCTGTACAGGGGATCACCCGACCTCCGCGCGGCCCCCGCTTCTAGTTTGATCGCGCTCATCGCATGGAGTCGGATGCTGGTAGGACAGGCCCTTAATATAGTGATTAATCTATAGCACAGGCAGCATCTCTGGAGAGAAAGAATGGGTGATGTTTCAGGTCGAGATCATTCTTCAGACTGAAGCAAGGCCTCGACCTGAAACGTCACCCATTCCTTCTCTCCAGAGATGCTGCCTGTCCCGCTGAGTTACTCCAGCATTTTTTGTCTATCTTCAGATGCTCTCTCAGACAGACAGAATAATATTCTGAAGAGGACAGGGAGTCAAACCAGTAGTAATTGCCAAAGAATATCCTTCAATCAACATCACTATTATGTTCTCCTCAATATCATAATCATAAGCTCATAAGTTCTAGCAACAGAATTAGGTCATTCGGCCCATCACTCCACCGTTCAATCATGGCTGATCAATCTTTCCCTCACAACCCCATTCTCCTGCCTTCTCTCCATAAACCCCGTCATCCTTCCTCATCATGAATCTTTCCATCCCATTGACTTGGTCCCCACAACCATCTGTGGCAATGAATTCCACAGTTTCACCACTCTCTGACTAAAACAAATCCTCCTCATCTCCTTTCTAAAGAGTCCTTTTATTCTATGGCCTCTGGTCTTAGACTCTCCCACTAGTGGAAACATCCTCTGATTTAACTTGTAGGGCAAGGACATTTGCTGCAGCATTTCCTAAACTAAAGCGTGCTATGTAAGGATCTTTGAAACACTGTGGAGAATTACATAAATGTAGGTTTCTTCATACTTGTACTTTAAATTAATTTTAATTGATTGCTAATCAAGCATCATTCCTGTCCAGATATTTTCGTGGTATGAAATTGGTAGGACAGGCCCTTAATAATGGCAAGAAATTGTCCTTTGGTCAACAATTATAATATGTCTCAACAGATACCATATGCGCACATATAAAATAAGTGAAAATTGCTTTAAATCTGAAAGTAACTAGCAAATGTGATTTGTTATGCAAGAATGATTGTGTTAACAATAGAAGATGAATCTGTATCAGCACATTTGTCTCAACTCTGACAAGTAATTGAAAGCAATTTAATTTTGTATAATTATTTTTATTACTAATTTTACTGTGAATAAAAAGTCAATGCCATGTGGCGTAATCTCTTAACTGTAACCCATGGACAGTGGATGATTATGTTTGATCACGGGATCATGGATGCCTATGTTTGATCACGGGATGGGCCAAACGAGAATTGCCCCTCTACAAATGAAATTTACTGTTATTATAATATTTCCAAATCTTCTTTACATTCACTAAGAAATCACTTTCATCAGTACTCATACCCTACAATACAATACGATACGGTTTTATTCGTCACATTTGCACATAAAGTGCAAGTGAAATGAATTTGCCAGCGGCGGTACAATGAGAAAGAACACACAAAAACCCAATAAAAATTTAACACAAACATCCACCGCAGCATTCATCACTGTGGTGGAAGGCACAACATTTGGCCAGTCCTCCTCCATTTTCCCCCGTGGTCGGGACCTCCATCCTCCGCAGCCGTCGTTGCGGGCGTCCAGATGTGCAGACAGGTAAAAGTCCAGATAAGTCCTGAATCGTTGCCTCCCCACTGGAGAGTGGGCTTCAGGCTTGTGTAGGCCGCAGGCCGGCGATCGGAGATTTAAAGTTGCCGCCGCAGCCAGAAGCACCGCAGACCGCAGGGCCGGTGCAATGGAGCTCCTCTACAGGGATCCCTGGCGAGGGACATCGCTACTAATGGTAAATAAGTCTCCGCCATGCCCGCGGTAGAAGTAGGCCGCGGGCCGCCATTCGGAGCTTCTTCTTCCCACCGGGTCCCCCACGAGGGATCCCAGGCTGTGGACCCCATGCCAGCTGGAGCTCTGCAGACCGCGGCTTCAGGCTGCCGGCTACCGCGGGCCAGTTGAGGAAAACAGTGCAAGGTTTTGTATTGATCATCTGGTTTTAACCATATAACCATATAACAATTACAGCACGGAAACAGGCCTTCTCGGCCCTTCCAGTCCGTGCCGACCATTTATTTTCCCCTAGTCCCATCTACCTGCACTCAGACCATACCTCTCCATTCCCTTCCCGTCCATATACCTATCCACTTTACTTTTAAATGTTAAAATCGATCCTGCCTCCACCACTTCTGTTGGAATATCATTCCACACAGCCACCACTCTGAGTAAAGAAGATACCCTCATGTTACCCCTAAACTTCTGTCCCTTAATTCTCATGTCATGCCCTCTTGTTTGAATCTTCCCTACCCTCAATGGGAAAAGCTTATTCACGTCAACTCTGTCTATCCCTTTCATCATTTTAAAGACCTCAATCAAGTCCCCCTTAACCTTCTGCGCTCCAAAGAATAAAGACCTAACTTGTTCAACCTTTCTCTGTAACTTAGTTGCTGGAACCCAGGCAACATTCTAGTAAATCTCCTCTGTACTCTCTCTATTTTGTTGACATCCTTCCTATAATTAGGCAACCAAAATTGTACACCATACTCCAGAATTGGTCTTACCAATGCCTTGTACAATTTTAACATTACTTCCCTACTCCTATATTCAATGCTCTGATTTATAAAGGCCTGCACACCAAAAGCTTTCTTTACCACCCTATCTACATGCGATTCCACCTTCAGGGAACTATGCACAGTTATTCCTAGATTCCTCTGTTCCACAGCATTCCTCAATTCCCTACCATTTTGAAATCCTTAGTTCCATTTCCTTTTACATCAATCACCACTGTAGTTAATGTTTAAGAAAGAACTGCAGATGCTGGAAAAATTGAAGGTAGACAAAAATGCTGGAGAAACTCAGCGGGCGAGGCAGCATCTATGGAGTGAAGGAATAGGTGACGTTTCGGGTTGATCTAAAGAAGGGTCTCGTCCCGAAACGTCACCTATTCCTTCGCTCCATAGACGCTGCCTCACCCGCTGAGTTCCTCCAGCATTTTTGTCTACCACTGTGGTTACATCCTCTACAATTCCTCAAAGTAACCCATCATCAGATCCAGGGAATTAACTGGCTTTTATTGTAATTTAGTTTTCATCACATATTCACCTTGCTGATCTTAATTATCTTCCCTTTCCTCTCTTAATCTGACAACAGATATAAAAATATTGGATTCATATCTTTCTATTCTCTTTCACATACGCTGGTGACATTCTGAAAGACACCTGCGATTATCCTCATTACTCTCTTTTCATGTTAGTGCAGCATCTCTTTTTATCCATCATACACTCCTGACACATGCATAATCCAAGCAGGCGTATCACACACCCACCCAGAACACCAAGATTTAATTGCAGATGGAAATTGAGGTACTAGTAATTAATTGTTGAACCAACCTGGATGTATTGCTTAAAATCCAGCTAAAGTTATGGAATTATTAACATATACTAGAACAAATGAGCAACATTCCACCTGATTTTTGTTCAGCATGGACAGAGTTGGATAGTCATCGAGTGATGCACTGTGGAAACAGGCCCTTCGGCCCATCCACACTAGTCCCACCTGCCTGTGTTTGGCCCATATCCCTCTAAACTATCCTGGGAGAGTGGGATGGGGGTAGGGGATAAAATAATAGAAGAGTGGTGTCCAGCAGGAATACATAACATTGTGTATTGCACCTCAAAAGAAATGGGGCACTAAACTGTTTGAAATTATGCCAACAAAATTACGAGAAAGATTCGAGAAACCTTTCCCTGAAAATAATCTGAAACGATATATTGAGGATAAAAATCAATTGTTTTTCCACATGGAGAGTATCTTTGAGCATTACAATTTTTTTTGTATTTGATAGCAAGACTTGCTATCAAATAAAAAACAGCCATTACCTTCTCTGACATTTCAATAATGCAACACCTCTGAAATGAATTCAAGCCCCAGTTTACTTGCCTGAAGAAATACAAGACTCAAAGGGCGGCACAGTGGCACAGCGGTAGAGTTGCTGCCTTACAGCGCCCGAGACCCGGGTTCGATCCCAATTACGGGTGCTGTCAGTATGGAGTTTGCATGTTCTCCCCGTGACCTGCGTGTGTTTTCTCCGAGATCTTCGGTTTCCTCCCGCTCTCCAAAGATGTACAGGTATGTAGGTTAATTGGCTTGGTATAAATATAAAAAAATCTGTCCCCAGTGTATGTAGGATAGTGTTAATGTGCGGGGATCACTGGTTGGCGAGGACCCGGTGAGTCAAAGGGCCTGTTTCCGCGCTGTATCTCCAAACTAAACCTAAAAGAACAAATTAGCTGTTGGAATCTCACAGGTCTTATTTGAAATTTGTTCATGGATTTTGCCTAATTGGACAGATTTAAGAAGCGAGTCTATAAACATGGTATTCCAGAGAAAGTAAATATGAAAATAAGTAAAATCATGTACTTTAGACATACAGTGCGGAAACAGGCCCTTCCGCCCACTGAGTTAGCGCTGTCCAGCAATCATCCCATACGTTAGGGACAATTTACAATTTTACCCAAGCCAATTAACTTACAAACCTGCATGTCTTTGGCGTGTGGGAGGAAACTGGAGCAACCGGAGATAACCCATGCAGCCACAGGGAGAATCTGTACAGACATCACTTGTAGTCAGTATATATTTGTCAGAGCGAGGGCCTGCTGGTGCCAGCTCATCGCAGCCAATTTAATTATCATTCACATGAAATGACACCCATCTCTCCAGAGATGCTGCCTGTCTTGCTGAGTTACTCCAGCACTTTGTGTCTATATTGGTAGAGTAGGTCGCTGGAGCCCTACAGCAGTTAGATGGATCGCTGCTCGAAGAGGCCAAGTGTGTGGATCGGATGTGGCCTGCAGTGGCACGGAGTGGCATAGAAATATAGAAAATTAGGCTAAGTGGGACCCATTGGGTCCCATGTTCACACGGGAGGGCTGGTCCCCCGACGTAATATTCCACCTCTCCACCAATTCCAATATTGGTGGCCAGTGGGGGGGCTTTCTGGAGCGCTGGTATGGGTTCTTGGAGTAGCAGCTCAGTCCCTCAAGCCTGATGTGCTGGCAGCTCACTCACGGCTGGTGGGCTGGCAGTTAACTCATGGCTATTCCTTGAAATTCCATTTCAAGCAGGGTGCAAGGCCACCAAATTCAAATCCATTTTCCTACCATTTCAAGCAGGGTGCAAGGCCACCAAATTCAAGTGTAGTTTCTTACCACTTCGAGCAGGGTGCAAGGCCACCAAATTCAAGTGCAGTTTCCTACCACTTCAAGCAGGGTGCAAGGCCACCGAATTCAAGAACAGTTTCCTACCACTTCAAGCAGGGTGCAAGGCCACCAAATTCAAATGCAGTTTCATACCATTTCATACAGGGTGCAAGGCCACCACATTCAAATGCAGTTTCATACCATTTTAAGCAGGGTGAAACCACCATAAAACCACACAAAACACCAAACTCACAGTTCAGTAGACATTCAGTGTGTTCAGTTGATTCACAGCTCAGACAGAGTCGTGACCGCTCCCTCCCCATCATGCAGAGACTGAGCCACACCCACACTTCCCGGTTTTATAATCACTCCCCCCTCCCACCGGAAAAGGTGTGGCCTTCATGGCATGATTGACAGGAGAGAGATTCTCAACATTTTTTAAACACTAATAACACTTTTATTTTTCATTGATGGGAAGAATCCTCTGCACTTGATGAGCGGAGGGGGACTGAGTAAGATGGCCGAAAATCACAGCCGTAAGAGGTAGCGTTTCATCTAAAATCAATATACAGTGCAAACAGGAAGTTGTCAAGTTTAGACCGCCAACCATTTGCAGTGCTTTTACTTCAACACAAAACCCCCAACTAACCATTTGCAGTGCTTTTACTTCAACCCAAAACCCCCAAACAACCATTTGCAGTGCTTTTACACCAACCCAAAGCCGCCAACCAACCAAGTAGTACACAAAATGATGTGGAGAAAAAATACAACATATTTTCATGGATGTTTTAAACATCATATCAAGTGCAAGACAGGCTGGCACAGCAGTAGAGTTGCTGCCTTACAGTGCCAAAGACTATGGGTGTGGTCTGCACATAGTTTGTGTGTTCTCCCCGTTACCTGTGTGGGTTTTCTCCAGGTGCTCTGGTTTCCTCCCATACTCCAAAGATGTACAGGTTTGTAGGTTAATTGGCTTTGTATTATTGTAAATTGTCCCCAGTGTGTCTAGGATAGTGTTAGTGTGTGGGAGACACTGGTCGGAGCTGCAGGGCCCGTTTCCGCACTGAAGGGCCTCTATATCTAAACTAAACAAAAATGGGCATTTTCATAAGCGAGAAGCTGAAATATAAACAAACTTTAAAATCAATTGGGTCAGATCTTGTTGGTCCAGTGCCTGAT
Source organism: Raja brachyura (assembly GCA_963514005.1). Next base: position 6,193,408 of record OY740788.1, on the reverse strand, counting down.
TTAAATCACTGCAGGGACTATTGCACAATTTCTTCAAGACGAAGCTGAAGATGTTGATGAAAGGCGCATGTGTAGACAAGAGAGGAGCTTGCCAGCTGCATGGAAGACGGAGATGTGTGCTGCGTCAATCATCGTGCCCGTCAGAAACCAGCACCACTGCATCGCTAATGTTTTCAACGATTTAATAAAAATAATAATAATAAACTATCGCAACCTTTAAGAAATGTTTGGACAGGTACATGGAAAGGATAGGTTTAGTGGGATATGGGCCAAACGCAGGCAGGCTGGACAAGTGGACAATGGTACATATTGGTCGGCGTGGGCAAGTACGGCTGAAGAGCCTGTTTCCACACTGTATGACTCTATGACACTGCACATGGTTCCCCCTGTATATGTTTACCTGAAGCTGATGCAGAAGGTCTAGAGAAGGCAGGTACGGGATACGGGATACTGAGTTGGATGATCAGCCATGATCATATTGAATGGCGGTGCAGGCTCGAAGGGCCGAATGGCCTACTCCTGCACCTAATTTCTATGTTTCTATGTTTCTATGTCTAACTTGCTGACCTCACCATGTTCTTTATTCAATAACTGTGGTTTGGATGGCAGCATGATCTGTGGCGTTGTTTGTAACCCAAAATGCCCCTGGAAACCTGTGACATTGGGAAAAGCCTCACACCTCAGAATAAGATGTATAGGAAGGAACTGATAAGACACAAAATGCTCGAGTAATTCAGCGAGACAGGCAGCATCTCTGGAGAGAAGGAATGGATGACGTTTCGGGTTAAGACGTTTCAGCGACTGAAGAAGGGTCTCGACCCGAAACGTCACCCATTCCTTCTCTCCAGAGATGCTGCCTGTCCCGCTGAGTTACTCCAGCGTTTTGTGCATAAGGTATTTACTGAAGTGGAGAGAGCACTTTAAAATATCGCTGACATTATGGTTAAAACCTCTTAAGATTACATTATTTCGTAATCCACTGTAAGTCTTTACTGAAATCCTTATCATGGTCCCATGGTCGACTTCAGTCTAGATATGGATGCAATGGATAGATATAAAATCTCTACAAGGTGACTCCATTTCATGGGGAGCACAGAGGTGCAACTAACCTCCAGACTTGGAATGTCTGGGACTCTGCAAGCAAGTCTATAATTTTACTTCAGAGTCACGTGAGTGACTATGTGAACACCCCGCCAGCACGCATGCGCGACATATCGTCGAAAGCTTTGCGAAGTGACAGACAGGAGGAGTGCCGCTCCTCCAGCGTAAGTTTAAAAACAGCCCGCAGGTAAGTATTTACCAGTCTGAAGTTGTTTGTTGGCTCTGTGTGCTGTTGTTTTTCAGAGCGCACCATGGAGTCCAGAAAGTCAAGAAGAGCCACTGCTAAAGTTGTTGCTGAGGAAGGAGGCAGCCAGTGGCGTCCGAGTTCTCCTGAGCTGCTGGTTCAAACCGCAGCCCCCGACTTCACGCCACTACAGGCCACAGGTGCTTCTGGGGCTGGCGGCAAAACCACCCAGAAGTCGGGCAGGTCCGCTGACTCGGCTGAGTCCGAACTGGAGGACACCTCGCTGGCGGGAAGCGACGGCGGTCGACTGTCCCGCATGGAGCGGATGGTGGAGCAATTGCTCCAACGTGACTATCTAAATTATCTAAATGGTGGCCGATTAGGAAAAGGGAAGATGCAGCGCGACCTGGGTGTCATGGTACACCAGTCATTGAAAGTAGGCATGCAGGTGCAGCAGGCAGTGAAGAAAGCGAATGGTATGTTAGCTTTCATAGCAAAAGGATTTGAGTACAGGAGCAGGGAGGTTCTACTTCAGTTGTATAGGGTCTTGGTGAGACCACACCTGGAGTATTGGGTACAGTTCTGGTCTCCAAATCTGAGGAAGGACATTACTCCATAGAGGGAGTGCAGAGAAGGTTCACCAGACTGATTCCTGGGATGTCAGGACTGTCTTATGAACAAAGACTGCATAGACTCGGTTTATACTCTCTAGAATTTAGGAGATTGAGAGGCGATCTTATAGAAACTTACAAAATTCTTAAGGGGTTGGACAGGCTAGATGCAGGAAGATTGTTCCCGATGTTGGGGAGGTCCAGGACAAGGGGTCACAGCTTAAGGATAAGGGGGAAATCCTTTAGGACCGAGATGAGAAGGACTTTTTTCACACAGAGAGTGGTGGGTCTCTGGAACTCTCTGCCACAGAGGGTAATTGAGGCCAGTTCATTGGCTATATTTAAGAGGGGGTTAGATGTGGCCCTTGTGGCTAAGGGGATCAGAGGGTATGGAGAGAAGGCAGGTACGGGATACTGAGTTGAATGATCAGCCATGATCATATTGAATGGCGGTGCAGGCTCGAAGGGCCGAATGGCCTACTCCTGCACCTAATTTCATGTTTCTATGTGACCTGCTACAGCAGGGGCAGAGTCACAGTGGGTCTCCTAGCAGACCCACGGCAGCATCCTTTTCAGGACTGCCAAATGCCTCACCCTCTTCGCAGGGGAGCATTAAGAGTCCGAGCTGGGCTGACCCTGAAGATGGGGGCATGGCTGAAGATACGACAATGCTAGGGGTGCCAGAAGAGGAGCTTTTGGGTATGGTCACTAAGTTTGCATTGCCTACCCAAAAAGGGCTGCCGCTACATCCTAAGTTGGCAGCCAGTATAAATTACATGGTGACAAACCAACTACAAGAGCAAACCATCAATGACACGGCAGCAAAGTACCTAGCTCCGGAGAATTGCATCTCCCTCAATGTGCCTGCTGTTAACAACCCCATTTGGGTAACATGAGCCCTGGGATAAGGAGCCAAGAAGTCAAACTCCAAAAGATCCTTGAACTACTGGCTGCTGGGATTACGGCTGTTGCCAGAACAGTGGATGGAGTTGATATGCCGGAGGAGCTGCAGGACACGCTAGCTCTCTTATGTAACACTCAATATGAGATCAACAGTTACAGGAAGAGCGTCATCCGGCCTGCACTCAACCCCAAGTTCGCGGGGTTGTGCAGACCCAGCAGTGCACAGCCGCCAACATTGCTATTTGGGGACAACCTGCCGAAACAGGTCAAAGACCTCGACGAGGAGGCAAAAGCAATTGGCATGATTAAGATGCCGGCTGCCAAGTCCTCATATCAGCGGCGGCAGCACCCCATTGCATCCACCAGCAGACAACGCTACGGCGATAGACCACCTGCTGGTGAAAACCCGAAGGCCGGACAACCTGCTCAACGGTCTTTTTTTGACCATGGCCCAGCACGGCCTTCTTGGAAGATGCGCCAACCCCACACCACAGCGCCTCCACACCACAAGAAACAAGGACAGAGGCAACCAACGCAGCACTGCCCGGTAACCATGGAGGTAGGTGGGTTTGGTTGCCTCACGAACATCGCATGTTTAGACTCCTCACGGGTTGGTGGACGGTTGCACTTGTTTCGGGATGCATGGAGCACTTTAACTTCTGATCCTTTCATACTGGAAAGTATTCAGGGATATAAAATTAAATTTGTTCACAAGCTCCTTTCCCCATTCAGCATACACCTAGTTGGAAGTTTGTACTTTCACAGAAAGAAAAGACAGAAGGTCATGCTGAACTCTTAAGACTAAATTCAAAAGGGGTAATTGAGAAAACAAAAAACAAAAACAAAAAAAATGCGGAATGCCGCATCATCATAGATCTGACTGAACTTAATACTTTCGTGCAGTATGCCCATTATGGAATCCTTTGTCACGGCCAAACAACTAATTTCCAATAGGTACTTCATGGCTTGCATCGATCCAAAGGATGCATACTATTCAGTACCAATCGTCAAGGATCATCGCAGATATTTGAAATTTGTCTGGATGGGGCAGCTCTGGCAGTACAAAGAACTACCTAATGGATTGTCATCAGCGCCCAGACTGTTTACCAAATTATTAAAACCAGCTTTAGCGTGTCTCAGGAAACAAAAACCTCGATGATATTTTAATTGTGGGAAAAACTTTGGAGTTGGCCAAACTGGCCGTCTCAGCCACCGAGCACCTATTTCAAAAGCTGGGATTTATCATCCATCCAGATAAATAAAAATTGATGCCTTCTACTACTATGGACTATTTGGGGTTCACAATTGACTCTGCTCATATGTCTGTCACTTTGCCACCAAACAAAGCGTCAGACTTGATAGCAGCATGCAACAGCCTTACTGGCATCAGGAAACCATCTATTCGGCAAGTTGCCAGAGTGATTGGGAAGTTAGTGGCTGCCTTTCCAGCCACACAATTTGGCCCACTACATTACCAAAACCTACCAAGGGCAAAAATAGCAGCACTCAAGCACCATGCGGGCCATTTTGACAGGCCAATGCAATTACCAGGGAAAGCGAAATTAGAATTACAATGGTGGATAGACAATGCACGACATTGCTCTAACCCCATCGCTATCATAAATATCTCGGTTATACTACAAACTGATGCCAGTGCAAAAGGTTGGGGAGCAACCAATACCACCTCCAGTTGTGGTAGATGGAGTGCACATGAATCAACTCTACTTCCGGCACTAGGAATTAATTATCTAGAAATGCTGGGAGCATTTCATGGACTCCGGGCTTACTGTTCGGACATGCACCATCTGCACATACATTTACAATACCACTGTGGTGGCTTATATCAATCATATGGGTGGAATAAAGTCGATATCCTGTGACGAATTGGTCAATACAATCTGGCACTGGTGCCTAGAAAGGAACATTTGGATAACAGCCACTTACCTTCCAGGTAGGCTAAATACTGTTGCGGACACCAGGTCATGCAAATTTAATGACAACACTGAATGGTTGTTGGTAATGAAAGGCGTTTGCCGACATTGTAGATCGGTATGGAACACCAGATATCGACGTTTTTGCATCCAGACTCAATCACCAAATATCAACATATGTTGCATGGGAACCAGACCCTGGGGCAGTAGCGATGGACGCTTTCTCGCTACACTGGGGGGATTTTTTTTCCTATGCATTTCCCCCCTTCTGCCTCATCAGGCGGGTCTTGCAAAACATTAAACAAGACTCCGCATCGGGTATTCTGGTTGCTCCCGACTGACCTACTCAACCATGGTTCCCTGTGGTACTAGACATGGCCACAGAACCTTGCATCCCAATACCTCACTTACGTGAAGAAATGGGAGATATTCTGCTCAAAAACGAACACCACATATGACACAGCCACCATCACGGAAGTGCTGGCATTCCTGGCAAGCCTTCATTTCGATGAGGGTTTGAGCTATAGTACCATCAACTGTGCCAGGAGTGCCCTATCCAACTATCTCGGGCGAGGCTGCGATCACCTTACAGTGGGCTCTCACCGTTTGGTGTCAAAATAAATGAGGGGAATATTTAATTCAAATCCCTCAGGCCCAGATATTCCCAGACTTGGGATATCAGCATTGTATTAACCATGCTCCGAGGGTGGGCAACAATAGCGGGTCTTTCATTGGATAAAATGACCTACAAAATGGTCATGCTGATGGCACTCGTAACGGCACAACGGGTCCAGTCCCTACATAAGCTAAGGATGGACGCCATGAATATATCCAAAAGCAAGGTAACTTGCTTTATACAGGGGTGACTCAAGCAAGATAGGCCTGGTTCATCTGGCCAAAAATTGGATTTCCTGGCCTATCCCGTAGATTGCCGTCTATGTATCATGACCCACCTTTTACGCTACATAGAGGTCACTAAGAGTCTCAGGGGCACGGAGAGGGCTTTGCTCATTAGCCACAAACGCCCTCATCATAGAGTCACAGTGCAAACCATTTCCAGACGGTTAAGGGTGGTATTGGATGCAGCGGAGGTGGACACTAACGTATTTAAATCTCACTCCACTAGGGCTGCATCCACATCAGCGGCAAAGATGGAAGTTCCAATGGACCACATCCTTGCAACAACGGGTTGGAGCAATGAAAAAACCTTTCAGCGGTTTTACAATAAATCCGTGGCCGCACCTGAGACGTTAGCGGAAAAAATATTAAGTTCTGTTTTATAATTTCCCCAATGTAGGGGCATTATTGTTTGGTATTGTGGAATAAAAACCTTTTTGTTTTTCAGCACAATTTCATGTCTGAAATATGTTAACATACTCCTCCATTTCTCGTAATGGCAGTGTGTGAGCATGGACTCATTCCAGGGCATGAAATCACAGAGCTTTGAAATCTTCACGTAGTCACTCACGAGACTCCAAAGTAAAATAGTACGATTAAATGAGAACTTACCAGTTCGAAGTTTGATCTTTATTTTATGAGGAGTTACGATGAGGGATTACATGCCCTCCGCTCCCAAACCCTCTATTATAAAGGTCAACTGGTATGCTAGTTCTCTTATCTTACTATGTTAGTCAACTCTTGTATCTGTGATTTCAGACCGCTGCATTGAAGAATGTCGCACATGCGTGCTGGGGGGGGGGTCTTCACGTAATCCCTCATTGTAACTCCTCATAAAATAAAGATCAAACTTCAAACTGGTAAGTTCTCCTTTAATCTTACTATTAATTGGCATTGTATGGATGTGTGTCAGGTCCAGACACACATTTACGAGGATGATGCCAGGACTAGACGGCATAAGTTGTAGGGAGAGGTTGGTCAGGCTAGGACTTTATTCCTTGGAGCGCAGGAGGATGAGGGATGATCTTATGGAGGTGTGTAAGATCATGATAAGATCAGACAAGGTAAATGCAGTCTTTTACCCAGAGTAGAAGAATCAAGAACCAGAGGACTTAGGTTTAAGGTAAGGGGTAAAGATTTAATAGGAACCTGAGGGGCAACTTTTTAATATGGAACAGGCTGTCAACGGAGGTGGTTGAGGCAGGTGCTATCACGTTTACGAAGCATTTCAACAGGACGTAGATAAAAAAGGTTTGGAGGGATTTGGGCGAAACGCAGGCAGGTGGGACGTGTAGATGGGGCATGTTGGTTGGCATGGGCAAGTTGGGCTGAAGGCAGCATCTTTGGAGAAATGGAATAGGTGGCGTTTTTGGCCGGCACCCTTTATCAGGCAGTCTCAAATCGAAACGTCACCTATTCCTTTTCACCGGAGATGCTGCCTGACCCGCTGAGTTTCTCCAGCATTTTGCGTCTATCTTGGGTATAAACCAGGATCCTCTGTTCCTTCTTACACAAGTTTGAGAACTTCTTTGTTAAAGCACAAGTGTGCTGAAATGCTGCAGTTATGCCCCTGTCCCACTTAGGCAATTTTTTTAGGCGACTAGCCTGTCGCCACATGGTCGCTGCGGTGTCGCCTGTAGGGCCATGAGTAGTCTCCTCAGTCGCCCACAGAATTGTAGCATTTTTCTGGTCGCCACTGGATTTTGAAATGTTCAAAGCTTTCCGGCGACAGTTGGCTTGATGCCAATGAGCGTAGCTGGACTTCTCCTGACGTAGGTGCTGTCGTAGGTTGTTGCCAGGTGACGTAGGTTATTCGCCAGGTGCTGACTTTGGTGAATTCCATTAGCGACTACCTACGTCAACAGGTACCGTTGACTGAATTGTCATAAGTTGTCGCCAACAGGGTCATAGGTGCGGTCGTAGGTGGACGTCCTAATGGGTCGCCGGTTGTCGGTAGCTTGCCTTAGCTTGACGTTGCCTAGGTCGTAGGTTGTTGTAGACATTGTTGTGGACATTGTCATGGGGGGGGGGGGGGGGGGGAGTCCAGTCGCCGGTTTTTCGGCGACCTGCTACGACTATGACAGTCGCCGATTAGAAATCGCCTAAATGGGACAGGCTGATTACTGTTAGCTTCATTGTAAAAACTGACCTGAACGAGTGGTGGCGCCATCGAGTGAGGCAGCCTCACCAGCAGCTGTCTGCCCTTTCATTCTTTTTGTTATTTTTAGTCTGTCTAAAAGTTTGTTTTTGGAGGTCTTTTAGTCTTTTTTATGTGGGGGGTGGAAGGGGGAAACCATCTTCTCAGTCTCTACCTGGTCGAGGATGCGTCTTTTCTCCGAGCCGCATCTTCGCCCCCTCCTCGCGGCCTACCAACTGGATTGGCGCGGGACCTTTCCTGACGGAGACCGGCCAGAGCTTCAGCAGCGGCGCAGCACTGAAGTGCCATCGCGGAGTGGGCGATGCCTTATCGGGATCGCCGTGTTGGACACCGTGGAGCTGTTGTCTGCAGAGCTTCCAGCTGCGGGTGGCGCTGACTTTAACATCGCGGAGGCCTGGGATCTTTCGCCGAGGATCGCCAGTGTTGGAGCTCCGCCCAGCCCGGCCTGTGGACTTCGGAAACCGCGGCCTCCGGTAGGAAGCGACCAATTCAGAAACTCCAAGCCGCTGAGAGTGTTCTTCCGTTCTGACGCCAGAGCTCCGATCATCCGATCATCCCTGCGAGAGGGCCTGAAACATCGGGCCGCCATTGTGGCAACTGCGGAGGCCTTAATAGGCCCCGATCACGGGTGAACAAGAGGAAGAGGACTGAACTTTGTTGCCTGTCCTTACAGTGGGAAACGTTGATTCCGCTGAAGGGGGATGTTTCATGTTAAATTCTATAGTGTTGTGTTTATCCTATTTGTGTGCTGCATGGTAACTCAAATTTCACTGCACCAATTGGTGTATGTGACAATAAATGTAACTTTAACTTTATTTAGCATTGGGCCATGTGAATGAGGAGTTAGACCTGACATTATTTTAACCATTAATGTTTCAGAGTCATTCTTTGCAAGCAGTGGACTTCAAAATAAAGACATTTCTTTTTAATAAATAACCAGCATCATTTATTTCATCTATAGGGACGCACATATTTCACTCCACGCCGCACTATAGCTTACTAATTTCCCATCAAACTCTGCATGACTGTTAAAACATGCAACCACGCATCACAAACATCACATTTAGATTAATGAAATAAACATTCACTTACGAGTAGAAAGCAGCAAAAATATTTTAAAAAGTCATTAAATAACACGTGATTAAACAAAACTGTTACTTTATCAAATTGAACAGGTTCATTAGTGCCTCAAGTCAGAAACAAACTGTTTCAGTAATGTTTTGAACAAGTCTTGTTATGTTCTGCAACTCATTGCTTTATTGTTTATAAAGTTCCTAACCCGCCCCTCCCACATCAAGGGAAAAAGAAAACCCCTCTCAATACTGTTTGCTATCACAACAGTTACTTCACCACAAAATACTGTTTTAGTTTATCAGAAAAGAAATCCCAGTAAGGTACAAATCCAATCCAGAACACAGTGCACAGCCAGAATGGTAGAAAAGTGCTTACCAAAGAAGAGTCACAACTTTAGAGAAATACAAATCCCACACATTTCAATGAGCAAAATTCTCTCAAAGAGTCCTAAGTGTGCTGTAATCTAATACAATGTCAGAGCCAGAGAACTTGATGTGAATGCCATCCCTGGCTCATGGTGAAAGGCAGACAAACTGACCTCCCAAGGAAAGTACGTTCAAGACGACAGCACTCAAAGCCAACAGAGCCACGTTATGGGAGATACTACTGCCTGACTGTTTACGCATGGCACTGGAAATCCATAAATAGGAAAATGGTAGTTCAGGCAGCTCCTAGAACAATAGATTTAGTAAATTACTTTATTTTGCTGTGTAAAATTTTTGTCCCGCCATCGACTTTCATATTCTTCATTCTTCATTTTCTGATGCCATCCTGAATTGCTTAAATTTCGTACGAACATTGTGCTAAGACATTCTTAAATCCACTTCATTCAACGGTATCTGTATTGTCTCATGAGAGGTACAATGCAGGAGGGTGGTCCGGCTAACTTGAGGAATGGATGTTTTAATAGCTCCTGGGCAGATGCTCTTTGTAAAGGATCCCTCACTGACATTGAGTCCAAAAATCCCCGCAGCACCGATGAAGCCTAAAGGATATCAAGAGAAAAAACATTAAATAAGGGCTCTCAAAATGTGAAATTCAGTAACATTAACGCATAATAAAACAGTAACGCATAATAAAATAATCAAAGACAATGCAAGATTTATTTTTTAATTATTAAATAATTAATTTCAATTATTGAATAATAATGTAAAAATAAAAATAACATCATTAATTATTCTATCATATAATTAGAATAAAAATATAAAGATAAATCTTACATTGATACCTTCATAATTGTAATTAATAATATAAAATAATTCTTACATCACCTTTAATTATTTTATAAAATAATTCTTACACCACCTTTAATTATTTTATATAATCACAATTAATCATATTTTTAAAAACTCTTACATCATCCTTAATTATTTTGTTATAAAATTGCAAAGAAAAAATCTGGCATCCTCCTTAATTATTTTATGATATATTTACAAAAAATACTTAAAAAATAAATCTTACAGCACCCTTAATTATTTTATTATATAATTAGAATTAATAATTTAATAAATAGGGGCTGCACGGAGTCGCAACGGTAGAGTTGCTGCCTTACAACGCTTGCAGCGCAAGAGACCTGGGTTTGATCATGACTACGGGTTCTGTCTGTACGGAGTTTGTACGTTCTCCCCCTGATCTGCGTGGGTTTTCTCCGAGATCTTCGGTGTCCTCCCACACTCCACAGACGTACAGGTTTGTAGGTTAATTAGCGATGTGTGAGTGTAAATTGTCCATATGTGTGTAGGATAGTGTAATGTGCGGGGATCGCTGGCGGCGCGGACCCGGTGAGGGCCTGTTTCCGTGCTGTATCTCTAAACTAAACAAAGGTAAACTAAACTCAAATCTTGCATCATCATCTTATTACTATATAATTGTATTAGTTCATGACAGCAGAGCTAATAGGATTTGATGTTTCAATCCCCGTAGTAAGGCGGCACTCTTGATATTGGCAGTGGGGTTGGAGTGGTGAAAGGTAGGGTAGGTACATCATCGTGGTCTTCAGGTGGGCACCCTCCTTCTTTGACGTTTCATTGATAAACCCACAACGTCTCCAGAGGGCTGGACGGTGGTACCTGGCATCCCAGTTGCACCCCCTCAGTTCCATACCCTCCTGTCTTCATCTAGCAGCCCAATTGTTGTCTTCCCTTTTAATCCCAAGGCAACTGCTGCTTTTTTTCTGCTGAATTTGACAATTACTTGATTGCTTGTTGTAGGGAGCGACCCCTCACCCCCATTATCTTCAATAGACTGGTCATAGATGTAGCAACAAATCCCCTGCATCCCACTTCTACAGGGAAAATCTTGGTCTTCCAGCCATTCTGGGCAGCTTCAGCTGCCGGTTTAGAGTACTTGATCTTTTTCCTCTCATAAGCTTCTTCAACACCATCTTCCCATGGTACCGTCAATTCCATAACGTATGCCAACTTGGCTGTTGTGGACCACAGGACCATCTCTGGCCAGAGTGTTGCAGCCACAATGTGTGGGGGATTTTTTCCCCCAAGTCCACGTCCATTTTCCAATCCCGAGCAGATTGCAGAATGCTTGCAGCGTTTGATGTTCTGGAGCTTGGCCTGCCGATACAAATGTTTTTGAAGTGGACATTTCATGCCGATGTTTGTGGGGGGGAAGCATTTGTGATCGTTCGCCTCTGTTCCAGGATTGATGCCAGCTGTCTGAGAACTTGGTTGTGCTGCCAAGTGTAGCGCCCTTGGGCGAGGCATGATTATTCAGTCAAAAAAAATCTCTCGTCTATCCACACGCAGACAAGGCATAAAACTAAATGTATCAATCGCATTTATGCATGGGAGCAGTATTACTTGCATGAGGGGTGTACAAATTCTGTGTTAGTGAAACAATGCAGAGCATGAAAGCATTTGGAAAGAGACAGAGACAGACGCACGTGCACACACTATGAAATTAAAGTACAAACAAGAACTTCAATGGAAAACAACCCATTTACAATCCGTTGAAAGATTAGATACTTTCCCCACAACTGCTTCAAAATGTTTGAGCAATTCATACTCCACCAAGTAATCAGTAACACAAAGGGAGACAGGTATGGAATTACATGCAACTTCTCTCTGTTTCCAACTCATTTTAAACCATTTTCTCTCACTTTAGACTCTACTTTAGAGATACAGCATAGTAAATGGCCCTCTGGCCCATAGAGTCCGCACCGACCAGCGATCACCTCCATACATTAGCACTATCCTACACACTGGGGACAATTTACAATTTTCGACTGAAGCCAGTTAACCTACAAACCTGCACGTCTTTGGAGTGTGCAAGGAAACCAGAGCACCCGGAGGAAACCCACGCAGTCACGGGGAGAACATACAAACTCCGTACAGACAGTACCCATAGTCAGGATCGAACCCGGGTCTCTGGCGCTGTAAGGCAACAACTTTACCACTGTGCCACCATACTTGTGTATTAGATTCATTACATGACCAGAGTACGCTGTTAAAACTATTATGGATGACTGATATACCAAAGCCAACCATCAAAACAGATTAAAAACCTACAGGATCACACAGACAAATTACATTCAAGGAATAATCATCTTTGATTTTTTACGGTATCGTTACAGGTAACGAAACTCCAACAAGTTGCATTTTGAAAGTAAATGCAGGTAAATCAGCAATAGTAACCAAATTGTTGTAGGGAGCGCTGAGGAACTTATTTCCTGATCATATAGATTAAGATATGATACGGAATTTAAGAAACTTTTTGATAGGCACATGGATATGCAGGGAATGGATGAATGTGGATTATGTGCAAGCAGCTAAGAGTTGGTCTATTTATTGTTTTTATCAGAGTATTTCTAACTCTGCCCCTCAACAGAAAATGACCAAACTGATAGTTCAAATGCGACTTACTCACTGAGGCTCGTTCCTTTTCTCAGGAGGTTTAGGAGAATGAACTCGGGGATGACAGGATCAACGCATTGTGAGCGTGTGACGGCACTGGGTCAGTACTCGCTAGAGTTTAGAAGGATGATGGAGGACCTCAATGAAACTTACCGAATAGTGAAAGGCTTGGATTGAATAGATGTGGAGAGAATGTTTCCACTAGTGGGAGAGTCTCGGACCAGAGGAGACAGCCTCAGAATAAGAGGACATACCTTTAGAAAGGAGATGAGGAGCAATTACTTTAGTCAGAGGGTCGTGAATCTGTGGAAATAATTGCCACAGACAGCTGTGGCCGTTATTGGGTATTCTTTAGGCGGAGATTGGCAGATTCTTGATTAGTACGGGTGTAGAGGGTTATGGGGAGAAGGCAGGAGAATGGGAATGAGAGGGGAAAATAGATCATCCATGATTGAAAGGCAGAAGAGACCCGATGAGCCGAATAACCTAATTCTGCTCCTATGACATGAGTTGTGGAAAAAACCCAGCAAAAACTGGAAGTATTCTTCAAGTAGGCACATCAGAGTGAGATCACTATTTAACCCAATGGGATAAACATTGAATTTCCCAATGTTAAGGAACACTACTGCCCTTTTCCCTCTTTCTTTCATGTACCAATTCCTCCCACTAGTCCGCCCTCTTCCGCCTCTGATCAAAACTCAAATTTCTACGTGGAATCCAATTAAAACCTATATAGCCGTAATGCAGTTGTGACCCTTTTGATAAGTGGTCACCCTATGATAAATTCAATTTATTCAGGGTTGAACTCCTAAAGTCTAATTACTAACAAAGGATTCCCTGGAACATTATTGAGAAAACTATTGTTTTATTGAAGTAAAAGTTCAAGTGTCGCAATATATTTCTGTGGATTTCCTACAATACAGTTTAGAACATCATTGCGGTGCTCTGCTTGTATGGGAATTCAGTAGACAGTCTTTGAATGTAGGGCACGAGGGTGAGTTACCATTTGACAAGTAAGACTAAAGCAAGGGCGCGGAGGAAGGGGGAAAATAGTCGCAGCCCATTGCAGTTGCAGAAGTAAGTATTGGCAGAAAGACATCACCAATAACCTCTTCATTTCCCTCCACTGAACGTCAACACAAAAAACCTTCTGCACCAACCCAGGATCATGGGGAGAAAGCCGGAGATTGGAGTTAAGAAGGATAGACAGATCATCGGTCACGGTGTCGCAGCAGTAGAGTTGCTGCCTTACAGCGAATGCAGCGCCGGAGACCTGGGTTCGATCCCGACTACGGGCGCTGTCTGTACGGAGTTTGTACCTTCTCCGCGTGACCCGCGTGAGTTTTATCCGAGATCTTCGGTTTCATCCCACGTTCCAAAGATGTACAGGTTTGTAGGTTAATTGGCTTGGTATAAATGTAAAATTGTCCCAAATGGGTGTAGGATAGTGATAATGTGCGGGGATCTCTGGTTGGCGCGGACTCGGTGGGCCTGTTTCCGTGCTGTATCTCTAAAACTAAAACAGCCACGATTGAACGGCAGAGTAGACTTGATGGGCCGAGTAGCCTAATTCTGCTCCCTTCACATGACCACACCGTGTTAATTCCCAAATCATTCTCATCAAATAGCAGAGAGAAGTTGTCACCTCAAACTACAATTTTTCCATTATGACTTCTGAGAAGGCTTCCCAAATCATGGGGTTTGCTTGTACCCATGTCCTCATTTGCAGTACTCTAACATATGGAGCCTCCATTTAAATCAATATGCCATCAAGTATAAATGGCATGGATAAGTTGTAGAATCAGTGACTTGAAACCAAGGCCATGAATGTGTTTTGCACTCATCTGTTCAAAGCCTGCTTAAGGTGACTCATCAAAAGGTGAATTTGGTGAAATATTTTGAAAGAACATAAAAATTCTACCTTGTGCATATCCTTTAACCTTGGTGGAAGATTGTCTCGTATTCTCCTCATGGCCTGAAGTGGTGGCTCATTGAAGTATGGCGGCTCCCCATCCACCATTTCTATCACCATCACACCAAGAGACCATATGTCCACCTGAAAGACAGTAATGTTGTTTCATTCATGTAAATACTCCAACACAATGATTACTGCACTAATAAATAATACAGTAAGATTATAGCCTGAAATATAGTCGTGAAGTTAGGATGGAATTTAGGATTCAACAATTTCTTGTGCAAATGGGCTCAAAAGACTGAAGGACATTTCATAACGATTTTATAATTCACAGAGAAGCAACATGCATTTTGGTTGGAAAGCTGCTGAACATGAGTTGAGAGAAATGAGGGGGGTATCTCCTTGACACATATAGAGAAAGGCTTGGAAAGAAGGAACTGAGATGCTGGTTTAAACTAAAGATAGATACAAAAAGCTGGAGTAACTCAGCGGGACAGGCAGTATCTCTGGAGAGAAGGAATGGGCGACGTTTCGGGTCGAGACCCTTCTTCTGACTGGTTAGGGAAAAGGGAGATATAGACGGTGATGTGGAGAGATAAAGAAAAATGAATGAAAGATATGCAAAAAAGAAACGATGATAAAGGAAACAGGCCATTGTAAGCTGCTTGTAGGGTGAAAATGAGAATGTGGAGAGGACGTCTCCACTAGTGGGGGAGTCTAGGACTAGAGGTCATAGCCTCAAAATTAAAGGACATTCTTTTAGGAAGGAGATGAGAAATTTCTTTAGTCAGAGGGTGGTGAATCTGTGGAATTCTTTGCCACAGAAGTGTGTGGAGGTCAAATCAGTGGATATTTTTAAGGCGGAGATAGGAGGGAGAGAAAGATCAGCTATGATTGAATGGCGGAGTGGACAATGGGCCGAATGGCCTAATTCTACTCCTATTCCTCATGAACAACCACATATGATCTTATCCTTACTTCGGTTCCATACGGTAATCTAGAGATGACCTCTGGTGCCATCCAGTATGGTGTGCCAACTAGTGACTTCCGCCTGGGGACTTCTTTTGACACTTGGGCGCAAAACCCAAAGTCCGACAATTTAATCTAAAAAAGATAAAAAGTAAACTAGTTGAATCACTTTGCTGCGTTTAAAAAGAAGACATGTACAAATTAAATTGACAGATGTGGATCACTTGCAGGCAGTTTATCTCGGCAACATGTTCGGCACAACCGAAGATAGACACAAAAAGCTGGAGCAATTCAGTGGATTAGGCAGCATCTCTGAAGAAAAGGAATGGGTGATATTTCGGGTCGAGACACTTCTTCAAAGGTCATCCATTCATTTTCTCCAGAGATGCTACCTGACCTGCTGAGTTACAAAGAAAATAGGTGCAGGAGGCCATTTGGCCCTTCGAACCTGCGATTACCCTTGCATTTTGCGTCTACCTTTGGTGTAAATCAGCACCCGCAGTTCCTTCCCACGCATTTTGTGAGCCGAAGGGCCTGTTCCTGTCCTGTGCCGTACGGTTCTGTATTCTTTGGATGTTTATCCTTTTATCTCCATTAACTTAAAATTGCAAACATGTTGAACCACAACTATTGGAGGAGTTAAAAAAAACTTCTTGTTGATTATTAAAGATTCAAATTATATTAATATTAATCAGAATCCAATTAAGATATAAAACAATAAATCTGCATTGTGAGAAGTAACTATATTGCTTACCCTTCCATCACTGGTGAGAAGTATGGAGTCACTCTTGATATCCCTATGGATAACACCTTGAGAATGTAGATATGACAGCGCTTTCAAAACAGATAAGCAAACAGTTGCTATTTGTTCTTCATTCATTCTGCAATTGGAAAAAAAACATGATCACAACTATTTTATCCCATGTCAAAATATTTGTTTTGTCTGCAAGCTGATTGCTGATGTTTTCATTACCTGTTTCATAGACTTATTGCATGCTCTTCCAAGAAACTCTAACCTCTGTACTAACCCTCTGCACATAATGTTTTTTGCTTTCTGTTTTTGTTAACGACAATCTAAAAGTTTTGATAAGTGTTTCACCTCTCTCTGTGTTCCACTAAAGAAGTTGCTTAGTGCCGACTCTTAAAAAGTTATAAACTAGATTTTCACATTTTTAATACAGAATGATACAGAATGACAAACTCTTCAGCCCAACTTGCCCAGCCTGGTCAACATGTCCCAGCTACGCTAGTCCCACCTGCCCGCGTTTGGTTCATAACCCTCCAAACCTGTCCTATCGGTCCAAACCTGGGGAGAAGGCAGGCAAGGGTTATTGATAGGGGACGATCAGCCATGATCACAATGAATGGCGGTGCTGGCTCGAAGGGCCGAATGGCCTCCTCCTGCACCTATTTTCTATGTTTCTATCCATGTATCTGTCTAACTGTTTCTTAAACGTTGGGATAGTCTCTGCCTCAACTACCTCCTCTGACAACTGGTTCCATACACCCACCACCCTTTGTGTGAAAAAGTTACCCCTCAGATTCCTATTAAATCTTTTCCCCTTCACCTTAAAGCTATGTTTTCTGGTCCTCCATTCACCGACTCTGGGCAGGATACTCTGTGCATCTTCCCAATCAGGCCCTTTAACATTTTAAGCAGCTTATAGGCTGGTGATCCACCACAGACACCAGTAACAAGGAATGATTTGCCAACCAGCATCTTTTTGTGAACTAAAGAAGCACTGAGGTTAAATATACTGATTTTGATCTTTAGATCCAGAACATTTGTCAGAAGCTCATTTCTACTGCTGATAAGGATTCAGTGATGAGCATGTTAGGAAAGTATCAAGCCACCTGAAAATGCTTTTGAATTTTGCAGCCTTGCTCGGGAAGTTATAGAGTCGTAGAGTGTTACAGCGTGGAAACAGGCCCTTCAACCCAAGTTGCCCTCACCAACCAACATGCTCCATCTATACTAGTCCCACTTGCCTACATTTGGTCCATATCCCTCTAAACCTGCCCTATCCATGTACCTGTCTAATTGTTTCTTGAAAGCTGCGATAGTCCCAGCCTCAACTATCTCCTCCGGCAGATTGTTCCATGCACCCACCTAAAGTTAAAAATGGGTAGGTGAAAAAACATATGAATACACAGGTGTAGACTGGTGAATTTCAGCGTTGGGAGTTAGAAGATAGTGTCTTTCAGCTTCGGGATCTTCACTCACATATGATACGCAACTCAAATGTTCACTTATGTAAAATGCAAGTCTGAAGAATTCTCAAATGTGCAATGTGTGAAAACATTCCATTGAGTGTATAAACGCCACAAATTGCTACAACCACCAAATACAGCTGGAAGAATCTTCTGTAATCTTGCATATTACAGAATGGTTACACATAAGAATACTTTGAAAATTCATCCAATTAAAAGCAGTAAATAAATTCAAAGTGATCAAAATAAATTAATCCGATTGATAGAAGCATACAGCATAGAAACAGGCCCTTCGGACCATGCCAACCATCAATCATCCATTCACACTTGCTCTGTGTTATCCCACTTTCTCATCCAATCCCAATAAACCAAGGGCAATTGAGGAAATTCAGAGTGTCTCCGAGGATCCTCCAGTGCTTCTACTCTGCGGCTGTGGAAAGCATCTTGTCCGGAAACATTACAATCTGGTTTGGGAATTGCTCTGCCCAGGACAAGAAGGCTCTGCAGAGAGTAGTGCGTTCGGCCGAACGCACTATGGGAACTTCTCTCGCCCCTCTGCAGGAACTATACATCAGGAGGTGCAACTCCAGAGCCAATAAGATAATGGGAGAACCCTTCCACCCCTGCAATGGACTGTTCCAGCTGCTACGGTCAGGCAAACGCCTCCGTTGCCGCGCTGTGAGAACGGAGAGGATGAAAAGGAGTTTCTACCCAGAGGCCATTCGGACTGTAAACTCCTATCTCACCAGGGAGTAACTCTACTACAGTTACTGTACCACAATACCGCCCACAATATTTAATATGGAAAATGACATGTGATTCTGTTTGTAGTATGTTGGTTGTTTGTTTGTTTGTTTGTTTGTTTGTTTGTTTTTTGCACAAAGTCCGCAGGCACGGTCACGTTTCATTTCACTGCACATCCCATATGTGTATGTGATGAATAAACTTCACTTGACTTGACTTGACTTGACAATTTACAGCGGCCAGTTAACCTACAAACCTGCACGTCTTTGGGATGTGGGAGGAAACCGGAGCACCCGGAGGAAACCCAAGCAGTCACCGGGAGAATGTGCAAACACCACATAGAATGCCAAGACTACTTGCGGAGTTTAAAGCACATCACTGGCCGCTTTGTCGAAAAGGACACTTGATTGGCCTTTTGCACGAAATTGGCGTGCAACACATGTGACCCAAGTTGGTCAAAGCAAATTGGCTTGTGCATGAATCATCCTCCATAATTTCAAGCATGAGTTAGGAGCAATGAGATAGGCAAAGGTGGTTCCTTCTTACTCCAGGTGATCCCAGTAGTAAATTTACTCTCCTCCCTTTAGTATAGGAGCAAAGAGGTCCTTCTGCAGTTGTACAGGGCCCTAGTGAGGCCACACCTGGAGTATTGTGTGCAGTTTTGGTCTCCAAATTTGAGGAAGGACATTCTTGCTATTGAGGGAGTGCAGTGTAGGTTCACGAGGTTAATTCCCGGGATGGCGGGATTGTCATTTGTTGATAGAATAGAGTGGCTGGGCTTGTATACACTGGAATTTGGAAGGATTAAAGGGGATCTTATTTAAACATATATGATTATTCAAGGTCTGGACACTCTCAAGGCAGGAAACATGTTCCTGATGTTGGGAGAGTCCAGAACCAGGGACCACATTTTAAGAATAAGGGGCAAGCCATTTAGAACGGAGATGAGGAAAAACGTTTTCACCCAGAGAGTTGCGAGTCTGTGGAATTCTCTGCCTCAGAAGGCGGTGGAGGTCCGGTTCTCTGGATGAGTTCAAGAGAGAGTTAGATAGAGGTCTTAGGGCTAACCGATTCAAGGGGTAATGGGAGAAGGCAGGAACGGGGTACTGATTGTGGATGATCAGCCATGATTACATTGAATGGCGGTGCAGGCTCGAAGGGCCGAATGACCTACTCCTGCACATATTGTCTATTGAAATAAACCCGTCCAAAACCTTAACCTACCTGATGGTAGTTATAGATTCAATTGCAACATTGCAAAGGGAATCAGATAAATACTGTGAGAAGGTCTTACAGAGATATGTGGAAGAGAGCAGGAGTGTGGAACTAAATGTTCTTCGAAGGAGCCATAAAAGGCTTGATGGACCAAACGCCGTCGCTGCTGCTCTGCTTATTTTTTTTGCATTCCGTGTCAATTGTCTACCGAGGCTGCCTGCTGTTGGATCAGATTGCAATTCACTTCCAGTAACACTCAAACATTTCAGTAGGTGGCTCTAGTCCTGTTTAATGCCAGGTTTAAAAATTTAAAAAACATGTGTGTGAATATTGGGTGCGATTAATTATGGTACTGGGTGAAATTGAAATAAATTGGGATCGAAAAATTTTGTTCAGGGTAAAAATAAAAATCATTTTGTCATCAATGCATAAAAAAAGCCAAGAAATACTAATTATTAGGATTGATGATTATAGCATAAATCATGATGACAATCTCTACCATTGCGCTTGGCATGCCATGCACAAAGATTTGCTAACCTACTGGGAAATGGTTCAGTGTGTATCCTTGATCGGCCATATGGTCCATGAGACCATCTGTTCGAGAAACTCACTGCAAGTAAAATGCGAGAGGAATGCGTGAAATGGAGCAATACAATCTCACAATGACATTAAAAAGAGAGATGCATTAAAAACATGGAGTTTAAAAAGCCAACATAAAATAACAACAAGTGCACAACAATCACCATTTAAATATATTTCTAGTTTTCTTTCTTGAACTACTACAATCATAGTTTAAGTTCCATAAGTTCATAAGTGATGGGAGCAGAATTAGGGCATTCGGCCCATCAAGTCTACTCCGCCATTCAATCGTGGCTGATCTATCTCTCCCTCCTAACCCCATTCTCCCACCTTCTCTCTATAGCATTTGACACCCGTACTAATCATTGATGCCCAGGACAATAGACAATAGACAATAGGTGCAGGAGTAGGCCATTTGGCCCTTCGAGCCAGCACCGCCATTCAATGTGATCATGGCTGATCATCCCCAATCAGTACCCCGTTCCTGCCTTCTCCCCATATCCCCTGACTCCGCTATCTTTAAGAGCCCTATCTAGCTCTCTTGAAAGCATCCAGAGAATCTGCCTCCACCGCCCTCTGAGGCGGTGGAGGCAGATTCCAGAGAGAATTCCAGACTCACCACTCTCTGTGAGAAAAAGTGTTTCCTCATCTCTAAAAGGCTTACTCCTTATTCTTAAACTCTGGCCCCTGGTTCTGGACAAAGGCTATAGGAGCCCCAACTAAGGAGGCAGTTCCAAGTAAGGTTCTACCTTCATAAATAAATTGTGAAAGACATTACAAAGATTTTCCAGAGATGCTGCCTGACCCGCTGAGTTACTCCAGGTTTTTGTGTCTATCTTCGGTTTAAACCAGCATCTGCAGTTCCTTCCTACACTTTTACAAAAATTATATATCACGTCTGAAAATACAGTTGACATAGTAAAAAAGGTAATTTACTCTTTACACTTCCCACTTTATTAACTGCTCACCACACACTTCTCTATACATTTAAATTGTTCCACTTTCACCAAACGTTTATGTGTTTTTAAATATTTTGCTTTAGGATGCAGAGCTCTGAGGGATTCCAGATAACACATATAACCTTATGTAGATAAATGTGAGGTTATCCACTTTGGTGGCAAAAACAGGAGGGTAGACTATTATCTTAATGGTGGCAAATTAGGAAAAGGGGAGATGCAAAGAGACCTGGGTGTCATGGTACACCAATCAATGAAAGTAGGCATGCAGGTGCAGCAGGCAGTGAAGAAAGCAAATGGTATGTTAGCATTCAAAGCAAAAGGATTTGAGTATAGGAGCAGGGAGGTTCTACTGCAGTTGTACAGGGTTTTGGTGAGACCACACCTGGAGTATTGCGTACAGCTTTGGTCTCCAAATCTGAGAAAATACATTCTTGCCATAGAGGGGGTACAGAGAAGGTTCACCAGACTGATTCCTGGGATGTCAGGACTTTCATATGAGGAAAGACTGAATAGACTCAAATTTAGACTGAGGGGGGATCTTATAGAAACTTACAAAATTCTTAAGGGGTTGGATAGGCTAGATGCAGGAAGATTGTTCCCGATGTTGGGGAGGTCCAGAACAAGGGGTCACAGTCTAAGGATAAGGGGGAATTCCTTTAGGACCGAGATGAGGAAAACATTTTTCACAGAGAGTGGCGAGTCTCTGGAATTATCTGCCACAGAAGGTAGTTGAGGCCAGTTCATTGGCTATATTTAAGAGGGAGTTAGATGTGGCCCTTGTGGCTAAAGGGATCAGGGGGTATGGAGAGAAGGCAGGTGCAGGATACTGAGTTGGATGATCAGCCTTGATCATATTGAATGGCGGTGCAGGCTCGAAGGGCCGAATGGCCTACGCCTGCACCTATTTTCTATGTTTCTATGTTTCAGAGGGGTGTCTAGCAGCCTGAAGTAGGGTCCCCACCTGAAATGTCATCTAACCTTTTTTTCTCCAGAGTTGCTGCCAGATCCGCTGAGTTACTCCAGCACTTACGTGTCTACCTTTGGTATTTTGAACTAGTTTTGGCAATTCTTTGTTTCTACACCTATTCAGATCCTGTCTGACATGAGTCAAATGGCCAGGGTTTAAATGCAGTAGCATTCTGTTAAGTAACTGTTCCCCCTCCAGTTTCATATCCTCATAAATCTATCCACCCATTTATCTGCACACTGACATTCAGACAACTCATACTCTTTCAACCTTCATAGGCACTGTTGACAAGTCAAACACAGCTCTTTAACCAAGTGATTTATCACATATAATTATATATAATCACATTTCTTTCCTTTTCCTGCACAAGGGTGGCAGCAGCAGGACTTGACGGGGGTGGTGCATGGTGGTAAAGCTGTTCCATGAGATCACTTTCCATGACTGCTGGCGGTGAATGGAATTGGAAGAGACAGTGGTTGGAGAAACAGCAAGAACATACTACTCGAGGTATGTGGCCTCACCAACCTCCTCACTTCAGGTCAATTATTCCAAGTTTACCTGGACTCTTAAAATCCACTTGGTTTCATCATACACACCCGTCAATGGTAGCCCAACATGCTCTGGCCCGTTACTTTTGGCTTTAACGCTGCAAACCACCCTCCTCCGCTTTCCAATCACTCTATTCCCCATGTGCTTACACCCAGTCCCACTGCAGTGTGAAACGAGTTAGTCACTTACACCTCTTGGAAGAAGAGTAAAGAGGACTCAGCGGGCCGAAGGGACTGTTTCCATACTGTAACTCTAAAGTTTCTCATCAACCTCTACAGTTGCACTGTAGAAAGTGTTGAGGGAGTCCAGAACCAGGGGCCACAGTTTAAGAATAAGGAGTAAGCCTTTTAGAACGGAGACGAGGAAACACTTTTTCTCACAGAGCGTGGCGAGTCTGTGGAATTCTCTGCCTCAGAGGGCGGTGGAGGCAGGTTCTCTGGATGCTTTCAAGAGAGAGCTAGATAGGGCTCTTAGAAATAGCGGAGTCAGGGGATATGGGGGGGAAAGCAAGAACGGGGTACTGATTGTGGATGATCAGCCATGATCACGTTGATTGGCGGTGCTGGCTCGAAGGGCCAAATGGCCTACTCCTGCACCTATGGTCTATTGTATCCTAGTGGGATGCTTGGTTTGGCTACAGCTCTGTCCACGATGGCAGGAAGTTGCAGAGAGCTGTGGAGGTATCCCAGTTCATCACGCAGACTAGTCTCTCCGCCAACTCCAACTACACCACACTGCTCCGACCAGCGATCCCCGCACACTAACACAATCCCTACACGCCCTCGGGAGAATTTATACTTATACCAAGCCAATTTACCGACATACCTGTATGTCTTTGAAGTGTGGGAGGAAACCGAACATCTCCGACAAACCCCACGCAGGTCATGGGGAGAACGCGCAAACTCCGTGCAGACTGCACCCGTAGACGGGATCGAACACAGGTCTCCAGTGCTGCAAGCGCAGTAAGCCAGCAACTTTAACTCTGCGCCACCGTACCACACACTTTTCCCCTCTCCGTCAGGAATAAGATACAGAAGCTTCAGATCTAGGAACAGCTTCTTCCTCGCTGTTATCAGACTCCCATGAAACTACGATATAGTTCTGATCTCCCAAGCAACCTCACTGCAGTCCTTACACTTTTTTTAAAATCTGCACTTTTTCTGCAGCAATAAATTCATGTTCTCGGAGCAGAATTAGGCCGTTCGGCCCATCAAGTCTACTCCGCCATTCAATCAATGCTGATCTATCTTTCCCTCTCAACCGCATTCTCCTGCCTTCTCTCCATAACCCGACACCCGTACTAATCATTCTCCGCCGTAAAAATACCCAATGACTTTACCTCCACAGCCGTCTGTGGCAATGCATTCCATGCTATACTACTGTGTTATAGTCTGCACATTGGTATTTTGTGCTGTGCTTTACCTGTCATGCTTGAGGATGGCTTGATAGACCTCATGTACAGTATAATATGATTTGACTGGAATGTGGGCAAACTAAGCTTTTCATGGTATGAAACTGTACAACTCCTCCCCCTTCTGTCGTGGGGTGGACTGACTCTCTCTTTCGCCCCTTCGCCGCCCCCCCCCCCCCAAAAAAAAATCTTTGCACATCCCCAATCATTTCCACTCGTCACTTTAATTTCATGTTTCATGTATCTTGTGTTTTATGACTGTTGGCAGATCAATTTCCCTCCTAGGATAAATAAAGTTATATCGTATCACATCGTGTCTTGGTACACGACAATAATAATCCAAAGATAGACACAAAAAGCCGAAGTAATTCAGCAGGTCAGTCGGCATCTCTGATGGAGAAAAGAGGTGACCTTTTGTGTCATTACTCCAGCTTTATATTTCCATCTTTGATTTAAATCAGTATCTGAAGTTCCTTCCTAGACCTAATAATAACCCAAAACCACTCCAGGGGCCTGGCCTCCACAATTCCATGCCTGTGACCCAGTAATCATCTGGCCAGCAAGCAAGGGCCCTTGCATCTGACCCACTTAAGCTCGAGTGAGGGCAAATCATGAATAAATTCTGGAAATGAGCGGCATAGTGGTGCAGCTGCGAGAGATGCTGCCTCACAGCGCCTGACACCCGGGTTTGATCCTAACTGTGCTGTCTGTACGGAGTTTGTACGTTCTCCCTGTGACCGCGTGGGTTTTCTATGGGTGATCTGGTTTCATCCCACACTCCAAAGATATGCAGGTTTGTAGGTTAATTATAAATTGTCCCTAGCGTGTAGGATAGTGCTAGTGCATCGCTTCTTTGCACTGAAGGGCCTGTTTTAACGCTACATCGCTAAAGTCCACTACAGAGTTGTATGGGGTTATATACTGGAGACATGACCTTCCTGTACTTTTACTGCAAGCACACTCTTTTCATTTTAAGCTTCTGATAACCTTTCACAATCTTCATGACAATGGCACATATGATTATTGTTCCAAGTATAACTTTTACCAAAGAGAAAGCTGAATTTCAATGTACTTTACTCAAGTCTACCCAGTAAATAGATGAATGAAAGAAACATTATTGGAACTGCAGTCTTATGTGCAGGTTCATCTGACCTTTATGGAACAAATCAATAAAATTAATTTTGGATGGTTCAAATTGTACATTTAATAAACTCTAGTTAATTAATTTTGCAATTAACTATAATCAAAGCAATATAGTTTGTAGATCGGAAAATTGATTGTTACAACTAGTTTTGTTGAAAAACAATATTTAGAGAATTGAAAACTAACCTTGTATGTGTAACAATATCTGTCAAAGCGCCACCTTCCAGGAACTCCATAACTACCCACAGTTCGTCTCCAACAAGGTAACTGTTGTACATGTCCACCACATTTTCATGGTGGTAATCGCGCATTATGACAACCTTCAGATTTAAAACAAAAAAATATATTTATATTAGGAAGTCATAGACCCCTGAAGCAAAACATAAAAGTCAGGTCACAAATTGCTATGTTTTACATTTATATATTCTTTCTAAACTCATAGTGATAGTTCCCATAGGATCAAAAACATCACCCCGAGTAAAGAGTGTGGTGGTACATTAGTAGGACAGCTATTGACAACTCTGTAGGCACGCTCCAGCCTTGAAGTTCTGCAAAATCTAGCATTGAGGGACCAAAACTATCATGGCTCTAGAAGGCAATCCAGGCATGGGAAAAGGGACTGATAAATATTTTGTCTGAAGAAGGTTCTCGACCCGAAACGTCACCCATTCCTTCTCTCCAGAGATCCTGCCTGTCCTGCTGAGTTACACCAGCATTGTTTGTCTATCTTTGATTTAAAACAGCATTTGCAGTTCTTTCTTACTGATAAATATTTTCTTGCACTTCAAACAAGTCTATGAAAACAGTGCATGGACAGAGTGCATTATCATATATACATTCGAGATTTGGAATACGGACAACTACTAAAGTTTCTGTTCAAATTCAGCACAGGAATCATGTGTGGAGGTAAACAAAAAACAATAATGCAAGTGAGATCCCCAGAGATTTATTGGACCAGAATTTCCTGTCAGTAGTGCTCGTCACTTATGTACAACACGGATGCAGGCCCTTCAGCCCAGATTCCATGCCGTCCTAGTGGCTTACTGGGCCGGTCCTGTTTGCCTGCATTTGGCCCATTGCCTTCTAAATTCATATTGATATATTTGTCCCAAAGGTCTTTTAAAAGCCGTGATTGTATCTTCCACAATTTCTTTGACAGCTCATTCCAGATATTTTCTGATGGAAAATATTACTCCTGATGTCCCTCTTAAATCTCTCCCCTCTCACTATAAGAGAAGCCTCGGCCCTCTAGTCTCAGAATCCTCTACTCTGGGGGGGGGGAACGGAAGTTCACTTTAAGACACAAAGTGATGGAGTAACTCAGCGGGTCAGACAGCATCTCTGGAGAACATGGATAGTGACGTTCGACGTCGGGATTCTCTCATTCACCCCCCCATGATTTTGTACTCCGCAATAATGGTCACCGTCAAGATCCCAGCCTATCTAACCATTCCCCACAATACAAGCCCACAAGCCCAGATAACATCCTGATGAATCCATTCATTCAAAACACATTAATTACCTGAAAATTAAATCTCTTTTGCTTCTGAATGATACAGTTTAGTTTAGTTTAGAGATACAGCGTAGAAACAGGCCCTTCGGCCCACCAACCCGCAATCCCTGTACACTAGTACTATCCTACGCACTAGGGACAAATTTACAATTTTGCCAAAGCCAATTAACCTACAAGCCTGTGCGACTTTGGAGTGTGGGAGGAAACTGGAGCTTCCGGAGAAAACCCACACAGGTCACAGGGAAGACAAACAAACTTCATACAGACAGCACCCGTAGTCAGGATCAAACCCGGGTCTCTGGTGCTGTAAGGCATCAACTCTACTGCTGTACCTGTGTTACTGACCATGTCCCAGTCCTAGCTGGTGTAGACTTCTCACTGTAATTGCATGTCATCGGTGCTGCACTGTTGGATTCCATAATGGGTCTAATATCCAAGTGAAACTGCTGTCATTTCTCAAGAAAATCAGTGCCAATGCTCTTCATAACTAATTTGTAATTAAGTCATTACTTTAAATGTATACACAACATGCTGGAATAACTCAGTGGGACAGGCAGCATCCCAGGAGAGAAGGAATGGGTGACGTTTTGAGTTGAGTCCCTTCTTCAGACTGTAATTAAATATATAATTACTTTGAATATACCATCAAAAAAAAAGATTTCTGTTAATTTACCACTAGATTACCCTGATGATAGCACAGCGGTGCAACTAGTAGAGCCACTGTCTTAATGTCAGAGGCATGGGATCAATCCTGAGCTCGGGTGTTGCCTGTGTGCGGTCTGCACGTTCTCAATAGACAATAGACAATAGACAACAGGTGCAGGAGTAGGCCATTTGTCCTTTCGAGCCAGCACCGCCATTCACTGTGATCATGGCTGATCATCCCCAATCAGTACCCCGCTCCTGCCTTCTCCCCATATCCCTGACTCCGCTATCTTTAAGAGCCCTATCGAGCTCTCTCTTGAAAGCATCCAGAGAACCTGCCTCCACTGCCCTCTGAGGCAGAGAATTCCATAGACTCACCAATCTCTGTGAGAAAAAGTGTTTCCTCGTCTCCGTTCTAAATGGCTTACTCCATATTCTTAAACTGTGGCCCCTGGTTCTGGACTCCGCCCAACATCGGGAACATGTTTGCTGCCTTTAGCGTGTCCAAGCCCGTGACAATCTTATATGTTTCATATCTTATATTCTCCCCGCGTGTACATATGTTTCACATTGCAAAGACATGCGGGTTGCTGAGTTAATCGGCAAGTGTCAATTGCCCCTAGTGTGCGATTGGGTGGTGTGATCTGGGATTAGTTATTCAAAATATGAATGAAAACTAAAGATTGGTACAAGATTGGTGTAAATGAGTGGTCAGTGGTTGGAGTGAACGATGGGCTGAAGGGCCTGTTTCCATGCTCTTTATCTCTGTACTTAATTTTTCTTCATTCTCCTTACACATTAGGATTATATATTCAGTTGCTTCCATTTTCCAGCACTGATCAAATGTTACTCAAGGGGTAATCAAGGGGTGGCACAGTTGTAGAGTTGTTGCCTTACAGAGCCAGAGACCCAGGATTGATCCTGACTACGGCTAGTGTCTGTACGGAGTTTGTACGCTCTGCCTGTGACCGTGCAGGGTGCTCCGGTCTCCTCCCACACCCCAAAGACATATAGGTTTGTAGGTCGACTGGCTTCGGTAAAATTAGTAAATTGATCCGAGTGTGTGTAAGATAGTGTAATGCCCCTGTCCCACTTAGGAAACCTGAACGGAAACCTCTGGAGACTTTGCGCCCCACCCAAGGTTTCCGTGCGGTTCCCGTAGGTTTTTGTCAGTCTCCCTAATGGTCGAAAGTGGTTTCTGCTTCCTCTGTGTTCTGGCGATTATTTCAAAAAATTCAAAAACCGGCCGCGACTAAAAATAGGTCGCTGTTTTAAAAATCGGTGATTTTTTAATCGAAGCCGGT
Organism: Raja brachyura; assembly: GCA_963514005.1. Next base: position 6,164,559 of record OY740788.1, on the reverse strand, counting down.
TGCGATGCTAGTTGAAGGTGGTTGCCGGAGGTTGCAGGGAGTGGGAGGTAAGACCTCCCTGGTGGAATAAAACTGGGTGAAAAAAAGATCTTACCTTCCACTATAGAACATATTCTCATGTTATTATACCAATTATAGCAAGCCAATTAACCTACAAATAACATTCTCATGTTATTACATGTCATTATAAGATTACATGAGAACAAGACCAGAATGGATGTAAATGTAATCACTTGATTTAAAATCGACATTTGGATGTCGGCCTAGTCATTTTTCTCTGGTAACCATCTCATTTTAGATAATCACCATAAATCTATGTAACGTTTTCTAAATTATTTTTATTGAGGCAGATATTCCACTGATGCACAGCTTATTGGCCACGCTCATATTCTTTCTTTCAGTGTGGTGTAGAGATCGACCTTCCCCTGGGAATCTGGCTCTTAGATCAATGGACAGGCCCATTCTGTGCTGACAGAAAGCAGCATGGCACGGTGGCACATCGTGAAACCATCTTAAGAAGGGTCTCGACCCGAGACGTCACCCATTCCTTCTATCCAGAGATGCTGTCTGTCCCGCTGAGTTACTCCAGCATTTTGAGTCCATGCTATCTGGTGTACAGGTGGGGATTACAGAGTGTCTAACACCTGAGATTGCATTGTATTTAGGGGCCAATTTAGAAGATTATCAGTTTATCACTGAGAAGTTAGACTTTTGAAGGAGAAATAACTCCCTGCCTGAAATTGAAAATAATAATTTTTCATTGATTGATCCCATCCGATCAGAAACAAACCTCCTTAATAAATACCTCCATTCCTCTCTAAAGTAGTTTAATAAATCCGGCAATTACATCAGAACTGTGGTTAAGAAACATGTTGGGATATTAGTGTGTGAGAGTTGGGAGAGAAAGTTCAGAGTTTTTATATTTCATGTCTGACTTCTTATGTCTGACTTCTCTTCTTTAGTGTATCGAAACTGGGCCCCAAAATATTCTACGCAAAAATCTGCGTTTGTTACCAAAATAAAGTGCGGCAAATACAAAGGAGTTCTGAACAACCAACAAATAGAGAAATTAAAACTCCTGAGGAATTTAATTGACAGTAGTTTTAATTTCTTTTGGAAGTTTAACTATCAAAGGAAAGCAACAGGCCAACCTTCACCTATGAAGTGCTCTGCATGGTTAGCTTTTGATTGCAAATTTTAAAGTACTAATCAGAAACACACTATAACCCTTTCAATTTGCATTAACAGATATTTGGAAATTAAGAATGGGAATTTACTCTGGAGTAAACGCCCAAATCATGTCCGTTACACCTAACCTGTATTTCTGTATGTGAGAAATAGCTGGAACTAGCTTGTATACCTCAGCATGCATCTTTCTCCATAATATATAAAGAATATAATATATATTCATAATATATTAACATAATTTAATTATATAATAATGACATTGTATATTTCACAATATAATTTATAAAATACTATATTTCACAATAGATGAATATATAATATTTTATAAAATATTGCTATATAATATTTTTATTATATGCATTGTAGAGAATACTAGTATATATCTCTCCAGCGATCCTGCCTGTCCCGTTGAGTTACTCCAGCATTTTGTGTCTACCTTCGATTTAAACCAGCACCTGCAGTTCTTTCCTATGCATGTATATATCATATTCTTTATATTTATTATATACATTATATATATAGTATACTATATTTCATATTATACATATTTTATTATATATTATGATATAAAATAACATCATATTTTATAATACATAAATATAATATATATATAATATATATTTATGTATTATTCAATATAATATTTTATTGTATATCATGTTATATATATAAATGATTATACAATATAATAGATATTATAATATATTTACTATATAAATATTTATATATAATATAGATCAGAAAAATAGTCAGATGCTATCACAGAGAACTACCTAGATCTACTCATTGGGTCAGTATCAATTTGGGTATTATTTTACATCAAGTCAAAGAGATTTTCAAATGTGAAATAGAGATGGTCTCTAACCTCGTTGAAGAGCAGTTCCCGCCTCTGCTGTTTCCTGAGGTCCATTTTCTTCACCGCCACTTGCTTGCCAGTGTGCTTCTCCGACACGATGCACACGATGCCGGTGGAGCCCTCTCCAATCTTGATGAAGTTTTCCAGGTACTCCCGCGGGTCGCCGGTGTTGACCACGAGTTGCAGGGCCGCTCTGAACTGTTCGTGGGACACGCGAGTTGGGGGCTGCTGTACCGAAGAGCTCCAACTCGGATACTGGTAAGCACCTTGGTTAACATATTGAAAATTCGACTGAGGAGGCGTGTTGTGGCACTGGGATGTTTTGGAATATGGTGATGAAAAATAATGGCTGGATGCTGCGTAGATGGGGTTCGCTGGATACTGAGGTAGTTTTGATGGGCCTCGAGGATAGGTGTCTGACCCAGTCATGTGAGGACTTACACCCCTTTGTGTTTTTTCATAATCCACCTATAATACAAAAAAAGGGGATAATCCAATTAAGCTCATGTATTGCTCGCTGCAAACCTAATGACCCCTGCCAGCATGAAATAACCTCTTCATGACAAAATGTACAGAGTTTCAATCGAAGACCTTAGGCACAGCCTCATGATGTATCACAATTGCAAATAATTACAAACGCTAATTCATTTAATCAATCACTTTCACCAGCAGAGTTCGTGGACGGACAGGACATAAAACACAACAGTGCTATCAATTGCCAGCACCGCTGCTGGCTGCTTGCCAAGATTCCCTTGATCCATGTTAGTTAAATGCGCATTAATCTGAATTTGGCAGAGTAATCAAGGACCCAACTGAACTGTGAAATTGAATTCTGCTGTAGAACATCGTTCGGCTAGTTTATGCTAAGGCTGCAGAAAAAGGACAGCTGCAGCATCAATTTGTCACTGCTATCTGGCGTTGAGATACCCGAGTACTAGATCCACTAACATGCACCTGAAATCTCGAGTAACACCTGAGATTGCATTGTACTTGAAGGCCAATTTAGAAGATTATCACGGAGAAGTTAGACTTTTGAAGGAGAAATAATTCCCTGCCTGAAATTGAAAAAGAGAAGAATTTTTCATTGATTGATCCCATTTTATCAGAAACAAACGTTTGTGAGAAATACCTCCATTCCTCTCTGGTACTGAATCAGTATAATAAATCCTGCCTAAAACATCAGAACCATGGTTAAGGAACATGCTGCAATATTACTGTGTGAAAGTTGGGAGAGAAAGCCCAACATACTTTTCATAGTTTTTATCTTTCAAGCTTATATCTATGACTTTTCTCCTTCCTGCATCCAAACTGTACCCCAAAATTTTACAATCTGTCCCAGATACCTTATTCCTAATCGCCCTTAAATCAATCTTGATGAATGATTCCCCAAATTCCATTGTGTACATGTATGAGCCCATGACCAAATGTTGGGGTATCCCATCTTTACAATGCCTAGGGTGCATTGTTATATACAATTATCAATTGGAAATCAGTCAAGAACAGTTTCAGTTTAGTATATTATCACGTGTACCAAAGTACAGTGAAAAGGTTTTGTTGCGTGCTAACCAGTCAGTGGAAAGACAAATCATGATGACAATCAAGCCATTTACAGTGCATAAATACATAAGGGAACACACTAAATACATTTAGTGCAAGGTAAAGCCAGCAAACAGGGAGAGGGTAATTGGGAAGTTGCTTCTCTACATGTTTGATCAGCTGTTTTCAATATGGTATTGGTGTGGCAGTTGAAGGGGCCTGTCAGTCCCTTTGGCATAAAGAGCAAGTAGCTTGGAGACAGCAAGAATAGGGAGTGCAAATATAAATTACAGACAATTGCTAGATTAGTGAACCTCATTACCGTATATTAAGGTGCTGTCCCACTTGGGTGACCTAATTGGCGAGTTTAGAAGAGTTTGAAAAAATGAGATGTTGAAGATCTCCTTCAACCTCCTTTGACTATGTTGAAGACCAGCTTCGACTAGCTACGACTAACTTCGGGAAAATTGGACACCGAATAGTGAAGAGTGAAGCCGACCTCCTTCGATCTCCCTTCGACTATGATGAAGACTATCTACGACTACCTTTGACTACTTTCAACTAGCCTCGATTACCTATGACTAACATGCCGACCTACTACGACTAAACCTACGAGTTAAAAAAAGTATTGTTTTTTCCATGGCGACCTTTTTTAACATGTTGAAAAAAACGCCGCGACCTAACTGAGGCCTCGAATACGCGGAGACCACTCTCGAGCATGAAGGAGTTACGAAGACCTCCTACGACCTCGTGTCGACCATGCTGCGAGTATGAGTCGTGGGCAGACTCGCCAGAACTCGCGGATTAGGTCGCCCAAGTGGGACCGGCCATTTAGGATCTCAATCCTAAACTAGGAAAAATAACTTAGATTGTTAATCACCATGGTTAACATTTAATTTGTGTCATTTATGGTCAAAGAAAATATTTGGGATTTCTTATTAACTGGCAGAGCTGTAAGGAAATTTAAGCTTCAATGCATTTTACTCAATGCAATGTGGCAGAATAATTGCCCGCATTCTTAATTTTAAGATTCCTAAGAATGCTGTTAGGTGATGGGTAATACTTAGCAGTAAAGGAAAATTATTTGCAGATCTGCAGAAGCTAGTTTAAACCGAACACAAACACAAACAAACTGGCTTAACTCAGCGGGCCAGGCAGCATCTCCGGAGAAAAGGAATAGGTGACATTTTGGGTCGAGACCTTTCCCCCTATTTATTGTTTGATTGTTTTACTACTGCCTGCAAAATGGTGCAAAATATGAACCGAATAGAAAATGAACCAAGATAAATGGATGCAGTGGAGCAAATTGAACAATTGTAACTAATATGATACAAATAATATTTAACACATATTCAACGTTTCTCCAAGTTATCTTATATCATTTACAATTATATTATTTACACTATAGTTTTACAACAAAGTGGTTATGTTCCTTTCTCCCCTTCCAACTACAAGTTACGACTAAAGAAAATCAAGGCAATTTTTAACTTTTGCCGAATTTCTGACTTAACGAAAACAAAAAGCGATTAAAGTTACAACCTTTCCATTCTGCGTGACTGAGTCTAAGGCCAACACGATAGTAAGCACTGTGGATAACTTAATTAGTTTTATTAGTTTAAAAAGAAAAGTGAATTTAAAATAACATACATGTGTAATATGAGCTGGATGATCTGCCATGATCATATTGAGTGGTTCAAAGGGCCGACTGGCCTATTTTCCTCCACCTATTTTCTATGTTTCTATCTCTTCTGTGCATTTACAAACAGAAAATATATACATAATGTATAAGGCTAATAAAGTATAATTTCTAATAATAAAGCATTGAACAAATATGAGTATGTGACAAGCTGTAAGCAGAAAGCCTATAACAGCATTCTCATATTCATCAACATCACCAGCAAGAAGCATGGCTGTTTCAGTTCCCTGCTGTAATAGCATAGCTTTGTGTCTGGATTGGGGAAATGTGTAATGTGTCCTCTGATACCACTTTGCCGCATTACTGTTTAAAAGCATCTGCACGTTGCTAAGATTTAACGAGTCCCCGAGTAAAAGCCTTCGCAGTTTGTAAAAAAAAAAAAAAAATCGTCGCCATTCAAGATCAGGTCAGCGTTGCAGATGATGTTACATCACAGGATCTTTCACAGAAGCCCAGGAAAATGTAACAGCTTGATGCTGCAGAGTACGTTTATTAAGTCACAGGGCGCCTTTTCTCTGCCCAAACATTCCCATCAAGAGAACAGTATGCTTTTTGTAACAGGGCTAAAAATCTACGAGTAAATTGATGGGTGGGTTACGTTGCAGAACTTATCCAAGTGGAAAATCGTTGCCGTAAATTAACATTAGATACAAAAAAAAAATCTGTAAGCTATGTGCTCAGCAATTCTTTTCCAGAACGTCACCATGGCAACGCGGCGTGTGAATCGAGGAAAGGATAAGTGGAATAAACACTTCAGACTCCTTCTGTTACCAGAAAGCAGTGCCACCATGGGGTCTGGGAAGGAATATTGTTAAAGGAATTAAGAAACCAGCGTCCAGCAACACAGAAATAAATACCAGTCACAGAGTGCAAATGACTACAAAACTTAAATGGATGGATCTATCAGGCAAATTCCATTGCACGTGTTATACTCCCCATCCCATCCTGCCTAATTGCTTACTTAAGGTGTAGTTAGAAACTACAGATGCTGGTTTAAACTGAAGATAGACACAAAAAGCTGGAGTAACTCAGCGGGTCTGACAGCATCTCTGGAGAGAAGGAATCGGTGACGTTTCAGGTCGAGCCTGAAGAGGGGTCTCGACCAGAAACGTCACTTATTCCTTTTCTCCAGAGATGCTGACTGACCCGCTGAGTTACTCCAGCTTTTTGTGCTTACTTTGGGTAAACCTTTACATCTATTTGCATGGAAAAATATATAATTCATAACTTTAACACAAGACATTATCAAAATATAGTTAGAGTGGTCAACACAAAATTCCGGAGTAACTCAGCGGGATAGGCAGCATCTCTGGAGAGAAGGAATGGGGGACGGACACAATCCTACATCTATAACTGTCTGTGCTCAGCATTGCCAATCACAGGTGGAGGTTGTTGTGTAAGAAACCACATCCATTCGAGACTGAAGTCTGAAGACTTTAAGTCTGAAGAAGGGCCTCGACCCAAAATGTCACCCATTCTTTCTCTCCACAGACGCTGCCTGACCGCCTTTATCAAGGAGACATTACTATTTTGCCTGTCACTCCAGCATGTTGTGTGCATCTCCTTCTAAGACTGCTGTTCTTGTTTGTTTCCAACAAATATCTTCAACAATATTCCTAACAGTGTCAGCCCCAAAAACTGGCACTTAAACAAAGAGCACAAAGTTATATCAGAACCATTTAGAATAGTGGGGGTGGGGGGTGGGGAAGGAGACACAGAAACATACCAGCCCTCTCTTTGGGAGAATGACAGATCTACAACAGCAATAGGCACAACACGCTGGAGTAATTCAGCGGGATAGGCAGGATCTCTAGAGAGAAGGAATAGGTGACTTTTCAGGTTGAAACCCTTCGTCAGATCCTTACTCCAGCATTTTGTATCTTTCTTCGATATAAACCAGCATCTACAGTTCCTTCCTACACAGATCTACACCAGTTCTACTCAACATGGTAAAACCTTTAGATTGTGTTGGTTTGGATGAGTCTTCCTACCGTAGTAATGAATGTTGCAATCCCAGGGAAACAATCACTTGGAAGTTGAATGCAAAGTTTTGTGGACATTCATAAATATTGGGTATAGGTTGGACAGGACAGGTTTGGAGGGATAAGGAGCAAACGCAGGCAGGACTAGTGTAGCTGGGACTTGTTGGGTATAGTCCCCGGAGAACTCTTCGGAAGGTACAAGGTACAAGGTCCAGTCCCGAATGCAGGAAATTTGCATCCAAAATAGGTTCAGTTTTGTTCATTGTCATGTGTACCGAGGTACAGTGAAAAGCTTTTTGTTGTGTGCTATCCAGTCAGCAGAAAGACAATACATTATTACAATCAAGAAATTACCTCAACAGTTTCTTTACAGAAATAAAACCTCCAGTGAGTTCCTAGCAATGAAATAGGTAGCCAGTGTCCGAGGTGAATTTCAGGAGCCTCGTCTTAAGATTGTTTAGCATTTACGTGACAGTGTCATATTTTAAATTTTTGTATTGTACACAGCTAGGCATATCCTACATATCAACTTGTAACACAAATTCTACTACCCCTAAATGATCATTAAAAACTGAATGTAAGTAAGTAAGTTTATTGGCCAAGTATTCACATACAAGGAATTTGCCTTGGTGCTTCGCCCACAAGTAACAACATGACACAGAGCGACAGTTACGAATGACTCAGAAAACACTAAACATTAATAATAATAAAACATTAATGATAAAACACCAGTATCCTGCATTTCTTGATTAGTACGGGTATCAAGGGTTATGGGGAGAAGCAGGAGAATGAGGTTAGGAGGGAGAGATAGATCAGCCATGATTGAATGGCGGAGAATTGATGGGCTGAATGGCCTAATTCTGCTCCGATCACTTATGACCTATGAATGGAACAGATATAGACCATCAAAATACTTTTTAAAAGGTGCAGACACAAGAATGTTGGAGATAATCATGGAATTAGGTGATGGAGAGTAAGATGTTTTATTATTTGTTGGCAGCAAAGAGGCGCAAAGACAGTTTTGCAGAATTGCTTGATGTTCAGGGTAGTGTCAAAAGATTCATTTGGTAATTATTTTAATTTAATGCATACATTAATGATTTACCTATTAAGCTAAATACAGAGATGCCCAAGCTTGTAGGTATATTAAAATAGGTTAAAGGATTTTGAGGATGAGGAAGCTATCTACCTCATTGGTGGCCCTCAGACTATCCTTGCTGGCTTTACCTTGCACTAAACGTTATTCCCTTATCATGTATCTATACACTGTAAACTGCTTGATTGTAATCATGTATTGTCTTTGCGCTGACTGGATAGCACACAACGAAAGCTTTACACTGTACCTGGCTACATGTGACAATAAACTAAACTAAACATATAAAATTCTTAACGGATTGGATAAGCTAGATGCAGGAAAAAGGTTCCCCATGTTGGGGGAGTCCAGAACCAGGGGTCACAGTTTAAGAATAAGAGGTAAGCCAATTAGGACTGAGATGCGAAAAAAACATTTTCAGCCAGTGAGTTATGCATCTGTGGAATTCTCTGCCACAGAAGGCAGTGGAGGCCAGTTCACTAGATGTATTCACGAGAGAGTTCGATAAAGCTCTTCGGGCTAACGGAATCAAGGGATATGGGAAGAAAGCAGGAACAGGGTACTGATTCTGGATGTTGTTAAAGAAGGAACTGCAGATGCTGGAGAATCGAGGGTTACACAAAAAGCTGGTGAAACTCAGCGGGTGCAGCAGCATCTAAGGAGCGAAGGAGATAGGCGACGTTTCGGGTCGAGACCCTTCCAGGGAATTGGAGCTGGAATCCACGAGGTATGAGGTGGAGGCGCAGGCAGGCCCCGAGGAAGCAGATGTGGCTGTGGTATCGAGTCTGGGTGAGGATGTGGTCGTAGAGTTGGAGGGAAGGGGGTATCACAGAGGGGGAGCAGTTAGAGAGGAGGTTGTGAAACTGTCTTCGTAGGGAGGAGGAGAACTTCTTCAAAGTAGGCATACCTTGAGGAGATATCGCAGTGGAGTAGACAAATTGTTAAAGAAGGAACTGCAGATGCTGGAGAATCGAGGGTTACACAAAAAGCTGGTGAAACTCAGCGGGTGCAGCAGCATCTAAGGAGCGAAGGAGATTGATTCTGGATGATCACTGGATGAGACTACTGATTCTGGATGATCAGCCATGATCATATTGAATGGTAGTGCTGGCTCGAAGGGCTAAATGACGTATTCCTCCACCTATTTTCTATGTAAACTGGTTTAAGCACAGGAATTGAATCAGCCTTTTTGTCAAGAGGCAGCAAATGAAAAACTTCCCCAAATTGGGCACAAGAAACAAAAGTTAACTGGAGCCTAGAAACTTTTAAAATCCTTTTTATCCTTTTCTTCCACGGTTTCTTGCCACTTATTGAGTTGAGCTTAGTTTATTGTCAAGCCTACCGAGGTACAGTGAAAAGCTTAGTTGCGTGCTAACCGGTCAGCAGAAAGTCAATGCATGATTACAATCAAGCCATTCACAATGTACAGATACATGATAAAGGGGCAGGGTGCTGACATGGACAGAAAATTGGTTGGCAGACAGGAAACAAAGGGTAGGAATTAACGGGGCAGTGAGGCACCGCAAGGCTCCGTGCTGGGACCACAGCTATTTACAATATATATTAATGATTTGGATGAAGGGATTAAAAGTAACATTAGCAAATTTGCACATGACACAAAGCTGGGTGGCAGTGTGAACTGTGAGGAGGATGCTATGAGGATGCAGGGTGACTTGGACAGGATGGGGGAGTGGGCGGATGCATGGCAGATGCAGTTTAATGTGGATAAATATGAGGTTATCCACTTTGGTGGCAAAAACAGGAAGGCAGATTATTAGCTAAATGGTGTCAAGTTGGGAAAAGGGGAAGTACAGCGGAATCTGGGAGTCCTGGTTCATTAGTCACTGAAAGTAGGCATGCAGGTACAGCGGGCAGTGAAGAGAGCGAATGGCATGTTGGCCTTCATAACACAAGGAGTTGAGTAAAGGAGCAAAGAGGTCCTCCTGCAGTTGTACGGGGCTCTAGTGAGACCACATCTGGAGTATTGTGTGCAGTTTTGATCTCCAAACTTGAGGAAGGGCATTTGTGCCATTGAGGGAGTGCAGCATAGGTTCACCAGGTTAATTCCCGGGGTGGCAGGACTGTCATATGTTGATAGATTGGAGAGGCTGGGATTGTATACTCTGGAATTTAGAAGGATGAGAGGGGATTGAAACATATAAGATTATTAAGGGTTTGGACACACTAGAGGCAGGAAATATGTTCCCAATGTTGGGGGAATCCAGAACCAGGGGCCATAGTTTAAGAATAAGTGGTAAGCCGTTTAGAAAGGAGACGAGGAAAACTTTTTTACACCGAGAGTTGTGAGTGTGTGGAATTCTCTGCCTCAGAGGTCAGTGGAGGCTGGTTCTCTGGGTGCTTTCAAGAGAGAGTTAGATAGGGCTCTTAGGTATAGTGGAGTTAAGGGATATGGAGGGAAGGCAGGAACAGGGCACTAATTGTGGATGATCAGCCACAATCACATTGAATGGCAGTGCAGGCTTGATGGCACTCAAATCGGTCAGTGAGTACATATCACACTTGCCCAGACCCAACCTAAGTGGCTACTAATGGTCTTCCCAAGTTAAACTTTATATTCACAGCTGTCCTTCTTTTGTGAATCAAGCTTTTTTTGCATTTTCACAGCTAAACAGCACGTTAGTGTCCACAACACATCCAAGTTGGCGATATGCAAGTTGGAGTATTGCCCTGCCGACTACAAATTCAGAGGGTTCAGAAGAACGCATAACCAATGCATTCCAATGTCAGTCAATGAGCAAAGAGTTTTGATCAAATGTACCAAACTAAATTGGAATTATTTAATTTTTTTAATATAGCAATGAAGCTAAGTTATCAGGCTATTAAAACTGAATGGTTCAAAGGATTAGAAAAGAGAACAAAAAAATTACTTCTATCACCAGCTGCTTGCTTTTATACTATTTAATCTCTGGTATTTTTACATACTCCTTTAATTTACAACATATGGATAAAACTCTTATTGTTAGCATTGTTATATGCTTTTGCCCATTTCATCTTTTAAATGGATTTTTGATGGAATGGCAATATGCCCACCAATCCTTCTAGCTTTGCTATACTGCTCTTTGAATTGGGAGGTGTCACTCACAGATTAATTTGCCAAAGAGCATGCTACTATACTAGATAATAGGCATGGATTGCCTGAGGAATAACTGTGCGAAGAAAGTTGACCAGTTGTCTCTGGGTATTCCTGTTTCAGAATGCTTCTTTGAAAGTGAATAATCAAGGAAAAGGGAAAGTGGGGAGTTAGAAACTATTAACAGTCATCCACAAACATTTTTAAAGCTTAAGTGTTAAAGAAGGAACTGCAGATGCTGGAGAATCGAGGGTTACACAAAAAGCTGGAGAAACTCAGCGGGTGCAGCAGCATCTAAGGAGCGAAGGAGATAGGCGACGTTTCGGGTCGAGACCCTTCTTCAGACCCGAAACGGTCTGAAGAAGGGTCTCGACCCGAAACGTCGCCTATCTCCTTCGCTCCTTAGATGCTGCTGCACCCACTGAGTTTCTACAGCTTTTTGTGTAACCCCCCATTTTTAAAGCTTAGTTTAGTTTGGAGATACAGCGCGTAAACAGGACCTTTGGCCCACCGAGACCGCGCCGACCAGTGATCCTCGCACATCAACACTACCCTTCAGGCACTAGGGACAAATTTTACATCTACACCAAGCCATTTAACCTGCAATCCTGTATGTCTGAAGAAGCGTTTTGGCCCGAAACATTGTCTATTTCCTTCGCTCCATGGGTGCTGCTGCACCCGCAGAGTTTCTCTAGCACTTTTGTCTACCTTCGATTTTCCAGCATCTGCAGTTCCTTCTTAAAAAACTGTACGTCTTATGAGTGTGGGAGGAAACCGAAGATCTCGAAAAAAACCCACGCAGGTCAAGGGGGGAACGTACAAATCTCCGTACAGACCAAGCACCAGTGGTCAGGAACAAACCCGGGTCTCTGGCGCTGTAGGCAGTAGCTCTACCACTGCGCCACTGTGCCACCCCAAAAAAATGGATACATTCAACTTTGAGATTAAGCTTATGAACGTTACGTTAATTTTCATCTTTGAGTATATGAACGTCCTTTACCAACAAAAAAAAAATTAAACTGATTGCAAATGCACCGCCAGTTAATTTAGGAATGATGAACATGAAATTAGTGAAACACACAAGTTATATTCCATCCTTCCAATATCACCATATCAATAACCACTGTTCGATCCACTACTGTTTGAAACAGCTGGCATGCTTAACATATTGTAACCAGCACATTTGTAAGCGAACCTTAATATAAAAGCAAATAGTACTGTTTCCTTGATAGAAATGGTCACCAATAGACAATCGGCAAGCGGTAACTATGGATGATGTGGTGGTGCAGACCATACATGCATCCAGCTGCCTGGAGTAAAGGAGGTGCTCGACCACCAGCTCCCGGGAAATCGGTAGTGGACCTGTATTACACCTTCTCCCTTAACATACTGACTATTCTTTCTTACCTTGATGTTTTTTCTTCAGGTCACATTATACAGATACAAACTATCAGGAATATTGAAAATTAAAATGTGTGCAGCATTTGTCCATAAATTAGTAAGATTAAACAAGAACTTACCAGTTTGAAGTTTGATCTTTATTTTATGAGGAGTTGCGATGAGGGATTTCGTGAAGACCCCGCCAGGCACGCATGCGCGACATTCTTCAAAGCAGCGGTGTGGAATCACAGATCACAAACCGAAGATAGTAAGATTAAAACTTGACCATACCAGTTGAATATTTAATAGAGGGTTGGGAGCGGAGGGCACGAAATCCCTCATCGCAACTCCTCATAAAATAAAGATCAAACTTCAAACTGGTAAGTTCTTGTTTAATCTTACTATTTTACTTCGGAGTCACGTGAGTGACTTCGTGAAGATTTCAAAGCTCTGTGATTACATGCCCTGGACCACGCCCATGCTCACACACTGCCGTAATTCTGATGGAGGAAGTATGTTAACGTATTTCAGACTTGAACAAGCTGAAAAATAATAACATTTGTTAATACAACAATAACCCCCTGAACTCGGGGACAAACGTTTAGAGAACAGCACTTAAAACTGAATCCGCCAACGTTGCGGGAGCGGTTATAAATCAGTTATAAACCCGCTGAAGTGTAGATTCACTGGCCCAGCTCGCTATTGCGAGGCCAAAATCCATGAACACCGCCATAGTCCTTGCCACTGATGTGGATGCAGCCCTGATAGAATGACATTTAAAATATTAGTGTCTTACCTGCTGCACCGAATACCACCTCGTGTCATCTGGAGATAGTCTGCACAATCACCCTGTGACGTGGGTTTCCATGGCTGAAACAGACCCGTCTCCATACATCTGATGCCCATTTGCAGACGTGTAGTCCCAGGTCTGTGTAGTGTAAGTAATTCTTCTATAAAGAAGTTACCTTATTATGGTCCGGTCATTCTATCCAGGTTTAATTCCTGTAAAGTCAGGACCTGTTGAGCTGTGTTCAGTGCCATTACCATAACCACTTTGAAGGTGAGCAAGACCATCTGCATCATGGGCGACCAGCTCCTGAGGAAGGTCAACACTACCTCATCGCAGTCCAATCTAGCGATAGGACGACAATGCACTCCTGGCACTGTAACTGAGGGACACATCCTAATGATGACCCATGAGTATACCAGCAGCTTGGAGAGTATAGCAGATATGTAGATGGTCTAGGTCCGACTACAGAAACCTCCCATATCCTTATGTAGGCGAGGTACTGCTTCCTACTGGACTGTCTCTGCACGATGCTGTTTGACATCCATCGTCCTTTATGTTGCAGAGCCTGGTTGCGTATCCTGCAGCACCTGTCTGATGAAGCAGAATGGAGAAAGCATAGAAACCCCGCATTTCTCCCCAATGTAGTGAAAACGCGTCCATCGCCACTGCCCCAGGATCTAGTTCTCAAGACATATGTTGGTATCCAATGGCTGAACCTGGACGCAAAGAGGTCGAAATCTGGTATTCCATATTAGGCTATAATTTTAGCAGATATTTGGAGGTTCAATCTACTTGATGTCGTTATTAATACTTGTGACCTGGTGTCCGCCACTATATTGAGCTGATCCAGAAGGTACATAGCTGAACCCAATTCTTTCAATCCACCAGAGCCAAATTAATGTTTCCAATTCATCCCAAGATATTAACTTGACACCACCCATAAGGTTTAATATGCCAACTCAGTGGTATTATTTTGGAAGACGAACATACGTATGCTGCAGATTAGTGCATTAATGCGCAGCCCGTGACATGCTCCAAGCATATCTAACAGTTTATACCTAGTGATTGAAGAAAGTAGAATCATGCAATCCCATTTGCTGCCCCAACTGGAATGGTGTCAGTAGTTCCCCAGCCCTTGGTGCTTGCGTCGGTTTGTAACGCGACTACTAGGTTTGATGTAATGATGGGATTTAACAATCACAATCATTGCTAATCCACCATTGTACCTCAATTATGCTGTGATTGGCAGTTGCATAAGCTCGTAATTGTCCAGCATTCGCTATACCTGCCGAGATTTTGCTTATTCACCCAAGCTTTGATAGCGTAACGACCCAATTATGTGGCTGGAATGTAGCTCCAATTTACCCATAGCTTAGCAGTATGTCGAAAGTCAGTTCCCTGGCGCAAGCAAGGCTGTTACATGCATCTATTATGTCTATAGCTCTGTTCCCTGGATAGTGACAAACAGAGCCCCAGAATGTATGTACCTCCCCCCTACTTGTGAGGTTATGCATGCAGCACTTCCAAGAGAACCAGGCCCCCTTACCTCCATGGTTACCGGCGGGCCTGACGTTCTGGTTTCTAGTATTCCGTCTTTGCTGGGTGCTGCTCAATCGCCTCGGTAAATCCTTGTTCCTGCAGCTGGTGTGTGGTGAGGTAGTCTATGCTGGCTCTGCCCTAACAAGGCTTCTGCTGTTGGGGAGCTGGTGCAAATGTGTTCTTGATGGCCTCGTCATTGACCTGCTTGGGCAGGTCCTCCCCAAACAGCTGTCTTGGTGGTGTGGTGGAGGTAGGACCCAACCCAGCGAATTCAGGGTTAATGTCGGGCCGGATGGAGCTCTGACTAAAACAGTTTCCCGAAGTGGGCTACACAGGAGGGCTAGAGCATCCTGCTGCTCTGCGGATGCACCTGTCCCATCGAGGGTCCTAACGAGCACCGTGATGCCCGACGCCAATAGCTTCAGAATTTCCTGCCTCTTCATCTCTTGTGCCCTCGCATTGGAACTAATGTTCCCTCAGATGGCTGAGTCGACCCTCGGGACGTTCCGGGGAACACAATTTCCAGGATCCTTGTACTTCTCCATGGTTTCTGAAAGCACCTGGTCTTGGAACTGGTGTGTCGTCAAGAAATTAATACTTACTGCCAATGTAGAGTGCAGCGGTACCCCTGAATACAGGTTTCAGATTTTTGACACTACCTCCAATTCCTTCTTCTGGATCGAGAGCAGTGGGCTCTTCTGCATTGAAGGTGGCGGTCATGATCCGACTCCCAGACCGCTGAGACTCCTACTCCTGCTCTTGCTGATCCAGGTCCTGCTGATATAGTTGCTCCACCATTAGCTCCATCCTAGCCATGCGACCGCTGCCGCTACACACGGACAACAGGTCGACTTCCCCAGGCCCTGATGAGTCGCTGGGGCTTCTGCCAGTAGGTCACACCTCAACGAAGTGGCTGACAGGTACTCGTCAGCACCCGCTCCTGCGGGGCTGAACGACTTCCGCACGGACAACCCGCTAGCCCGGCATCCCTCGGACCTTAGCGGCCTCTCTACCTGACGAGCAGGCAGAGGAAAGGAGTCGGAACCGGTCCCCAATACCGGCTCCGTGGTCCGTGCAGGCACACCGTCACCCTCACCCCCAGGGGTCTGTGACGGCGCTTGGCTGGCTTTACCCGCAGCAACGGGATTGCCTAACCGTATTCTGCTGCCACCGGTCTGCGCTCCGGCAGCCTGTTCCGGTGCAGTACTGGTACCTCCTGCTCCTGCAGGGTGTACGACTCCTGCACGGACATACCGCTAGTCCGCCGTCGTTCGGACCTGAGCGGCACCTCTGCCTGGTGGGAAGGCAGAGGCAAGGATCGGTACCGGTCCCCAATACCGGCTCCGCTGTCCGTGCAGGCTTGCCGTCACCCTTAACCACACGGGTCCGTGAGGGCGCATAGCCGGCTTTACCCGTAACAACGGGGTTGCCCAGCCGTAAACTGCTGCCACCGGTCTGCGCTCCGGCAGCCTGTTCCAGTGGACACCGGTACCTCCTGCTCCTGCAGGGCTCCCCAACTTCCAGCAGGTCCATCACCGGCTCGCAGTCTAGCAGGTTACCCCCGGCGGTATGTCGATGCCTCCCGCTGCAGCGGGGCATGACCTGTGCGCAGCTCTCCCCCATCTCTGAGACCTGCATAGTAGGAGAGACAAAACGAGCCACCGAGCGGGTCACACGTTTACGCACCTTTGCCCCACAGTCACTATGCTTAGGTGAGAGTGGTAGGGAGTCCAGGTCTTGCCTACCCTGGTCCCACGCGGTGCTCCACCATTTTGCGGCCCCATGGTCAGCCGTGGTGGAGAGACGGGTCCTGGCTGCGCAGGGCTCCCCGACCTCCGCATTCTTCTAGAATGGTGGCCGCTGATTCCCATCTGAAGTCGCACGGCCCTTGGAGACCTGCTTCGCTGTCTCCATTCTGGTCTCCATCCATCTGTAAGCAAACTCTAATACAGACGCTTAGCTATTCAAGGTTAGTATCTTACCTGAGGGTTTTTTTATTTATTTTTTATTTATTTATTTTTTATTTATTTATTTATTTATTTATTTTTTTTTTTTTTTTTTTAATTTCTTTTTTTTTAAAGTATGGTGACCAGCCTCTCATGCTTAAATAACTTTTATATGCTGGCAGTCTGAACCTCTTGAAGACAATGCATACCCTGGAGTAGCAGGGCACTTGAATGTAGACAGGCCACAGAATCCCTGCAGCTGCAGTGTGGAGTCAGGCTGCCTTTGCTTGCAAGCCTGCTGCTTCCTGAATGCCAGCAACCCGCAGAAACCCCTGCGGGCTGCGGTGTAGAGTCGGGCTGCCGTCCAAGGCAAGCACTGCAAGCCCTACTCCACATGCACACCGCCAGCCCGCAGTATCACCCCCGCGGGCTGTGGTGTAGAGTCGGGGCTGCCGCTCTGCCGTTAACTTCTGACGGCGAGCCTGCAAGCCCCACTCCTACATGCACACCGCCAGCCTGCGGTGTCCCCCGCGGCTGCAGTGTAGAGTCGGGGCTGCCGCTCTGCCGTTTCTAACTTTGAACGGCGAGCCTGCAAGCCCCACTCCTACATGTACACCGCCAGCCCGCGGTGTTCCCCACGGGCTGTGGTGTAGAGTCGGGGCTGCCGCTCTGCCGTCGCGAACTTGAGACGGCGAGCCGGCAAGCCCCATTCCATTTCGTGCCGCCAGCCCGCGGTGTCCCCTGCGGACTGTGATGTGGAGTCGGGCTGCCTCTGCCGTCCTCCGCCGGCGAGTGTGTGAGCCCGGACCCTCCTGGGTCAACAGGTTTCCCGACTCCAACTATTGGAGCCGCCGCTGACTGCCGCAGCAGCCAGATCCGAGGCGGCCGCGAGACCCTGCGACAGGGCCACCTAGAAGAAAAAGACCGCAGGTTAGTGTTTTACTTACCTGCAGGTCCCAGCAGTAGAGGAGCAACGCTCCTCCCTGCCTGTCGCTCGCATGCGGTCGACGATATGTCGCGCATGCGTGCCTGGCGGGGTCTTCACGAAGTCACTCACGTGACTCCGAAGTAAAATACAACCTAGGTGTGAGATGGGGGGTTAAGTGTTCACAATTATAGTTCTACCTGTCATAAATTCATGAGTGACAGGAGCGGAGTTCGGCCGTTCGGCCCATCAAGTCTACGACACCATTCCACCATGGCTGATCTTTCTAACCCCATTCTACTGCCTTCTCCCCATAACCTCGGACGCCTGTACTAATCAAGAATTTATCTATCTCTGCCTTAAAAATATCCATTGACTAGGCCTCCACAGCCTTCTGTGACAATGAATTCCACAGATTCACCATCTTCTGATTAATAATGACTCTGTCCCATAAACTCCTTCCAAAGTAACAGTGAAACCGTTAGTATCCCCTAATATTCATTTACAAATTGTGTTGATGAGTTAGGAGCCAGTTCGTCAGCAACAATGGGGTGGGAGATTGCAACCCTCACGTGGTCCATCCTGTTTCGATTAATGCAATCAACCCAATGTGCAAACACAAATAGATGTAGTGTTTTGGTGTCTACAACTTTAGGCTTAGCACTCCATACACAAGAAGAATAAGTCAGCAATAATGACCAAAAATTATGTTTTACGTTCTCTTGGCATTTGCTAACAAGTTAAAAAACAAATGACTGAACCCAACCTGTAAAATGGCCAAGTACCTTTCAGTTAATTTTTCCACACTAATATTTCCATTCAAGAGTTAAGTCAAGAGCATTGACCATATATACTTGTCATCTCTGTACTGCTAATAATCGACTTTATAAAATTTATACACAATCATTTTTGCTACCATGCTTTAATTACTGTCCTTCATGCCCAATTACGATCTAACACATTTAACCCAAACACACAAATCATATTTTAATGTTATCATAAGTAAAAAATGTTATACTTTTCTCCGACATTTATTACAAAGGCTAATTATTACATTTGTCATAATCGAAATCAGAGTTATACAACCGTGTAGCACGGAAACAGGCTCTTTGGCCCAACTCATCCATGCCGACCAAGATACCACATCTAAATTTAGTTTAGTTTAGGGATACAGAGCGGAAACAGGCCCTTCAGCCCACTGTGTTCATGCCGACCTGACATCCCCACACATTAACACTATTCTACATACACTACGGACTATTTTTACATTTACCAGGCCAATTAACCTACAAACCTGCACGTCTTTGGAGTGTGGGAGGAACAGGAGATGTCTTGAGAAAACCCACACAGGTCATGGGGAGAACGTACAAACTCTGTGCAGACAGCACGCATAGTCAGGCTCGAACCTGGGTCTCCGGCGTTGCAAGGCAGCAACTCTACTGCTGCGTTACCGTGCCGCCTTAATTATTAAAGAAACAAATGGCTTGTCCATTACATCAGCCACAGAAGTCACTGATGGGAAAACAAAGATGACTAAGACAATAGACTTAGGAACCTTCCCACTACACTTTTTGAGGGGAGGGGCATGAATGCAAGTGGCATAGCCCTAGAGTGATAAGGTGTGGAAACAGGCCCTTCGGTCCAACTTGCCCAAAACCGGCCAACATGTCCCAGCTACTTGTGCTTGGTCCATATCCCTCCAAACCTGTCCCATCCATGTACCTGTCCGAATGTTTCTTAAACGTTGGGATACCTCACGTGACAGCTTGTTCCATACATCCACCACCCTTTGTGTGAAAAGTTACCCCTCGGATTCCTATTAAATCTATTCCCCTTCACCTTGAACCTATGTCTTCTGGTCCTCGATTCCCCCACTCTGGACAAGAGACTATGTGCATCTACCCGATCTATTCCTCTCATGATATTGTACACCTCTATAAGAACCCACTCATCCTCCTGTGCTCAACGCAATAGAGACCCAGCCTACTCAACTTCTCCCTATAGCTTAGACCCTCTAGTCTGGCAACATCCTCGTAAATCTTCTCTGAACTCTTTCAAGCTTGACAGTATTTTCCTATAACATGGTGCCTAGAACTGAACACAATATTCTAAATGCGGTCTCACCAACGTCTTATACAACTGTAACATGACCTCCCAACGTCTATGCTCAATACTCTGACTGATGAGTCTATACTTCTATTCCAATGATGATTATCAGAGAAGTGGGATAGCTACTCCCCCAATCACCCATCTCTTGCAGTCATAGATCATCGCATTTCAGGCCTGCTGGTAGTAATGTGGTTTCCACTGAAAGCAGACACTCCATGAGTTCCCAACATGGAAGGAGACCATGTGTAGGAAGGAACTGCAGATGCTGGTTTATACCAAAGATGGACACAAAGTGCTGGAGCAACTTAGCAGGTCAGGCAGCATCTTTGGAGAAAAGGGATGAGTGACATCTTGGGTCGGAACCCCTCTTCGGGCTGAAAGTAGAGGAGGGAGTGGGGGGAGACCGGAGGTAGGAAAAGGCCAGAACAAACCAGGGCCGGAAGGGTGGATCCCATAATGGCCCACTGTTGGCTGGGGAACAGGTGATAACAAAAGTCCGTGCTGACCAGCAATCCCCGCACATTAACACTATCCTACACACTCTAGGGCCAATTTTTGACATTTATACCAAGCCAATTAACCGACAAATCTGTACGTCTTTCGATTGTGGTTGGAAACCGAATATCTCGGAGAAAACCCACACAGGTCACGGGGAGAACGTACAAACTACGTACAGACAGCACCTGCAGTTAGGATCGAATCCTGGTCTCTCGCACTGTAAGGCAGTAGCTCTACCATGTCACCATTAACCATCTTGACATCTTGCATATGCTGCAATATTTAAGACTGTCACTTTTAAAATTCATTTTGGCATCCCTCCTCCATTGTTCATGGAGTAATTAAAAAAGTTACCAGCAACCACAGCAGAATATTAATGCTTTATTGAATTGATTCAGTCTAGGCTCCATTCAATTAATGCTTAATTGTTCAATATAAAAATACAGCTCTACTTTCCCGGCATCCTCACTTTCACAGAGACATCAGGATCTAGAAGTATGATTGTGCAGAAGGAATCTCATGAAATGGCTGCTTCCAACTCAATTTAAGTGAATCAGATAAGCATTATATAGTAGCATCTGAATATCTATCAGATGCACATATATCACCACAGTTTCATGGCAATTCCTGAAATGAAAACTAAATCTTCATACACTGTATATTTTCATTGAGAATCAATATTTCATTTTTTTTGTTCGAGCCAACATGAAGTAAATGTAATTCTAGTCAACGTGTTAGAAGTCATTAATTAATTGAAAATACCTGTAAGTTCTAAAAATCACAGCAAATAAGCTAGAATCCCGTTTGCAATGTTGATTACACATCTTGTCCTTGACAAAACTCCTCAGAAAAAAATCAACATGCAAGGAAAGAAAATGAAAAGGCTTAAACAAACCTCTTAGATAAATGATCATATACATTATATAATATTAGAAAATCAGCTAGATAACTACTTACAGTAGATGCAGTCTAATCTTAACATCGTTTTCATTTTAATTTCAATGGAATTAGTTCCTGCATTGAAAATACATTAAGCTAGATAAAAGAAAGGAAAGATTGTCTGCGGAATGATCAACTTTTAAGAATTCATATTTTGCCTGATTTCCAAAAAGCTTTCTCATATTTCCAGCATCTGAAACTGTATTATGTACGGTATTAACATTCAACTTCAAGAAAAGGTTTTTTTTGGACATTGCAAACCTAATGGGTTGAGAAATGATTCCTTTGCACTGCCATTGCACGCATAATGTAGATGTGGCTCTGTGATCTTCTGCCGCCAATTGAACTGCAGTTCAGAAACAATGGCCACACACGGCCGCCACTATAATGGAAGTTCAATGCAAAGGAGGTCTAATGTTTAGTCCAACAATGTTTTGCTGAGAAATAAATATGGACCAGGAGGCCCAAATTGGAAGTCTAATCTAATGAACCAGGAGATCCTAACGATGGCAGTAAGAGGGTGAGGCAAATGGTCATAGCTCATGTCCTACACAACTGAGGAGACAGTAAGGGATTACGTTGACTGGAAGTGGCTCTGCCAGAAAGTGAGCATCCATATGTCAGCTAAACAGTGAATGAAACTCACATGTCACACTCACATCATAGCCATGTCTGATCTGTTTCAAGTCATGGAAGTATGTCAAATTATGAGAGGCATATAAAATTACGGGGCGGCACAGCGGTAGAGTTGCTGCCTTACAGTGCCAGAGACCCAGGTTCGATCCTGACTACGGATGTTGTATGTAAGGTCTTTGCATGCACTCCCTGTGACCTCATGGGTTTTCTCTGGGTGTTCTGGTTTCCTCCCACACTCCAAAGACATTCAGGTTTGTAAGTTAATTAGCTTTGGTAAATTGTCCCTAGTGTGTAGTATAGAGCTAATGTACGCGAATGATCGGCGGTCAGTGTGGACGGTGCGCCGAAGAGCCTGTTTCCATGCTGTATCTCTAAAGTCAGTCAGAATCTTTTTCCCAGCGATAATGTCAAAGACTAGAGAGCATAACTTTAACGTGAGAGGGGAATAATCTGAAGGAGATGTGCGGGGCAAGTGTTTTTATAGAGAGGGTAGTGGGTGCCTGGGATGCGCTGCCAGGGTGGTGGTAGATGCAGTTTCAATACTGGCGTTTAAGATTTTTGCCTTCCATCACAGTGAAGAGGTGCCTGGTAGACTCACTGTGGTGGATGTTAAACTGTGTTCATTGTGTGTTCTGTTATTTTATTCTCTGTTATGACTGCAAGGTATATAATCTTGTTCAAACTAACAAGTTTGAATGACAATAAAGGATACCTTATACTTTATAGACAGGCGCATGGATAGGACAAAGGACAAAGGACATTTATTATCACATACACCAATTGGTGTAGTGACATTTGACTTGCCAATATGCGGGGATATATGCAGGGATATGAAGGGGATGTAGAGGTAAGGATTAGGTGTAGGCAGAGACTAGTTTGTCTTGACATCGTGTTCGGCATACATTGTGGACCGAACAGCCTGTTCCTGTGCTGCACTGTTCTATGTTCCATCGATACATAGAAAGTAGGTGCAGGAGTAGGCCATTCGGTCCTTCGAGCCTGCACCGCCATTCAATATGATCATGGCTGATCATCCAACTCAGTATCCTGTACCTGCCTTCTCTCCATACCCCCTGATCCTTTTAGCCACAAGGGGCACATCTAACTCCCTCTTAAATATAGCCAATGAACTGGCCTCAACTACTTTCTGTGGCAGAGAATTCCACAGATTCACCACTCTCTGTGTGAAAAATGATTTTCTTATCTCGGTCCTAAACTACTTCCCCATTATCCTTAAACGGTGACCTCTTGTTCTGGACCTCCCCAACAACGGGAACAATTTTCCTGCATCTAGCCTGTCCAATCCCTTAAGAATTTTGTAAGTCTCTATAAGATCCCCCCTCAATCTTCTAAATTCTAGCGTGTACAAGCCGAGTCTATCCAGTCTATGAAAGCCTTGCCATCCCAGGAATCAGTCTGGTGAACCTTCTCTGTACTCCCTCTATGGCAAGAATGTATTTCCTCAGATTAGGAGACCGTTAGGTTCCATATTCTATGTTCACTCATAATGGATGCACATTTGGATACAATGGTAAATATGTATGGAGAATGATCGTCATGGATCCATCACTTCAAAATGTTATGTCTTCAGGAGAGGAGAATTAAAAGAAAGATAGCGGCATGTAGCTATCTTTCAGAGGAATTAACAAAATGTCACACACAAATACTGCAATACATATAATAAATAAAAAATAATTAGCTGCGAGTCTTCTGCTATGAACTAAAAATGGCTTAGAATATTGCTGGATACAATATCTGCTTTAGTTTACCAATACCACCAACTGCTAAGGGCAGTACGGTGGCACAGCGGTAGAGTTGCTGCCTTACAGCTCGAGACCCAGGTTCGATCCTGACTATGGGTGCTATCCGTATGGAGTTTGTACGTTATCCATGTGACCTGCTAGTTTCCTCCTTCACTCCAAAGACGTACAGACTTACGCAAGTTGATTGGCCTGGTAAAATAGTAAACCGTCCCTAGTGTGTGTAGGGTAGTATTAATGTGTGGGGATCACTGGTCGGTGTGAATTTGGTGGGCCAAAGGGCCTGTTTCTGCACTGTATCTCTAAACTAAAAACACCCTAAACTAAAGCTTCTCATGTTAGAACAGAATTCAATCAAACAGAAAATGTTTTCAAATCCCTTAATGGCCTCATCTTTCCCAACTTGAGGAAGTTTTCTCTACATCCACAATGCTCAGAGATATCTGCATTTCTCCAATTCTGGCCTCGTGTGCACCTTAAAATTACATATAGCTCCTACGCTCCGAAACTCATTCCATGCCATCTCTCTATCCACTTTCAACACACTCTGTCGAACCTACTGCTCTGACCATCTGTATTATCCCTTCATGTGGACTAGCGTCAAATGTTGCTTGATGCACTCCTGTGAAACTCCACCAAGTTAATTCAATTCATTCATCATCGTTGAAAACATTAGCGACGCAGTGGTGCTGGTTTCCAACGGGAACGGTGACGGACGCTCCACACATCCCTGTCCTCCAGTTCCTGCGGACTTCCACCGCTGGAAGTACAAGATTTTGGTGTGTGTGTGCTTTAGCATCGTTCCTTACAATGCCATGTACGACAGCGATCACAACTTCTACTGAAGTGTGGATGGCCGTTGGCTCGCTTGAAGCTTATCTGCCCTTTGACAGGTCTTGTTTTTGGTCCTGCTGGGGGTCCACAGCCCCCTCCTCACCTGGCAAGTTAAAGTACAAAAGAGATGCCAATATACCTGCCCGCCATAAACATTTTCTGCTGTTGCCCATTTCTAATGGGCTCCACATGGTGTTATCTTAATTTGACAGCACTGTTGCAAGAGACCCCAGCAGCTTCTTGATCCATCCTCCCAGCTGATGTGCAAATTCATCTATGTGTTCCAATGGTGGCTGGGGGAAATTAAGTGATCTTTGTTATCAAGAAAAGATCCTGTGGTAACAGCATTCAAAACAATTTGCTGAATAAATGTGATGTGAGGGAGGAGCAAAGTAGGGCTTTTACCCTTCAATTACAGCAGAATCAGCACACAATTCCGTCCAGCATTATTTCAGAATAGACTTTTAAAAGGAAGTAGGAAAGAAATTGGTTGTCATGTAAACATGAACTGATGCAATGCTGGGTGTGAAATATTGGATGTTTAATGTGCAAAATCAAAGGAAGCAGTGTGTAGAATGATTCTCCGATTTGCAAAATATCAGCAGGATGCAGAGCACGTTATCCAAAAACGGATAAATTATCAAGATATTCTACCGAAAGGGACAACTCTTCAGATTCACTGATACTTTTAGCCACCCAACTGTCTCCTTCAAATTATGTTTTCCTTCACTTAATTACATGTAAATACAACGACTGACTTATTATCCTACTTACACCTTTTTTTGTACTCTGTAAACCAATTAAGACTAAACATTGCATCTTTGAAAGCATGTAGGAAGGAACTGCAGATGTTGGTTTAAACCGAAGATCGACACAAAATGCTGGAATAACTCAGCGGGACAGGCATCTCATTCCATGCCGTCTCTCTATCCACTTTACATACACTCAGCACCTCAGGATAGAAGGAATGGCCAGAGATGCTGCGTGTCCCACTGAGTTACTCCAGCATTTTGTGTCCATCTTTGAAAGGAATTGGCTTCAAAAGAAAAACAGACCAATCACATTAAAAAAAATATCAGCTAAAAGAGAGGATGAAAAAAAACTGAAGCTAGGGAGGAAAGAAATCCAGTGAAATCACACACCCCAGAGCCACACAGAGGTGGAATGCAGATGCAAACACAAGTGTTGAAGATTTGAATATGAATGCGGCATTTACCTTAGGAATGCATGATACAGCCGTCGTCTCAGACAGCCTGGGGTAAGTGTATGAACTATATGAATGTCCAGTGGGTCGTGTTGACTTAAATGCACTGGCAGCGTGTAGCATACTTGGCTCCTGTAGTCCAGATCCTGATTTTGATCTCTGTCTCATGGCTGGTTGAGGGCTGGTTGGTGTGACATAGGATGATTTTGGCCGCTTATCTACGTCTTCCCTTTGTGGCTCTGGACCCAAGTCTTTTTCTTTATATTCCAACTTTTCAGTAGGAGCTTCTCGTTGAGAAGCAGTTCGAGAAGGTGTAGATTGTGGGTGTCTCCTGTGACCTAATGGTGACTTTTGAGCTGCTGGGGAATCCCTGCTTGTCACAATGTGATCTGTCGGCCTAATCTTTGACACCATGTAGGCATGGTAGTCTGGCAGTAATCTACCAAAATCCATCTTTTGTACATTATCTTCTAAATAATACGTTTCTACAGACCGAGCTCTGTTCAAATCCTGGCCATTCTGTTGAGCTGCTTTGGTGTTACATGTGTAAAATCTATCCCAGTCTTCTGCGTGAGTTCTCTGTTCTTTGAATTTCCCTGTGGTGAAATCTTTTGAAGGTTCAATATCATATGTGTGTCTGAAATAAAAATGGCTGTAGCCATTCTCCTCAGGACTGCATGGGCTATGGTTTGAATTTATCTGTGGAACAGCTGGTGGACTCTCTCTACGCAGAGAGTTTGAGCGAGTTACAGAAATATCATTGAACTCTTCCAAAAGGCCATTTATAGAGGCGTCTTTCCATGCTCTGTTTCCTCTGACTATAGTCTGCAACAAAAAATAAATCGGTTAATGCAGACAGATGGGACGTTTAAAAAATATTTAACATCAGAACACAATCCTTTAAAGCTCAAACTCATTCCTTTACTTAGAATAAACACTTTCTCTGTGACAACACAATGTTAAACAAATACAAATATTCATGCATCTATAATTTAAAAAAATCAATCTGTAGAAGCTGTCTTTGTCCATCCTTCTTCAACAATTCTTGATGGGTAAATTCTTGATTAGCACAGAGGTTATGGGGAGAAGGCAGGAGAATGGGGTTAGGAGGGAGAGATAGATCAGCCATGCTTGAATAGGCCAAATGGTCTAATTCTACTCTCACTTTATGATCTTATGATTTGTTAAGTATGTCTTACGTATTCTGACCTCTTGGTCCTAATTAATTGAAAGAGCTGGAAATCACAGAGTTGAAATGAAAAACTCAATTCCCACCATCTGTGATACAAATTGGTGATGTTCCACTTGGACAGTATTCCGTTATGTATTGAAAGATACAGCATGGAAACAGTCCCTTCAGCCCACCGAGTCCACAGCAACCATCGGTCACCCGTTTACACCACTCCTGTATTATTGCACTTTCGCATCCACTCCCTACACACAAGGGGCAATTTATAGAGGCCATTTTAACCTACAAGCCCGTACGTCTTTGGAATGTGGGAGGAAACTGGAGCACCCGGAGGAAACCCACGCGGTCACAGGGAGAACGTGCAAACTCCACACAGCAACCCGGGGTCATGATCGAACCTGGGACTCTGGTGCTGCGAGACAGCAGCTCTGCTCGCTGAGCCACTGTGCCCCTTTTTCTCTCTGAGCAATCTTTTTGAAAACTGCTCTGAAAATGCAAGACAAAAGCACCACGAATGTTGGAAGAACACAACACATCAGCTATTATCTGAAGAACTAGATCATGTGATGCTTTTGGCACATAATCTTCAGCAGGAACCATGTGTATTTCCAGCATGTTATGTTTTTATACAATGTTCCATCCGTGTAATATTACAATCCATTCCACAGCAACTGGTCACTTGAAGAATAATTTAAATGTTTTTCAAATCATAAAATCATCGTTGGTAATTTACATTGTTTAATTTTAAATTGTTGCATAATTCAATTTTTTATGACAGAAAATGACTGGTTAGCAAGACTTGAATCTGAAGAATACATGCAAATGCTCCTCAGGACTGCAAAGAGACCTCTCAGATCTCAGGCATTCACAGATTAATAGAACAAATTTTACAAGCAC
Source organism: Raja brachyura (assembly GCA_963514005.1). Next base: position 6,136,471 of record OY740788.1, on the reverse strand, counting down.
AAAATAAAATATTTACAAGCAGCTCGAATTTTATTCAGGGGTTCGTGAAAAGCAGCACGTGATTCATAAATTGGTAAAATACACATATAAATCTAAATATTTCAACGGGCGTAAATTTGAAAAAATATTAATATTAATTAAACAATATTATCATTGCAGAATATTATCACAAATTATAACTCAAATACATAAAATGCGAGATGCCTGTATTTATCATAGCACACAACAGAAAACATCAGTCATTTTTACGTTAGTGCTTTGATACTTTTAAAGTATCATTCTGTATGCCATCAACAGCTATACCCATGTCAGATTATCAAACTATTATCTTTAACTGGTGTGTAATATGATGTATAAACCTTGCTCATTCTTTCCATTTGCAACTCTTACTCAAATAGTAGATGGGAAATGTGGACAGGTGGTAAGAATGAGATATGAGGTTGAAGCAATGTGATAAATTCTAATAGTCATTTCTCAGCATAAAGATGAAATAAAGACTTTGTTTGGCTCAGGGCAAATGGGGAATAAAGAAAGAAAAATAACTTGCACTTTTCAAGGCAGAGATAGATAGATTCCTGATCAGTACAGGTGTCAGAGGTTATGGAGAGAAGGCAGGAGAATGGGATTTGGAGGGAGAGATAGATCAGCCATGATTGAATGGCGAGCTAATTGAATGATGGGTTGAACGGCCTAATTCTACTCCTATTCCTTATGATTCCGAATATCATAGTTTTGGGATGCAATTTTAGAATCTGATACCAGCATGAAAAATATGTCAAAACTTGAAATGGATATTTAGTGGGGAAAACAAACTTTAATGAGCAGTTTCTTAATTAGGTAAAAGGCAATGTTTGAAAGTAGTTTTTCAGTCAGTGAAATGTACAGGGTGTGAAAGAAAAGAAAATATATTTTTCTGAAAGATGAAGTGTACAAGAAATGGCAAATATCAAAGAAACAATATAGGAGAGAGATTTCGATCATTTAAATTGTAAAATTTATACATCTTAAAATGCATGTGCAAACATACTTTATTTCACAAGGGCAATAAAACCCCATAAAGCTAATGTAAACATGTTAAAGTTAACAATGGTAAATTGAAATTTAACAACTTAAATTTAATTGCTAAATCTAAACAACTGCTTATCAATGGTAGGTACTATGTTGTCAAATGTACCTAGGTACGGTGAAACATTTATTTGCATATAATTCCGCAAAATCTTACTGTAGACAAGCACAATCATATACAATCGTACACGCACAATCCTATATCGCAAATACAAATAAACCAAATAATTAAATGTTTTTCCCCTTCCAATACCATTCATACAACAATGAAGAGCAATAGCTCTGGCATTGTTCTGTGTCTTACTTGGTGTCAATGAGAAAAACCCTTAAATTACTGAAGTAAATTTTGTTTTAATAAAGTAAACCTTCCAGAAAAAGTAAGTAAACTTTGGCCTCAACAAAACTATGTTATAAACATAGAGCATAAACAGAGGATAGACACAGAATGTTGGAGTAACTCTGTGGGACAGGCAACATCTCTGGAGAGAAGGAATGGGTGACGTTTCGGGTCGAGACCCTTCTTCAGACAATAACATAACATAACACAGTACAGGACAGGAACATGGCCTTCGTCACACAATATTTGTGCTGAACGAGATGCAAAATTAAACTAATCCTTTTTGCCTCCACGTGATCGATATCTCTCCATACCCTGCATATCTAAAACCATTTTATAGAACATTTAGTTTTAGTTTTAGAGATACAGCATGGAAACAGGCCCTTAGGCCCACCGAGCCCTCGCCGACCAACAATCACCTGTATTAAAGAAGGAACTGCAGATGCTGGAGAATCGAGGGTTACACAAAAAGCTGGAGAAACTCAGCGGGTGCAGCAGCATCTAAGGAGCGAAGGAGATAGGCGACGTTTCGGGTCGAGACCCTTCTTCTACTAGTGTACAATCACCTGTACACTAGTTCTATCCTACACACCAGGGACCTTTACAGAAGCCAATTAACCTACAAACCTTCACATCTTTGGGATGTGGGAGGAAACCAGAGCTTCCACAGAAAACCAAGGCGATCACAGGAAGAAGGTACAAACTCAGTACAGACAGCATCCTTGGTCAGGATCGAACCCGGGTCACTGCAAGGTAGCAACTCTACCGCTGTGTCACTGTGCCTCCCTACCTCTTTCATATCATTCCACATATTTCCATAATCTGCCAACATATGTGTTCCTCCATCTCCTGCTGAGATTACAACGTTGGAGGTCCTGCATTTTAACCTACTGCGTTACCTCATCTATTTTCTTAATATGTCATTGGGACCAATATGGACCACAATTTCTGGCTGTTCACCCTCCCCTTTCAATGTCCTGTGTCCACTCAAACACAAATACAAATAAATCACTTCATAATTTATCAAAAACCCATTTGAACTGAGGTAAGATGCAAGAGTAAAGGGCAGTTTCTAATTGACAAATTTACCTAACTTTAAATATCAGTGGTCATAGGGTCATTCCACATATAGCATTTTTTTTTTAAGAGTGATTACTTTAATGTAATGTTATTGCTTTTTGCAAGTCCTTGGTGTTTGTTTGTCTTCAGTGAGAAGGGCCCTTCTTCATAAGGCAATTTGAGAGTGTGTTTTTTGATGATAAACGGTATTGGAAAAATATTTTAAACTGCAGAACATGAATCAAACAAACCAAATTAGCAATGATGGATAGCAGCATTGAATTAATAGCTCTCTTTTTCAAGGATTCTTATCAATTGTTCTTCACACATTAAAGACCACCAAATGCAGTTTTAGTTGTACCATACAAGGTTGTAGTTTGGTACAACTATGTATGGAGTTACCTGGGAAAGAACTTCATGAAACAGATTTTAATTTTGCACAACAATCTAGTATTATAACGGATCCCATGCATGTTTTTTTAAACTTAACTTTTTCCCCAGCTAAGTGAATTTCAACACCCCAGCTCCCACAGAAGGTTATGAAACACAGCCTTCAAATGAGTAGCCTCAATATTATATGTCCCATGCCTCAGGCATTATGCTACCCAACTTCAAATTAATAAATTACAGAATAAATGATTCCTATGAGAAATTCTTCCCGTTTTAGAAATACGCTACGTTCTAACAGTACTTGGAACTGTAAATGCCGGAGTAACTCAGTGGGACAGGCAGTATCTCTGGAGAGAAGGAATGGGTTACGTTTCGGGTCGAGACCCTTCTTCAGACGGAAGGTCCAGAGATACCGTATGTCCCGCTGAGTTACTCCAGCATTTTGTGTCTATCTTCAGTTTAAACCATCATCTGCAGTTCCTTCCTACACATTGTGAGCCTCATCATACTATCTTCAAATACAGAGAACACTTGGCAGAAAAGGATCTTAAATTGGATATTTTTGTACCTTAAATTTAAATTTAAATTAAAAATAGCATGTGCAGCTATGCTTCATTGAAAATCAATTGATCACGTGTATGTATACATATTCCTCAAATTCATCAAGTGAACTGAAGATTATGTTTTTTCCAATTATTAGAAACTGTGGATTTTAAACTTCATATTATATCTCAGATTACACAAGAACTTTTGGAATATGTGAACAGTAATCATATTAATGATACAGAAAATCATTTGCTTTAGGAAAAACCAGGCCCTTCGGCCTATCAAGCAAGCACCGACCAGCGATCACCCCGTACACTAGCACTATCCTACACACTTTACAATTTAACTGAAGCCAATTAGCCTACAACCTTGAAAGTCTTTGAAATGTGGGAGGAAACCGGAGCATGCAGAGAAAAGCCACGTGGTCACAGGGAGAGCATACAAACTCCGCACCCATAGTCAGGATCAAACCCGGGTGTCTGGGGCTGTAAAAAAAGGTCCGATCTACTTGCAAAATAATTTGATTCAGAATACTCATACTATTGGGATGCAACTTTAGAATCCGATACCAGCATGAAAAATATGCCAAAACCTGAAATGGAGATTTAACGGGAAAAACAAACTTTAATGAGCAGTTTCTTAATTAGGGAGAAGACAATGTTTGAAAGCAGTTTTCCAGGCACAGAGTGAAATGTAACAGGGGGTGAATGAATATAAAATAGATTTTTCTGAAAGTAAAGATGAAGTACACAAAAAAAATCAAATATCACTTAAACAATAAAGGAAGGAGATTACGAGTATTTAAATTGTAAAATTTCATATGTTTTAAAATGCATGAGCAAATATACACTTTATTTCATAAAGCTAATTGATACCTCAATGTTAAATTTAACAATAACATTTTACACACTCCGTGCAGGCAGCACCCGTGGTCAGGATCGAACCTTGGTCTCTGTCGCTATCAGGCAGCAACTCTAGCGCTGCGCCACCATGCGGCCCCATGGTGTCCTCTGTTGCAGCTTCACCATTTTGATACCTCATTTTTAAACATGCCTCTACTGCTGCGGTCAGCTCACAGTTGCCCAGTTTTGATTTGTGAATGAGAACTGGAATGTTCAATAAATATGAATTAAACCCTCATATAATTTTTTTTCCTTCTCTACTTGAGTACTGATTCAATTTTATATCCATTACAGAAGATATTAATCATGCACTGCCTGTTATCTTTGATGCTCCCATATTGATTAAACAGTGGAACTATTCATTGGAAATTCAATCTTCATATCCAATATTGTTCACTCTCCGTATTTTCTACTGCCATGCCAAAAATGTGCTAAATTTACAGTATAATCAACTCTTCCTTGTTAAATTTGAAGTGACCTTTGACGTTTCCAGCTCGTGTTTGCCAAGGTTTTTCTCAGCTGCATGAAACTGTTAAAAAAACATTCGTGGGAGGATTTTGAGAAGGTAATCAAAAAATGAATCATTCTTTTCAAGTTGCTGTTTAGGGATGGTGATTCCATTAATAATCAGACCATATTGTATTACATTGGTGTGTAATCATCCTATGTGCGTTGAAAAAGAGAAGATACTGTTACATTTTTAATAGCACTATTGTTCAGTTGTTTAGTTTAGTTTAGAGATACAGTGCGGAAACAGGCCCTTTGGCCCAACGAGTCCGTGCCCAGCAGTGATCTCCGTACACTAACAGCACTATCCTACACACACTAGGGACAATTTACAATTTTACCAAGCCATTTAACCTACAAACTTGTACGTCTTGAGTGTGGGAGGAAACCGGAGCACCAGAGAAAACCCGAGGAAACGTACAAACTCCGTACAGCCAAGCATCTGCAGTCAGGATCGAACCCGGGCCTCTGGCGCAGCAAGGTAGCAACTCTATTGCTGAGCCACCGTGCTGCCCGGTTGAGGATATTTGGGAACTTAGGAGAATTGGGAATGAGGAGTTTATTTTCAGATATATATATATATATATATATATTTTTTTTTTTTTTAAATTAGGGCGGCATGTTCTTAAGTGATAGGAGCAGAATTGGGCCATTCGCCCCATTCTGTCTACTCTGCCATTCAATCATGGCTGATCTATCTCTCCCTCCAAACCCCATTCTCCTGCCTTCTCCCCGTAACTCCTGCCACCCTGACGTATTGCATGGAAGTTTGTGGAAGCTTGCAGTTCTCAAGTTGGCTGCTAATTACATTAATGGCAACACTTCAAAAATACTTCATTGGCTATAAATACTTTCCGGTGGCGCAAGTTTAAAATACATTGCATAAATAGGAGGTTTTTTTTCCATTTCAAAGCATACCAGCACGGTTAAGTTGCCTAAATATGAAACAAAGCACGAAGAAACATACAGGTAGTTCTGTTATAACACGGATTGGATATAAAGCAATTGACGAATTAGGGAACAGTACTTGGATTACTTGGACTGATTGGTTATAAAGTGATTTTGATTGGGAACGAGAGAATCACTTTGAAAATTGGCAAGCGGCAAAAAGCTGTCCTGGGAACAAAATGTTTCCATGTAGTTTCCTGACAGCAACAGACACCAATGTGTCTTAAGAACACAGCTGCTACTTTCACTCAGGGAGGCCATCTGAAATTAATTTCTCATCACTCCCATTCATTTATCTTTTTTGCTTTCTCAACGCTTATTTTCTCCGTTTATCTCTATTTTCTCATTACACACTTGTCCTTGTCCCACAATTTCCCATTTACTATCTTCAAAGGAATCATGGAACGTCCCAGCACAGTAAAAGATCGTAAGCTCATTAACGCTCTGCTCGTGAGGCAAAAGTATTAAGTTATTCCCATTCCCCTATTCTTCCACCAAAACCTACCATTTATTTTCCTTCCAGGACGTATCCGATTCTCTTCTGAAATGTATTAACTAAATTTACTTTCAAACGGAGACACAAATTGCTGGAGTAACTTTGCGGGCCACGCAGCATCTCCGGAAAAAAGGAATAGGTGACATTTTGGGTCGACGCCCTTCACAGTTCAGTTTAGTTTATTGTCACGTGTACCGAGGTACAGTGAAAAGCTTTTGTTGCATGCTCATCAGTCAGCGGAAAGACAATACATGATTACATTCTTCAGACTGAAGAAGGGTCTCGACCCGAAACGTCACCTATTCCTTTTCTTCTGAGAAAGTGCCCAATCCGCTGAGTTACTCCAGCAGTTTGTGTCTATCTTCGGTGTAAACCAGCATCTGCAGCTCCTTCCTACAAATTTACTTCCAACCACTTTTCAAGTAATTAAAGTGTTAAAGAAGGAACTGCAGATGCTGGAGAATCGAGGGTTACACAAAAAGCTGGAGAAACTCAGCGGGTGCAGCAGCATCTAAGGAGCTAGATAGGCTGAAGAAGGGTCTTGACCCGAAACGTCGCCTATCTCCTTCGCTCCTTAGATGCTGCTGCACCCGCTGAGTTTCTCCAGCTTTTTGTGTAACCCACTTTTCAAGTAATGCAGGTTGAAATACAGAGCTGAAGTAGTATTGAGAGCACAAAAGAAGAGGTTAACAAATAGGCTTAATGAAAGGATAATAATCCTAAGGTTCATATACAGTGGTGGTTGGTCAGGAACTATTAGGTCAGTGAGAAAAGAGGCAACAATAAATAATATGCTCAGCTTCCCTGGTAGGTATGAATTAAACTGGACACCTCTAGAGGGCAGCCTTAGTTCACACTCCTTGCAAAAAGGTTTGACAGAATTATACTCTGCACAAACTTGTGTGCAGCTTGCACACCAGAATATTAATGTACAATCCCTTAATGGAGGGAGGTTAGTAATTAACTTGGTTGATACTCAAATATTACAAAAGGAGTATGAAATTAAGATAAAATATGATGAGATTTTCAGGCATTTATATGAATTATGCTTAAAGTATTCATGTTCATTTCTAATTACAGAAAGTTGTCAAGCTGGCGTGACTATGTCTCAGACTATATTGAGCTGTAGAAAAAGACAGCATGATGACAGCTCTGCTTTCATGTGGGCAGAGGTTTTCACAGATAATGACACCATTCACCAATCTATTTATGTCCTGTGAAACACTGGAGAACAAGCTTCAAAGCATCCACAAGACTGCGAAAATCTCTAGAATATAAACCAAGGCCCTTAACAAATGTTTTTAGGAGTATTTTCCATTATCACTTCCCATGAACATCCTTTATGCTCTTTAGCTAACATTTCACACAGTATAATGTACACTTATCAGATGCAAACTTTCCCAGACATTTCAGCATTTCCTACCCTGCTATTGTGAAATGTAGTTTATCCCAATTGCAAAATCTGGATTGAAATCTCACAGATTTTTAAGTCACAAGACACAGGCGGCACAATGGCGCAGCAGTGGAGTTGCTGCCTTATAGCACCAGAGACCCAGGTTCAATCCTGTCTACGGATGCTGTCTGTACGGTGTTTGTACGTTCACCCTGTGACCGCGTGGGTTTTCACCGGATGCTCTGGTTTCCTCCCACACTACACAGACGTGTGGGTTTGTACATTAATTGGCTTTGGTAAAATTGTTCAGAGTGTGTATAGTGCTAGCTGGTCGGTGTGGACCCGGTGGGCCCGAAGGGCCTGTTTACACGCTATATCGCTAAACTGAACTAAACACGTGAAACAAAACGCTTGCCTGAGAAATTAGTACAGTATTGAAAATGGGCCATTTTCAGGTCATTTCATGTGACTCAAGCTGGTGTACTGAGGGGTTTATTACATCAAGTTATCTTGGGAGTAACCATGCTTACAAACTGTAGATTGATGTTGCATGTTAACCAATCACACACAAGCTAGCATCGCTAACTCCACCCCACTGTAATACTTATACTAACACTTGTTTCCAGCACGGGCAATTGGAGCAGCCAGGATGTACTGACAACTAATCATTCTTTATGCTGTAAATTTTCAGTGCTGGTTAAAGATGTATTTGAATCACGTACTGACTCTGGAGTCTGTGCCATTATTGTCGACGATATCCTAGTGTATGGCAAAGACGCAACGGAGCACGACCACAATCTCAGGCTCATCTTGGATCGCGCACGCAAGATCAACCTCAAGCTCAATCCTGACAAGTGCAAGTTCAGGGTTCCAGAGGTTTCCTACGTCGGCCACATCTTCACTCCTGATGGTCTCAAACCCGATCCGGAGAAGGCTACTGCCATCACAGAAATGCCTGCCCCCACAGACATGAAAGGCCTGCAGCGTTTTCTGGGCATGGTAAACTATCTCGGCAAGTTCATACCGAACCTCAGCGAACTAAGCTCCACACTCCGGGAGCTGACCAAAAAGGACATAGCATGGTCATGGTTTCAGCAACATCAGATTGCCTTCGATGCTTTAAAGTCCAAACTGACCTGTGCACCGACCCTGACTTTTGTTTACCTGAAACGTCCGGTGACGATCACCTGCAATGCTTCGAAATTCGGGCTCGGCGCAGCCTGCTTGCAACCATCTGCCGAGGGCACCCTACAACCTGTCTCGTATGCCTCTCGCACCATGACCGACACGGAGCAGCACTACGCGCAAATCGAAAAGGAACTGTTGGCTGTCGTCTTTGCTTGCTCCAAATTCCACAACTTCATCTTTGGCAACACCTTCACGGTCGAGACGGACCACCAACCACTGGTGACAATCCTGAACAAGCCCATCCATGCCGTGCCAGCTCGTTTGCAGCGTATGATGATGCTGCTGCAGCGGTACAATTTCTCTATTACCTACACCAAGGGCAAGGACATGCACGTCGCTGACATTCTCTCCCGTGCACCTCGGGCATCTTGCGAACAACATCCCTATGAACAGGAAAATTTCATGTTCCTCCATGTCGATTTCGTCTCCAGTAAGCAACTGCACACCCTGGCCGCGCACACCGCCACTGATGATAGGTTTCAAATCCTCTCCTCCATCATCAAAACAGGCTGGCCAGACAAACAATCCAACACGCCCACAGAGGTTCAGCTGTTCTTCCTGGTGTGTGATGAACTGGTAGTTCAGGATGGTATGTCGTCAAGGGTCACAAGGTGTTGATACCCTCATAGCTACAAGACGTATACTTCAAAGAGGCACACAGCGGTCACCCAGAAGCCGACGCCACACTGGTACGTGCCCGTAGCCTGTTCTACTGGCCGGGAATGGCCAGTTACATCCGGGACCGCGTAGCCACCTGCCCCACTTGCACAGCCTTGTGCCTCATCAACAGCGGCAGCCCCTTCTGCAACAACCTCCACCAGCTCTGCCCTGGACGTCGCTGGCGGCAGACATTTTCGAATGGTGCGGAAAGCACTACCTCGTTCTAGTCGACTCCTTTTCTAACTGGTTTGAACTAGACCAACTGACCTCACTCACATCTGAGATGGTCATCCAGAAGCTGAAAGACACTTCTCTACCTTTGGCGCTCCCGTCAGCATGAGAACCGACAACGGTCGGCAGTTCACCAGCCACATGGTAGACTGTGAGGGAGCGGTATACCGGAGAAGTCGACAACACCTGCTTGCTGTGAGGAAACCTCGACCACCGCCTGCTGGTCCCTATGCTCCACCACTCCAGTTCCAGCCGCCTTTTGCAATGTCTACCACCCGTCCCCGCATGCCTTGCACCCCTCCACGTCCCGCGGTCTCCACTAACCACGGGGCCTCTCCCACCGCATGTTTCCCTTTTCGGTCACCACAAGCCTCCACCACGTCATTCTCATCTCCAGGTTCTCCGTCTCAGGTGAGGGTGGGGGGGGGGAGGGTTTGGTCCGCACTCGCTCGGGCCGTGTTAGTAGACCACCAGACAGATATGGCGAGTATGTTTAACTCCATGGTATCGGTGCTCTTCCACACTTAATCTTTAGGGGGAAGGATGTAGATTGATGTTGCATGTTAACCAATCACACACAAGCTAGCATCTCTAACCTCCCCACTGTAACACTTATACTAACACTTGTTTCCAGCACGGGCAATTGGAGCAGCCAGGAAGGACTGACAACTAATCATCCTTTATGCTGTTACGTTTCAGTGCTGATTAAAGATGAATTTGAATCACGTACTGAGTCTGGAGTCTGTTTACACAAAGTCTGGGTCAACTAATCTTCACAATGCAGCACTGGAATGGGATACTAGCTAGGCAAAATCCTATGGGATTGTCTGCAGTGGTCATGTACCAAAGGGCGGATGTTCCACAATTCACTTTTAATCCCACATACAGCGCCACTGGCACCGAATCCTTGCCCTCTAAACTTCCCCATTCTTAATCATTGTTATTCCACCTGAACAATAAGCACTGGCCTTAACCCTCCAAATGTCCAAGATTCTTAACCGAGCGATTCCACGGGAAGCCCTGATTCTAACACTTGGCTCTAGCCCAATCCCCAAGCCAAGCCCACATGCCAAAGCTAATCACCACCCTGCAACCCTCCAACCATCTACCCATTGATCATTTGGGCATACGACTGATGGTTCTCGTCCTTATGACCCGGGATTGGGCGGGCAATCTCCGAGGTTTCCACCTGCAGGCACACATTGTCTGCAATTATAATCTTTCTCTTAACAACCAAATCAATGAGAAACTATTTTAGCCCTACATCAGGCAAAACTGATGTCTAATGCAATAATCACCTTCAATTTTGATGACCCCCTTTAGTTTAGTTTAGTTTAGAGATACAGAAACAGGCCCTTCAAGTCAAATCAAGTGAGTTTATTGTCATGTGTCCCTGATAGGACAATGAAATTCTTGGGTACACAAAAGGCTGGAGAAACTCAGCGGGTGCAGCAGCATCTAAGGAGCGAAGGAGATAGGCGACATTTCGGGCCGAAACCCTTCTTCAGAATGAAATTCGTGCTTTGCTCGGGCACACAGAACACAGTAGGCATTTACTACAAAACAGATCAGTGTGTCCATATATCATTATATAAATACATGCACACATGAATCAATAAACTGATAAAGTGCAAATAACAGATAACAGATAATGGGTTATTAAATATCATAGTTTTGTCCGAGCCAGGTTTAATAGCTTGATGGCTGTGGGGAAGTAGCTATTCCTGAACCTGGTCGTTGCAATCTTCAGGCTCCTGTACCTTCTACCTGAAGGTAGCAGAAAGAGGAGTGTGTGGCTAGAATGGTGTGGGTCCTTGATGATGCTGCCAGCCTTTTTGAGGCAGCGACTGCGATAGATCCCCTCGATGGTAGGGAGGTCAGAGCCGATGATGGACTGGGCAGTGTTTACTACTTTTTGAAGTCTTTTCCTCTCCAGGGCCCTCAAATTGCCGAACCAAGCCACGATGCAACCAGTCAGCAAGCTCTCTACTGTGCACCTGTAGAAGTTAGAGAGAATCCTCCTTATCAAACCGACTCTCACCGTAATCTTCTCAGGAAGTAGAGGCGCTGGTGTGCTTTCTTGATAATTGCATTAGTGTTCTCGGACCAGGAAAGATCTTCAAAGATGTGCACTCCCAGGAATTTGAAGCTCTTGACCCTTTCAACCATCGACCCGTTGATATAAACGGGACTGTGGGTCCCCATCCTACTCCTTCGGCATACCAAGTCGACGCCGACCTGCGATCCCCACACATTAAGACTATCCTACACACACTAGGGACAATTGACAATGATACCAAGCCAATTAACCTACAAACTTGCACATCTTTGGAGTGTGGGAGAAAATCAGAGCTCCCGGAGAAAACCCACGCAGGTTATGGGAAGAACGTATAAACTCTGTACAAACGGCACCCGTGGTCAGGATCGAACTCGGGTCTCCGGCGCGGTAAGGCAGCAACTCTACCGTTGCGCCACCGTGCCCTCCTATTGAGCAACAACATTTCATTTGCAATAACTGTTTACTGAAATTGTGCCGATGGAAGTATGGTTTTGAAAGTTTCTGCGTCTCCTGCCATATCTCACTATTATCATGAAATGATTTGTGCAGTTGTCATGTCGTCCGTAGATGGTCATGTCTACACTGGGCACTCAACACTTGTCAATGCAAATATTAATTCTACCTATAAAAGAAGCCTACACTTTCTGATTTGGTAAAACACATTCACAGTACTAATCTTCCAATTCAACCTGAAAGGATATCCTGCATTTAAAAAATATATTCACTTAATTCACTTGACAAATTAATCTCGTATTTCAAATGCCTATTAAAGCCTGGTTCTCTTGTACACTGAAACGTAATTGCAGGCATATGCTCGATGCTTTCCAGTAACTGGAATTCTGTATTCCATTGCAATGAATCAAGGGTTTCTAATCGGCCTCATGAAGCTGTTTAGCAACCACTATCACCATATACACTTCAATCTCAGCTCAATCTGGACAGAGCATGTTCTACTAAGGCTGCCTGTTGCATTTATTACTTAATATTCTGGGCTTTTCAGTGTATTAAAGCCATTTATCAAAATTTAGAGAATTTTATGAAAACCAAACCAAAAAGTCCTTGCCCACGTAAGTATGTTCAGAAACTTCAGATACAATATCAGCCTACATTTCTTTGAATTACAAATCCCTCCAATACTTCCCTCCAAGTAGATAGGCTTTCAGCACTTTAGGCTTCATCAGAGTATTGAGTATAGAAGCTGGGAGGTCATGTTGCAGTTATATAAGACGTTGGTGAGGCCACATTTAGAGTATTGTGTTCTGTTTTGGGCACCATGTGATAGGAAAGATGTTGTCAAGCTGGAAAGGGTGCAACGAAGATTTACGAGGATGTTGCCAGGGCTCGAGGGCCTGGGCTATAGGGAGAAGCTGAGCATACTAGGTATCTATTCCGTGGAGCGCAGGAGGATGAGGGGTGATTTTATACAGGAGCACAAAAACATGGGAGAAAAAGATCAAGTAAACATACAGAGTCTCTTGTCCAGGGTCAGGGAATCGAGAACCAGAGGACATTGGTTTAAGGTGAGGTGGGAAAGATTTATACAAACTCCAGGGGTAACTTTTTTTCACAATTGGTGGTGGGTGCATAGAACAAGCTGCAGGAGGAGGTAGTTGAGGCAGGTATTATTGCACGTTTAAGAGACATTTAGCCAGGTATATGGATTGGATAGGTTTCGAGGAATATGGTCTAAACTAGTGTAGATGGGATATATTGGCCGGTATGGGGAATTTGGACCGCAGGGTCTGTTTGCATGCTGCATGACCCAATGACTATGATTTTATGACCTGCTTCTTTTTGCAATTATAATCTCTTTCAACCCTCCAACATGTCAGCATTCCTCCATTTCTAGACTCTTGATCATCCCTAAATTGAATTGTTGCACCAGTGGCAGCCATGCTTTAAACAGCAAACCCTGGTCTCTGTTTTAACGCCTTCAAAATGCCTCCTTCACAAAGCCATTGAATACTGCACGAACATGTTCAAATGTGGCTTAATTTAAAAAATTGGAATGTTCCTATGGAGTGCTGTGGGACATTTAGTTATGTTAATTATTTCATGTATATACAAATTAATGCTGCCAAATGAAAAATCTCTTACATTTTTCATAAAGTTATAAAGTTTGTGAAAGAGCATGTGAGAATTTCCTGTGGGATCCTAAACAAGGACAACTGAAGTTGAAGCCCTTTTTCCTCTTTAAGTATTTTGAACTATATCTACTATATAGCCTTATCCTGTATCTGTACACTGTGAATGGCTCGATAGTAATCATGTATTGTCTTTCAGCTGGCTGGTTAGCACGCAACAAAAGCTTTTCACCGCACCTCGGTACACGTGACAACAAACTAAACTAAATCTAAGGCTATATTGCAGGAAAGAACTGCAGATGCTGGTAGACATAAATTGCTAGAGTAACCCAAGCACCATCTCTGGAGAGAAGGAATGCGTGATGTTTCGGGTCTGCAGAAGGTTCTCGACCCGAAAGGCACCCATCCCAACCTTTTTCTTCCCGTTTATCCCTGGCAACTTTAATAACACATAACTATGTTATTTCACTTATTTATGAACTAATGATGAACAGATACCGGTATACCAGAACCAAACAGTCAGTTAATGAGAAAAAAAAAGTACAAATCCAGAATCAACAAATTTACCCCCTGGGTAGGCGAAATTTACCCCAGGTTGGGAACCCTTGCATTAGAGTCTGAAGAATGGTCTCGACCCAAAACATCACCCATTCCTTCCCTCCAGAGATGCTGCCTGTCCCGCTGAGTTACTCCAGCACTTTGTATCTACCTTAAGACTATATTGTAGATCTGCACTTGAAGCCAAAATAATTTACTCTGGAAGTGTTACATTTAAAAAATATTTTCACAAACAATAGTTGAATATTCATTCTGATAAATCATTTTAAACATGGGTGTGTGGAAAAAACTTGCCCAAGGCAACAGTAAAGATACAACACAAAACATCATACAAGCTAAGCAGAAATACCATAGGGCTTAGTGATCCCACAATCAATGAATGAAATCAAAGCTCCATGTAATTACATTAGATCACATGGGATCAAGGAGAGAGAGCTGAATGGATAGAAAATTGGCTTCATGGAAGGTAGCAGAGGGTGATGGTGGAAGGCTGTTTTTCGGACTAGTAGTACGCCTCAGGGTTCAGTGCTGGGCCCATTCTGTTTGTCAAGGTTAAGAACTTCCATCCAAAAGACAGCATGAGAACCTGCTGCTACGATGCCAGACATGTTTAGGCCCAGAGATATGTAGCAGGACATATGCCCAATGCCACTTTGAAGAATATCCATTAATATGAAACTAATATGTCATATTAGTATGTCATATGGTATATGTAATATGTCAACTAATTTCTATGTCTTGGACATATATTTTATCTACTACCTAGGCAGTAGTCCCAATAGGTTTTGAGCAATACCCGTTTAGTTTAGTTATACAGCGTGGAAGCAGGCCATTCGGCCCACGAGTTTACATGGATCACATTAACACAACCCTACACACACTAGGGACAATTACATTTTATACCAAGCCAATTAACCTGCAAACCTGTACGTCATTGGAATGTGGGATGAATCCGAAGATCTCGGAGAAAACCCACACGGTCACGGGGAGAACGTACAAACTCCATACAGACAGCACCCGTAGTCAGGATCGAACCTGGGTCTCTGGCTCTGTAAGGAAGCAACTCTACCTCTGTGCTGCAATGCCGGCTTCTAATATCACATAAGAAAAAACAGAAAAACTGGCAATCTAATATAACATAACCGATTGACATTAGGCTTGGCTACACATTTCATTAAGGAATGTATGTCCATGGGTAGCAATTTACTGAGTTAAAAACATTAACGACTTTGAATGTTAGCATTCATTTGCAAGAAATTTGATTCTTGAACTATTAGAGAAATATTATAGGATAGCTTTCCAGTGGTTAAAGTGATGGCAACATTCTGACTTCAACCCAAGTTCACTCTGCAAAAGGATAAGGCTTTGGTGCAGCCGATAAAAGTCCCGAGTATAAAAGTCCCGAGTATAATCCATTACAGTGAATAACGAAACAAAACGTAGACCCGTCTGTTCATTCAGTGCTCAATGCAAAAACATTTTTTGTTACGTACATGACACAGGCAAAGTAGAGCAGTTATTTCCAATCCCACTGCTCCGAGCCTTTCACTGAGAAAACAGAAATTACCAACACTGCTCACCATCTTAATCTAATTTGTGCACAAAGACTGCCTGGATATAGTATTCTTCAGGACTTTCACATCAACACAGTAGTATGTCTCACGAGTTTCTAATTTGGCAGATATGCATACAAACCAACTATGTTCTACTTTTACCTTCACGCGGCAAATTACCCTATCAGTAGGATAAAAATTGAACATAAGAACATTATTTACCGACTATTCATCTTGATACTAAGTTCGCTTGTTACATTACAGGGATGTAATGCTAAGGCTTTATAAGGCGCTGGTCAGACTGCATTTATAGTATTGTGAGCAATTTTGGGCCCAATATCTGAGGCAGGGCGTGCTGGTGCTGCAGAAGGTTCAGCGAGGTTTACGAGAATGATCCCATATGACATATGCTGAGCGTTTGTTGGCGTTGGGCCTGTATTCGCTGGAGTTTAGAAGGATGGAGGGAGATCTCATTTAAACTTACTGAATAGTGAAAGGCGTGGATAGAGTGGATGTGGAGAGCATGTTTCCACTCATGAAAGAATCTAGGACCAGAGGTTATAGTCTCAAAATAACAGGACGTTCCTTTAGGGAGAGATGGGGAGGAATTTCTTCAGAGGGTGGTGAAGCTGTGGAATTCATTGCCACAGTGGAGGCCAATGGATATATTTTATGGCAGAGATAGATAAATGTTTGATTAGTACGGGTTTTAAGGGTTATGGCGAGGGCAGGAGAATGGGTTAAGAGGGAGAGATAGATCAGCTATGATTGAATGGCAGAGTAGACTTGATGGGCCGGATGACCCAATTCTGCTCCTATCACACAAACTTATTACATAAGAGCAGCTGGCTCCTCAATATAATAAAAGACATATAAACTGCACTGCAGATTTGAAATTATATGGCCAAGACAAAGAACAAGATCTGTACCTTCATAGGAGCTAGCTGAATAGGTGTGATACATGACGGATCAACCACAGGTTTTGGTCTATTTGCCGTATCTGCAAGCAAGCTTTGCCATTGCTGAGGAAGTCCTATGAATTTCTGCTCATGGTGGTCAAATCCAGTGTGAACTCGATGTTCAAAATTAGACGGTGCAGAGATTTCAAGGCGTTTCTTCTTCTTGCCAAACATACTGGAAAATTCTAGTAGACCTGCAAAAATATTAGAGGCCGCATTATGATATAGTGCTGGTCAAACGTCTTTAACATGTAAAATAGGGAAAACAAAAGTGATTAGGCATCATATATACTTTCTGAACCTTCTGAATTTACAGTCGGCAGGGCAGTACTCTGCATATTGCCAACTTGGATGTGTTGTGCATACTAACGTGCTGTTAGTGGCCCCTTAAAATTGTCTAGTGAAGGTGATTTGACTAGACTGTTGTCTAGACTCCCTTAAGGTTCTTACAAAGAATGAGTTCTTATAAATATCTGTCCTGGGGAATGGGATTTCTATTTGCATACCATTTCCCTTTCTTGTTCTCATTTCTGTTGAGTACGTTATGTATCTATCTGCAGTTATGCCCACGATATATTATATGAAACCAAAATATCTGAAGACATTTTTAGGATGTTCTACATTTGGAATGGAGCAGTGCAAGCAGAAAAAAATAATTTACAATAATATCAGAGTCAGAAGTCAGAATAAATTTATTAGGCAAGTTTGTATACATACAAGGAATTTGACTTGGTGCTTTGCTCGCACATGGTAAAAACACGATATACATCAGACAATTAAAAATAAAACATTATCAATTAAGCATGTGAAGATAAAGTGCCAGAGTAAAATGAGGCTACAGACTTGTTGATGTTGAGCTGAGCTACTGCTCCTGGACAAATGCTGTTTTTATGTCGGGCTGTGGAGGCTTTGATGGTCCAGTCGCCTCCCAGAGGGAAGTGCTTCAAAGACTTTGTGGCCAGGGTGAGAGGAGTGAGAGATGATCGTACTCGCTCGCTTCCTGGCCCTTGCAGTGTACAGATCGTCAATGGAGGGAAAGTTACAGCCAACAACTTTCTCGGCTGATCGAACGATGCGCTGCAGCCTCCGGATGTCATGCTTGGTGGCTGAGCCAAACCAGACCATTGAAGGTAAGGACAGACTCTATAATGGTAGTGTAAAGCTGGACTATCATTGCCTGTGGCAGGTTGTGTTTCCTCAGCTGCCCTGGGAAGTACATCCTCCTCTAGGCCTTTTTGACTGTGGAGTCGATGGTGGCCTCCCATTTAAGGTCCTTGGAGATGATGGTTCCCAGGAACTTAAAAGACTCCACAGTAGTGGTTGTAGTGTTATTGACGATGAGTGGGGGAAGGGGGAGCTCTACTAAAGTCTACAATTCCACTGTCTTAAGAGCATTGAGCTCCAGGTTGTTGCGATGGCACCAGGACGCCAGCTGTGACACTTCCTGTCTGCAGGCAGACTCCTGCCCATGCTGGATCAGTCCAATCACAGTTGTGTCGTTCGCAAACTTGAAAGCTTGACAGAGGAGTCCGTGGAGGTGCAGTCATTGGTGTAGAGAGAGTAAACAAGAGGGGAGAGTACGCAGCCTTGCGGTGCTCTTAAGCTGAGGGTCAGCGGGTCCAAGATGTACTTTTCTAGCCTCACATGCTGCTTCCTGTCTGTCAGGAAGTTGGTGATCCACTGATAGAGGGGTTCAGGCACAGTCAGCTGGGAGAGTTTGGAGTGTAGTAGCTCTGCCACAATGGTATTGAATGCAGAGCATAAAATCCACAAACAGAATCCTTGCATAGGTCCCCTGGCGGTCTAGGTACTGGAGGATGAAGTGCAGGCCTAGGTTGATCGCATCATCCACTGATCTATTGGCCCGGTGTGCAAACTGCAGGGGGTCAAGCAGGGGGTATGTGATACTATTCAGCTGGGTCAGCAGAGGTCTTTCAAGGGTTTTCATGATTACAGAGATCAGTGCGACAGGCCTGTAGTCATTAAGATCAGTAATCCTTGGCTTTTGGGGTACAGGAACAATACTGGAGACTTTGAAGCAGGCAGGGACAGTGCAGGTTTGCAATGACTGATTGCAAATGTCTGTGTAGACCGGTGCCAGTTGTTTGCCACAGAGCTTGGGGGAAGAGGGGGGAAACATTGTCCGGCCCTGGAGATGTCTGGCTTGTCTTTCTCCTGAAATGTATCCATAATTTAAACGTTATGATGAAAATCTTCTTCCTGGGATTTGCAGGTCAGTATATAAAGCATCGACCACGCTAATTTAAAAGCAAATCATTGCAGTTAAAAACCCCAAAATGTTGGAATTTCCCAGAAGGTTAAGGAGTAGTGTCAATGCTCCAGATCAAAGACCCTTCTTCAGAACTGAGAAAGAAAAAACATGTTAGATTTAAGGTGCACGAAAGGTGGGTGAGGGATGGATTGGAGAAAGGGAATACCTCTGACAGTGAGGCCAGGTTTACCTTCGAAATAAGTTATATGGGGGTAGTTAAGAATGAAAAACAAAATGAACAAAAGCAGTTTGATTTTGATTGATATTTATCCCAGATTGCTAAACTGACTACAATGGTTTTGAATCTCAAAATTCATCATTGCTATGCACCCAATATTACAATATGATATTACTTGCTTAAAAATAGAAATTACCATCAAAAATATGTAAAATGTCCCTTGTTGGGTTATACTTTGAATTTCTACAAAATAAAATCATGAATGTAATATTTTCCTTGACCATGCATTATCAAGCACTTATGTTTTAGTTTCCCAGTATTACTGACAATTTATTGTATTATTGATAAGTGTATAATTATTTATTGTGCTGTTGTGTTTACAGGCCCATAAAGCCGCAGCAAGTAAGAATTTCAGTTGCCAGTACATATGTCAATTAAACTCCCTTGGCTATTGATAAGCAATTTTGGAATGTATTTGCATCTTATGTGTGTTTACCATCACGAAGAGCTTCTTAAAAGTGGTAACTTGGTGTTGTTGGGTAAACATTTTAAATAAGGATATCCTGCCTTCAGATTATGTCTTAACCTAAAACCCATTAAAAACGGCTTTTGGAAGCTTAATCTGAACTATTTAAGGATAAAAATTGCCAGGTTTATTAAATATTTTTAACTTGAAACTTAAAATGTCCGTTTCAATGACTGATTATCTAAGCAATTGAATGCAATCTCAAAGTCTTCTTTGAAGTGTGCAACTGCTAGAATCATACCATTAATGCAGTGGTGAATATTGGAATGTAGTATTACACATTGGACTTGAGTTAAATCCTGAAATCATGAAACTCCCACGGGTACATGGTTTTGGATGTAATCCAGTTCTTGTTTTAAATTTCCTGACCCTTTGTGCTACTTCGATCAATTCTGCCCAAAAATTCAAAGGAATTGATTTGCTGAAAGTTTACATCCAGTGCCACTGAAAATTCAATGGGCTGAAACTTTCACTGGTTCATCCAACAGATGTGAATGTCATGTGTAAGGAACATGAACAAGAATGTCATGTCAGGAACTGCAGGTGTTGGTTGACACCAAAGATAGACACAAAATGCTAGAGTAACTCAGCGGGACAGACAGCATCTCTGAAGAGAAGGAATTGGAGACATTGGAAACGTCACCCACTACTTCCACCCAGAGGTAGAAATGTCAGCCGTACTTTGTTTGAGAAACAACAGCTTCTGGCTGTCTGCTCACTGAAGCAGTTGGACCCAGCTGAACTGCTGCCAACTTGAAGCTCCCTCGCGGTTTCAGTGCATGGGCAGATGGTCTCCACCCTTCCACCAATCCATCTCCAGCGAAAGGCGCCAAAAATGGTGGAGGCCTCTAGCCAAGTTAATCTCCAACCCTTCCTCAGATCTCTGCATTAGTTTTGGATTCTGGGAGGCAAGAATGTGAATTTTGTAAACATTGTCTCTCCATATACCGGACTTTGCATCACACGGAACATTTTTCCCGTTATCACGTATCTACACTGTGGACGGCTCGATTGTAATCAAGTATAGTCTTTCCGCTAATTGATTAGCACGCAACAAAAGCTTTTCACTGTACCCCGGTACACATGGCTATATACTAAACTAAACTAATTTAATTAATCAACAATTCAGAGGCAGTTTGGGCACCGATTAAATTAAGAGTAAAGTTGATGCTAATAATTTTTTAATATTGTTTTAATAATTTTCAAATTCCAACCATGGAAATTCCAGAAGATAGACCCAAATGATGGTGTAACTCAGCAGGTCAGGCAGCATCTCTGGAGAAAAATAGATGATGTTTTGGGTCGAGACCATTCTTCTGATGTCTGAAGTCGTCTTAGTCTGTAGAAGGGTTTCGACCTGAAAAGTCACCTATTCATTTTCTCCAGAGATGCTGCTTGACCCATCGAGTCATGATCACATTGAATGGCGGTGCTGGCTTGAAGGGCCGAATGGCCTACTCCTGCACCTATTGTCTATTGAGTTACTCCAGCATTTTGTGTCTATTTTTGCTGTAAACTAGCATCTGCAATCCCTTCCTACACATGGAAATTCCAGAGATGATTACCAGCTGTATCCTTTTTTTAGCGCCAGGAGATTCTTATGAAGTCACATCTGCCACAAAAAATAGAACACAGATGAGGAACATCACCAAGGATTTCAATGTCAATTGCCGATTGAACTGAATTGCACAGAAGCTGCTTTGAGGTTACCCTGTGGAAATTAGCCAAGACTTCTTCACTGTAAGTTGCAGCTCAAGGTTATTGGCAGTGGATGTCTAGTCAGATAGTCCAGTAACTTAAACATTTCTCCTTCTACAAATGCTGCCTAAACGTTAACCCAAAATCTACTATGATTTCAGGTTTCCAGCTTCCATAATAGATTGTTTTTGTATTATTTCAGTGTTCACTCGTGGAAGCCTTTATCCAGTAAAGATAACCCATGTCCCTTCAATACCTCTCACCTCCCCATCCTATATTCCACACACCTCCATCCCCTTCCCCTCCACAAAGGATCAGAAGCTGTTCCATGTTCAGTGCTTGCACGCATGTGCAGTTCGTTCATGGGTAGAACGTGTGTAGTCATGTTTTTGCAAACAGTTCTCAATATGTGACAGATTCGCCAATTATATGACAAGGCCACAATGGCATTTTTTTGTAATCTTCTGAGATCCTAGCAACAGAATCTAATGCAGCACGAACAGACGGGCCCAAGATTCAGTAAACAAAATCAACCATTCGGAACTACAATGTGGTTTCTCCTTTCAATTCTAAATAGCAAAGCTGTGAGATGAACATCTGTTTTGCATTACAGGTGGCGATTAAAGATAGGTTATTTCATTTCCAATTATTAAAGAAATACCAAACTCAATTATAAATCAAACGACTGCCTTGGAATGGTATTCTGCAATAAGTGTATCTGGTATTCTTAAATGATCTGAATGCCAAGAAGACGAGCCCGAAGGTCGGAAGCTGGGGCTAGGTTCTGAAATTTCTGTAGACACGAAGTGCTGGAATAACTCGGCCGACTGAATCAGTCTGAGTGCGTAGAAAGGAACTGCAGATGCTAGTTTAAACCAAAGATAGACACAAAATGCTGGAGTAAGTCAGTGGGACAGGCTGCCTGGGTGACGTTTGGCTCTTGACGCAAAACGTCATCTCTTCATTCTCTCCAGAGATACTGCTTGTCCCGATGTTGTCTGTGTTGTCCAGAGGTCCTGACCCGTTGAATTACTCCAGCACTTTGTTATAAGATCATAAGGAATAGGAGTAGAATTAGGCTATTCGGACCATCAAGTCTACTCCGCCATTCAATCATGACTAATCCATCTCTCCTTCCCTCCCGGCTATGTCCCTCGAGGGACACGACTGGGAAGAGCACTCACCACTCGTAACGCCAACTAAACTCTTGTAATTTTGTCTGGATTATTGGAGTGGGTAGACCAACATTTGCCAGAAAACCTGTACAAGACCTACAGCTATATAAACCTGTACAAGACCTACAGCTGTACAAACCTGTACAAGACCTCAGCTGTATAAACCTTGCAAAAACAAAAGCTGCATCAACTTTGCTTCGCACTTTATACCCATGATATCTATAGAATATTTTTTGACGTTAAAAATGCCAAAGGCAATCCAAGAAACATTGTAAAATAATTTGTTATTGACCAAATGGGACTATCTTAGATCTTGGTTGTCATGAACGAGTTGTGTTTCTATGCCATATGACACCATAACTCTATATTCTTACATATTTGAGTCCTTTTCGACCACGGTTTATTTTTGTGCTTAACTCATATTTTTTCTTACTAAAGTAGTAAATTCAGATTCATTCACGTTATATTACATCTGCCGTGTTTTTACACAGTTGCCCAATCTGTTGAAATTGTTTTAAAGCCTCTTAGATGTTTTACGTCCATCACAATTCACAGTCCACTTGGTTTATTTTGTAAAATTGCATCAGGTTCCCTCATCCACATTGTATTAAAATAGCTGGTTTCATTGAGCAGATAAATATATTTAACCATTCACGTTCAGAATCAAACTTTAGAGAAATTAAAAATATTAAGTTTACTATATATCATATTTTTACATGAGGAATTGTGAATAATTGCACTTAGAGAATTAAACAAAAAAAATTGTACCTTGACAAGAAATCAACAATTATAGCAAAGTAGAATCAGATTTTACTGGACAATGCCTAATATTTCTAATCCAAAGTCAATTGCTGTGCCAAGTAAGATAGAGCACAGGATCTACAATCCTATTGACCTGAATGAGGAATGTAGGGCTACAGAGAAAAAAACAACGGGCACAGCAGTAGAGTTGCTGCCTTACAGCTCCAGAGACCCGGGTTCGATCCTGACTGTGGGTGCTGTCTGTACGGAGTTTGTATGTGACCAGTGTGGGTTTTCGCCGGGAACTCCGGTTTCCTCCCACACTCCAAAGACGTACAAGTTTGTAGATTAATTGGCTTTGGTAAAATTGCAAAATTGTCCCTAGTGTGTGTAGGATAGATTGTGCTAGTGTGCGGGGATCGCAGGTCGGAGCGGACACGGTGGGCCGGAAGGCCTGTTTCCACGCTGTATGTCCAAACTAAACTAAACTAAAATGATTTCAATATGGTTAAATGGTTGCTGTGGACTTGCAAATTAAATTGAGAATGTTGTGGTGGGACTCGCGGATGTCTAGCCAGGAATGAAACGGGACACAGGTTTGTGTAAGCAATCGGTGTTTAATCGTTCTTCAGTACCGTTCCCTACTCCTCCGGGGCACGTGCATTGCCCGACCTTATATACTCCCCAGGGAGCCCCGTGACCTGCACCTCCCGTCCCTGTGACACTTGACTCCTCCCGAGCCGAGGGTTCGCACTGCGCGTGGCTCATCACCAGGTGCTGCCACAATGTAGTCATTACCAAACATCCCCATCTTATGATGGAAAGGTGGTTATTGATGAAGCAGTAAAGGTGTTTCAACTCCTGCATTGATGCCCTGCAACTCAAACCTTCTTGTTTTGTGCAAGGTGTAACCCCAACCATTGGAATGTTTCAACTTAATGTATGCTGCCTCCCATTTTTTTTAAAAAAAGGACTCTTTGGTTCCACACTTGATCAAATTACATCCTGATATCAAGAGCTGAACTCGCAACTCATTGGCGATGAGAAGTCAGAGGAACTGCAAAATAAGCCCCATTTGCCTCCTGAGTGAATAAATCAATTGAGCTACGTAGTGTGAGTGTTTAATAAATAGCGCAGTAGTGCAGCGGTAGAGTTGCTGCCTTACAGTGCCGGAGATCCGGGTTCAATCCTGAATACGGATGCTGTCTATACAGAATTTGCATGTTCTCCCAGTGACTGCATAGGTTATCTCCAGGTGCTCCGGTTTCCTCCCGCACTCCAAAGACATAGAAACATAGAAAATAGGTGCAGGAGGAGGCCACTCGGCCCTTCGAGCCAGCACCGCCATTCATTGTGATCATGGCTGATCGTCCGCTATCAATAACCCGTGCCTGCCTTCTCCCCATATCCCTTGACTCCACCAGCCCCTAGAGCTCTATCCTACAAGACCTGTGGGTTTGTAGGATAATTGCCGTCTGTGAATTGCCCCTAGGGTGTAGGATAGAACTAGTGTGATCTTTGGTTGGCGTGGACTCAGTGGGCCGATGGGCCTGTTTCTGCGCTGTATCCTTACACTAAACTAAACCTACCAACAATGGAATCGCTTCACAACCAACACCAAAATAATTTTTGGTCTCGACCCGAGACGTCCCTCCTTTCTTTCTCTCCAGAGATGCTGTCTATCCCACTGAGTTACTCCAGCTTTTTAGGTCTATCTTTAATTAAATCACATAATGGATGGAAAAAAAAAAATTAGAAACAAAATAAAAATGTTACATCAAAATCTGAGCTTCAAATCATATCAAATGTGCATCCAACAGTGTGATTTGTGCAACAGACCACATCATATTCTGCTGCTCAAATAAAGGCCCTAAAAATAAAGTATAGTCATTAAAAGGAAAGGTTGTTGGCTAGCACAGCAGGATTTGTTATTGGGGCTTTCAATACTTTAAGCAGAAATGTGCCTATTATCTGTAAGGAATGAAAATAATAAAGAATTGGGAGGAAATGAAATGTCACAGTGAATGACTACAATTTCCTACAACAAGATTAGTCTCTCAGCAAATCATGGCAAATCTAAGAAATTGGCACATCACACTGAACACCTGCATAAAATGCACATCACGTCTAATTCATTGAAGGAATTGAGCACGACTGCAAGAATATTATGGTTCCACTAGAATAATATATTCAATGCCTCGCAGTTGGTTATTATTATTTATGTTCTGAGATGTGGTGAGTAACTTCTCTCCAAAGAATGGTTACTTAACTACTTAAAAAATATAGAAACAAATTGAGGAAGGGGAAAGCATTTGGTGGCAGACATAATATTCAGATTAGAGACCAATTTCAATCTCTTAAAGAAAAACACAAAATGCAGTATTTAAGGTGTATCAGGGATTATCCTTTGAATAATTAAAATACAGGAGCAACTCAGCGGGATAGGCAGGATGTGTAGGAAAGAACTGCAGATCCTGGTGTTAAGAATAAGGTAAGGAATGGTAATTTGATATTTCAGTCAGAATATTTACCTTTACATTAAAGGTGTGACATTTGTTGGAAGGCCAGGTAACCAGCGGCGACTGAAATATGATTTCTTAAACAATGAGGAACTGTAGATGCTGGTTTAAACCGAATATAGACACAAAATGCTGGAGTAACTCAGCTGAACAGACAGCATCTCTGGAGAGAGGGAATGGGTGACGTTTCGGGTTGAGACCGTTCTTCAGACTGTGAGTAAAGGGAAAGGGAAAGGAGACATATAGATGGTGATGTAGAGAGGTATAGTATAAATATATATATCTATCTCTCTCTCTACATCACGTGTATATCTTTCGTTTCCCATTCCTTCTCTCCAGAGATGCTGTCTGTTCAGCTGAGTTACTCCAGCATTTTGTGTCTATATTCGGTTTAAACCAGCATCTACAGTTCCTCATTGTTTAAGAAATCATATTTCAGTCGCCACTGGTTACCTGGCCTTCCAACAAATGTCACACCTTTAATGTTTAATATTCTGAAATATCAAATTACCATTCCTTACCTTATTCTTAACACCTATAGAATGCAACGAATGCACCCCGCTGGAGATAGAAATGCTGTTAAAGGTGTTAAAAGGCCAAAACAAATCAAGGCAGGCACCAAATGACCTCAGGAAGGGTGGAGTTCATAACGGCCCACTGTTGGTTGGGGAAGAAGTGCTAACGAGACAGATACAAGAATGTGAACAGTGGAACTGGTAAGATGCATAATGTGGGAGAGAGGGGTGGAAAGGGAATGCAGGAGTTACTTGAACTTAGAGAAGCCAACGTTCATACCGCTGGGCTGTAAGCTGCCCAAAGTGCTGTTCCTCCAATTTGCATGTAGCCTCACTCTGACAGTGGAGGAGGCCCAGGACAGAAAGGTCAATATGGGAATGGGGAGGTGAGTTAAAACATTTGGAGACAGGGAGATTGTGGAGATCAATGCGGAATGAGTGCAAGACTGAAAAACCAGCAACTGCAGTTCCTTCCTACAGATTTTGCAATGTGGAATACTGGAAAAGGTCACGTCATCTGGAAGCATTAAATTGAAATGATAAATAAGCAAATTACTTCTGATGTTGAAATCTTCAAATGTAAGAAACAGAATATTTGAAATAACCAGCAAGGCAGGGAATATCCTTGGAGAAAAAAACAGCCCTGCTTGCTATCCCCAAACAACCAATGGTAATTACTCTACTTCATCCAATCACAATTACAAATGTGTTCTTTTGTTCCCTTACTTATCCCTTCATCAATCTTTCACCTTGCATCTTTCTCTTTCTTCTCTCATCCTTTTCAATTCCTCTTTTAATTTTAAAACGTGTTTATCATTTCCCAGTTCTGGTAAAAAACGTTTATCGCTCCACAGAAGCTGCCTCTTCTGGGTATGTCCATAATGTTCTCTTTTAAGATATATAAGAAGAAAATGGAGCAGGGTATGAATAAGGCAAGTCTTATAACTTGTGATCTGTCCACAAATTTGTAACCAGTAGATCTTCTCATTTGGAGAACTAACCTTATTCAAGATAGAAGCTAAACAATGTGAGAAAGTGGCAGAACAGCATTTAAAATGTGAAAACTTGTGGCAAGATTAAAATACCAATTCAAGAAGATTTTAGGACAAGTTTGCTAATTCACAGCGCTAGAGACATGGGTTTGATCATAATCCTGGGTGCAGTCTGTGTGGAGTTTGCATGTTCCTCTGTGACCACATGGGTTTCCTTGGGTGTTCCGGTTTCCTCCTGCACCCCAAAACCATGCATTTTTGTAGGTTCATTGGCCTCCGTAAAAATTGCCCCTTGTGTGTAGGTAATGGATGGGAAGTGAGATAATATAGAACAAGTTAATGATAGCGGAGTCAAGGGATATAGGGAAAAGGCAGGAACGGGGTACTGATTGGGGATGATCAGCCATGATCACATTGAATGGCGCTGCTGTCTCGAAGGGCCAAATTGCCTACTCCTGCACCTATTGTCTACATGTGATGTGTTAACAGGTGATCAATGGTCAGCGTGGACTCGCTGGGCCAAAGGGCTCATTTCCATGCTGTATCTCTAAACTAGCTTAAAAACATCCAGAGCAATACAAAGGAATAAGGTAGTGCTGGGTAATGCAGTAGTCAAGACAACACTACCTACCTAATTAGTGGTCAACTTGAGGATGTCAAACATTTTGTACAATCTCAAAAGTTGGTAATTCAGACACCTCGGATTTAGATTCTGTTATTAGTGTTTAAGCTATTAGTTAAAGAGATATAGTGACGAAACATGCCCCGGCCCATCGAGTCCATGCCAACCAATGATCACCCACACATTATTTCTATTCTACACACTAGGGACAACTTACCTGGGATGTCAGGACTTTCATATGAGGAAAGATTGGATAGACTCGGCTTGTACTCGCTGGAATTTAGAAGATTGAGGGGGGATCTTATAGAAACTTACAAAATTCTTAAGGGGTTGGACAGGCTAGATGCTGTAAGATTGTTCCCGATGTTGGGGGAGTCCAGAACAAGGGGTCACAGTCTAAGGATAAGGGGGAATTCCTTTAGGACCGAGATGAGGAAAACATTCTTTACACAGAGAGTGGTGAGTCTCTGGAATTCTCTGCCACAGAAGGTAGTTGAGGCCAGTTCATTGGCTATATTTAAGAGGGCGTTAGATGTGGCACTTGTGGCTAAAGGGATCAGGGGGTATGGAGAGAAGGCAGGTACGGGATACTGAGTTGGATGATCAGCCATGATCACATTGAATGGCGGTGCAGGCTCGAAGGGCCGAATGGCTTACTCCTGTACCTATTTTTCTTTTTCTACCAAAGCCAATTAACCTGCAAACCCGCACGTCTTGGAAGGTGGGAGGAAACCGGAGCTACCAGAGAAAACTCACCCGGCCACAAGGAGAACGTACAAACGCCATACAGACAACACCTGTACGGCAGCAACTCTACCTCTGCGAACTGTGCCGCCCGTGTTAATAGCTTCGTTAGTTCTTTTTTTTTAGTTAGATGAAGAATTATGGGGCATGGGTTAGGTGAGAAGTTGTTTTAAAGTGGATTTGGGGATGTTTTTTTAAATACAAGGAGTGATTGCCAGTGGGAACTCACTGCCAGAGGAGCTGGTGGATTCAGATAGGATTACTATGTTTAAACCACTTTTTTAGCATTTAAATAGGCATGACAACTTCTCACTTGATCTATGCCCCAGGATATGGACCTAATGCTGGTAGATGGGCAAAAATGCTACCTTGGACGCAGTGGGCTAAACGGTCAATTTCTGGACTGTCAAGTGCCATTCTAGATATTGGAGCATAAAAGTCTACGATGAGAATTCAGTATAGTGCTAGAGGTGTCCGTATTCAAATTAGATGCTTGAAGACGCACTCTCACATGGCAAAAGCAAGATCATGTTGGTCTTATATTTAGAATGAGATTAGGCAGCTTAGCCAACATACACCCTTCACTCAAACTAATTAGAATTCGATAACTTTGACATTATCAGACCTTACTGTACACAACGTGTAGGAAGGAACTGCAGATGCTTGTTTGCACCAAAGTTAGACAAAATCCTGGGGTAACTCAGCAGGTCAAGTAGCGCTAGAGAAAAAGAATAGGTGCCGTTTTGGGTAGAGACCCTTCTTCCAACTGCTTAAAATATGGTTGAAGGGCCGGAGGAACAAGTCTGAAGTAGAGTCTAGATTCAATAGAGTCTGAAGAATGGCCTCCAACCAAAACGTCACCTATTCCTCTCCAGGTGCCTGACCCACTGAGTTACTCCAGCATTTTATGTCTATCTTACTGTTCACAAAGTGGTTAACATGCTGCCTGACGTTACAACAGGGATCACATTCCTTGTTAGTTCAGGTTAGAGATACAGCGTGGAAACAGGCCCTTTGGCCCACCGAGCCCGCACCAACCAGCGATCTCAGCACATTAACACTATCCTACACATACTAGGGACAACTTACACCTATACCAAGCCAATTAACCAACAAACCTGTACGTCTTTGGAGTGTGGGAGGAAACCGAGGATCTTTGAGAAAACCCACGCGGTCACGGGGAGTACATACAAACTCTGTACAGACAGCAACCATAGTTGGGATCGATCCCGTGTATCTGGCGCTGCAAGCGCTGTAAGACAGAAACTCTACTGTGGTGTCACTGTGCTGCCCTGTATACATTAGCTGTAAAACAGTTAGTGATATCTTCATGTCATGAAAATTAATTTATAAATGAAAGCCTTTCTTTCGTGCAAGGGTCTGACAATATCAATGACAATTACGAAAATTCAACTAGGTTTGCGACCATCCTAAACAAATTACAACCAGAGGTGAAAAATACTCTTGTAAATTTGGTTGTAATGGGGACAGTGATAAAGCCTTTGATTAAGTAATCTTTTACTACTATCAAGTACATTCCAAGCTGGCTGCAATCCATATTGCTGGAAATATCGACGAGGAACCTCCAAGACCTTTACTGTAAATTATGCTCACAATGCATTTAAAGAAATAGAGGAATCATACAAAGATGAACAGTAGTGTGTAGGAAGGAACTGCAGATGCTGGTTTAAACCAAAGATAGACGCAAAATGCTTAACCTTTACTCTCAGTCTGAAGAAGGATCTCAACCCGAAACATCACCCATTCCTTCTCTCCAGAGATGATGCCTGTCCCGCTGAGTTACCCCAGCATTTTGTGTCTATCTTCTATTAAAGAGGAAATTAAAGATTAAATTTAATTGCATTCTGATTTAGTAGAATTGATCAAATTATCATATTTTCCCTACAATAAAACTTCCTCGCTCAATTCAATAACAATGATTAGGTTTCATGTGTTAACAATAGTATACGCAGTATGTCTGTCTGAAGACTAATGAAAATACAATGTAAAATATTATGCTATATATTCACATTTTTTAAACAAGCAGGGTAGAAACAAAACATTAAATATATTAAACAAATACATTGATAGAGCATGTGCATTATAAAATGATTAATTAATGCAAAATAGCGGGCTTATCCCAGGAAAAATAGTATTTTAACTGAAAATATTGCAACTAATGCTAAAAGACAAATTCCTCCTTGTACATGAGATCCCCCCCCCCATATAAAACACTTACCCTCATAATGCTGGAAAACAAATATCAGCCAAAGAACTTGTACTGCTCATCTGGACTGCATTCCATCTGCAAAAAAAAATCAAGGTATTCTATTTATGAGATAGTGTGAAACAGTGTATGTTGCCTGCCATTTATCTTGATAATCTATGCACCACATGATACCACTGAACACTGTGCCTTGCTCAAAGCCAAAGCTGTTGTCTTTGGCAACGCGCTACAGCAGTGATGGACATTTCTAGACAGCAGATTCTAGTCATTCATCAGTTAAACAAAAGGTGCAGGTGTAGCAATAGTCAAAACATAACACCTAAAAGGCTTGAGTGAGATTCAAGGAAGCACAGAGCGCATCAGGTTTTTATCAGGGAGCCATGGAATCAAATGAATCTGCTTCCTTACCTGCTGATGCAGAGGCTGGCTGCATCAGACCAATGTTCAAGAAGCAGTTCAAGGGAGGTCACCGTACACTTAGAATTTCTTGACAAATCATGATGTTTTCATTCTATTTTACATGTATTTAAATACATGAATGTAAACGTGACAGGGATTTGGATAATCCAATTTAAAATCGAAGTAATTAACTATCCTGTCTCAGGTGAATTTGTTAATACTGGCCAAATTAAAGAAACCATAAAATGGAGGATCCCTGCACCTGTCAGAATTGCTTAACCCTTGTCAGCTGAAATTTACAGGCATTTGATGGCGCCAGGCAGTCTAGGCTCAGACTGGTATGCAGGATGGTGAAGGGTCCAGGTGTTCTCCTTGTTTCTCCTAAATTGATAAAATGTACAGCAGTTTTGCAAACGAACCCTAAATGCATCATTTTGATTGGATCGCTGCACGGACATTGTTGAGAGACGGTCACCCTGTTGGTCGATGATTAGTTGAACTGTTGAGCCTTGGAGAAACTGTTTGAATTTCAGGGCACACGTTTCAATGTTTATTCTTGTTTGCTTCCTTCCAGAAGCTACGTTTGCATACAATGTATTGGTTACTGTATTATTGGGTTAGGGAAATGTCTATCATGTACTGTGTTAATTGATATCTGTTATTGGACTGTATACAGACCACCCCCATATGGCCCGGCCCCTCAAGGTTCGGGGACCTATAAAAGGTAGCTCCCATGAGGTTCTGTGTCAATCTTCTTGGAGAATGCTTAGGACTGTGTGACCTTTTGCAGTGTCTCTGCTTTCACGAGGCTAGGAGGGCTTGGCCAGGCAGATACAAGGATCGAACCAGCGGTGATTAGGTATAGTAGTGGGGAACTGTTATTGCGTTTTTTCAAATTAAAGTTTAGATGCGGAAGTGCTTAACTCTCTATCTTATTGACTGAAACTAGACTGGGAGGAAGCTTAAAGCGAGCTATTTACATTGGGGGCTAGTCTGGGATCCCAACGGACCCGCAAACACAAATTTACGATTAAGGGTGTTGAGCTGCTTCGATCGCAAGTGCAGAAACCGGTGCCACAGTGCGGTTTTCACATTGATTTTCGGCACTTCGCTAGTCAGAGCAGATCGATCATTCGCGGGCTTGGGAAAGGGTACCAACAAGATCGTAGAACAGAGTCTAGCAAGCACGGGGGGGGGAGATAGCACTCCTTTGGGTTTAGGGGTCCATAAAATAAGGGCGACGAGTGGCCCAAAACTTGGTCGTAGTTGGCAGACTGCAGCTGTTTAACGAGAGCCAAACGCGCAACCTGTCCCAGATTTGGTATCCAACTGGTGAGGTATTGAAATACAAGTCTGGTTTACGTGATAAGTGGTGATGCATTTGACCTGCCGTTGCTGGGAGCGCTAATTGGAAAGGTGCGTTCCGAAAATCGGCATCGACTGCCAGCGCAAAGAGGCTAGGCGCTGACACCCGGTGCCAAGCAGGTGTAAAGGAAATCCTTTTGAAGAGATAAAACCTAGGTTGGTTCGAGGCCACGCCTGTGTGAAGATATCTAGATCCCTCCTTGAAGTGACGGACGAGGAATCTCGTAAAGGCACTGGGCTCGGTGGCTAGAGTATAGATTGGCTGGGAATACTCTGGTCCATTCGAGATTTCATTGGGCAATTTAATTTGAATTCTAGAGCCCGTGTATGTGGAGGGATACGCACCAAAACTAGTTGGTCCGAGAACGAGTTTAGATTTGCAGAATCAAATTTCCAAATACCAAATTTCACATTGAGTTTCTGCCCGTACGGTAGAATTCGAATTCTCTGTAAATAGAACTTCAGAGTTTGTGCATGTTTGAGATTGATTTTGAATAGCGGCTGATCAACAACGAATAGTAACCCTCTGATCGATTGTTGATTAGAACCTGATAGCGAAGAGTAACTGAGAGACGGGAACATGGTGAAAAGTACCCAAATGTGAGAGGTACCCCAAATTCTGTAGAGAACCTAGAGAGGAGGGATTGAGGTCCCCCTATTGAAGTCCAGTCTTAGCATGGGAAAGTAACATTTAGGAGGAAATGTAGTCCATTTAAGAAGTAGTACACCTCAGCAAATAGTACCCTAGGAAGGGTAACATCTTCGGTATCAGAGGGAGAGGTTCACTGATTGATAAAAGCACGACACAGCATTGAGATCGAGTGTTTGTAAACTGTGCGCTAGCTTGTTAAATTATTAAATAACTCTTTCCGGAGTATTAAATAGAGAATTAGGGAGCGAACTATGGCCCAAAGGGGGCATAGGTACAGAAAAGGGATTGAAATACATTGAGTAGATTGTCTGGCAATGCAGCGATAGTGCAGAGGCAAAATAATTAATTGAATTGTGGTAAAATTATTACAAGGAACAGAAAGCGAGTAGAGCGGTGGAAACAATAGCAAATTGGAAGGAAGCAACTCTAAAAAGGGGGATAAAATTAGAGGATACTGAAGGATTTGAACCTCCAGGTAGCCTAAGGGAGGAGCCTGAGAGTATTAAAGATAAGGGGAAAAGAAAATCTTCCACAGAGAAACTGGCATCCATAAGTTTTAAGCGTGAGGATCCGATGATTGGCACTGGTGACGAGGGGGATAACGATGATTAATTAGAAGATTGGACAGTGTTAAAATTAGGAATTCACGTCCACCACCTTATTCATCTTGTAATTCCCATGTCACAGATACACATTGCGGAGCTTGTGAACGGAATAGAGAATTAGAGCCCATGGCACAGACTTCCTTAAACCCGACCGCTCCATCGATTACAGATAGTCCTAGAGTTCACGGTACCAGAAGCCAGACTAGAAAAAGAATACAATTAGTTAAGGAGAAAGAAGAGCGTACCCCTGGACAAGTTGGACGAGCAGTTAGAGAAGGAAATAAATCGTTTGGAAGGTACCGTGAGCCCCCTGGTGAAGGAGAAGATACATCTCGGGGTGAGACAACCATTGAAGAAGCTAAGGTAGATCTTGAAACTAAACAGACAGCCCTTAGACAGTTCCCTGTAAGGGAAATGTCTAATCCTTCTTTTGATCCAACCAATGCAGTGAGTGCAAATAATCCCCGTGCAATTAGAGTTTATTCCCCATGGAAGCCGAACGAGATGCTGGCTGTTTTAAGTCAAATACCCGATCGTAAAAATCACACGCTTCTTTTGTGGATCACTCAAGAACTACAATGCGCGTTTATCATGCAGATTCCCGAGGTTTATGGGCGGTGATCCGGCAAAAAATTCCCCCAAGCAAGCGCACCAGATTCCTAACGAACTTAGGACATCCGTCACATGAAGCTCTCGCAAATATAATAGCGGACAATGGTTCAAGGGAAGAGGCTGTTTTAACAGCCCTTGCAAACACCCTTCAAAAACCAATCGATTTGGCCAGAATACTAGATGTAAAACCAAAAAGGGGAGAAAGAGCGGATTAATTTTTAGAGCGATTCTCTGAATGATATATGGACCAATCGGGAGACTTAAATTACAGAAATTGAGTAAATTCCTCTCAATATTGTGCCATCTTATTGAATTGCCTTCCCACCAACGTAGCAGAATCCATTAAGTATTCTCTGTTCTGTATTCATCCCTACTATATTCTGAATTTCAAGAATTTCATTGTCCTACCTGGGACACATGACAATAAACTCTCTTGAATCTCTTGTCTTGAATCTCTTGAAGACCAATAACATGGACTGGACAGAAAATAGTGCCAGTCAAATGGTTAGGACTGTAAGATATCACTGGAGGGACATAAAGAAGCAGGATAACCCACCTGCTGTAAAACAAAAAACTGAATATGTGATCAGAAAAGAAGTACCAAAATTCAACTCTGAACCATGGATCCCCAAAGTACCAGCTGGCCATGGACTGGGAGAAATTAGAGTCCCCGATTATCCAGACCAATATTATAGAGAAGCATCTGCCCGAGAGCCAGTCCTCCAAAAACCAGGGTCGAGGACATACCACTATGTTGTTGAATTTAATCAGGCCCCAAGGAAAGTTGTTACCCACTTACGTCATCATCTGGGGAGTGAGGTATACTCGACCCGACTGCTTGACTCAGTATCTTATTGACTGAAACTAGATTGCGAGGGGGAAGCTTAGAACGAGCTATTACAAATTCACCACTGAAAATCTCCCTCAGCTCTGCGTGATGATGAGATACCTGGCTCAGAATTTAGCTCCAGGCAGGGTAAAAGAAAAAAAGAATGCTGTACTGGCTGACCATTCTGATACAGATTATCACAAATTCTATAAAAGGTAATTTACTAAGAGTTCTTTGTCAAATAAGTTATAGAAAGATGAGCTTTCCTTTTTAACTTTTTTTTTTTTTAAGTGTGGGAGATCAGTACTAACACTAACTATCTTCGCTACCAGGAACTGCAAATACTGGTTTACAAAAAAAAAAAGACACAAAGCGCTGTAAGTCAGACGGTAGACTAAAATGCTGGAGAAACTCGGCGAGTGAGGCAGTATCTATGGAGTGAAGTAATGGGTGACGTTTCAGGTCGAGACCCTTCTTCAGACTGATGAGGGGATGGGGGGGGCGGGAAGAAGAAAGGAAGAGGCAGAAACAGTGGGCTGTGGGAGAACTGGGAAGGTGAGGGGAAAGAGGGAGAAAGCAAGAACTACTTGAAATTGATGAAGTCAATGTTCATACCGCTGTGGTATAAACTACCCAAGCTAAATATGAGGTGCTGCTCCTCCAATTTACGGTGGGACTCACTCTGGCTGTGGAGGAGGCCCAGGACAGAAAGGTCAGATTCGGAATGGGAGGGGGAGTTGAAGTGCAGAGCCACCGTGAGATCAGGTTGGTTATTGCAAACTGAGTTGAGGTGTTGGGCGAAGCGATCGCCGAGCCTACACATGGTCTCACCGATGTAGAGCAGCTGACACCTAGAGCAGCGGATGCAATAAATGAGGTTGGAGGAGGTGCAGGTGAACCTCTGCCGCACCTGGAAAGACTACTTGGGTCTTTGAATTGAGTCAAGGGGGGAGGTAGAGCGACAAGTGGAGCATTTCCTGCGGTTGCAAGGGAAAGTACCAGGGGAGGGGGTGATTTGGGTGGGAAGGGAAGAATTGACCAGGGAGTTACGGAGGGAGTGGTCTCTGCGAAAAGCTGACAGGGGAGGAGATGGGAAGATGTGGCCAGTGGTGGGATACCGTTGGAGGTGGCGAAAATGTCGGAGGATTATCTGTTGTATGTGACGGCTGGTAGGGTGGAATGCGAGGACAAGGGGGACTCTGCCCTTGTTACAAGTGGGGGGGAATGGGAGTGAAAACAGAGTTACGGGGTATAGAAGAGACCCTGGTGAGAGCCTCATCTGTCGAAGAGGGGAAGCCCTGTTCCCTGAAGAATGAGGACATCTCCGATGCCCTGGTTTGGAACACCTCATCCTGGGTGCAGATGGGCGTAGACTGAGGAATTGGGAGTTGGGGATAGAGTCCTTACAGGAGGCAGGGTGGGAAGAAGTGTAGTCCAGATAGCCATGGGAGTCAGTGGGTTTACAGTAGATGTCGGTCAGAAGTCTGTCGCCTGCAGTCAGCAGGTCAGGCAGCATCTCCTAAGAACGTGGATAGGTAAGGTTTCGGTTTGGGACCCTTCTTCAGAAGGAGGAGGACACATGGTCTCCAGAGATGCAGCCTCATCTGCCGAGTTTCACCAGCACTTGATGCCTTTTGTTTGTCCACTATGTTCATTTAGTCTTATGTGTTACCTCTGGAAATATACATATTAATGCAAATTTAAGCATAGCAAATAATATATTTAAAAAAAAACAAATGAAATCAGCATTTTGAGCCATTAATGTTTATTAAAGAAACAACTTTGGGTGAAAAACCTGTTATAATGTTAAGACTAGATGATATCACTACCAATCGATGACTAACATAGTTGCTGTGAACAGACCACAAATTATTTGTAGCTTCACCACTAAGAATCATACAATTAGCTTCTCTTATGAAAGAAATTGCAATACAAAATGGTTGACTGAATACATATTTGCTTGGTTTGGTACAGTAATCAGATGGAATTAAAAAAAACTTTAAAATTGTGTGAAATTCCCAAATGACAATTTCAATTTGGGAAGTAATTAAAGGTGAAATTCCCAAATTTAATTTATCATAGGATATAGCTCAGTAGTTATCGGAGCAGAATTAGGCCATTTGGCCCATCAAGTCGACTCTGCCATTCAATTACGGCTGATCTATCACTCCCTCTCCCTCTCAACCCCATTCTCTTGCCTTCTCTCCATAACCCAACACCTGTACTAATCGAGAATCTGTCAGTCTCTGTCAATTCCACAGATTCACCACCCTCTGACTAAATACATTTCTCCTAATCTGCTTTTTAAAGCTATGTCCTTTTATCTAAAGCTGTGCCCTCTGCTTCTCGACTCTCCCACTAGTGGAAACATCCTCGCCACATCCACTCTATCTAAGCCTTTCACTATGGTTTAGGATGAAATATTCAAATAGCAATTTCATGATAGGAGATTAATTTAGAATGAAGTTCCCAGAATAGGAGGATGCCCAACACTGACAAGGAGACGTTTCTATGCAGTATAAGACTTAGGATATTGATGAATGGGATAATTTTAAGACATGGTGGTGCAGCGGTAGAGTTGCTGCCTTACAGCGCATCGGACCTGACTACGGGCTGCTTTCTGTACGGAGTTTATACGTTATTCCCGTGATTGCGTGGGTTTCCTCCAATATCTTTGGTTTCCTCCCACACTCCAAAGACGTACAGCTTTGTAGGTTAATTGGTTTGGTACCAATGTAAAATGTCCCTAGTGTATGTAGGATAGTGTTAATGTGTGTGGATCGGTGGGGACTTGGTGGACCGAAGGGCCTGTTTCCGCTCTGTGTCACTAAACTAAAAAAAACTTTAGGGGTTGATCTCTTTTTAGAATCCAGTAAATTTTACAATTCGCCTTTGACTTAACTTTAAATTTTACTTACAATTCCTTTTCATTGTGGTCAATGTTAGGCGCATTGTTAATTCGATAGCTAGCTAGATCTGGTTATCTGTTAATTACTGTCAAACAAGGGGATTTAGAATTTTAGTTTGTATAATACAGAAGGATCAAGCCATGCTCAGAGAATGTAGCATGAAAAATGATTTTTATAATATATGGAATTTGTATTTTTGGTGAATGGAGTAATTTGATGACATGGAAAGACATTGGCCCAAAATGTTTGTGTCGAACATGATGCCAAGACAAACTAATCTCATCTGCCTGCACTCTTGTGTCCACCCAAAAGCTTTTTAAATGTCACCATGGTGCCTCCGTCAGTTCCCTGTAGTTGTGATGTCTTCAATCTTTGATAGTCCATTACATCCGCTCTATTACAGACACCAAGGCAAACCAAAGTTCACTGAAGAGACTTATTACTCAAGGCACACAAGAGAATGAAGATCAGAATCGCAAGGCACACAAGAGAATGAAGATCAGAATCTCATGGGTTGAAAACATGCAACGTCTTGGTGTGCACTTGCTACATGCAGGAATATACTTGTGTAGTTTGGAATGGAGGGCCACACAATATGTTTTTCCCCTTGCACATTACTAACCTGATTTGCTATTCTGTTACACTCTCCTTCAGTTGGATGTAATTCAGGAAAAAAAATCATTATTGATACTTCGGATGTGAGATTTATTATTTCTATAAATCCTCAAGTATTGACCACAAGAGGTTTTTTTTAAATTGAACGAATATATTTTATGTGGAAAAAAATATACAATCATTAGCATTGAAGAAAATAGCAGTCCAAAAAATGAAAATATTGCTTTGTTTATCTCTGGGTTTTTTGTTGACTTGGTACATTTTCCTGTCACAATTCTGGTTGTTAGATTAATTGTTTTTTTATAAACAAATGCAAGTACAGTTGGATGGAAGAATCAGAGTGGAGATGTTAATGGCTTTTTTGAAAGTAATCATACAATGACATATGAAGAAAATTGCAATACCATGTGGTTGAATGAATACATATTTGCTCGGTATGGTATAGTAATCAGATAGTATCAATAATTTCATTAAAATTGTGAAATTTTCAAATGGCAATTTCGATATGGATAGTTATCCAAGGTAAAATTTACAAAAATAATTTATTAAGAATATAGTTCAGGGGGAAATATTCAAATAGCAATTTCATGATGTGAGATTAATTTAGAATGAAATTCCCAGAATTGGAGGATGTCCAACAAGATGCTTCCACAGAGTATATGACTTGGGATTTGCAATTTGGGATAAGAGTGGGGCAATTTTCAGGGCTTCAGGGGTTGATCTCCTTTCTAGAATTCAGTTACATTTTACAATTAGCCTTTTACTTAACGTTGACATTTACTTACATTTCCTTTCCATTATGGTCAATGTAATTACATCGCAAACCAGATCAAGTTATCTATTAATTACTGTCAACTGAAGCCCTTTGTTATGGGAAACAAGTGGGGGGAGAGGAATAAATGAATTCCTCTGGGTGCTGGTATGGATTTGATGCCCTTCAAAAGTGGGAAATGATGAGAAATATTAGAATTCAAGTTCTGACTTGGCTCTTTCACTGAAAGC
Organism: Raja brachyura; assembly: GCA_963514005.1. The sequence goes on along the minus strand of OY740788.1, from coordinate 6,096,339 downwards.
ATCAGGAAATTAAAAACAAATGAAACACCAAATTTACATTTTACAACTGATGTGCAAAAGAGAGTATATTATTTTTTTTTGTGATACTGGTCATGCACTGTTTTATCAGGGCAGCAACATTATATACTCCCAACCATTTATAATTGCTGGTAAATATTTCCCTGCATCAGGGAATACAATAAAACTAGAAGAAAGGTTTGAGGCAGCCAAATAGCTTTGTGCGAATTATAGTACCAACATTTTATTAAATTGAAGGGGAGATTACTAGAATGACAAAGCAGGTTAATATTTGAGAGGAAAAAAAGCAGAAACATTTATGACACAAGGGTGGGAATTCAACCCATTAATTCCATGCTGGTTATGCATTTCACACACAGGTCCAAAAATAATTTGTGGTAAGGATTTATATCCCCATCACTTTTATTAGATAGTGATTTTCAACTCAAGATTCTCTGGAGTAAAATAATTTTGCAACTCATCTCTTATCTTTCACACATTTATTTAACATCCAGAACCCCAGGCATTTCTTTCCATGAGAAAGGAAACAAATTAGTAATTTTAGAAAGTTAAAAAAAAATAATTGTTTAATGACCCTACATTAGATCTCCCCTCATTCTTCTCTATTTCAAAGAACATAGGCCCAACCCGACTAATTTAATAAGAATGTGTAGGAAGGAACTGCAGATGCTTAAATGCCTTAAGGCAGGCATGGATTATTGATAGCGGACGATCAGCCATGATCGCAATGAATGGCGGTGCTGGCTCGAAGGGCCGAATGGCCTCCTCCTGCACCTATTTTCTATGTTTCTATGCTGGTTTATACTAAAAGTAGACACAATATGCTGGAGGAACTCAGCAAGTCAGGCAGCATCTCTGGAGAAAAGGAACAGGTAATGTTTTGGGTTGGAATCCTTTTTGAAACTCTGAAGAAGGGTTCCGATCTGAAATGTCACCTATTCCTTTTCTCCAGAGATGATACCCGAGCAGCTGAGTTACTCCAACATTTTGTATCTAATTTAATAGGAATCCTGAGCAGCAGCTTCTTCACAGAGGATGATGGGTATATGGAATGAGCTGCCAGATGAGGCTGGTACAATAACATTTAAAAACATTTGTGATAGGGGCTAAAGAGGGACTCTTTGAAGACGGGGCATCTTGGTTGGCATGACCGTATTGGGCCAAGGGCCAGTTTCTGTACTATATGACTCGATTGTGCTGGTTGTGGATGATCAGCCATGATCACATTGAATGGTGGTGCTGGCTCGAAGAGCCGAATGGCCTACTCCTGCACCTATTTTCTATACACCAGAGACGTGCGGGTTTGTAGCTCTATTGTCTATTGATGAGTTTCTTCTTGGTTCTTTGCCACATCATAAAGAAATTTAGGTTGGTAGGTTAATTGGCCATTGTAAATTGCCCCTAATCTGTAGGTCAGTAGGAGAATCTGATAGGCATTAAGGGAAGAGTGGGGAGAATGAAATGGTGTAACGATTCGGCTGGAAAATGGATTGGGGTGCAGGAACAACAATGATCTATTGAACAGCAAAACAGACTGCTTCAATGTATTGTGTAGGAAAGAACTGTAGATGCTAGTTTATACCGAAGATGTACACAAAACGCTCGAGTAACTCAGCAGGACAGGCAGCATCTCTGAATGGAAAGAATGGGTGATGTTTACGGTCGAGACTCTTCTTCAATGACCTGAATCATCGGCCATTACTTCTATCCGGAGGTGATGCCTGTCCCGCTGAGTTATTCCAATATTTTGTGTCTATTTTTGCTTTAATGTTCTATTTCGCTGCTGGTTGTCAGACCTGACTGCATTCTTACTGTTAGGAGAGTTTGAAAGTACCCGAAGAACATGCTATTTTGTACAGGCAACCAACAGCATTAAAGTTACTCTAAAGATTTTGGTGCAGTGTGGTTCCACAATGAAAATGTTTTGTACCATTTTGGCTAGAAGTTGCATGGGGTATCAGGAGGAAAAGAATACTTGTCATCGAAAGGAATTGTAATTGAATTGTGAGCAATTCTGTTCCACACATATTTCCTGGAAATGTCAGCCATTACAAAAGCTTTGCCAAATAAAGGTCAACGCCACAGACTTCCTCACAGACGTTTTCTCAAGTTAGCATAGAAAGCAAGTGAAGCCTGATACACTTTGCAGACATCTCACATATCAAAATGTAATTTTGGTCTAAATTTCAACAAAGGCCTTTTATGCTTAGCCTTCAAACATTTCCTAACTTTCTGTACTGCTAATAATCATAACATATATTGGAATTTATGTGCAACCAAAAAAACCTGTGCAGACCAACTGGCTGGAGTTTTTAACGAACATTTTCAACCTCTCACTTCTGAGGTCTGAGGTTCCCACCTCCTTCAAAAGGGCATCAATTATACCAGTGCCCAAAAAGAGTAAGGTGATGTGCCTCAATGACTATCGACCTGTGGCACTAACGCCTGTGGTGATGAAGTGCTTCGAGAGGTTAATCATGGCGCAAATCAACTCCTACCTCGACAAAAACCTGGACCCACTGCAGTTCGCTTACCGCCACAACAGATCAACGGTGGATACGATCTCGCTGGCCCTCCACTCCGCTCTGGACCACTTGGACAACAAAATCTCATATGTCAGGCTGTTATTCATTGATTACAGCTCGGCATTTAATACTATCATCCCCTCCAAGCTGGTCACCAAACTCGCAGAACTGGGTCTCTGCGCATCCCTCTGCAATTGGATCCTCGACTTCCTCATCACAGACCACAGTCTGTTCAAATTGGTGGAAATGTGTCAGACTCTATAACAATCAGCACGGGAGCACATCAAGGCTGCGTGCTCAGCCCCCTGCTGTACTCACTCTATACTCATGACTGCGTAGCCGGTCATAGTGCGAACTACATCAAGTTCGCTGACGACACCACTGTTGTGGGACGTATCACTGATGGGAATGAGTCAGAGTATAAAAGAGAGATCGAGCAACTGTCCATATGGTGCCAGCACAATCACCTGGCCCTCAACACCAGCAAAACCAAGGAACTGATTGTGGACTTTGGAAGGAGTAGGATGGGGACCCACAGTCCCGTTTATATAAACGGCTCGATGGTTGAAAGGGTCAAGAGCTTCAAATTCCTGGGCGTGCACATCTCTGAAAATCTTTCCTGGTCCGAGAACACAGATGCAATTATCAAGAAAGGACATCAGCGCCTCTACTTCCTGAGAAGATTACGGAGAGTCGGTTTGTCAAGGAGGACTCTCTCTAACTTCTACAGGTGCACAGTAGAGAGCTTGCTGACCGGTTGCATTGTGGCTTGGTTTGGCAACTTGAGCGCCCTGGAGAGGAAAAGACTACAAAAAGTAGTAAACACTGCCCAGTCCATCATCGGCTCTGACCTCCCTTCCATCGAGGAGATTTATTGCAGTCGCTGCCTCAAAAAGGCTGGCAGTATCATCAAGGACCCACACCATCCTGGCCACACACTCATCTCCCTGCTACCTTCGGGCAGAAGGTACAGGAGCCTGAAGACTGCAACAACCACGTTCAGGAATAGCTACTTCCCCACAGCCATCAGGCTAATAAACCTGGCTCGGACAAAACTCTGAACATTAATAACCCATTCTCTGTTATTTGCACTTTATCAGTTTATTTATTCATGTGTGTACATATTTATATAATGGTATATGGACACACTGATCTGTTTTGTAGTCAGTGCCTACTATGTTCTGTTGTGCTGAAGCAAAGCAAGAATTTCATTGTCCTATCAGGGACACATGACAATAAACTCTCTTGAACTTGAAATGTCAAAGTTGAGTAGCATTTTAATAGTACTCTGATATTACCATATTTATATATATATATATATATATATATATATGCCTTTTCTAAAAGATAGCTGACAGAATTTAAAATAACAAATATGGATTTTTGGACTGATGAAGAAATGTAATAGCAGTTTTCCAGATGGGTAAGGATAACTTTATTTACTTTAGACTTTAGAGATACAGCGTGGAAACAGGCCCTTCAACCCACGGAGTCCACGCCGACCAGTGATCACCCTGTACATGAGTTCTATCTTACACACTATGGTCAATTTACAGAAGCCAATTAACATGCAAACCCGCAAGTCTTGGAATGTGGGAGGAAACCAGAGCACCCGAAGAAAATCAACGGTCGCAGGGAGAATATACAAACTCCGTACAGACAGCATCGAACCTGGATATCTGGCGCTGTAAGGCAGCGACTCTACCACTGCGCGACTGTGCCGCCGTTCATGGCCCTTAACTAAATTTCCCACTAGGATAATAAAAAGAGGAAAAGAATCAAATGCAATGATCACCTTTTTGTGTATGTTTCCCAAAATAAGTACTTTTGGGAAGCATACTGTGTAATTGAGCTAATGTTGGATGCCTACTAATAAAATATTCCAATACAACTGGCAAAATCATATGAACATTTATAGCCTTAAAAGTTCATCAGTCTATCCCTAGCATTTATTATCTGTATACTATAAAAAATGAATACACTGGCTGTCATCTCCCAAAATTCCATCAATTCCAGAATGGTGGCGCAGTAGCGCAGCAGTAGATACCCGGGTTCGTGACCGCCTGGGTTATCTCCGCTTTCCTCCCACACTCCAAAGGCGTACAGCAATGTAGGTTAATTGGCTTTGGTAAAATTGTAAAATGTCCCTGATGAGTGTAGGATAGTGTTCGTGTGCGGGGATCGCTGGTCAGTGCGGACTCAGTGGTCCGAAGGGCCTATTTCCACGCTTGTATCTCTAAACTGTATCTCTATCGTCTATTGTCTGAACTAAACTAGAGTAATTTCTGTTGATAAGTACGTCGCAAATTCATTCTGCCAACTTAAGAAAGGGCGGGAGAGAGACAACATCAAAGTACTGGTTGACATCGGTATTCTGAAAATGCTAGAATCTACTAAAAGTGACTATAGTATACTCAGAAATTAGTAGTAGGACTGAAAAGTTAGCATGATTCATTAAAGTGACATCAAACTGTAACTTTCATTTGACAAATTGGTTAGTTTTTTTTAATGATTTTGCAACTAGCAGAATAGCAAAGGAGGAGCCAATAGGTGCAGTCTATGCTCAGATGGCCTACAATAAGGTGTCACATGCGAGGTTATTAAACAAAATCAGAGTCCATGCAATTGAATGTCACAGAGTGGCATATGGTGCTATAATGATATGTAACAATTAGTACTTTGTTTAGTTTAAAGATACAATGTGGAAACTGGCGCTTCGGCCCACCGAGTACGCACCGACCAGCTATCCCCGCATACTAACACTATCTTACACACACAAAGGACAGTTTACACTTATACCAAACCAAATAGTTTGGTGGGGGGCGCTGCAAGTCGGCAGCCCTGCCAGCAGCGTGTTTGTTTTTTTCAACTTTTTAATTTTGTTTAGTGTATTTTAATGTCTCTCTGTGTGTCTTGTGTGTGGGGGGGTGGTGTGTGTGTGGGGGGGGTAAGGGGGAAATCACTTGGGTCGCCTCCTCCACAGAGAGGCGACTTTTTCCATGTCGCCTCCCCCGTGGCCTAACATCAAGGATCGGTGTGGCCTTTCCCGGAGAAGCGCCCGGGGCTTCAGCGCTGAGCGGGCGAGCCCTCGCCGGGGGTAGTCGGAGGGGAGTGCTCCGTTCGCTGGCCCGCGGCAGCCTGAAGCCGCGGTCTGCAGAGCTCCAGCTGGCACGGCGTCTGCAGCCTGGGATCCCTCGTGGGGGACCCGGGAGGAGAAGAAGCTCTAACTGCTAGCCCGCAGCCTACTTCTACCACGGGCGCAGCGGGGACTTACCATCAGGAGCAGGGTCCCTCGCCTGGGACCCCTGGAGAGGAGCTCTGACCGCCGGCCCTGCTGTCTGCGGTGCTTCTGGCTGCGGCGTGGCGGGAACTTTAAATCTTTGACCGCTGGCCTGCGGCTTACACCAACCTGAAGCCGTGGTCTCCAATGGGGAAGAACCGATTCAGGACTTACCTGGACTTTATCTGGACTTTGCCTTGTCTGAACTTCTGGACCCGCAGCGGCGGCTGCGTTGGGTTGAGGTCCCGACCACGGGGGAAAATGGAGGAGGACTGGCCAAATGTTGTGCCTCCCACCACAGTGATGAATGCTGTGGTCGATATTTGTGTTAATAATGTTTATTGTGCTTTTATGTGTTTTTTTTCATTGTACCGCTGCTGGCAAATTCATTTCACTTGCACTTTATGTGCAAGTGGCGAATAAAACTGATATTGATAGAATTTACCTGCATACCTGTACGTCTTTGGAGTGTGAGAGGAAACCAAAGATCTCGGAGAAAACCTACGTGGTCATGGGGAGAACGTACAGTCTCTGTACAGACAGTATCCAGTCAGGATCAAAACCGGGTCTCCGGTGCTGCATGCGCTGTGAAGCAACAACTCTACCACTGCACAACCGTGCCACTTTGCCTATTGAACCAAGAAAAAAGTAGTTCCAGTTTCTACAGCCATTTAAATTTACTTCTTTTATATCTCTCTTATCTTATTCTGACAAAGGGCATCTAACCTGAAACTCTTTCTGTTTCTCTTTCCGCAACTGCTCCCAGACCTATTGTGAGCTACCAGTATTTAATATTTTTATTAAAGTATCCAGTTTTACTTGTGGCACAAAACTAAGTAAGGGCATGAACAGCGAGAGATGCGAAATGATTTTAAGAGAATTTCGGACGGAAGGTTCAGGCAATGGGCAAGGATGTGATAAATGAAATAGGTAACAAATAAAGTTGCCCACTCCAGACGAAAAGTACAAGACCAGTTGCTTGATGCACTTTGGATATTTAGGTCAACACATCCCATGTACAGAAAACAGCACTCCATTCATGAAAACAAAAAAAAAGTTTAGTAAATGCAAGACATCTATATATTACTCTCTCATCTTGTTTGTTTGCCTGTTTGTACATACCTATATTTGTGCAAAAACGGCACACGATAGCACTACAATATTTGCATGACCTTATTCACCATTGTCCTTTGATGTCAATTTAAAAAGTTTTGTTCACATCAATGGTATATTTTACAAGTTATTTACATTTTAAACTTTACAAAAACACTTTATTTTCCACTTGCCCCGCCCGTCAGCAGTGTTCCACCCCACAATGACATCACAATGGGATCTCATTTACATTAAAAAAACTATGTTTTAAAAAATACAGCAGCGTTCCACCTCACAATGACGTCAAGGGGGGTAGGGAGGGGAGAGGGCATATAGAGGGAGGGAGGGAGGGAGAGGCGAGGGAAGGAGTGGGGGAGGGGAGGAGGAGAGGGGAAAGAAGAGTGAGGGTGAACAGGCGGGGGAGGAAGTGCTGGGAATGAGGGGGGAGAGGATAGGGGTAGAAAGAGGGATGGCAAGGCGCACTTGGGGTAGGTTGCCGTGACTAGTGTCACAATGGGGATCTCTGGCGTCACAATGAGAACCCGCCAGCCGCGCCTACGCAGTTGGGGGTTATGGGTCAGTGGTGGAATATTGCGTTGGGGGACCAGCCCTCCAATGTGACAGGAACCCAACGGCTCCCACTTGGTCTAGTATATTCCGAAAAATCAACGCATTTGTGGGAAAAGTTCATAAATCATTCATAATTTGCTAAATTACTCCACGGTTTAAATGGTACAGACCAAAAATGTTGATGTTCATAAGGACCTGGGTTTTCTGCACATGAACAACTGAACATGAACAATTACAAAGGCATTTATTACAAGAGGACATTTATTACAAGAGGATTTAAGTTCTAAGTAAAAAAGTCTTACTGTCATTGGACAGACCCTTGGTAAGACTGAATCTGCATTAATGTGTATAGGTTTGAAATTAGTACTTTGTTTAGTTTAAAGATACAATGTGGAAACGTCTTATCTAAGAAAGGATAGAGGAATTCCATGAAGGTTCACTAAATTTATTCCAGGAATGGCAAGATTGTCCATTGAAGAGGCCTACACTCTCCACAGTACAAGAGATGGTCTCATTGAAATACAAGAAAGATTTTATATGGCTCGACACAGAGATGGTGACAATTCCATGAAATATTCTGAAACATTTTGGTTTGTTAATCTGTTGAAATATAAAATTTGCAATTGTCAATATAAAATGTACTGACCCGAAACGTCACCTATCCATTGTCTCCAGAGACATTGCCTGACCCGCTGAGTTCCTCCAGCATTTTGTGTCTATCTTTGGTAACCAGCATCAGCATATTAGATGTTAACCAATTGCTTCAGGCCAACATAGCTAAGAGGAAATATGTAAAATGGAGGTTCCATTTCATGGCATATGCTCCGGCAAATATTCTGAAATGTTACGACTCCTGACATTTTGCAGCAATAATTGAAGAACCATCCAGTTTGGGGATCGTGCGTGAATTTATACAAGCGTCTTAATTATAAAATTTAAAATGTGAATCATCTTTATGCGGAGAATTTCCAGCCAGGGGGCGGATGTCGATATATTTTGCAGTCCATCCCCGATTAATGCTTTCTGCTGTATTATCTGATTGAATTGAAAGGCAGAAGCCCCTGACTTATTTGTGAATCTTGCAGACATCAAAATTACATGTTGTAATCTTTCCGTGAACCCTCGCATAAGTCAGATTTTACTTGTCAGAATCGCCGATTGTCGGTTTCCATCGCCTGTCCAAAATAACTCACTGAGAGTATTAATTGCAATCCCTCCCCGAATACTCGACAAAGGCTTGTCTCTTTCCTCGTTCAAACCTCGAATCAATACTGCTGAGCTGAAGATCGCTGTATCAGCGACGTCCAGCTGCGACTTGGAACCAGTTAATGACTTAAACATTCGCCACAGCATCTGTGGAGGAAATGGACGTCTATGTCCTCCAGAGCGCTGCTGGAACCACTAAATTACTCTAGTGCTTTGGGTTTTGCTCAAGTTACTTGTAAACTTGAATTCCGTCTCGTCGATGGGGCACTTTCTGTGTGGCGCGCGGTTTTCTGCATAAGCATCGCCGCCATTACCGGCTTGTTTCCCGCCCCCATCTTGCAATGGTTTAGTCACAAGGAACGACAGATGTAAACATGAGTGATTGCACAGTGTTGTGGAAATTTCAAACTAACTTGATTGCTGAGACAAACTAACAGTTTTACATGTTAAACACTTATAATTGTGTACCAGTTCTGTTTCATTTATTTCCCGTTTAAGATAGTTTCCTTAATGTCCTTAATTTAAGCATGATTGACAACTTTCATAATTTGATTTTGCACTCATCAAATAGGGGTTGACAATTGATTCTCAACCATTTCTGCAAAATCACATTTCTAAGTTCCATATTTAGTTACGGAGTACAATACATTCATGCGAGGTGAAAGGGGAAAGATTTAATAGGAATCCGAGGAGTAGTTTTTTCATGCAAAGGGTGGTAGGTGTATGGAACGAGCTACTGGAGGAGGTAGCTGAGGTAGGTACTATCGCAACATTTCAGAAACAATTAGACAGGAACATGGATAGGACAGGTTTAGAGGAGTATGGGCGAAATGCAGGCAGGTGGGACTAGTATGGATGGGACATGTTTGTCAGTGTGGGAATGTTGGGCTGAAGGGCCTGTTTCCACACCGTAAGATTCTACGACTATGTCATTTATCGACATACAATTCTGGAAAAAAAATGTTATGGATGTCCATGTCAGGACTTTACATATATATCCAAGATAACATTAGCATCAACCAAGTAGTTATGTATAATTCTAAACAGTTGTATCAAACTCTAAACAATATTTACAAATTGAATAAAGCTTATTTGCCAACGCGTGATACAACTAAAAATAGACACAAAATGCTGGAATAACTCAGCGGGCCAGGCAGCATCTCTGGAGCGAAGGAATGGGTGACGTTTCGGGTATACAACTTACAACACTCACAGAATGATTACTTTGAGAGTACAGTGAGAGTATAATCATATTAGTTAAATTACTAGATGTGCATTAAAAAAACATGATTATTAATCTGGAATTATGTGTTCAAAAACCACCCTTGACAGCTGGATAAATTAAATACAACTAAATAAATTTGGAATCAAAAGTGCAATGCCAGCAATAATGAGTAGAAGGCTCCTGACACAAAACATCACCCATCCTTTTTCTCCAGAGATGCTGCCTCACCCGCTGAGTTACTCCAGTACTTTGTGTCTGCCACCAGCAATAATGACTCATTGTTGTTAAAAAACTATCTGTTTCCCTAAAGTCAAATTTACCCTCACCTAGTTGAGTATTTGTGACTTTATTCCAAAATGCAGTTGAGCCTATTGGGCCTGTCCCACTTAGGCGATTTTTCCTTCGACTGCTGGCGACTGTTATAGTCGTAGCAGGTCGCCGAGTTTCGGCGACTGGACCCCCCTACGACAATGTCTACAACAACCTACCACCTAGTCGACGGCAAGCTACCGACAACCGGCGACCCATTAGGACGTCCACCTACGACCACACCTACGACAACCTACGTCCACCCGCGACAAGCTACGACAACTCAGTCGCTGGTACCCTGTCGCCAGTTGACGTAAGTTAATGTAGGTAGTCGCCAATGGAATTCACTGATGTTACCACCGGCGACAACCTACGTCATCCTGGCGACAACCTACGACAAGCCAATTGTCACCGAAAAGTTTTGAATATTTCAAAATCCAGAGGCGACCAGAAAAACGCTACGATTCTTTGGGCGACTGAGGAGACCATACAGGCGACAGCCTAGTCGCCAAAATAAAATCCCCTAGTGGGACAGGCCCATTAACTGCTTTCTGAGCCAGTTAATTCATAAGTAAAAAGAGCAGAATTAGGCCGTTCGGTCTATCAAGTCCATTCCATCATTCAATCATGGCTGATCTATCTCTCCCTTCTAATCCCATTCTACCATCTCCCTATAACCCATGACACCCGTAATAATCAAGAATCAAGAAACCCATGACACCCATACTAATCAAGATATCAAAAGCATACCACAATACCTGTGAGACACAGTGGTGGGGGTGTTATGGCCTGGGCATGTATGGCTGCTGAAGGTACTGGCTCACTTATCTTCATTGATGATACAGCTGCTGATGGTAGTAGCATAACAAATTCTGAAGTGTATAGACACTTTTTACACCCAGAGAGTTGCGAATCTGTGGAATTATGTGCCTCAGAAGACAGTGGAGGCCAATTCTCTGGATGCTTTCAAGAGAGTTAGATGGAGCTCTTAAATATTGTGGAGTCAGGGAATATGGTGAGAAGGCAGGAATGGGGTACTGAATGTGGATGATAAATTATGATCACAGTGAATGGCGGTGCCAGCTCGAAGGGCCGAATAGCCTACTCCTGCACCTATTGTCTATTGTCTATTATCTGCTCAAGTTCAAACTAATGCCTCAAAACTCATTGGCTGGCGGTTCATTCTACAGCAAGACAATGATCCGAAACATACTGCCAAAGCAACAAAGGAATTTTTCAAAGCTAAAAAATTGTAAATTATTGTGTGGCGAGGTCAATCACCTGATCTGAACCCAGTTGAGCATGCCTTTTATATGCTGAAGAGAATACCGAGGGGCACTAGCCGCCAAAACAAGCATAAGCTAAAGATGGCTACAATACAGGCCTGGCAGAGCATCACCAGAGAAGCCACCCAGTAACTGGTGATGTCCATGAATAGCAGACTTCAAGCAGTCATTGCATGCAAAGGATATGCAACAAAATACTAAACATGACTACTTTCATTTACATGACATTGTTGTGTCCCAAACATTATGGCCAAACATTATGGTGCCTTGAAATGGGGGGACTATGTATAAACACTGCTGTAATTTCTACATGGTGAAACCAAAATGTATAAAAATGGCCTTCATTAAAATCTGACGTGCACTTTAACCACATGTGATTGTTTCTATTACAAATATCAAATTGTGGAGTACAGAGGCAAATAAATAAATGATGAGACTTTGTCCCAAACATTATGGAGAGCACTGTAAGTACAAGGTGCACGTATTTTCACTATGAACATGATCTCAAACAGAACATTCAGCAAAAGAATCTCCGAGCTGCTACGCTTGAAATGGCCTGAAGATTCACATTTTCCAGGGGTTATTGCCTTGATCATTGCACTTCTGGGGTCTATTTAATTAATGCATGAAATTATGAAATGGCCATGCTCAATTTCACAGCAATAACCTAATGAAAGATGTTCATACTAAAGTTACATTTCCTTCTCTTTTTTCTTGCTCCTCAAGCGATCATTTGGATAGTTAGAATGGTAAAGTGTTTGAACATGGGGAAGAACATATTCCTCTGCTTCTGAAGATCGACACAAAATACTGGAGTAACTCAGAGGGTCAGTCAGCATCTCTGAAAAAATGGATAGGTGACGTTTTGGGCGGGGACCCTTCATCAGACTGATAGTGGGTGAGACTGGAGGCATTAAAAGGCCAGGACAAATCAGGGCCAGGAGCAGGTGAACTCAGGCATGGATTTTCCGATAGGCCAATTGTTGGCTAGGGACAGCGTGATCCCAAGAAGGATACATCGTTGCGAACATCATTGTGGAATTGGTTAACTAGTTAACTCTGCTTCTACCTCAACTGATTAGCATGTTTAAGATGGTAAATGTCTTCAGTTCAAGAAAAAAACTGTACATGCTGGAAAAATCAAAGGTATACAAAAATGCTGGAGAAACTCAGCGGGTGAGGCAGGAGCGAAGGAATAGGTGACGTTTCGGGTCGAAACCCTTCTTCAGACTGATGTGGAGGTCGGGGGGGGGGGGGGGGGGGGAGAAGAAAGGAAGAGGTGGAGACAGTGGGCTGTGGGAGAGCTGGGAAGGGGAGGGGAAGGAGGGTGTAAACCGCCCAAGCGAAATACGAGGTCCTGCTCCTCCAACTTGCGGTGGGACTCCCTCTGACCATGGAGGAGGCCCAGGACAGAAAGGTCAGATTCGGAATGGGCGGGGGAGTTGAAGTGCTGAGCGATCGGGAGATCAGGTTGGTTATTGCGAGCAGAGCAGAGGTGTTGGGCGAAGATATCGCCAAATGTCTTTTGTTAATAAGCATACAAAACTAGCACATTATTTTGAAGTCCATCTAGAATCTACAACACAATCTGTGTACACTATTGTTCACTGTACAAGTTTGCAACTTGGAAATACAAACAGAACGGAATGTCAATATTGAGTTTTGCAATCTTCCAAAGCCGAGTAGAACAAAATGTGGATATTTTATAAAACTAAAGTACGTTGTGTTCCAATGCAAGATTAGATCAACAGATTTAAAGAAAGTTGCTGTTATTATTTAAAGCAACACAAATTTTATTTCAGCATTATTATACTTCTGTTGAGTGCCTGTTTAAATGTCCGTAACTCTTTTAAATAAATTAAAACTGGAATTTTAAGTAAACATTTCTTGCCTCCATGTAAGAATTTTGTTTCTTGAGGACCAGATGACATAGATTTAAGGTGAAGGGAAAAAGATTTGATAGGAATCTGAGGGGTAACCTTTTCACACAAAGGGTGGTGGGTGTATGGAATGAGCTGCCAGAGGAGGTAGTTGAGGCTGGGTCTATTCCAACATTTAAGAAACAGTTAGCATGGAATACATAGGCTTGGAGGGATATGGGCCAAACGCGGGCAGGTGGGAAAGTGACACTGGGACATGCTGGCCGGTGCGGGCAAGTTGGGCCAAAGGGCCTGTTTCCACACTGTACCACACTGACTCTTCACAAGAACGATCTTTAGTTGTTCTCTAGATATAACCTTTGGACATCGTTGGACATCAAGTGCAAGGGTTCCTGTTTGGATCAGAGCTTAAATAATCTGCTAGTAAACTAGAATCCAATGAAAATCAGTCAGAAATTGATGCATGCTTTGCCACAATTGTAAAATTGTTTGTTTGTTTATTTTAATCGTAGAAAGGCTCACCGCCCACAATTACCTGCCAACTGATTGTATTTCATGGATCTACCTGGCACTCCAACCCATGTTGTCAAATAAAGTAATTCTAGCAAAGGTTAAAAAACTCATCCTACATCATATTACACTGAACAATTTCTTCCTGTGAGATTTTTCATCAGAGAGGAGTGTTTAAGCAAATGTACTCTGGAAGCAGTGTTATCTCTGGATTTTGCTGAAGATTTAGGAAAACTGCAGCACCGTACAAATTTATTTCAGTTCTATATTGAATAAGATTCTGTTTATAACTTTCCATCTCCGCTCTAACCAAAAACTAAAATGAGCCAAAAGAGGAAATATTGGAATGAGCAACAAAATATTGTGGCAGAGCTATTTGAAGAAGGTAATAAAAAAAAGTAGACAAAAATGTTGGAGAAACTCAGCTGGTGAGGCAGCATCTATGGAGCGAAGGAATAGGTGACGTTTCGGGTCAAGACCCTTCTTCGGAATGATTGTAGGCGGGGGGGGGGGGGGGGGGGGTCGGGTGAATTGGAAGAAAGACCAGGACAAATCAAGGCTGGCAACAGATGACCTCTGGCAAGGTGGTTCCCTGACAGGCCAATTGTTGGTCTTGGGATTACACCGCTCCTAGTCAATTGATTTGTCCAAATCCATTCTTGCTTCCAGGTTCCCAGCACCAAGCCTTGCGGTACCCCACTAGTCACTGCCTGCCAGTTTGAAAGGGACCCGTTAACCCCTGCTCTTTGTTTTTCTGTCTGCAAACCAATTTTCTATCCAGGTCAGCACTCTACCCCCAATACCCTGTGCTCTAATTTTGCCCACTTACCTCCTATGTGAGACCTTATCAAATGCTTGCTGAAAGTCCAGGAACACTACATCCACTGACTCTCCCTTGTCCATTTTCCGAGTTACATCCTCAAAAAATTCCAGAAGATTAGTCAAGTATGATTTTCCCTTTGTATCCATGCTGACTCGGACCGATCCTGCTGCTGCTATCCAAATGTGCCACTATTTCATCTTTCATAATTGACTCCAGCATCTTCCCCACCACCAATGTCAGGCTAACTGGTCTATAATTCAGTTTTCTCTCTCCCGCCTTTCTTAAAAAGCGGGATTACATTAGCTATCCTCCAATCCGCAGGAACTGATCCTGAATCTATAGAACAATGGAAAATGATCACCAATGCGTCCACGATTTCCAGAGTCACCTCCCTAAGTACCCTGGGATGCAATACAACACAAGAAATTTCTGTGAAAACCCACCCAGTTCACAGAATGGAAAACTGTTCACCTGACCTAGGGTTAGAAATTGAGACTTGGAACAGCGGATACAGTAGATGAGGTTGTAGGAGGTGCAAGTGAACCTCTGCTTCACCTGGAAAGACTGTTTGGGTCCTTGGATGGAGTCGAGGGTGGAGGTAAAGGGACAGCTGTTGCATCTCCTGAGGTTGCACGGAAAGTACCTGGGGAGGGGTGGTTTGGGTGGGAAGGGACGAGTTAACCAGGGAATTTCGGAGCGAACATTCATAGAAACATAGAAAATAGGTGCAGGAGGAGGTCATTCAGCCCTTCGAGCAAGCACTGCCATTCATTGTGATCATGGCTGATTGTCCCCTATCAATAACTCGTGCCTGCCTTCTCCCCATATCCCTTGCCTCCACCATGGAAAGCAAAAACCGGTGGAGATGGGAAGATGTGGGCAGTAGTGGGATCCCGTTGAAGGTAGCGAAAATGTTGGAGGATGATATGCTGTGAGCGACAGCTGATTGGGGTTCAAGGTGAGGACCAGGGAGATTCTATCCTTGTTACAAATGGGGGAGGGGGAGCAAGAGCGGAGCTGCGGTTTATCAAGGAGACCATAGTGAGAGCCTCATCTATAATGGAAGAGGGGAAACCCCGTTTCCTAAAGAATGAGGACATCTCCGATGCCCTGGTATGGAAAAACTCATCCTGGGCGCAGATGCGGCCAAGACAGAGGAATTGGGAGTAGGGGATAGAGTCTTTTCTGACCCATCCTTTTTCTCAAGAGATGCTGCCTGACTCGCTGAGTTACTCCAGCACCTTGTGTCTATACCTGGTTAATTTTGTCTGTCAGACAAATATCACACCATCAAGCAAAGTAAGTTAACTTTCCAATGCTGATTATTCACATGGGAAACGTTACATGCTCCTCACCTACATATTTAAAAAAAGGTATAACATATCCTGCAAAAACTCCCTTATGCAGAAAAATCAGTTCTACACTCAGCAATGCATGAATCAACAACGGAATTCACACATACGCTGAATTATAAAAATACCAGCAGCACACAGCAGATGCTGGTTTACATCGATGATTGAAACAAAATGCTGCAGTAACTCAGCGGGACAGGGAGCATCTCTGGATAGAAGAAATAAATGATGTTTCGGGTAGAGACCCTTCTTCAATCAATTTCTGGATAGCAGCTTTCTTTGCACGAATCTGATTATTTCAAAATGATAATCATCCAAATATATAGCCCCGAGTAATTACAAACAAAAACTCCACACGTCATTGAATTTTCTCAATTCTGTTAACCCAGACTGCCCCCTCCCCCTCCCCACCTCTCCATCAGCCCTCGGGCCCTGACATTCCTCCTCCATCTCCCCCCCCCCCCCCACCCCAGTCGTACTAGCTTCTCATTTTCACACCACAAACAGCTTACAATGGCCTGTTTCCTTTATCATCAATACTTTTTTGCATATCTTTCATTCATTGTTCTTTATCTCTCCACATCACTGTCTATATCTCTCGTTTCCCTGATCCCTGACCGGTCTGAAGAAGGGTCTCGACCCGAAACGTCGCCCATCTCCTTCGCTCCTTAGATGCTGCTGCACCCGCTGAGTTTCTCCAGCTTTTTGTGTAACCCCCGGTCTGCTTTGCCATCTGATTCTGCATGGACTACATGATGCACGTTCCAGTTGGCTAGGCATCATGAATAGAATACTTCTCTCAGCATCTGGTCTTCACAGTTGCTTCCAAGAGTTAGCTATGTTTAGATACAAATACCTTATTAAAATTAAACAGAAATAGGCATTTCCAAGCTGATAATAAAAGTAATATATCGTTATCGACTGTCAAGATCTTCAAGCTGATAGAACGGAAGATCAGGTTAGTTAGTTTAGTTTATTGTCACGTGTACCGAGGTATATTGAAAGGCTTTTGTTGCGTGCTATCCAGTCAGCAGAAAAACAATACATGATTATAATCGAGCCATTTACAGCCAATAGATACACGATAAGGGAATAACGTTTAGTGCAAGGTAAAGCCAGCAAAGTCCGATCAAGGATAGTCTGAGGAAGACAAAAATGCTGGAGAAACTCAGTGGGTATGGCAGCATCTATGGAGCGAAGGAATAGGCGACGTTTCGGGTTGAGACCCTTCTTTTGACCTTAAAGGGTCTCGACCCGAAACGCCGCCTATTCCTTCGATCCATAGATTCAGCCTCACCCGCTGAGTTTCTACAGCATTTTTGTCTATCTTCGATTTTTCCAGCATCTGCAGTTCTTTCTTAAACAAGGATAGCCTGAAGGTCACCAACGAGGTAGATAGTAGTTCAGCACTGCTCTCTGGTTGTGGTAGGATGATTCAGTTGCCTGATAACAACTGGGAAGAAACAGTCCCTGAATCTGGTGGTGTGCGTTTTCACACTGCTATACCTTTTGCCTGATGGGAGAGGGGAGAAGTGGGAGTGGACGGGGTGTGACTTGTCCTGGATTATGCTGCTGGCCTTGTCGAGGCAGCGTGAGGTATCATGTGGGAGATCACACTTTAACACCCAAAAGGAAATCACTATGACTGACAGAGCTGGCATCATTTTATTATTAATTCTAGATGTTTGGCAATACACCTGCGTCACTCAGTAACCAAGCACTGGGAATGTGGACAGCTAATTGCGCTCAGATTTCACTGTGCTACAGTTTGTGCTGATGTAACGTTATTTGTTAAAATCCTTGGGATTATTCTGCACAATGAGTTATTTTGTTACCTCAGCCATTTCATCTAAATGCCTCTATGAATGAAACTGCACGGAACAAAGAAAAAGTAACCAGCAGCTGTTTTCAACTATACAAATGCATTGTTCCTATTATAAATAGCATCACACAACATGGAAACGGGCCCTTCGAACCAATTTGCCCACACCGGCCAGCATGTTCCATGTACCTCGTCCCGCCTGCCTGCGTTTGGCCCATATCCCTCTAAACCTGTCCTATTCATCGATTCAATGTTATACAATAATATTCAATATTTTACATTCAATGTTTTAGTCAGAAAATCTGTAAAACTGCCATGTTGTCATGTTTCTGAAAATAAGTGATGGACCCAAAATTTGGGGAGGGAGGGAAAAGGGGAAAAAAGAACAAATGAATAAATAAACAAATAAATAATTTGTTGCTTCTCAACAGTCTTTTCCTGATATTGCATATCTCGGGAGATTTTTCATGGATCCCAGTGGTAGATTGTTGAACAGCACATAGGCTGAAAATCAGTCTGTGACACCTCCAATTGAATAGAGAGAACAGTTTATAAAGGAATAAGGTCAAAATTGGATAACTTATACTGTTTAATTAAATGCCCAACTAATGAAAAGTTGTTCATGAGTTTCAAGTATTATAGTTAATTAAAAAAAAAAAAATTAACTGATTGTTAGTAGCTTTTGAAGGTTTCTGAATGTCACAGGCATTCAATAGTTTTGGCAGGCAAGCTGATCTGTTGGGGTGAAATGTTTTTTGTTCCAGCTGTTTTATGGGAAACGCTTGATCAACACATTCATCTGGGTGTCACGCTGGAGCAGCAGTAGAGTTACTGCCTTACAGCACACGCTGTATCACTAAACTGAACTTGTGGTGTTGAAGGGATGAGTGAAAAAGCTTGCTGCCTTGCTCAATCTTGCTTTCAAGTATTTGAAATGCAAGCTGATGACAGCAGTTCCACAATACACATTCAAACTTACCACAAAGGTCAATAGCAGCTCACTGCTGACAGTTACAACACAGTTTAGTTTATTGTCACAGGTACCGAGGTTTAGTGAAAAGCTTTTGTTGTGTGCTGTCCAGTCAGTGGAAAGACAATACATGATCACATCAACATGATGGTGGAAAGGGTCAAGAACTTCAAATTCCTGGGCATGCATATTTCCGAAGATATCTTTCCTGGTCCCAGCACACTGATGCAATCATAAAGAAGGCACATCAGTGCCTCTACTTCTTGAGCAAATTACGGAGAGTCGGTATGTCAAGGAGGACTCTGTCGAACTTCTACAGTTGCACAGTAGAGAGCATACTGACTGGTTGCATCGTGGCTTGAACGTCTAGGAGCGGAAAAGACTACAAAAAGCTGTGACCACTGCCCAGTCCATTCTCGGCTCTGACCTTCCCACCATCGAAGGGGTCTATCGCAGTCGCTGCCTCAAAACGGCTGCCAACATCATGAAAGACCCACACCATCCTACCCACACACTCATCTCTCTGTTGCCATCGGAAAGAAGGTACAGGAGCTTGAAATCTGGAACATCCAGGTTCAGGGACAGCTTCTTCCCCACAGCCATCAGACTATTAAACTCGCCATCAAACAAACTCTGAACATGGGACACATGACAATAAAACTCTTGACTTGATTACAATCAAGGAATTTACAGTGTACATACGCAGGTAGGTAAGTTCCAAGAGACCATAGGACTTAATTGGAGACTTGGATTATCTTTAATTGGACTTTTGCACTAAATGTTATTCCCTTCTTCCGGGCACGGCTCGATTGTAAGCATGTATAGTCTTTCCGCTGACTAGATAGCATGTAACAAAAAGCTTTTTCTATATATCTCGGTACACGCGACAATAAACTAAACTTGTTATGTTTGGATATGCCCTGCATATTTCCTTATAACCAACATAGAAAAATAGGTGCATGTGTAGGCCATTTGGCCCTTCGTGCCAACACCGCCATTCAATATGAACATGGCTGATCATCCAAAATTAGTAACCCTGCTTTCTCCCCATATCCCTTGATTTTGTTAGCGCTGAGAGCGATATCTCTCTGGAATATATCCAACAATTATGGAAAAAATGATCTTCCAGGTTTAGTGAAGAAATCATTGTCCCAGTGTCGAGGGCAGGACAAAGAAAGAAAGAAAGTTGTCAAAGACAGTGGGACTAGTGGGGGGACTGGGAAGAGGGAGGGGAAGGAGAGAGAGAGAGAGCAAAGGTTACCTGAAGTTAAGAGAAGTCAACGTTCATACCGCTGGGGTGTAAACTACCCAAGCAAAATATGAGGTGCTGTTCCTCCAATTTGCGCTGGGCCTCACTCTGACAATGGAAGGCCCAGGGGAGAAAGGTCAGATTTGGAATGGGAGGGGGAGTTGAAGTGCTGAGCCACCGGGAGATCAACTTGGTTAACACGGACTGAGAGGAGGTGTCCAGCAAAACTATCGCTGAGCCTAGACTTGGTCTCGCCGATGTAGAGAAGTTGACATTTGGAACAGTGGATGCAGTAGATGAGGTTGGTGGAGGTGCAAGTGAACCTCTGCCTCAACTGGAAAGACTGTTTGGGTCCTTGGATGGAGTCGAGGGGGGAGGTAAAGTGACAGGTGTTGCATCTCCTGGGGTTGCAGGGGAAAGTACCTGGTGGGGGGGGAGGAGGGGTTTAGGTAGGAAGGGACAAATTGACCAGTGAGTTATGGAGGCAATGGTCTCTGCTGAAAGCAGAATATATACTCAGTATATATTTACCAGTATTTTATGACTAAGTATTGTCCTGGCCTTTCAGCATCACTGTTGACTGTGTCAATGTTGAATTTCAAGTACACAAAGAACTGCACAAAGAGCAACCAACACAAAGTGACATGCCTCAATGCAGGTTGCCTTATGTGAAGGTAAATGGATTGTGGGGTGAACAGATTTATACTTAGTATTTATTGTATACAGATGTATTATTTTCCTCTGCAACTGCATGGCTTTTCAAATATAAAAAATATTCAAATATTAAATCTTGCAAAGATGAGCACATGCACATCTGAAGGGCCATTTCTGCAGTTGGAGCTCCATTAAATCTAAATCAAAATCAAAGACTAGACGTAAGAGATTCCACAATACTAAGGGATAAAATCACTAAGGATTACAGCGGAGTTGCGTAGGAAGGAACTGCAGATGTATAAGAAAGAACTGCAGATGCTGGTTTATACCGAAGATAGACCAAAAATTATGGAGGATCTCAGCGGGTCAGGCAGCATCTCTGGAAAAAAGGAGTAGGTGGCATTTCGGGTCCGAACCCTTCTTCAGACTACATAAGAGTTGGTTTAATTATGAAGTTGCTCTTCATTCTGAAGGTTATGGGTCCCGGTTTTACTAACAACCTACAGTTTGTTATTAAGGTTAATTGATGCTCAGTAGTGAATAAAATAATACCACTCTACAAGTGCCACTCTACTCTTTCAGATGAGATGTTATGAAAATTTAGAGGGATGGAAAAGATCGTTCATTTTACTATTCCCAATTAAAGCAGTTCTTCATCTGCGCTATCAGCTGCTGGTAAAATACTCAATGGTACTATCAAGGAAAGAGGGAGTTGCCTCAATATTCTGAACAAAATTTATTTCAAAAAGAACAACTGAGAATGAACTCGTTGGTCATTTAGTTGCTGTTGTGCGATATCATTGTCATAGTCGTAGGGCACGGAAACAGGCCCTTTGGCCCAACATGTCCACGATGACCAAGATGTCCCATTTAAGCTAGACACACCCGTTTGCTTTTGGCCCATATCTGTCTAAAACTATCTATGTACCTGTCCAAATGTGGTTTTAATGTTGTTTTAGTACCTGCCTAAATTACCTCCATGAAAAAGTTGTCCCTCAGGTTTTCGTTAAATCTTTCCCCTATGTCCTCTGCTTCCTGATTCCCCTTTTCTGGGTAAAAGACTGTGCATTCACTCTATCTATTTCCCTTATGATTTTATACATCTCTAGAAGTCTCCTGTGCTTCAAAGAATAAAGTCCTAGCCTGCCCAAACTATCCCTACAGTCCTGGCAACATCCTTGTAAATATTTTCTGCATTTTTTCCATCTTAACAACACCCCTCCTATGGCAGGGTGACCAAAATTGAACACAATACCCAAATGCAGCCTCACCAATGTCTTGTACAATTGTAATATAACATCCCAACTTCTCTACTCAACACCTTGACTGATGAAGGCCAATGTACCGAAAACCCTTTCTACCTGTCAGGGAACTATGTACCTGCACTCCTAGATACCTCTGCTCTACAACACTCACCAGGGCCCTGTCATTCATTGTATGACTTCCCAACATTTTAGTTCAGTTTATTATCACATGTACCGAGGTACAGTGGAAAGCTTTTGTTGCGTGCTAAGAAGTCAGTAGAAAGACAATACACAAAATACAATCAAGGTATTTACAGCTATTTGAGAGGATCTGCCGAGAAAAATGGGAGAAATTACCCAAATACGGGTGTGCCAAGCTTGTAGCGTCATACCCAAGAAGACTTAAGGCTGTAATCGCTGCCAAAGGTGCCTCAACAAAGTACTGAGTAAAGGGTCTGAATACTTATGTAAATGTGATATTTCAGTTATTTCTTTTTAATTACTTTGCAAAATTTTCTAAACATATGTTTTTGCTTTTTTACTAAAGGGTATTGTGTGTAGATTGATGATAAAAAAAAGAATTTAATCCATTTTAGAATAAGGCTGTAATGTAACAAAATGTGGAAAAAGTGAAGGGGTCTGAATACTTTCTGAATGCACTGTAACAGTGTGAAGAAACGTCACCCATTAGTTCTCTCCAGAGATGCTGCATGTCCGCTGAGTTACTCCAGCATTTTGTGTCTATCTATAATGTAACAATATGCAATCAAGCTAAGGGATCCTCAGCTTCAATTAGAATGCGAGTTTCTAACCAGGAAACTCAAGTTTGAACATGTAATTCAATATCATGCATATAAATCAAAGAGAGGTGTAGAAAGATGGGACATATGGGAATTAAAATCTTCAAAAATAGTTTGGGTGTCAAGAAATGATATTCCTCATTTAAAATAGTTCATTTTCAGTACAAGAGTTCTTGTTTAACAGTAAGAAAGATTAATCACTTACAAATTAATGAAGATCATCTGATATTTGGTTTGTGATCAAGTATTGCTATTTCATACCAATTAAAAGGATTTCAATGCCAAGTGTATCTCAAGGCATTCAGTATTGTGCAGCTTTTGGAGAAGTGCCTCATTAAATCCATACACTTGCCATTAAATCTACCCCCAATCTCAACCTGCACCTAACCATTTAAAAGTAAACTACATATATAAAAACACGATTCAGACTGATAAAAACATACGAGCAAGTTTGTTCAATGCAATAAACATTTTTATCTCCGGATTTCAAGTATGTTATTACCCTGATAAATGCAGATTCATACACTACACTACCTTCCACACCGTATTTTAACTGTTGGTATCTTATTACTGTGTACCATCCTCTGGGGGAAACGGGATTTAGATTTGGCAGAACAAAATTGTTAAAAGCAGATACAGTAAGCAGTAAGGGCGGAATATTGGCACAGCGGGTAGAGCTGCTGCCTCACAATGCCAGAAACTCAGGTTTGTTCCTGACCTTAGGTGCGGGGTTTGCACATTCTCTCTGCAACCATGTGTGTTTCCTCCCACATCTCAAAGTTTGTAGGTTAATTAGCCTCTGTAAATTACTCCTAGTGTGTAAGGAGTGGATGCAAACATGGGATAAAGAAATAATGTGAATGGGTGATTAATGGTCTATCAGGGAGATTATAAAGTGAGTTGCCAATTTGTTTCCACATTTTATGTTAACAACCATGTTTGATTTCATCCCCAATTAATACATCTGTATCACAACAATTTTTCACATGGTGGCTGATGTTTTAAGGAAACTGGTAAATAAATTCAGTCAACCAGCTGTCTCTAGTTTCCCTCTCCCCTGACTCTCAGTCTGAAGAAGGGTCTCGACCTGAAACATCACCCATTCCTTCTCTCCAGAGAGGTTGCCTATCATGCTGAGTTGCTCCAGCATTTTGTGTCTATCTTCGTTATAAACCAGAATCTGCAGTTCCTTCCGACACATAATCTCCTAAGCATGTGATAAATACTCTAACCCATTGTCCAATATTAATTCCTTTGGAAAA
Organism: Raja brachyura; assembly: GCA_963514005.1. Next base: position 6,072,262 of record OY740788.1, on the reverse strand, counting down.
TAATTTAAAAAATATTACACAAATGCTAAATTTATGTGCTTGTAATCCATTGCCTGTCTGCAATAAAAAAAAATAGCAGAAAACAATGTCCAAAATGCAGGTTCTTAGTTGTAGTGTTTAAATCTGATAATCCAGGGTTGGATTTTTCAGACACCCTGCTGTTCAGCTCCTGGTTCACTCACGCATCCAGAATATGAGCTGGGATCACAGAATGCAAGGAGGACATGTGGCTGGGGTTGGGAGTTTGGAGTGTGACCTTCAGTGCAAGCTGGAGCTGGGATTGGGGTCTGAAACACCAGTGGTCAGGAACACAGGTTGGTTTACAGCTGACATCAAAGTGTACAGACTGCACCCGTAGTCAGGATTGACCCCGGGTCTCTGGTGCAGTAAGACAGCACAGCAGTACATTTCTCGCTGCCTGTAAACTCACCAACTTCTCTGTAAATGTATTATACCGCAGTGTAACATGTTAAAAAAAAGTAAAATAAAAGTTTGTCTATTAATAGCAGTAAAATCCAGTAGCCAGAATATTCTGTTGGAAGGAACTGCAGATGCTGGTTTAAACCGAAGAGACACACAAAATGCTGGAGTAACTCAGCGGGACAGACAGAATCTCTGGAGAGAAGGAATGGGTGACGTTTCGGGCAGAGACCTTTCTTCAGACTTCAGGCTGAATATTCTGCTACTCCAACACTACCCAAATACCAAGGGTAGACATTAAGTGCTGTAGTAACTCAGCGGGTCAGGCAGCATCCCTGGAGAAAAAGGAATAGGTGATGTTTCGGGTCGGAACCCTTCTTCAGACTAAAAGTAGTGATTTGCGGGGGGGAGGGAGGAAAGGAGAATATATTGGATTATCGGAGCTTTACTGTGCGTGGCATGGACATTTTTATCAAGATATCTTAAGTAAAAAAAAAAGACCGGTACTCACAAAAAACTTGGATTGAAAATAATCTCAAGGCTCAATATAATAAATTGGAAAAAAAAGCACAATATTTCAATATATTAGTATACGGAGGAATAAGAGCTATCTTAATATCTTGCTGCTTTTAGATAATGAATATGCATTACAAACTCATCAAAACAAATTAAATTCAATAATTCAGGAAACAGTGTGAAGGAGAAAGAGAGGCATTTCGTCTTGGTCAAAGGACAGGAAACAACTAAAGATGTTTCATCTACCCAGAAAGCTAAGAGACTCCCTTTACAGCCCACCACTCAACCCGACTCGCCTCTGTGTATTTCATTAATTCCACCTCAAAGATATAATGATTTTAACATCAGGTAAGGAAACAGAAACCCAAGAGATAAATGAATGAAAAGTTTTTAAAGCATCTTGGAAACCGAGAGTTTAGGATGTTAATAGGTTTGAAGGTTTGCATTTTTACAATGCATTGGAATGACTGTTAGAATACTTTGGACTTTAGAGATACGACGCGGAAACAGGCCCTTCGGACCTCTGAGACCGCGCCGAACAGTGATCACCCTATATACTAACCTACACACACCAGAGACATTTTTTTTTACAACTTACCGAAGCAAATTAACCTATAAACCTGTACATCATTGAAGCGTGGGTGGAAACCGGAGCACCCGGAGATATCCCATGCGGTCACAGGGAGAACATACAAACTACTTGCAGGCAGCATCTGTAGTCAGGATCAAAACCAGATCGCTCTTCTCTTTTGACACATTTCCTGTCCATCCCTGAAAACTATTAAAACGTTCAAAAAGTCGGGACAGCCTAGGCAATTGAGAGAATTCTTAAAAATCATTAAGCTCAAACAATTTTAATTGCTAATGCAAATTGTAAGTTAATCGATGTGTTAACAAATAAATGAAGAATTTAGAGGTGATTAAAACCACCTGAGAATTCCTAAATGCAAAGTAATTTAATACAGATCAACCAATTTGTTTGTGTGCTTAAAACTAAACTGTGGGGCAATAACTGAGAAAAAAATCAACAAATCTTGACAACTTGCCAACATTGCAATCTATACCAAAATTATCTCTAGAATCACTAATGAAACGCTGAGTAGCATTCAACCAGTTCCAGTCCCTTGTGTACTTTTTCCAAGTGGAAAAGTAATTATCAATAAATGCAGGACTGAGAATTGAACTTGTTCCCTGCCAATTTTACCTCTTTCCCTTCAAATACGCTGACCGCAAGGTGCTTCCAACAATACCTGATACCTGCCACAACATCTATATTCTTCAGTTACAAGCAGTGAGTGACTTCCAGGGTTAAATAGCCAAGGATAATATTATCCTAATTCAATGTCCACACAGGCATATTTCTGACTCAGGTCACTGAGCAACAATCAAGAACATCAGGCCAATTGCCCCCTTCCTTATCAACAGATGACAAGGTTAATTGCTATAGGCCGACCCAATACACTTCTCAGATGTCATCAATTGAATCCAGAATTTACTAGTTAATAACTCACACACGCTTGTAGTCCAAATGGATGGAGGTTTGTTGAAAGGAGATAGAAAATTGTTAGAAGGGGAGCAATTACGAGAATTCTGACCTATCATTAAGCTCAAACAATTTTAATTACTAATGCAAACTGTAAGTTAATCAAAGCCATAGCCTTAAGTCTTAAAAATAAATTATGAATTTATAGGTGATTAAAACCACCTGCAAATTCCTAAATGCACGGTAATTTAATCCAGATCAGCCAATTTGTTTGTGTGCTTAAAACTAAACTGTGGGGCAATAACTGAGAAAATATATCAACCAATCTTGGCAACTTGCCAACATTGCAATCCATACTCTACTGAATTTATCAGAAGGGAATTTTTGTTATTAGAAGGGGAGGAATAGTGGTAGGTCGGGAATTATGATAAATTAAATAGATGTTTGAGGAACCTGCTTCAACACTAAAAATATTCTGTTTCTTTTAGGAGGAAAATAGCAAATCTTTCTTGTAAAGAAGCAGGCACTTGATACAGATATCCAATTTGTCCTAATTCCTTACCTTGCCTCTATTTCTCACCCTTGTAATAACAAAGATTTTCCATCTTTTCTCAACAAACCTCCATCCATTCAACAAAAAATCTTTCAAGGTTTAGTTTAGTTTAGTTTAGAGATACAGCGCGGAAACAGACCAGCATTCCACGCGCACTAATGGAGTCCTACACACACTAGGAACAATTTACAATTATACTAAACCAACTATAGAACTAACAAACCTGTATGTCTCGGGAATTAGGATCAAACCTGGGTCTCCGGCGCCGTATAGTAGCATTTCTACGGCTGCGCCACCATGCCGTCAAACTGTTTTTGTGTCTGGTTAATATCTCTGATTGGACAGAACACCGTCACATATTAAAATACTGAAACTTTAAAATATTTTACGAAATATTAATGATTATTTGGCTTGGGTAAGTAGCTATTCGTTGTGGTATATCCTTACAGTGGCTTGCAAAAGTTTTCATACCCCTTGAACTTTTCCACATTTTGTCACGTTACAACCACAAACGTAAATGTATTTTATTGGGATTTTATGTGATAGACCAACACAAAGTGGCGCATAATTGTGAAGTAGAAGGAAAATGATACATGGTTTTCAATTTTTTTTACAAATAAAAAACTGAAAAGTGCGACGTGCTAAAGTATTCAGCCCCCTTTACTCTGAAAATCCAGTGCAACCAATTGCCTTCAGAAGTCACCTAATTAGTAAATAGAGTCCACTTGTGTGTAATCTAATCTCAGTATAAATACAGCTGTTCTGTGAAGACCTCAGAGGTTTGTTACAGAACATTAGTGAACAAACAGCATCATGAAGCCCAAGGAACACACCAGGGTTAAAGTTGTGGAGAAGTCTAAAGCAGGGTTAGGTTATAAAAAAATATCCCAAGCTTTGAACATCTCACGGAGCACTGTTCAATCCATCATCCGAAAATGGAAAGAGTATACCACAACTGCAAACCTACCAAGACATGGCCGTCCACCTAAACTGACAGGCTGGGCAAGGAGAGCATTGATCAGAGAAGCAGCCAAGAGGCCCATGGTAACTCTGGAGGAGCTGCAGAGATCCACAGCTCAGTTGGGAGAATCTTTCCACAGGACAACTATTAGTCGTGCACTCCACAAATCGGGCCTTTATGGAAGAGTGGCAAGAAGAAAGCCAGTGTTGAAACAAAGCCATAAGAAGTCCCATTTGCAGTTTGCCACAAGCCATGTGGGGGACACAGCAAACATGTTGAGGAAGGTGCTCTGGTCTGATGAGACCAAAATTGAAGTTTTTGGCCTAAATGTAAAACGCTATGTGTGGCGGAAAACTAACACCCTGAACACACCATCCCCACTGTGAAACATGGTGGTGGCAGCATCATGCTGTGGGGATGCTTTTCTTCAGCAGGGACAGGGAAGCTGGTCAGAGTTGATGGGAAGATGGATGGAGCCAAATACAGGGCAATCTTGGAAGAAAACCTGTTAGAGTCTGCAAAACACTTGAGACTGGGGCGGAGGTTCACCTTCCAGCAGGACAACTACCCTAAACATACAGCCAGAGCTACAATGGAATGGTTTAGATCAAAGCATATTCATGTGTTAGAATGGCCCAGTCAAAGTCCAGACCTACATCCAATTGAGAATCTCTGGCAAGACTTGAAAATTGCTGTTCACAGACGCTCTCCCTCCAATCTGACTGAGCTTGAGCTATTTTGCAAAGAAGAATGGGCAAAACATTCATTCTCTAGATGTGCAAAGCTGGTAGAGACATACCCCAAAAGACTTGCAGCTGTAATTGCAGCGAAAGGTGGCTCTACAAAGTATTGACTCAGGGGGCCTGAATACTTTTGCATGGCACACTTTTCAGTTTTTTATTTGTAATAACATTTGGAAACCATGTATCATTTTCCTTCTACTTCACAATTATGCACCACTTTGTGTTGGTCTATCATATAAAATCCCAATAAAATACATTTACGTTTGTGGTTGTAACGTGACAAAATGTGGGAAAGTTCAAGGGGTATGAATACTTTTGCAAGCCACTGTACGTGATAATCAAATCTAAAAAGAGCCCCTTCAACCCACCGATAAAGCTGGTACAGTTGGTAAATGAACTTTTGTGCAACTTTGTCAACAGCTTAACTGATTTAAAAGTAAACGATACAATACGATAGAACTTTATTTATCTCATGAGGGAAATTGGTCTGCCTACAGTCATAAAACACGCCAAAATACATGAAATCCAGGATTGGGGATGTGCAAAGATTGGGGGGGAGAGAAGGGGAGTCAGCCTACCCCACTAGAGAAGGGGGAGGAGTTGTACAGTTTGCTAGCCCCAGGGAAAAATGATCTCCTGTGGTGTTCTGTGCTGCATCTTGGTGGAACCAGTCTGTTGCTGAAGTTGCTCCTCAGGTTGACCAGTGGGGATGAGCTGTATTATCCAAGATGTTCCGCAGTTTGAGGAGCATCCTCCCCTCCAAGATCATCTCCAGTGAATCCAACTCCACCCCCAGGTCAGAGCCAAAAACAATTCTCAAATGAAAGCACTCAAATGAAAAGAGCAGGTATTACCTGCCATGGAACAGCAAGAAATCATTTCTACAGACGAAGTGGAACAAAATGAAAATCAAGAGATGTGTTAAAGAAGGAACTGCAGATGCTGGAGAATCGAGGGTTACACAAAAAGCTGGAGAAACTCAGCGGGTGCAGCAGCATCTAAGGAGTGAAGGAGATAGGCGACGTTTCGGGTCGAGACCCTTCTTCAGACTCTTTTGTGTAACCCTGAAAATCAAGAGATACCTGAGCATGACAGCTAGTTCATCCTTTTTATGCCCCTTCTTTGCCTGGAAACAAGGTAGAACTAAACAGTTAGACACAAAGTGCTGGAGTAACTCAGCTGGTAGACAGAAATGCTGGGGAAACTCAGCGGGTGAGGCAGCATCTATGGAGCGAAGGAAATGGGCAACGTTTCGGGTCTCGACCCTTCTTCAGCATAAAAATATGGAGGAGGTGGGAGGTGAAGAGCTAGAGGCGAGGAAAGACCAATCAGGGCCAGCCACAAATCACCTCAGGCCGGGAACGAGCTGGAGCTGGAGGTTTGAAGGGCCCCGACCCAAAACATCACCCATCCTTTTTCTCCAGAGATGGTGATTGAACCGCTGAGTTACTCCAGCTACTTTTGTGTCTATCTTTGGCATAAATCAGCATCTGCAGTTCTTCATTTCCACAGAACTGAACAGTTGTTAGAAATGCTATATTATGATGCCTGGCATGGCAAAATTCCAGTCACCATTAGCTGTAATGAAATTCTGACTACAAAATACAGAAATATCCTCTCAAGACCCTGAATTCAAGCATTAATTATTAAGAACTATAGAAGCGTGATCATCAATAATATATATAGGACATATTATAATGTGCATAACAATTGCTAAACACCATGCAAAATTTCCCAATATGGGCGTCTGCCGAACTTTTGTAGTCCCCATATTTAAAATAAGCACATTTAAAATTGGTGGCATGGTGGCGCGGCTGTGGAGTTGCTGCCTTGAGGGCCTGTCCCACTTGGCCGTCATTTGTGCGGCATTTACACGACCTCCAAAAACGTGGTTGTCGCGTTGTGATGTACGGGTAGCGTGTGGGTAGCGCGGGACGGGCGCATGGAGGGGAGTGGAGTGTGGAGTTACGCGCGGTATCGTGCTGCACTCCAGGATTTCGTGCTGTACTAAATCCTCGCCGCCACCTGCGTGACGTATCGCGTACGCACGCAGACACATTGGTGTCGCAAGCTGGCATCCCGACGTCTCACGTGTATCGCGTGGTGACGCATGGTTACGTCACCGCGTGCCGCAAGGTATTCTAATGACGTCACACGCACCAGACGGCATGAGAGCACGTGATTTGCCCTAGATGTTGCGTGTAACGACGCATCGACCTATTTTACATATTACGCGTAAATGAGGCGCAAATGACGGCCAAGTGGGACAGGCCCTTCACAGCGTTTGCAGTGCCAGTGACGTGGGTTCCAGCCTGACTACGGATGTTGTCTGTACGGAGTTTGTACGTTCTCCCTGTAACTGTGTGGGTTTTCCCTGTGTGCCCCCGTTTCCTCCCACACTCCAAAGAAATACAGGTTTGTTGGTTAATTGGCTTCTGTAAAAATTGTAAATTGTCCCTTGTGTGTAGAACAGTGCTAGTGTGCGAGGATTGCTGGTCAGCACGGCCTCAGTGGGTCGAAGGACCCGTTTCTGCACTTTATCTCTAAGCTAAACTAAATATGCATATTCACGCACACACTCATAAACTTCAAACAATAATAGTGCAAAAAGACAATACCAATGCCTTCCAAAGTCTACGTAGTTCAGAGCTTATTTGGAGGTTGTAGTGTGCAGTAGCCTGATGACTGTGGGGAAGTAGCTGTTCCTGAACCTGGATGTTACAGTTTTCAGGCTGATGTACCTTCTTCCCGATGGCAGGGGTGAAATGAGTGTGCGGCCAGGGTGTTGTGGGTCTCGGACGATGCAGGCTGCCTTTGTAAGGCAGCGACTCCTGTAAACCCCTTAGATGATGGGGAGGTCAAAACCTGTGATGGACTGACCCCGTCAGACGGAAAGGCAGAAACATCTGTGCTTACTCACTAGTTCACGCCTCATAAATGTGTAATGAACTCAAGAACAATGTCAAGTAAATAACACATAATTATTTTGTAAGCCAAGGCTCAGCGGGGCGCACTTTCTATTACCTCCGAGAAGGAGCGTCATGGGTTTAAGTAGAGAGAGAGAGAGAGAGAGAGCGCGAGCGCGAGAGAGAGAGAGAGAGAGAGAGAGAGAGAGAGAGAGAGAGAGAGAGAGAGAGATTCAAGTGGTTTGCACTGTCAGAGATGCCTTGTTTCAGAGTTAAAGCCATAATTGATCCACTCCAGAGGGTTTGCACGAAAGATCATACAGCAGCATGGTAGCGCAGCTATAGAGTTGCTGCCTTACAGTCCCAGAGACACGGGTTCATTCCTAACTATGGACATTGTCTGCATGGAGTTTGTATGTTCTTCCCGTGACCTGCATGGGTTTTCTCCGGGTGCTCCGATGTAATCCAAAAAAAGGTTAATTGGCTTGGTATAATTGTAAATTGTCCCTAGTGAGTATAGGATAGTGTCAATGTGCAGGAATCGCTGGTCGGAGCAGACGTTGTGAGCCGAAGGGCCTGTTTAAAATTTAAAAAAATATATAATCCTGAACAATATTTATCCCTCAAATAAAATCAAACAAAAAAATTGGGGGGGGTTATTATTCTATAGTAATTTGTAAGAGTTTGGTTGTGTGTAAATTGTCTGCTGTGTTCCCAACATTTGAACTGTGATGCAACTTACATCTCACCATGCGCGGTGGTGGAAGGTGCTACGCAAATGCAAATATATCATGGGTGGGATTGTACTACTCATGTGGGCGGCACGGTGGCACAGTGGTAATGTTGCTTACAAAGCCAGGTTCGATCTTCGATCCTGACTACAGGTGCTGTCTGCATAAAGTTTGTATAAGGTTCTCCCCGTGACCTGCGTGGGTTTTCGCCGAGATCTTCGATTTCCTTTTAAAGAGTAGGGATTAACGGGTCCCTTTCAGAATGGCAGCCAGTGACTAGTTGGGTACGGTAAGGCTCGGTGCTAGGACCGCTGCTATTAACAATATACATCAATGATTTAGATGAAGGGATTCAAAGTAACATTGACAAATTTGCAGATGACACAAAGCTGGGTAGCAGTATGAACTGTGAGGAGAATGCAGGGTGACTTGAACAGGTTGGGTGAGTGGGCAGATGCAGTGTAATGTGGATAAATGTGCAGTTATCCACTTTGGTGTAAAAACAGGAAGGCAGATTACTATCTGATATAGTATCTATAATGAGATAGTAAGCGCTCTATATGTAGGCAGTAAGCCCTACTGCAAGCATAAAAATAAGACACATAATATCAGGCCTGGCTGGAATCTGTATGTAGCTGAGTAGATGCTGAAGCCCGTGAAGCCACCAAATCATGGGCTATGGCAGGTAGACCCAGACAGGGGCCTGTGTTTGAGTACAAGAAGCTCACTAATGCAAGGTATAAGTACACTATTCGCTTCATCTGTAAAAATGAGCAAGCTATGAGGGCTGATTCCATGGCTAAGAAGCTGCTAAGTAACAATACTACTGATTTTTGGAAAGAAGTGAGAGCTCTTAACAGTTGCAAAACATATCTACCATGTACTGTAGATGGAATCTCCGGAACAGCTAATATCGTGGAGTTATGGCGACAACATTATAGCACTTTATTCAACTGTGTCCAAGGTGACTTGTATAGGGTGGACAATATTGAGAGTAATGACTCAATGTGATTATGTCACATGAGGTGCATCATGCCATGAACAAGCTGTCCAACAACAAAGCAAGTGGCTTGGATCATATTTCTGCTGAACATGTTAAGTATGCGAGTATGAGGATAGCTCCTCTCCTTGCTATTTGTTTTACTGGCTTTATGATTCATGGCTTGTCACCAGACTCAATGTTGTCTGTTCTGTTAGTGCCAGTCATTAAAAACAAAGCTGGTAAAGTAAGCAGCCTAAATAATTACAGGCCAGCATATTGTCAAAAGTCTTAGAAAGAGTTCGCTGCATAGAGTAAATGAGTTTGTTAACTCCACAGATAACCAGTTTGGTTTTAAAGCTAAACATGGCACTGATTTAAGCACATATGCCCTAAAGGAGATTGTAAACAAATATAGAGGCAAAAACTCTTCAATCCTTATGTGCTTTATTGATGCTTCCAAAGCCTTTGATCGTGTTAATCACAGAAAGCTGTTTGTTAAAATGAGTGAAAGAGGGGTGCCTAAATACATTGTGAGAATTCTGGCTTACTGATATGCCCACCAGACTATGCAAATAAAATTGGGCGATAGGGTCTCAACCCCATTTGGGGTTAGAAATGGTGTTAGACAAGGGGGTGGAGGTTTGTCCCCAGTCCTTTTTAATCTTTATATTGATGATCTGTCCAAACAATTGAAAGCCTGTAATACTGGGTGCATGATTGGTAATCTTTTAGTGAACCATATTATGTATGCAGATGATCTTGTGGTCTTTCGTCCATCTAGCACGGGTCTACAGCAGCTCCTTACTATATGTTCTGTGTATGGTGTGGAACATGATATTAAATATAATGATCGTAAGAGTGCTGTTATGATCTGTAGAACCAAAGAGGATAAATGTCTAAAATTTCCAATTTTAAATTGTCTAACAATAATCTTAGTGTCTGCAATAAGGTAAAATATCTAGAGCATTTTATTACAGAACAAATGACAGATGATGAGGATTTTTGTAGGCAACGACGCATGCTATATGTACAGGTGAATATCCTCTTGCGTAAGTTTGGTGCATGTACAGATGTGGTGAAGATGTCGCTGTTTAGAGCATATTGCACACCACACTATACTGCGCACCTGTGGTTGAACTATGGAAAGACAACTTTAGAAGCTATCCGAAGAAATCATATGCATAAATTTATCTGCAGGATAAATGACTCTAAAAATGTAATTATTGTGGCCTTGTCAAACATAAGGGTCAGCACTACACGCTACGAATCCTAGTGAGACACTGATATCGTTGTCTCGTTGTAGGACATTGATCATTCTTTTTATTCTGGATTTTAATTCATGTATTGTGTTTTTTTTTAATATATAATTTATGATGCTTTTACAAGTGATATGCTAAGATTTTATATGTATTTTATGATGATTTTTAATATGCAATGTATTTTTATGTAATGTTGTCCCTTGTCCGGACCTTGAGTCTGAAATAAAGTTTATTATTATTATTATTATATCTAAATGGTGTCAAGTTGGGAAAAGGGGAAGTACAACGAGATCTGGGTCCTTGTTCATCAGTCAATGAAAGTAAGCATGCAGGTACAGCAGGCAGTGAAGAAAGTGAATGGCATGTTGGTCTTTATAACAAGAGGAGTCGAGTATAGGACCAAAGAGGCCCTTCTGCAGTTGTATAGGGCCCTAGTGATACCACACATGGAGTATTGTGTGCAGTTTTGGTCCCCTAATTTGAGGAAGGGCATTCTTGCTTTTGAGGGAGTGCAGCATAGGTTTACAAGGTTAATTCCCAGGATGGCGGGACTGTCATATGCTGAGAGAATGGAGCGGCTGGGCTTGTATACTCTGGAGTTTAGAAGGATGAGAAGGGATCTTATTGAAACATATAAGATTATTAAGGATTTGGACACGCTAGAGGCAGGAAACATGTTCCCGATATTGAGGGAATCCAGAACCAAGGGCCACAGTTTAAGAATAAGGGGTAAGCCGTTTAGAATGGAGATGAGGAAACACTTTTTCTCACAGAGTTGTGAGTCTGTGGAATTCTCTGGGCAGTGGAGGCCGATTCTCTGGATACTTTCAAGAGAGAGCTAGAAAGGGCTCTTAAATATAGCGGAGTCAGGGGATATGGGGAGAAGGCGGGAACAGGGTACTGATTGGGGATGATCAGCCATGATCACATTGAATGGCGGTGCTGGCTCGAAGGGCCGAATGGCCTACTCCTGCATCTATGGTCTATTGTCTATTGTCTTCCCACACTCCAAAGACGTACTTGTTTGAAGGTTAAGGGCCTGTCCCACCAGCATGCAACTCCATACGATGAGCACGACCTGACGTGTTCGCTTGAGCCGTCCCGCGTCGCGGGGCCGGTTCCACTTCGATCGCCGGAGCCGTGAGGAATTGTGCGGAGTTCGTCCCGACATCGCGCGGGGCTCCGAAAAACTGACCATGTTCAAAAATCCACGCGGCAACGGCTTGTCGGCTCGCTGTCGCCTCGACACATTACACACTGCCTCGACGTCGTGCCTTCGTGAACCTATCTGGAGGTGCCTCCGTGACCCTCTCTGTGTGTGGCTCCGTGCCCCTCTGTGTGTGTGCCTCCGTGTCCCTCTCTGTCCTGGAGAACTTACCTTTAAGACTTTGCTCCAAGTTCGCCTCACTTTGCGCCGCGTTGCGCCACTCACCCGACCTCCGCTGCCCCTGCTGTCGGTTTGGTCGCGCTTGCCGCATGCAGGCGAATGCTGGTGGGACGGGCCCTGTACGGGGATCACCCGACCTCCGCGCGGCCCCCGCTGCCGGTTTGGTCGCGCTCACCGCATGGAATCGCATGCTGGTGGGACAGGCCCTTAAATTGGCTCAGTATTAATGTAAATTGTCCCTAGTGTGTGTAGAATAATGTTAGTGTGTGAGGGTCGCTGGTCGGGGCAGAAGGGCCTGTTTCCACACTGTATCTCTCAACAAAACTAACAATTGGCAAACCTGTAGAAATGCAATGAGGATAGACACAAAATGCTGGAGTAACTCAGTGGGTCAGGCAACATCTCTGGAAAAAAGGAAAAGGGGATGTTTCAAGTGGAGACCATTCTACAGACTGAGTCAGGGGAGAGGGAAACTATAAGGAATGAAACGGTACATTTTCATACCTCTAGTTTCCCTTTCCCCGACACTCAGTCTGAAGAAATGTCTCGACCTACACCATCGCCCATCTTTTTTCTCCAGAGATGCTGCCTGACCTGCTGAGTTACTCCAGCATTCGTGTCTAGCTTCGGTGTAAACCAGATTCTGTGGTTCCTTCCTGCACAGCTAAATGAAATGTATGGGTTAGTATGTTCCTGACCTCCATGCTTCCACAATGTAATGATGATGTCAGGCATAAATGAAGGTCGTATCCTGGCACATATGACCTCTTGGTCTACCAGAGAGCAACAACGTTCATTTGAATGAGGTTCTGATCTTAAAAGAAGAGTTCAGTTTTTTTGTTTTAGTTTCAGGGATACAGAGTGAAAACAGGCCCTTCAGCCCACCCAGACTGTGCTGATCAGTTCTATCCAACACACAGCCAATTAACCTACAAACCTGCATGTCTTTGGAATGTGGGAGGAAACCCGGAGAAAACCCACCTGGTCTCAGGGAGAACGTGTAAACCCCGTACAAACAGCACTCGTAGTCAAGATTGAACTGATATCTCTGGTACTATAATGCAGCATCTCTACTGACAAGATATTTTTTGCGATTTTAAAATACTTTTCATTTATTTATTTGAGCAATTGTTATATATTTTCTTTTTTCCATATTTTCTATACTTGTCACCGATCAGACTTTTAACTCAGAGACCTTTGACAGCAGCCAGCTGCCAGCCAGCTTTAAGACCATCTCGGTGGTTTGGAGGCAAGTCCTTGGATTTGCTGCCCGTAGCCTGGTTACTGCTTCATGGTCGGGCTGCAGCTGAATGACCTGAAGTCTTGAAAAGAGCGGGTAGCAATTGAAGGCAACAAGTGAGTGAAGCAAAATTTTAATTTTATTAATTTGTGGTATCAGGTATCAGCAAGTTTACTGCCCCACTGAGAAAGTGGTGGTGAGCCGCCTCCTTGAACCACTGTAGACTTTAGACTTTGGAGATGCAACGTGGAAACAGGCGCTTCAGCCCACCGAGTCCACGGCAACGAATCACCCCGTACTCTAGCACTATCCTACACATTAGGGACTATTTACAATTTACAGAAGCCTATTAACTTAGAAACTTGTACGTCTTCTGAGTGTGGGCAGAAACTGGAGCACCCAGGGAAAACCCATGCGGTCACAGGGAGAAAGTACAAACTCGGTACAAATAGCACCCATGGTCAGGATCAAACCCGGGTCTCTGGTGCTGTTAGGCAGCAACTCCACCATTGCACCACCCGTGAAGGCAGACCTATGGTGATGAGTATCGAACTCTACAATTTAGGATAAGTTAAGTTCCAAGAACAGCAATATATTTCCAAGTTAGGATAGTGTGCTACTTGGAGGGAGACTTATAGTTGTTGCTATGCACCCGCCCCTCTTATCCTTTTTGGTGGACAAGGTTACAGGTTTCGGAAGTGATATTAAAAAACTCCTGGGTGAGTAACTGCCGTCCATTTTGTAAACAATGCACATTGAAACCAGTTTAGTTTTGTTTAGTTTGGAGATAGAGCGAGGAAGCTGGCCCTTTGGCTCACCGAGTCTGCACCGACCAGCGATCACCGCACATTAACACTATCCTACACACACTAGGGACAATTTACATACGCAAAACCAAACTTGAGGAAGGACATTCTCGCTATTGAGGGAGTGCAGCGTAGGTTCACGAGGTTAATTCCCGGGACTGTCCTATGTTGATAGATTGGGGGGACTAGGCTTGTATACTCTGGAATTTAGAAGGATGAGAGGAGATCATATTGAAACATATAAAATTATTAAGGGTTTGGACACGCTAGAGGCAGGAAACATGTTCCCAATGTTGGAGGAGTCCAGAACCAGGGGCCATAGTTTAAGAATAAGTGGTAATCCATTTCGAACGTAGATGAGGAAAAACGTTTAACACAGAGAGTTGTGCGTGTGTGGAATTCTTTGCCTCAGAGGGCGGTGAAGGCTTGTTCTCTGGATACTTTCAAGAGAGAGTTCGATAGAGCTCTTAAACATAATGGAGTCAAAAGGATATGGGGAGAAGGCAGGAACGGGGTACTGATTGTGGATGATCAGCCATTATTACATTGAATGGCGGTGCTGGCTCGAATGGCCTACTCCTGCACCTATTGTCTATTGTCTAAACCTGTACGTCTTTCAAGTGTGGGAGGAAGCCAAATATCTCAAGAAACTCAAGCAGGTCACGGGAAGAATGTACAAACTCTGTACAGACAGTGCCCATAGTCAGGATTAAACCCAGGTCAACAGCACTGTACGTGCTGTGAAGCAGCTACTCTACTGCTGCACCTCCGTGCCGCCCTTGGAAAGTATTGGATGGAATACATGTTTATGGAAGCTGATGTGGGGCTACTAATGCATTCTGCACTGGACCATCTGGATTGCGGGAACACATAGTTAAATGTCTGCTGCTCATCAACATCATACCAGACAAAGCCATGATCACTGCCCAAAATTAGCCCTTCTTTTTCCAAATACAAGTCAATCTACACTAGAAATCTTCTCCAAAACTCTGTCCAAAGTGACACCAATCTCAATTCCCCTTCTTGGTAAATATATTTCCTGCGTTGATTATGATTTTGACGTTGATTTTGGTAGACAACATTGCTTACATTTAAGTAACAATTTTATGACTGCTTATATTTGGTTGATGCACAAGTTCATGTGATAGGCTATTAGGCTATTCGGCCCATCAAGTTAACTTCGCCATTCAAACATGGCTGATATATCTTTCCCTCTAAACCCCATTCTCCTGCCTTCTCCCCATAACCCATGATATCCGTACTAATCAAAAATCTGTCAATCTCCGCCTTAAAAATATCAATTGACTTGGCCTCCACAGCCGTCTATGGCAATAAATTCCACATATTCGCCACCCTCAGACTAAAGAAATTCATCCTCATATCCTCTGTAAAAGAACGTCCTTTAATTATGAGGCTCTGGACTTGACTCTCCCCTAGTGGAAACATCCTCTCCACATCCACTCTATCCAAGCCTTTCATTATTTGGTAAGTTTTAATGAGGTTCCCCCCTTATTCTTCTGTACTTCAGCGAGTACAGGCCCAGTGCCGACAAACATTAATCATTTGTTAACCCAATCATTTCTGGGATCATTCTTTTAAACCTCCTCTGGACCCTCTCCAGTGCCAGCAAACCCTTTCTCAGATACGGGGCGCAAAATTGCATACAGTGGAGTTAAATTGCACTATATGTAGGTATGTTACAAAACTTACCTTTAGCGGCGCTGCACTTCTGCCGCTCCCCGTGTGCGCGACTTTAGCGCCTTTCAGAGGGGGGCGGGCTTAAAGTGCCGATTTTCACCAGACCAGGATAATCGATGAATGTCGGGCGATTTAATTGCAGAAGAAAAATCGCTCCGACATTTCATCCATTAAGGTATTTTTAAATTACTCTAAGTTATTTGTTAACTAGAGTAATTTAAAAATCACCTTCAAAAGCCGTGACCGCAGACCACCGGAAGCATTTTGCGTAGGGGAGAAAAAAAGGTAAATACTTTATTTTTTTATTAAAAGTTGGTTTTTCGGGAGGCATAAATACTATTTTAATGTTGCGAAATGGGGTCCCCAAAAAATGTATGAACCCCCAGTATTTTCCCCCCCGACTTCACCGCTAACCGCAACGTTCCAATCCACCGCATTCCGCTAAAACCCACTCGCTAGTTGATTTAAATGGCCATTTATTTACAGGCATTAAACACTAAATTCCTTCCATTTGGCCCAGAAATTCATGAAAATGAGATTTAAAAATTATGTTATATTGTGGATTATTGTGTGAATGTTATTTGGACACTTAGGCAATTAAAAAAAAGTTTATCTTTTCTTAAGAAATTGATAGATGTTTAGATCTACTCATTGAATTTTGTAATTAGCTACAATTAGATAACTAACTAAGTATATACTTTAATTTCAGGTAATCCAAGTAAGATTGTTTAATATTTGTTTCAGAATGCTTCAATCTATAATGACTGAAAATTTCATTGAGTTCTCTTAATTTTTAATAAAGTTATGGGCTTTTAATTTTTCCAGATCACAGCTTTTGAGTTAAGTCAATTGAAAGGCAATGGGAAGCAAGATACTCATTTCCGAGCATGAAAATGGCCATAACTTTCTTAATACTGAAGATATGAAAGTAAATTAGGTGTCAAATTAAACTTCTTGTTATGCTTTATCTGATGGGATAAATTGCAGACTTGATTTTTAAAATCTCAAAATTTTGTAACATTGCTACTATATGCCTTTCTCTTTTTTAAGGTCTGGGTTGTTTTGGAGAAAGAAAATAGATTGCAATGGAAATGTATTTCTGTCTTTTATGTAAATACCATTCTTTGAGTGCCAGTCTCCTACAATGTGTTAAAAATGAACTGCAAATGCTGGTTTAAACTAATGATAGGCACAAAATGCTAGAGTATCTCAGCGGGTCTCTGGATAAAATGGACAGGTGATATTTCAGGTCAGGACTCCCTTCTTCAGTGAGTTACTCCAGAATTTTGTGTCTTAATTTCCTACAATGTGATATTTAGTTCTGTCAGGTAGTGACTTTTAAGACTTTTCTTATACCCACCTAAACTGACAACTAATTAATCTCCAGGAGAACCAAAGCTTTCCCACTATTGAAGAGAAACTAATGCTAAAATTCTTCAGGAAAATACGATGATTTGGTCTCACCACTGGTTCTAGTGGTTGTTTTGAATTAGGGATTAGATATTCTACAGGTAAATAGGTGGCATGGTGGTGCAGCGGTAGAGCACCAGAGACCAGGGTTCCATCCTGCTTGTCTGTATGAAGTTTGTACGTTCTCCCCGTGACCTCCGTGGGTTTTCTCCAAAATCTTTAGTTTCCTCCCCACACTCCAAAGACGTGTAGGTTTGTAGGTTAATTTGCTTGGTATAAATGTAAAACAATTGTCCCTAGTGTGTGTAGGATAGTGTTAATGTGCAGGGATCGTTGGTCGATGCAGACTTGATGGGTCGAAGAGCCTGTTTCTGCACTTATCTCTAAACTAAACTAAAAATAAATGCTGACCTAGAAGTAACAACCTATCATAAGCAAGGCTGACAAGCAATGCAAAAGTTTGGGTCAGGTTTCTTTTAAATGTTCCTTTATTTCCGTTTTTATTTATCTTCACTTAATTTTTAATAGTTTAATGCATTAACATTTTTAAAAATAAGGTTTTCTTCAAATCCATTTCAATGGTGTTGCTGATCAGCAGGGTCATATTGTTGATAGTACAGAACTACCATGGACTATCGAGTGAGCCCAGGGAAGGGGTATCCAGTTCAACCACTGGATACCAAGTCAGACGTTCATAAGTGATTGAAGCAGAATTTGGCCATTTGGCCAATCAAGTCTACTCCCCCATACAATCATGGCTGATCTATCTTCCCTTCTTAACCCCATTTTGCTGCCTTCTCCCCATGTCCCCTGACACTCGTACTAATCAAGAATCTATCTATCACTGCCTTAAATATTTCCATTGACTTGGCCTCCACAGCCTTCTATGGCAACAAATTCCACAAATTTACCATGGAGGATTCCTCCTCATCTTCGTCCTAAAGGAGCTTCCTTTAATTCTTAGGCCATGATCTTTTGTCCTAGACTCTCCCACTATTCGTTATTCATGGCCCGCTCCATCTTGTAAAATGGCCATGGAGAAGAGGTATCCAATACAATGAATCCCACAGATACAGTAGCAGTAGAATGCCGTCATGGGAATTACACACAAAGACAAATCAGAGGAACAGATTAAAAAAAGCACAATTAAATCCATTACTTTGAAATGCTTCTGTAAATAATCCCGGAATATTCTACTGTATTGAAGGCCGCTGTCTAAATACAAGCAGTCATTTTTTCTACTATGAGCAAATCACTTAAGGGTAAAACTTTCAAGTGATTATGTAAATCAGAATTATTGCAGCTGCAACAGAGAGGAATTTCAACAGTTGATTAAATCACTAAGGGTAACAGTGGGGAAAGTTCAAAAGT
The DNA here is from genome assembly GCA_963514005.1 of Raja brachyura. The sequence goes on along the minus strand of OY740788.1, from coordinate 6,053,796 downwards.
TGTAAAGCTGCCCAATGTGATCGCATAGGAAGTATACCTTTTTGTATTTGATTTCATATAACATCAAATTTAATCAAAATTATTACATGCTCTGTCTGACAACACTAAGGCAGGGAAAACAGTCAAGTTCAGCAAATACTGATGTTCTTTCTAATTGTTTACAATGTTGACTAGGCACGTCCAAACAATTATTCATTATATTTTGAACAACAGGCATTGTGTAGCCCACGTGATTTATAAACTGAGACTGCCAAAGAAACAAAGGAGGCTCTTTAATATAAATAGGATCAGTCCAATTTCTTGAATTAGAGTCAGAATCATTCAGCACAGAAATCGTAGCTTCTGCTCAACCTGTCCACGCTGACTAAGATGCCCCATTTAAGCTATTTTCCCAGATTATACACATTAAAGAATACTTTTAGATGCAGGATAAAGGTTGGTGCAAGATAAAGAGAGTAAAGTCCGATTAAAAATAGTTTGAAAATCTCCATTGCGGTAGATGGAAGTCAGGACCGCTTCCAACTTGGTGAGATGACACTTCAGTTGCTTAATTACACTTGGAAAGAAACTTTTCCTGAATTTGGAGGTATTGGTTTTCAAACTTCTGTAGCCTCTTGCCTGATGGGAGAGGGGAGAAGAGGGAGTGACTGGGGCGAGTCTGGTCCTTGATTATGCTGGTGGCCTTACTGAGGCAGCCTGAAGTGTAGATGGAGTTGTTGGAAGGGAGGTTGGTTCACAACTGTACCCACAACTCTGCAATTTCTTGCAGTCCTGGATGGAGCTGTTACCAACACATGCTGCGATGCATCCCGATAAAATGTTTTATACTGTGTATCTGTAGAAGTTGGTGAGGGTTGTTGGGGAAATGGCGAACTGCCTAAGCCTCGTAAGGACGTTACATCTTGATTGTAATCATGTGACGTCTTTCATAGAAACATAGAAAATAGGTGCAGGAGTAGGCCATTCGGCCCTTCGAGCCTGCACCGCCATTCAATATGATCATGGCTGGTCATCCAACTCAGTATCCTGTACCTGCCTTTTCTCCATACCCCCTGATCCCTTTAGCCACAAGGGCCACATCTAACTCCCTCTTAAATATAGCCAATGAACTGGCCTCAACTACCTTCTGTGGCAGAGAATTCCAGATTCACCACTCTCTGTGTGAAAAATGATTTTCTCATCTCGGTCCTAAAAGACTTCCCCCTTATCCTTAAACTGTGACCCCTTGTTCTGTTGTTTCTGCTGACTGGATTGCACGCAAAACCTTTCACTGTACCTCGGTACAAAAGACAATAATAAACTAAATTAATTTAAATAAATGTTATCTATTTGGGGAGAATTGTATTATACATTGCACACAGCAGTCACGCACACGTTGGTCATGTGACAGTCTGTGTACAATGCAGATTTTATTAATATCTGAGCAGGCAAATATTGTTTTTTAATGAAGACCAAATCCCTGTTCCTTTAGTAAATCTTAACCCGAATCATGGCGTACATTTTAATGTTTTATGTAATTTAAGAGATAGTATATCCTCAGACAGCTTACATCATCTTTGAATGTTTTCATATACTTCACTCTAAATAATAAAGACTTGCAGATTCATTATCACCTTGCTATTATACTACTAAAATAGAGTAACATTTACCACATTGACAATTGTGTTTTTTTTCTCTCACCATTACTGTTGAACCTGCTGTGTTCCTCTAGCAGTTTGTTTTTTTGATTTCCAAAAATAAACAGCATTTAGAATAAAATATATATACCAAACGTATACAAAACAACACCAGTGCACAAACTCTTTTGACATTCTCAAGGTCATCAGTCCCTCCCTCCACTGTCATCTCCCATCAAACGACTCATCTTTTAACTTCACTTCCATCAAGTAAAGTACTGATAATTAATGTGGAAAAATATATCAAAGAATTAAAATTCTGTAAAGGAAAATTAGTAGAGTACATTGACATCAGATAGAATTCCCAAATTAAATCAATTATCCGTTCTGAAGAAGTCTTTGAAGCTCGCAGTGCCTTGACCCAACAAGATGCGCCATGTATGGATTGAAGCACCGAGATCAATGCCCCATCTGATCACAGCCAGTTCAATATTTCCTGTTATGTGTCTTTCCACATACCTTCTAATTAGGACACATCTTACCTTAATTAACACAATGATTTAGTTTAGTTTTTTAGTTTTAGAGATACAGCGCAGAAACAGGCACTTCGGCCCACCGAGACCGCACCGACCAGCGATTCCCCACACATTAACACTATCCTACGCACATTCAGGACAAATTATAATAATACCAAGCCATTAACCTCCAAACTTGTACGTCTTTGGAGTGTGAGAGGAAACCGAAGTGGAAAAAGCTGTCCCTCTTAAATTTCTCCCTTAAGCCTCTGCACTCTAGTTTTAAAACTCTCTACTCTGGAAAAACTCTTATACACCTCAATAATGTCATCCCTCAGCCTCCTATGCTTCAAAGGAAAAAGTCCCAGCCCATCCAACTCCTCCCTATAATACAAGCCTGCAAGCCCAGGTAACATCCCGTGAATCTCTGCTGCATCCTTTTCAACTTCACACAGAGAGTTGTGAGCCTATGGAATCCTCTGCCCCGGAGGGCTGTGGACGCCAGTTCTCTGGATGCTCTCAAGATAGAGTTGGAGCTCTTAAAGATAGCGGAGTCAGGGGATATGGGGAGAAGGCAGGAACGGGGTACTGATTGTGGATGATAAGCCATGATCACATTGAATGGCGGTGCTGGCTCGAAGGGCCAAATTACCTACTCCTGCATCTATCGTCTATTGTCTATTGATGATATTTTTCATCCAGTACTCCAAGTAGGGTGTCACCAGCTGTATCATGATGTCCCAACTTCTGTGCTCAATACCCTTCCCAATGAAGTGAAGGCAGCCTTCACCACACTGTCCTCCATGACCTCTGTGTTTTACAACACTCTCTGGGGCTCTACCATTTACTGTGCAAGTCCTGCCGAGGTTTTACGCCTGATAACAACTGGGAAGAAACTGTCTCTGAATCGGGCGCCATGGTGGCGCAGCGGTGGAGTTGCAGCACCAGAGACTCTGACTACGGGTGCTGTCTGTACGGAGTTTGTACATTCTCCCCGTGACCTGTGTGGGTTTTCTCTGGGATCTCAGATTTTCTCCCACACTCCAAAGACGTGTAGGTTTGTAGGTTAATTGGCTTGGTATAATTGTAAATTGTCTCCAGTATGTGCAGGATAGTGTTAGTGCGCAGGGATCGCTGGTCTGTGCGGACTTGGTGGGCCGAAGAGCTTGCTTTCGCGCTGTATCTCTCAACTAAACTGAAATCTGCAGGTGTACGTTTTCACACTTCTATATCTCTTGCTTGATGGGAGAGGGGAGGAGAGGGAGTGACCTGGTTCAGACGTGTGAATGTTTCTGGACAAGAAGTAGCTCCAGATTTCCATGTCTCTGAGCTATGTCCCCATATCTTCTGTCATCTGTTACTCGAAATAATTTCAACCAGTTCAGCATTCACAGGATTTTGTGACAGGAAATATCGGTTTCCAACACCTATCTTGTGAAAAGTGTTAGCTTTTAGTGATTCTTAGACACACTCTCCTAATTCCATTTGCTGCATTCTCTCATTAAAAGAAATACTGCACGCTGCTCTAAAGTAATTTGAAGTTAAAAGATTCTAAACAAAACAACAACTTCCTTTTCAAAGGACTATTACTATGTTAAAATATCCCATTAGACTCCATAAAAATATGAATAACATTTAAAGTAGATATTCAGGCAAGTCATGAAAATCTTGACCCAAGACATAGGCTTCATAGAACGTCTAAAATGGTTTAATGGTTCTTTTATTGTCCCATATTGACCAAATCAAATCTATCTCGTTGGTGACTCTTGGACTATTCTTGATCGGACTTTACTGGCTTTACCTTGCACTAAACATTATTTCCTTATCATGGATCTATACACTGAATATGGCTCAATTGTAACCATGCATTGTCTTTCCGCTCATTGGATAGCATACAACAAAAGCTTTTCACTGTACCTCGGTTCAGTGGACAATAAACTAAACTGGTTTACTGTAATTAAAGGTAGTGAAATACATTGGAGGCCAAGTCTTTGGGTATTTTCCAAGCAAAGATTGATAGGTTATTGATTAGCAAGGGTGTCAAAGGTTATAGGGATAAGGCGGGAGAAGGAGTTGAGATGGAAAGATGGAGCCATGATTGAATGGCAGAGTAGACTCGATAAACTAAATAATCTAATTTTACTCCTACGACTTATGAGCTTATGAAGAATTGTAACGGGACAAATATCCGATGGTTTCTGGACAAGAGGCAGCTGCAGAGATGAAGGGGCTCAAGTAAATAACAGAAATATAATATGTACAGCAATTTTATCACCAGGAACTACAGGGGAATGTTCCCGATGTTGGCGGAGTCCAGAACCAGGGTCCACAGTTTAAGAATAAGGGGTAAGTTATTTAGAACGGAGACGAGGAAACACTTTTTCCGGTTCTCTGGACACTTTCAAGAGAGAGCTAGAGAGGGCTCTTAAAGATAGCGGAGTCAGGGGATGATGGGGAGAAGGCAGGAACGGGGTACTGATTTGGGATGATCAGCCATGATCACATTGAATGGCGGTACTGGCTCGAAGGGCCGAATGGCCTACTCCTGCACCTATTGTCTATTGAGAAATAAACAATGGACATCAACAAGCACACATCTGATGGATTATGTTGTTTACGTCTGTATCAGAACAAAGATATGCTACCTGGGAACAGATTGCTGTCAGTTCACTATTGATTCCATCAATGAACATGCTCTTCAAGGGAGAAAGCAACTTATATTTCTTAACAATGTGGTTGTACTGCAAAATTGATGATTAAATCCATTCATGCCAGCCAATTTCTTGCCGATACAACATGTCAGCTTATTTGTGTATGAAGGAACAGCAGATGTTGGTTTAAACCAAAATTGGAGAGAAGGAATGGGTGACGTTTCGGGTTGTCTGAAGAAGCAACTCGACCCGAAACATCACTTATTCCTTCTCTCCAGAGATGCTGCCTGTCCCACTGAGTTATTCCAGCTTATTTTCCCCTCCAAGACTCCTGTCATGTGGGAGTCACAATTAAGCTCTGGAAAGATTTCACTTGTACTGTGAGCTTTAAAGAGCTAATGGTCAACACTACAGAAACTCATTTGTACCCCACATGTACCATACAACAAGTTACTGTGGTCTGTAGGACACTACCCTGAGAAACTATAGGCATCAGCCATTCCCTGAAAGCGCGAAAATCTTCGTAGATTTCAATCAAAGCCAACTGCTGTCGATTCCAAAAGGAGTCACCGTCTTTGCTGCTCACTAAGTGAGACTCCACATTCAAATAGTAGGTCAAGTTCAAAGGCTGTATCATGGGGGAAATACAACAAAAAGTTGCCAACATCACCGCACAGTTCATAAACACAGTTTGGCATTATTGGTGGAAAACCCCACCAAGTTAATACTTTGCTCAGTTATTTCCATCTGGCATTCTTTTAGTTTAGTTCAGTTTAGTTTAGTTTAGAGATACAGCACAAAAACAGGGCCTTCAGCCCACAGTCTGCACCGACCAGCGAACCCGGCACATTGACACAATCTATACACACTAGGGACAATTTACTTTTACACCAAGCTAATTAAACTACAAACCTGTACGTCTTTGGAGTGTGGGAGGAAACCGAAGATCTCGGAGAAAACTTACGCAGGTCACCGGGAGAACATACAAACTCCAGACAGGCAATCACCCAGGGACCTGGTGCCCTGGCGCTGTAAGGCAGCAACACTACCGCTACGCCACATTGACGCCCATGTAATGGTATGCTAGAATTTGGCAGGAATAACGGCATGTACACAAGATACTTAGGCTCTGGGTGATCCTCAAGATTCTATTTCCATTTGTCATCCATTTTCTATACTGGTAGATTTACAATTTTTCTATTGACAGCACAAACAAATGTCTTTGCTCTCTCCACAGGCATCCGAGATGACATGTGCTTGAATCATCATCTGTAATTGCTACAGAGGACCTTTCAGTAGTTAAACTGACTGCTGCTATTAAATTCAACCAGTCGTACTTCCAGACAACAGGAAGGGTTGTTCACATAATTGCACAGATGTCTTTTCCTAGTGCCAATGTTACAGATCTATTAGATTAATTTACAGGTGGTTATCGTGTGCATACGTGAGAGTGTTTATGTTTGCCCGTGCACTGTCAGCAAACATGCTGATAGGCCTGCACATCGACAGTCATAGAGTCATACAGCATATAAACAGGCCCTTCGGCTCAACTTACCCACAGCGGCCAACATGTTCCAGCTAAACTAGTCCCACTTGCCTGCGTTTGGCCCATATCCCTCCAAGATAAAGTCATGTACACAAGATAAAAATTAGATTGGGTGCAAAGGTTACAAACATTCTGGTTCACTTTAAGACAGTTTTCAGGAATAGGGATTTCGGCATCATGAACTGAGGCCAATGGCTTCCCAATATTTAACTGGAGGATATTTATATCATTCCACCACTGGGTTTCAGATAAATAGTTTAAAAATAAAAAGAGCAGGAGCAGGGTTAAAAGAGCCATTGTTGTGGTAAAGCTGGATTTCATGTAACATAATGTAAGTTACACATGTATGTTGTAGAACGTATGCCATGGTGCCAGAACAACAAACTTGCTCTCATCGTCAGTAAAACCAAGCAACTGATTGGTGACTTTGGAAGTGGAAGGTTGAGGATCCACAAACTTGTCCTCATCGATGGGACTGTGGTGGTGAGTCAAAAACTTCAAATTCCTGGATGTGCATATCTCTGAAGATCTGTACTGGACTTGGCACATTGATGTCTCTACTTCCTTGGATGATTGAAGAGATTCGGTATGTCAACAAATAGTCTCTTGAACTTCCAGAGGCGTATGGTTGAAAGCACAGAAATTTGGTTTGCTGGGAACTAAGAAGATTGCAAAAAGTGGTGAGCACTGCCCAGTCCATCACAGAAACTCACTTCTCCACCATCGAAGGGATCTACAGGCGTCGCTGCCTCAAAAAAGCAGTCAACATCAGAGTCCTAGACCACCCTGGCCACACTCTTATTTAACTCCTGTCATCGGGAAGAACGTGTGGAATCCTGAAAACCGCAACGTCAATGTTAAGGAGCAGGTTCTTCCCTACAACCATCAGGCTATTAGACACTACAACCTCCATATAAGCTCCCATCTACATAGATTGGAAATTTCATTGTTCTGTTTTGGAACATATGACAATAACACATGCTTGGATAGGTTACTGCCAAAACAAAAAAAAAAAATTGGGATTGGTGGGGAGGGAACAGATAAATCATTGGGATGAAATGATATATGCAAGAAAACCATCCCTGGCAAATCGCCAACTACAACCTGAAAGATAATCTCACAAGTACATTTTCTCACCTAGCCCACAGCTAAAAATGGCCTGTTTCCTTTAGGATTATTCGTTTTTGCAAATCTTTCATTCATTTCTCTCTACATCACCTTCTGTATCTCTTGTTTCCCTTTCTCCTCTCAGTCTCCCAGTCTCGACCCCGAAACGTCAACTATTCCTTTTCTCCAGAGATGCTGTCTGACCCGCTGAGTTACTCCAGCTTTTTGTGTCTATCCTCGGTTTAAACCAGCATCTGCAGTTCCTTCCTGCACAAATACCATCTTAAGGTGGCTAGGTATTGGCAAGAAAGAGGTGACTTTTTGGGTGGAACCCATCTTCTGACATGCCTAGCAGGTTAGACTGAACTGAATGGGAAGAAGAGAGCATGTTATCCAAAGTCATGGAGTTCAATATAAAGTCTGGGAAGCAGCAATGCACAAATGGAAGATAGGATGGTGCACATTACCGTGCATTACCAAGAGGTTAAGAATGTTTAGAGATAGTGTGGAAAAAGGCCCTTCGCCCAACCCAGTCCACACCGACCAGCGATCCCCGCACATTAACACTATCCTACACACACTAGGGACAATTTATATTTATACCAAGTCAATTAACCTACAAAGCTGTACGTCTTTGGCTTGTGGGAGGAATCCGAAGATCTCAGAGAAAACCCACGCGGTCACGGAAACTCTATACATACAGCACCCATAGTCAGGATCGAACCCCGGTCTCCGGTGCTGTAAGGCATCAACTCTACCGCTGCGCCACTGTGCCTGCTTAGAGTTAAGGGAAAACATTTCAGATATTTAATGCTATCTGAAATTCTATTTCCAGCTATTATTGTACCTTAAAGCAGACACAATAATCAGATGGCATTATTATACTGTGCAGCGATGCACTATGCTCAAACACCATACAATACTCAAATTCCGACGTGTCATCATGGCAGACCTAAGTGAAAGCTGACAGAGTTCACAACGCATTAAACTCTTTCGAACATGACTCTTTATTCCTGATCTGCTTGCAACCGTTGATGCTTAAAGTAACCAACGAACATCAGATCAACATTAATGTTCCTCATTAGCAGATATATTCCATACGTTGTAAAGGAAAGTTAATATATTACATAGAATCAGTGGTAGCGATAGAGCCATACAGCAAGGAAATTGTTCTGGGTTGACCATCAAACGACCACTTACTCTAACCCCATTTTATTCTCAAAAACATTCCCATCAGCTATCTCCAGATTCTGCCACTCACCCACACACCAGTGGCCAAACTGCACATCTTTGGGGCATAGTAGAAGAGCGGAATCCCAAAGCAAAACCTACTCTATGTGACTCTTGCAATTATGATCAGCATTAATCAGCTCAAGGAAACCCTTCTCAAGTGTTCAGGTCTGGTCACCAATAATCTTTTTAGTCTTAGTCATGGAGTCATAAGTCATACAGTATTGAAGCGGACGCTTGGTCATCCATGCTGACCAAGATGCCACATCTAACCTAATCTCTCTCGCCTATGCTTAGCCCATATTCCTCTAATCAAAATGGCCAAGTTAGATTTAGCTCTTAGGGCTAAAGGGATTACGGGATATGGGGAACAAGCACAAAGGGGGTACTAATTTTAGATGATCAGCCATGATCCTATTGAATGGTGGTGCTGGCTCAAAGGGCCGAATGGCATACTTCTGCATCTATTTTTCCTGTATCTATGTCAATGGATATTTTAAAAGCAGAGATAGATACATTCTTGATTAGTACAGGTGTCAGGGGTTATTGGGAGAAGGCAGTAGAATGGGGTTAGGAGAGAGAAACAGATCATGATTGAATGGCGGAGTAGACCTGATGGGCCAAATGGCCTAATTCTGCTCCCATCACATGACCTTCTGACCCACTAATCCTTTCCTATTGCACCACCTTCTGATAAAAAATCTTGCCTCTCAGGTTCCTATTAAATCTTTCCCCTCTCACCTTAACCCTGTGTCCACTGGTTCTTGATTCCCCTATCCCGGGTAAAAGACTCTGTTCATCCATCCTAACTATTCCCCTCATGTGTAGGAAGGAATTGCAGAAGCTGGTTTATATCAAAGATAGACACAAAATGCTAGCTGGTCAGGCAACATTCTGGAGAAAAAGAATTGGTGACATCTCGGATTGGAACCCAACCCGAAACCTCACCTATTCCTTTTCTCCAGACATGCTGCCTGACCCGCTAAGGTATTTCCCTTATGATTTTATACACCTTTATAAGAACCTTAGCCACCTGCATTCCTAGCCTGTCCCGATAGCTCAGACCTTCAAGTCTCAGCAACATCCTTGTATTCTTCTCTGCATTCTTTCCAGCTTAATTCCTATTCGTGGTTTAATTTAGTTTAGTTTAGAGGTACAGCACGGAAAAATGCCCTTCGCCCCACTGAATCTGCACCGACCAGCGATCACCCCTCATTAACACTATCCTACACAGACACACTTATACCAGCCAATTAACCTACAAACCAGTACATCTTTGGAGCTTTGAAGGAAACCGAAGGTCTCGGAGAAATCCGACGCAGTCATGGGGAGAATGTACAAACACTGTACAGACAAGCACCCATAGTCAGGATCTCCGTCACTGCCAGTGCTTAAAGGCTGCAACTCTACTGCTGCACCACCATGCTGCCCATGTGGGCTCGCTTACAGCAGAGTACAGCTTCACTGAAGAAGTGTGCTTCTCAGTCCTACTTAACTTCCTAAACAATCACAGATTTAAATAGAACAGGTAAATATGTCATTGTCGGAAATCAAAATCTCACTTCAATAATTTGAACAATAGGCTGTCAAAAGTATTTTTCGGTGATTTTCCTGGAATTAAAATCGTGCATTCTGTCCTACTAAATGACAGATGTGAAAACTTTGTTAATCCTTACAGGATGATAACTTTTAAAAAAAATGTAAGTTCAGCCTTCATATTTAATAACAAAAGTCATCTGCACAATCCCCCTTCAAGAAGTTTTTTTGAAGACTAACAGTAGTGAGTCTTGAGACTTTAGAGATACAGCACAGAAAAAGGCCCTTCAGCCCACCGAGTCCGCACCGACCAGCAATCACTCCATACACTTGCATTATCCTACACACGAGGGACAATTTTACCAAAGGCAATTAACCGACAACCTGCATGTCTTTGGAGTGTTGGAAGAAACTGCAGCACCCAAAGAAATCCCATGCAGTCACAGAGAGATCGTACAAACTATGTACAGACAGCACACGTAGTCAGGATCGAACTCAGGTCTCTGGCGCTGAAAGGCAGCAACTCTACCCCTGCACCACTGTGCTGCCTAGTCATTTAAGTACACTGACTTTCATAAACGTCTGGGCACTCTCGGACATTTTAGAATAGATAAATAGGTGTACTGCACTGCCCATCGTCAGAAAGTGTTCTCAAGGATTATACAGTACGTGCAGGAAATGTGCTGTATCTTCAGCTGTGCAGAAAAGTACTTTCAATGAATTTGACACAAACAAGATTAAAAATGACTTGCTCCATAAGACATTGACCTTGCAGCAAATTTGCAATTATAATTAAGGAGGAATTACCATTATTTTAGAACGCAGCTGTCGTTTTTCAACATTTAATTTTATTGGCCAAAGTAGTTAAGGAGATTTTCCTTCTGGGTTAATTCAGCTGCTACTCAAGGTAAAGCTCCCTTTCATTAATGTAGTTATGCAAATCTACTAAACATACATAACAACATTAAAACACAATTGTTTAAAAGCTAGGGTGTGCTTAAAACTTGTTAAATTGCAATTTAATTTTATTATTGTTATTGATATGCTTTACTTGAAAAGCACGGTGGCTAAAGGAATATTAATATTGTTCAATTACATTCAGGACAATAAAACACTAATCTTAAAACACTATCTGGTTATAAATCTCATATTAATTTAGAGAATATAGAACAGTACAGCACAGGAACAAGCCCTTCAGACCACAATGGCTGGTCTGAACATGATGTGAAAATAAACTAATCTCATCAGCCTGAACATGATACATATCTCTCAATTCTCTGCATATCCATATGTCTATCTAAAAGCCTCACCACTATCATATCGCCCTCCATACCACCATGGCAATGTGTTCCAGGCATCATCACCTCTTGTATATATAAAAAAAGACGTGTCAGACACATCTCATTTAATCTCACCTTAAAGCTATGCCCTCTAGTCTTTGATATTTCCACCCTGAGAAAAAAGTTCTGACTGACTACCCTGCCTATGCCTCGGGTAACTTTATAAACTTCTATCAGTTCGCCCCTCAGCCTCTGAAGTTCCAGAGAAAACAATCCTAGTTTGCCCAACCCGGGCTTCAGGTGAAGCAAACATCTAGATTGGAAAAATGTGATGCAATCCTCACTTAGTAAGGCTTTTGGTATTCACTGAGTGAATAACTCTTCTGCTATCTTCATAACCACGTAAATACATACACTTTTCAGCAATGTGTAAGAAGTAACTGTAGATGCTGGTTTACACCGAAGATAGACACAAATTGCTGGAGTAACCCAGCGGGACAGACAGGAGCGAAGGAATGGGTGACGTTTCGGGTCGAGACCATTCTTCAGACTGAGGTCAGGAGAGAGGGAGTCTAGAGATATCTACGGGTAAGGTGTGAAAACGACAGATCAAAGCAGACAATGGTAAGGACATGTAGAATGGTTCATTGGGTACACAAAAGGCTGGAGAAACTCAGCGGGTGCAGCAGCATCTAAGGAGCAAAGGAGATAGGCGACGTTTCAGACTGAAGAAGGGTCTCGACCCGAAACGTCGCCTATCTCCTTCGCTCCTTAGATGCTGCTGCACCCGCTGAGTTTCTCCAGCCTTTTGTGTACCCTCGATTCTCCAGCATCTGCAGTTCCTTCTTTAACAATAGAATGGTTCATTGTTAGCTGATAAGGAGGCATACAATCAGTAAAATTAATCAGAAGGACAGTGAAATTAGTCAGAGAACTAGGGTGGGGGAGGTATGCTTCTTTGTTTGAAGAAGAGTTTCGACCCGAAACGTCATCCATTCCTTCTCCCCAGAGATGCTGTTTGTCCTGCTGAGTTACTCCAGAACTTTGTGTCTATATTTCAGCAATGATTATTGAGGATGTTATTGGACACACTGTCAATTGTTCCCATCTTTAATCCAAGGGCATAATCACCTGTTAAAAATCAACCATCATAATTTTTTTCTCATTGTTATGAATCAAGTCAATCACTAGATTAATCCTCATTGAAGTTGTGCATATATTCATGATACCCTAGCTGCCATTGCAGAATCCTTAATGCACAATACCCAACACAATCTTTATTGCATTCAGGCTCTAGGTATAATGTTATATTTTGCTCAAATATATATGGGAAAGTTTCTTAATTTCACAGTTATAGTCATTTGAATGAAATGATTTATATCCAATTTAACCGAGTGCAAGTAACCAAAACATGTTTGTAACACATTGGATTTTTGCTTTTTCATTAAATTACATTAATAAATGATGCAAAACGTTATTGGCACTTAGAGATTGATTTCATTCTGAAACCAGAAAACCAAAGACCTTAAATCAACTACAAATATTTAACACTTTATCACGCCATTTACAAGTTTACTTCTTGAATTTAGTTACATGTAAATAAAAAATAAATATTTGCATGGAGTTAAACAGAACTTTCATCTCTCAGCAAATCTAGCAACAAGCAGAGGACCAGTTAAAAGGTAATTTTCAAAATGTTTATATAATATGCAAGGAATACTGAAGATTATTTCTATCAAATATTGAGAAGAGATTTCTTTAAAAAATAAAATCGATGTTGCAGAATAGATAAAAGTGACTGCTATACAGACTTACAAAGAAGTTGAAGAACTATTTTGAGATTTTTTGAAACATACTGAAAAAAATTGACACTTCAAAGAAAGCCTATGACGCACAGAGGCACAGAGAAAGATTGCAGAAACTAAGACTGACAGGCTCCTCTAGTCAAGACTGCTGCATGCAGTGGCGCAGCGGTAGAGTTGCTGCCTTACTTCACCAGAGACCCGGGTTCGATCCTGACTACGGGTGCTGTCTATACGGAGTTTGTACGTTCCCCCTGTGACCGCATAGGACCCAGGTGTTCCGGTTTTCTCTCACACTCCAAAGGCGTACGGGTTTGTAAATTAAATGGCCTTGGTAAAAAAAAATATCACTAATGTGTAGGATAGTGCTGGTGTACAGGGGTCACTGGTCGGTGCGGACTCGGTGGGCTGAAGGGCCTGTTTCCATACTGTATCTCTAAAGCAAACTAAACTACGAACCTATAGTATACAAACTAAACCTACATTAGATGGGTCAGACCACTGCACTATGAAGGCAATTCTGCGTCCTTTACGTGTAAGAATTGTACGGTTAATATTCGAGTATGGGAGAAGAACCAACATCACAATCGTTCCACTTTTAATAGACAACAGACACCAGGTGCAGGAGTATGCCATTCGGCCCTTCAAGCCAGCACCACCATTCACTGTGATCTTGGCTGATCATCCACAATCCTGCCTTCTCCCCATATCTCTAAACTCCGCTATCTTTAAGAGTTCAATCTAACTCTCTTGAAATCATCCAGAGAATTGGCCTCCACTGCCTTCTGAGGCAGAGAATCTTATGAAAACATCTCCAAAAATCTCACATTCTCTACCTCTACATGTAGATTACCATTTTGGTCCCCAATAGTTAATTCTCTCAGTTATTTTCTTACTCTTTATGTAGCTATAAAACATATTATTTTTACGTTTTCTCACCTGTTTTATTCTTATAATTTTACATTTTCTGCTGCATTAAACTATAGGTGTCCCATATACGTTTTTTTTTGTCTTTATGCATATTGTCATCCAAGGGCTCTGAGTCTGGCAGTTCTCTCTTCATTACAGGAGCATATCCACCCTGAACCACTACGACCTCCTTAAATACAATCTAGTCTAGTTCAGTTTGGAGAAGCAGAGGGAGAACAGGCCCTTCGACCCACCGAGCCCGTGCCAACCAGTGATCCCCGTACACTAGCACTATCCTACACACTAGGGGCCACTTACAGTCTTTACCGAAGACAATTAACCTACAAACCTGTACATCTTTGGAGTGTGGGAGGAAGTTGGAACACCCGGGTAAAATCCATGAGGTCACAGTGAGAATGTACAAACTTCTTACAGACAGCATCCATAGTCAGGATCGAACCTGTGTCTCTGGCACTAGAAGGCAGCAACTCTACCGCTGCGCCACTGTGCTGCCCCTAGTCCTACAAATCTTTACAAGAAAATAAAATCTTATACTTAAGCTTTCAGCCATCAATTATCTCTTTCACATATGGACTTCAACTCATGAAGTTTGGCTCATAGCTGCTTCCTCTACACAAACACTTCGACAATGGATAGTTTTAAAGGAACACCTTTTGGGTGAAAAGGTGGAGAAACGAAGGGAAAGAATTACAGAGCTGGGGGCTTACATGATTGCAGGTATTGCCACCAGCAGTGTGGGTATACCTGCACCTCAAGGACTGCAGTGGTTTAGGAAAGCAGCTAATTGCCACCTTCTCAAGAGCAACTATCTATTCCTCTCATAATCTTATACTCCTTTATAAGTTCTGTTTAGTTTAGTGTCACGTGTACTGAGGTGCAGTGCAAAGCTTTTGCTGCATGCTATCCAGTCAGCAGAAAGCAATACAATGATTACAATCAAACCATTACAGGGTATAGATACATGATAAGGGAATATCGTTTAGTGCAAGGTTAAGCCAGCAAAGTCCGATCAATCTGCAGAAGGGTCTCAACCCGAAACATCGCCCATTCCTTCTCTCCACAGATGCTGCCTCACCCGCTGAGTTACTCCAGCATTTGTGTCTACCAAAGTCCAATCAGGGATAGTCCGAGGATCACCAATGAAGTAGATAGTAGTTCAGCACTGCTCTTTGGTTGTGGTACGATGATTCAGTAGCCTGATAACAACTGGGAATGGGAAGTTAAATGCTGGCCCAACCTGCGAAGACCACATCCCTTGATGAAGAGGACTGACATTACAGAAGATACAAGGTGCAATGGGAACATGGTACATTTTGTAATGCAACTTGGTACCTAGGAGGCCACTGTTTAAATGCACATCACAGTATCCTGGCTTGTTGCAGTAATTTAATTACAAGGCATTATTTTAAAATACGTATGATGAAGATTTTTAAACTGTTATTTATCAGTTTAAAGTCGCTGTAGTAATCTTATGCTATTCTTTACGGTCTGATAAGTATTTTATTATTTGGGTATCTGTATTAAAACATTTAGAATACTTTTCTATTCTTTATATTCCTTGATAATTGGTGCAATTCATTTTAGTCTTCTTTCCTAATCCTTTCATGACTTTAATCATTCGCTTAGTATATTCATATTTTTTAGTTTCAATGTAGCTCCCAACTCTAAATTAATTATTTCCGAGTTTGTGCCTTGTGACAGAATTAATTTATCATATCTATTCTTCGTTAATTTCCATAGCTGTTCAATCAATTTAATTTTCAAAAGGTTTTCTAATTTATCTTTCTTAGTTCCATTCTCATTCTGAAATGTAGTTGTTTCCCCAATCCCAATTAGTGTGCGAATGCGCATGCCTTACATTTCATAAACATTATGTTGTGATCCGTATTGCCAGGATTAGAAAACAGAGCATGGTGGTGCAGCGGTAGAGTTGCTGCCCTACAGCGCCAGAGACACGGGTTTGATTCTGACAAAGGGTGCAGTCTGTACTGAGTTTGTACATTCTCCCTGTGACTGTGTGGGTTTTCTCCAGGTGCTCCGGTTTCCCCCAATCATGCAGTTTCCTCCACAGACATGCAGGTTTGTAAGGTAAATGGCTTTGGTAAGAAGTGTAAATCGTCCTAGTGTGTAGGATAGTGTCAATGTATAGGGTGATCGCTGGTCGGCGCGGACTCGGTGGGCTGAATGGCCTGTTTCTGCGTTGTATCTCTAAACTAAACAACATAGCAAGGGGCCACGGAGCTTTTTTGAACGTGGGTTGGCTGAGTGATCACTGATCACCGGCCTCTGAGGGAGTATGATTTCAATGTTTTTTGTTTGACGTATTTTTAAGATAATGTAGGGCCTACATCAGTGATAGGAGCAGATGATTATTATTTTTGTTATTGCTCGACTTCCAAAAACTGGGGGATAATAATACAGGCCATCCCCCAACTCAAAAAGTGGGGGGATATATCCCCCATCATGCTGGTCACCAGGGCGAATTCGGCGCAGGGACTCTCACCACAGCGGCGCAACCCTTCCTCCTCGCCTTCGACCCGAGGCCCGGCCGCCTCCGGGACTCTTGCAATGAGGCTGCTCCAAGGCCGGAGCTACAGCGAGCGGCTCGCCAGCCCCGGCTCCCCATCCGCATCTGCCCCCGCCACTGCTACTGCTTCCATTCCTCCCTCCGCCCCAGCTCTCCAACACCCACAACCAGATTGCTCAGAGCACAGCAGCACCTTGTCCAATGCCGGAGACACTGAAACATATCTATCCAAAAAGTGTGTGTGGGGGGGGTGGGTGGGTGCAACTTCCCCTCCAGTTCCAGGGCCCATGCATAGTACAGTACAATACAGGACATCCATGATGTCAGGGTTGAACATGACACCAAGATAAATTAATCTCCTCTGCCTGCACATGATCCACATCCCTCCAAACCCATGTGCCGATCCAAAAGCCTCTTAAATGCCACAATCATTCCAACACTCCCTGGCAGCGTGTTTCAGGTAATCATCACTCTCTGTGAAAAAAAAAATTCTGCACATCTCCTTTAAACTTTCTCCTGGGAAAAAGGTTCTGACTATCTACCCTTTATTCACATTATTACTTCCATTAAATATCATTCATTTGTCATTTGCAGGTCAAATAATAGTATCCTTTCTCCTTGGCTTTCTTACATACAGGTCCTTTCTGCTTAAGATCAATAAACACAAAGTTCTGTATGAACCCAGCGTGTCTGGCAGCATCGGTTAGGCGATGTTTCGGGTCGGGGCCCTTTTTCAGACCTTTTAAACAGGTCGAAGATAGACACAAAATGCTGGAGGAACTCAGTGGGGCAGGCAGCATCTCTGGATAGAAGGAATGGGTGACCTTTCGGGTCGAGACCTTTCTTCAGACTTCAAACAGGCCGTAGCACAAGGGCAGATAGCACATATTCATGGAAATTTAAATAGGCCGATGAAACAATGAGCAAAGCGTTTACAGATGCTACCCACACCACAGTCACAAGCCACATGATAATGTATTCAAGCGACACATAGGTTGGTGTCAGCTGCAACACACACCACCGCTGTTCCTCATACAAATAAACTGCCCACAAAATACTCTCTGGAAACCATTGGGAGGGACCTTATACTTCCAGTCCTGTGAATATCCATAATTATTTTCAAGTATGTCTAGTCAGAGCTGAAATATAACACTCTGAATATCCTACTTGAAATTCTAACCCGTTTTTAATGTTGCTCCAAATTTAATGTGTACAATGAATGTCTCAAACATAAACAGTAATTAACAAGTGAATTTGACTATTGTAAACACATGCCGCATGCTGCCATTCTGCTTTGCCTAAAGCTTTCAATAAAATAGTCATCTGAAATCATTCTGATGAATGTGCAGTAATGGCATTAACTAGAGATGACACGAACAAATTCACAGAAATTGTCCTTGCCTTGACCAGAGCCACAGCAAAAGAGACAGAAACAAAACAATCTACGCAAAGATTTTGCAAGTTACAAGGATTATCCAGCACCTATTTACAAAATGTAATTATTCTTGTTTATAAATTATCACCACTACCCTGCAAAAAACCCAACTTTTTCTGCAGAAAATGCCAGAAACTCAGTAGGTCAGTTAGTATCGGTGGAGTCTTTCTCATTTATTATATTTACAGTGGAAATATTATGTTTACATATTCTGTTGTGCTGCTCCAAGAATTTCATTGTTCTATCTGGGACACACGACAGTAAAATACTCTTGTCTTCATCTGAAATATTAACTATTTTTCTCTTTCTGCAGAAGTTGCCTGACCAGCCGAGCGTTTTCAGCATTTTCTGCTTTTAGAAACATAGAAAAATAGGTGTAGGAGTAGGCCATTCGAGCCAGCACTGCCATTCAAGATGATCATGGCTGATCATCTAATATCAGTCCCCCATTCCTGCTTTTTCCCCATATCCCTTGATTCCTTTAGCCCTAAGACCTCTATCTAACTCTCTCTTGAAAACATCCAGTGAATTGGCCTCCACTACCTTCTGTGGCAGAGAATTCCACAGATTCACAACTCTTTGGGTGAAGAAATGTTTCCTCATCTCAGTCCTAAATGGCCTACCCCTTAAGAATCAGACACCACAGAAACAGATAATTTAGCCCAACTCATGCCAACCAAGATTCCCCATCTACTCTAGCCCCACCTGCCCGCGTTTGTTCCATATCCCACTGTACACGATCAAATTTATTTTCATTTTACTTCAGATTTCCGGTAAACTGCAATTTTGTTTTAATTTTCAATACAGTTTCAACACAGTCTTTTCTTGATTCAGAAGACTGTTTCAGACAGTACTGTTTAATTTCCAGCAAAAAAAAACTTTCCCTTACTTCAAGCCTTCAAATGAAATAAATTATAGTGTACTATGTGACATGCAAACTGCAGATAAAACCATCATGCATAAAGCCTATTTCAATAGAATTCTACCTGATCAGAAAGGGTTACTGCAATCAAACAAAACAATAGCAAAAACAGAGAGTATTGAAATTCCATATTTTAAAGCGACTTGCATTAAGGAACAATGATATTTCATGACACCAGCAATGCGACTCACGGCTTTGAAGAGGGTTTGCAAAGCCCACAGCAGCTGTCAGATGGGAGTACACCTGTTCTTCTCCAGGGTGAACACAGGTACATTGACAGCCCTTGGACACAGCAAATAAACCCCCAGCCTCACATACACACAGTGCAAGGCGGACTAATCCATCCCATGCTCTTTGTCTGCTCACGGTGGTCAGGGAGTTAATTTTTCTCCTCGCTCTCTCTCTCTCTCTCTCCCACACACACACACACCACGTTTGGTGCAAACAAAGCTCCTGTTGGAGGCGGGCTCTCATTTCTGTCTCTCCCCATTCTCCCTCCCACTCTCGCACCCTCTCTCCTTTCCTTTCTCCATCCCTCCCCCTCTCTCGCTATCCTTCCCTCCCTCTGTCTCATTCCATCCCCCTCTCCTTCATTCCCCTCACTGGCTCCCATTCCGTCTCTCTCTCTCTCCTTCCCCCATATCATTCTCCCCCTTCCTCTCTCCCATTCCCTCTCCACCTTCCTCCCTCCTTGCTCTCTCCTTCATTCCATCCTTTTCTTTCTCACTCATTCCCTCTCCCTCATTCTCTCTCTTACCCATCCCTCTCTTCCCCTCACATTCTCTCCCTCCCATCCTCATTCTATCCTTCTCTTTCGCTCCCTCATTCTCTTTCTCCATCCCATCCCTCTCCCTGCTGAATTTTGCTCTCCATCATTCCCTCCCTCCATCTATCATCCCTCTCTCCCCTCCTCACCCCTCCCATTCTCTCTCCCTCCTTTCCCTTCATCCCTCATTCCCTCTCTCCTCCCACCTCATTCTCTCTCCCCCCTTCCCCATCATCCCTCCCTCTATCTCTTTCCCTCTCCCCATCCTTCCCCTCCCTATGTCCCCCTAATTATCTCTCCCACCATGCTCTCATCCCTCTCTTTCCCCCTCATTCTCTCTCCCTCCTTTCCCCTCCCTCATTCCCTCCCTCCTCCCTCTCCTTCCCACTCTCCCTCCCTCGTTCATTCTCTCCCATTCATTCCCTCCCTCCTTCTCTCTCACATTCCCATTCCTCTCTCCCTCGTTCATCCCTTCCTCTTATTACCATCTCCCTCTCCCCCTCCCTTGCCCCTGGTGTGTGTGTGTGTGTGTGAGAGTGAGTGAGTGTGTGAGTGTGTACCTGCTGCGGCCGCTGCTGCTCCCCGCTGCCGGGCGGGAGGGCGGCACGGCTCCCGTTATCCCGCCGCCGCCGCCGCCGCCATGTTACTGTGTGTGGGGAAGACGGGGGGGGGGGGGGGGACAACAACGGAGCCCGGGGACGGAGCGCGCGCTGACGGACACTGAGCCCCGGGGACGGAGCGCGCGCTGACGGACACTGAGCCCCGGGGACGGAGGGAGCGCGCGCTGACGGACACTGAGCCCCGGGGACGGAGGGAGCGCGCGCTGACGGACAGTGAGGCCCGGGGACGGAGCGCGCGCTGACTGAGCCCGGGGACGGAGGGAGCGCGCGCTGACGGACACTGAGCCCC
This sequence comes from Raja brachyura, assembly GCA_963514005.1. The sequence continues at coordinate 6,033,024 of OY740788.1, read as the reverse complement.
GGGGGACGGAGGGAGCGCGCGCTGACGGACACTGAGCCCCGGGGACGGAGGGAGCGCGCGCTGACGGACACTGAGCCCCGGGGGACGGAGGGAGCGCGCGCTGACGGACACTGAGGCCCGGGGACGGAGCGCGCGCTGACGGACACTGAGCCCCGGGGGACGGAGGGAGCGCGCGCTGACGGACACTGAGGCCCGGGGGACGGAGGGAGCGCGCGCTGACGGACACTGAGCCCCGGGGGACGGAGGGAGCGCGCGCTGACGGACACTGAGCCCCGGGGACGGGGGGAGCGCGCGCTGACGGACACTGAGGCCCGGGGGACGGAGGGAGCGCGCGCTGACGGACACTGAGCCCCGGGGACGGGGGGAGCGCGGGCGCGCGCGAGGGAGAGAGTGACAGTGAGAGTGAGAGAGCCTTGCATGCAAGGGATGGGTGGGTGGGGTGGGGTGGGGTGGGGTCGGTGGACCAGATGCAAAGAGCGTAGATGCTGGAGTAACTCAATGTGGGACAGGCAGCATCTCTGGAGAGAAGGAATGAGTGACGTCTCGGGTCGAGGCCCGTCTTCAGACTGAAGAAGACCTTCGTCACCCATTCCTTCTCTCCCGCTGTGTTACTCCAGCATTTTGTGTCTATCTTCGATTTAAACCAGCATCTGCAGTTCTTTCCCCATGCAAAGAGCGTAGAGTCACCGGTGCAATGGGCCAGGGAGTGGCTGCTTGCAAAGGGGCTGGTCGCCACCACCAGTACAAAGTAGGGCAGATGCAATGGACCAATAGTAGGTGGGGTTGAATATAAAGGGTTGGGCATGAAACTAGGGGGGTAGGGGGGGGGGGGGGGGGGGTGGATACAGAGAGGGACCAGGTGCAATGTGGGGTGGGGAGGTGTCAGGTGCAAGGGGTTTGATGCAATGGGCCAAGAGAAGCAGGTGGGGTTGAATGCAAAATGTTGGGCACCTGAGGAGGGACCAGGTGCAATGGTGGGGAGAGAGCGTCTGGTGGAAGGGGTTGGGGGTAATGAGCCAGGCACGGGATGATTGCAAAGGGATTGGCACCAGTGCAGAGAGGAGGGCAGGTGCGAATGCTTGGGTGCAATGGGCCAAGACGAGCAGATGGGTTGAATGCAAAGAGCTAGGCATGCGAGGAGGGGGTGGATGCAAAGAGGGACCAGGTGCAAAGTGGGATGGGGAGGTGCTAGGGCTCGGGTGCAATAGGCCAAGAAGAGCAGATTGGGTTGAACGCAAGGGGCTGGACACCAGTGAAAAGACGGAGGCGGGACAGGGGTAATGGGCCATGAGGGGCAGGTGGGGTTGAATGCAAAGGGTTGGGCATGCACTGGAAGACCTGGTGCAAAGAGTGCTGTTCAGGTGCAGTGACTTTGGAGCAATGGGCCAGGGAACACTGCATGCAAATGGCTGGGCACCAGTGCACACATAGGAAGGCGGGTGCAAGGGATTGTGTGCAATGGCCAAGAGGAATTGGTGGGATTGAATACAAATATAATAATAATAATAATAATATCTTTTATTGCCATTACACGTAAGTGCAACTTCAAGATTTCGGTTAGCAACCCCCGAGAACAAGGTTTGTAAAAACGAACATTTGACCAGTAACATCAACACAGACTAAAGTGTGAGGCCGGGGGAGACAGTCCATGGGGGTACTCAGCAGGGCCGGTTCAGAGCCGCTGGGAATGAAGCTGTTCCTGAGTCTGGTAGTGCGGGCGTAGAAGGTCTTGTAACGTCTGCCGGAAGGGAGTAGTTCGAACAGTCCATTACAAGGGTGAGAGGAGTCTTTATGTATGCTGACGGCCTTCCTGAGGCACCGTGTGTGGTTGATGCCCTCCAAGGCTGGTAGCGGTGTCCCAATTATCTGTTGCGCTCTATGGACAACCCGCTGAAGAGCTCTCCTCTCCGCCTCTGTGCAGCTGAGATACCACACAGAGATGCCATACGTTAGTATGCTCTCTGTAGTGCAGCGGTAGAAGGTCGTCAGCAGCTGTTGGGGCAGACCAGTCCGTTTCAATGTTCTCAGGAAGAACAGTCGTTGCTGTGCCTTTTTGACCAGCGCAGCGGTGTTGGTGGACCATGTGAAGTCCTCTGAGATGTGAGTGCCCAGAAACTTGAAGCTGTCTCCGTAGATGGAGATTGGGGCGTATTCCCCATTCTGTGACCTCCTGAAATCGATAATCAGCTCCTTGGTCTTGGAGGTGTTTAGCGACAAGTTGTTCCGTGAGCACCAGTCCACCAGGTTCTGCACCTCCGCTCTATAGTTTGTTTCATCCCCGTTGGTGATCAGCCTGATCACCGTTGTGTCGTCTGCAAACTTGACAATGGTGTTGTTGTCAAATGCAGGGACACAGTTGTGGGTGAAGAGGGAGTAGAGCATGGGGCTCAGTACACAGACCAAAGGGTTGGGCATGAGAGGAGGGGATGGATGCAAAGGGTTGGCATGCAGGTGCCATGGGCCCAGAGAAGCAGGTGGGGTTGCATGCAAAAGGTTGGGCATTGAGGAGGGACCAGGTGCGATGGAGGGGAGAGGGTGTGGCGAGAGGTGTCAGTTGCAATGGGTTTAATTCAATGGGCCAGGGAGCGGCTGCTTGCAAAGGACTGGGCACCATTGCAAAGAGGGGAGTGCAGGGTAGGTGCAATGGGCAAGGGGAGCAGGTGGGTTGAATGCAAAGAACTAGGATGGGCATGCTGGGAGTATGGTGCAAAGAGGGACCAGGTGCAAAGTGGAGTGGGGAGGTGTCGGGGGCAAGGGGTTGGGTACAATGTGCCAAGAGAAGCAGATGGGGTTGAATGCAATAAGCTGGGCACCTGAGGAGAGACCAAGTGCAATGGAGGGGAGAGAGTGCCAGGTGCAAGGGGTTGGGTGCAATGGGCCAGGGAGGGGCTGCGTGCAAAGGGTTTCAGGTGCATGGGCTTGTGGTGCAATGAGCTAAGGAGGAGCAGGTGGGGTTGCATGCAAAAGGGCTGCACAGGTGCATAGGGTTGGTCAGGAGAGGAGGAACCAAGTACAATGGAGGGGGTAGAGTGTCAGATGCGCGGGCCAAGAGGAACAGGTGATGGTCGAATGCAGAACACTGGGCACATGGGGAAGGCCCGGGAGCAAAGAGCTGGGCACCAAGGCGCTAGGTGTAAAGGGCTGGCTATGATGGCAGGGCTGGCATGAGAGGGGTGAGGTCAAGTGCGAGGGGTTGAGGCAATCGGCCAAGGACAGCAGATGGAGTTGAATGCAAAGAAATAGGCGTGAGGGAAGGGTCCAGGGACCGAGGACTGGGCCTGGGGACATCCAGTCCCTGTGTACACCTCACCTTCACATTGCATCTGTCCTCCCTTAGATCACACCTGTCCCTATACACATATCACCACCTGGCCCTGTACGTCCCACACAGATCACACCTGTCCCTCTACCTTCCACACAGATCACACCTGTCCCTATACCTCCCCATCACACCTGCCTCTCTACCTTCCATACATCACACCTGTCCCCATACCTCACACACATCACACCTGTCCCTCTACCTTCCACACATCACACCTGTCCATATACCTCCCGTTACACCTGTCCCTATACCTCCCCATCACACCTGTCCCTCTACCATCCATACATCACACCTGTCCCTATGCCTCCCCATCACACCTGTCCCTATACCTCCCTATCACACCCATCCCTCTACCTCCCATAAATCACACCTGTCCCTATACCTCTGCATCACACCTGTCCATATACCTCTGCACCTCACCTGTCCCTATACCTCACACACATCTCACCTGTCTCTACACCTTTTCCCTTACATCACGCCTGACCCTACACCTCCTCCCTCACAATCATCCAGGAACCCCAAAGGTCTTTCCAGGTGAGACAGGTTCACGTGCACCTCCTCTACCCGCATCTACTGTACTTGATGTTTCCAATATGGTCTGTACATTGTCAAGACCAAGTGTAGACTCGGCGACCTTTAGCTGAACACCAGTGCTCCTGGTTGCTAACCATTTCAACTCCCCTTCCCATTCGACCTTTCTGCTCTGGGCCTCCGACATAGTCAGTGTGAGGCCACATGCACGCTTGAGCAGCAGCACCTCGTATTCCATCTAGGTGGCTTGGCCCTTTGGCCCAACTTGCCCACACCAACCTACATGCTCCATCTAGTCCTAGTCCCCATCTCACCAGTCCTACATGCCTAGGTTTGGCCCATATCCCTCTAAACCAGTTCTATCCATCTACCTGTCTAAATGTTGCTGGCTGCCGATTTCCTCCGGGCATAGTCCCTGCTATTCAATGTGCGGGGACAACGCCTCCTTCGTCTGCCTGCTCGTTTTTATTCCTTCGGTTCTGGGGGGGGGGGGGGGGGGATCATGTGGCGCCATCTGGTGGTTGAGCCACTTATAGACATAGAAACATAGAAAATAGGCGCAGGAGTAGGCCATTCGGCCCTTCGAGCCTGCACCGCCATTCAATGTGATCATGGCTGATCATCCAACTCAGTATCCCGTACCTGCCTTCTCTCCATACCCCCTGATCCCTTTAGCCACAAGTGCCACATCTAACGCCCTCTTAAATATAGCCAATGAACTGGCCTCAACTACCTTCTGTGGCAGAGAATAGTAAGATTGAACGAGAACTTACCAGTTCGAAGGTTGATCTTTATTTTATGAGGAGTCGAAGTGAGGGATTTCGTGAAGAGCCCGCCGGCGCGCATGCTCGACATACTTCAAAGTAGCGGCGTGGAATCACAGAAACCAACAAAGAAATGACTTCGCATAGTAAGATTGAAGTGACTAAGATTACCAGATGAAGGTGATTGAGGGTTGGGCGAGGAGGGCACGAAATCCCTCACTTCGACTCCTCATAAAATAAAGATCAACCTTCGAACTGGTAGTTCAATCTTACTATTTCATTTCGGAGTCACGTGAGTGACTTCGTGAAGACTTCAAAGCTTCTGTGATTACACGCCCTGGACCACGTCCATGCTGACACACCACTACCAGGGATGGATGGGAGGAACAAACTTGCTCAATAGTTCATACTGCAAAACAAGAGCAGAGTTATTAATAACAAATCAAAACCCTCATGCGGGGACATCTCCACGTTCGTGACCTGCATTCAGCACGGCTTCTGTAAACTGTAGAGGAGCAGCAACAGGCTTGTTATAAAAACGCTGGAACACAGCTTCATTAGCCCATCCTGCTGTGGCGAGAATTTTGTCCATGGGCACCTCCATGACCCTCGCCGTTGACGTCGATGCAGCCCTGTTGGAAAGAGACTTGAACACATTAGTGTCGATACCTGACTTACCCAAAACGACTGGAAGCCACATGGATATCGTCTGGACTGTCACTCGATGATGAGGTCTCTTATGAGTGACAAGCAGGTATCGCTCCATTCCTCTGATGCGTGCCGTCACCTTGACATAGTGGCGGATATGTGAGGCTACACATAGCCTAGCATCTGCGGGGTATGCCGGGAACTTCAGCTGCAGCCCTGTGCACCCAGGTCTATGCTGCTTTAGTAGCTCGTCAATGAAAAAGACTACTTCTGTGGGGGTAGACGTCATTCTGTCGACACGAAGTTTGTGTAGTGTCTGTACCCTCTGAGCTGAAGTCAGCGCTAGTAACATCACCAGCTTCATGGTGCGTTGGTCCAGTTGGAGCCCTTCCATGGGTGACCACGTCCTGAGCAGGGTTAATACGTCCCTGACATCCCAGGTGATATTATAGCGTGGTGTAGGCGGATTCATATTGAATATACCCCGCATGAGTCTGGACACTAGCCTGTTGGATCCTACCTCCAACTGAGGTAGAATGATAGCGCACTTCTGGCGCTGTTGATGGCACTGTAACTTAAGTGTTCATCATGGTGCAACCCCGCGAGGAGTTCCAGGACGTCGGTTGTTGTCACGTCATCGTACGTGATGCGAGAGCGGCTGCAGTAGGCTTCCCACTTCTTAATATGCGAGCGGTATCTTCGCCTTGTAGACTCTCGACACGACGCCCCGGTGGTATCCATGGTCCGAGCCGAGAGGCCGTATTGGACTAACGGCCTGTTCAGAACCTGCAAGCCAACAAATTTAAATAGCCATGGCAGGGATGCGGCTCCCCTGAGACAGGGTGAGTAACCAATTGTGGGCAACCCTTCAAAAGGACCCAAGGTTCGTTGAGCATGTCAAAGACCACCGGATACCAAGGCTGTGTGGGCCAGTCGGGTATAATAAGGATGCCCTTGGCAGCATCTGCCTGAATCTTTCCCAATACCCGACTGATGAGGCAAAATGGGGGGGAAGGCATAGAAAAACCACTTCCCCCAGTCCAGCGAGAATGCATCTAGCGCTACTGCCCCAGGATCTGGTTCCGATGAAACGTAGGTTGGTACCTGATGGTTCCACCGTGACGCAAAGAGGTCAATGTCCGGTTTACCAAATTTGGCTGTGACTTTAGAAAAGATCTCAGGATGCAACATCCATTCAATGTTGTCATTAAATTTGCGTGACCTGGTGTCCGCCACAGTATTAAGCTCACCTGGCAAATAGGTAGCTGAAATCCAAATGTCTCTTTGAACACACCAGAGCCAAATTGAGTTTGCCAATTTGTCACACGAAACAGGCCTGGTACCACCCATATGGTTTAAATATGCTACTGCTGTGGTGTTGTCTATTTGGAGACGGACATGTGCTCCAACAAGCTTAGAACAATACGCACGAAGTCTGTGGAATGCTGCCAGCAACTCCAAATAGTTAATCCCTTGAGTTAACAACATCGTTGATTCAAGGGTGTCCCATCTGCCACCACAACTAGAGCAATTATTCGTGGATCCCCAACCATTGGAGCTTGCATCAGTTTGCAAATATACCACCGGATTAGCCTCCCTAATAGGCTTGAATGAGTTGCTAATGTGACACACCCACCATTGCAACTCATTTATCGCTTCGGGCGGCAGCTGCATGGACCGATCATAATAACCAGCGTTCTGTTTTAACGCAGCAATTTTAGCTCTTTGCAAATTCTGATAATGCAAAGGTCCATATCGCGCTGCCGAAAACAAAGCTACCAGCTTCCCAATTATTGTAGCTAAGTGCCGAATCGATGGTATATTGGTGCGGATTAAATCTTGACACACCTGGGTAACCTCCTCAATCTTGTTAATTGGAATGGTAACCCTCATGCTTATAGAGTTCACCGTGAACCCTAGGTAATTAATCACCTGGGCAGGGTAGAACTTTGATTTCTCTGGATGGACAATAAACCCCAATTGTTGAAATATATTGACAGCAGCTGCAACACCCTGTTCAGCCAATTCCAGGGTGTGGCCCACAATTAAGACATCATCTAAATAGGCCATACTATATGGTGTCGTTGTCTCAAATAAGCCATAATTGGCTTCACTAATTTAGTGAACAATCTAGGGCTGTGGTGAGCTCATTAGGCAAAGCCTTGTACTGCCAGAGTTGCCCCATCCAGATGAATTTTTAAAACCTTCTGTCACATTTCTGGACGGATACGGAATAATATGCGTCTTTTAAACCGATGCATGCCATAAAACAACCATGAGAAATCAATGATTTGGTTGTTTCATCGTATCCATTTTAAAATGAGAATATGTTACAAAAGTATTCAAACGGGTTAGATCAATAATGACACGACAACTTCCATCCTTCTTAGGTCTGGTGAATATGTTCGAAACAAATTCAACTGGCTCATGCACCACTCTCTTAATCACTCCTTTGCTCAAGACTTAACAATTCCTTATAGCCGGCTGCCTGTTCTGCAGCAGATAATTTTAAATGTTCGAGCGGGCATGTGCTGGGATGGAGGAATGTCGCCATTAATAAACTCAATTTTATGCCCCTGAATATTCTGCAACACATACTCGTCACCAGTGAAATTACCTCATGCACCCAAAAAACCACCGAAGGTGACCACCAACATGTGAAGTTAAACAGAGAGAAAAGAGAGAACCAGACCCCCTCACCTCCGTGGTTACCGGCGGTCCTTGACACGCGTGTGTGGACGTGGAGGTGCTGGGTTGGCTTGAGGGCGCTGCGTCTTCGTTTTCCACCAGGGTCTCTGCCGACCCTGTCCTAAAAAAGACCCCTGGTGCTGGGTCTGATGTTGCTGTCGTTGTGGAGCTTGAGGGTGGGTCCTCGTCGAGGTACTGGCAGACCCTCGTGATCGAATGTATGGAGACTTTGAGCCTGACGGTGTGGGGGCACTCTGAGGGCGCATGATCCCCACCGTTTTGGCTTGCTCGTCAAGCTCTTTGACTCTCTTCGAGAGGTCCTTCCCAAAGAGCTGACGGGGCGGGGGCGGCGGCGGTGGTTTGCACACTCCTGCAAACTTTGGATTGAGCGCTGGGCGGATGCTGGTTTTGCGAAACCCGTTAATTTCGTGCTGGGTCGCGCACAGGAGGGCCAGGGCATCTCCCTGGTCCAAATTCAATTCGTCCCCGTCCACCGACCGCACAAAGGCGGTAATACCGGCCGTGAGGAGCTTCAGGATCCGCTGCAGTTTTACCTCCTGTTGACGGATAGCCGCACTGATGTTGCCCCATATCGGCGTATTGACCACAGGCACGTTGAGGGAGTTGCAATTGGATGGAGCCTTGTGACGGCTCATTGCCTGGATGAGGACTTCTTCCTGCTGCTCCAGGCTGATAGTAGATGTTTGTGAAGACGCCCTGTGCCTGTTGCTGCCCTGCTGTTGTTGACGTTGAAGCAGGAGCTCCAGCAGCCGCTCCATACGGTCAATACGCCCTTCACCCTGAACACTCAGGTGGTCGGAGTCCTCCGGCTCTGAAAAGAAAACCGGGCTCCTGTCATCGGCCCGCACCTCGTCGAGGCCCTGCCGGTGCCGGTAGTTGTCGCTAACAGCCGCCGAGGCGAACTGCGCGATTCCTGCGCGGGCGTGTTCAACCGCCTCCGTTTAGCGGGAGCTGAAGCCGCTGCCTCTAAGGGCACTTGCGGCGAGGTGTCGGCACCAGCCGAAGCATGGCTGCCTGGGGCCCGCGCAGTCTTGCCGGCTGCCCACATCGTGGACGTTGCCGACGCATGGTCTTGCCCACCCATCCATGGGGGGCTCGGCGACCGTGACGAGACCCGACTCGACCGACCCGTCCCGGCGTCGAGAGTCGGGGCGTGCCGGCTGGACCTCACAGCCGCCCCGGGTCTTTCCCTGGAACCTGACCGCTCCTCCGTGTCAGGCAATGCCTTAGCCCTGGTAGGGTTAGGCTTCTGGGCTCCTGCCCTTCCCCTTCTCGGAGTGGAACAGGCCGTGCAGCCGCACGCACCCAGCTCGAGGTCGCCAGCGAGCCCGCTGACGACCTGACTGCCATGGCAGGGTCCCCCTGCTCTGGCGGCACACCACACTCCTCCTCGTCGAACTCCTCCGAGCTGTGGTGTGCTGGCGGATCTGGACCTATAAACACAGGGCTTACCCACATCTCCGCCTGAGTCCCGGCCTGCGATGCAGGTACTGCCGATGGTAAAGGCCCCGGAACTGTTGACCGGCGAACTCGTCCTGACGTCCTCCGGCCCTTGGAACTCCCATCCATGTCCTTGCTGCAAGACAAAACCAACAACAAGGACCACCAACTAAAGGTAGAATACTTACCTCCGTGGCCCCTTCTGAAGGGCTGGCGAGGAGCGCGCTCCACCGCCAGCCGTCGCAGCAACGCGGTACGACGATATGTCGAGCATGCGCGCCGGCGGGCTCTTCACGAAGTCACTCACGTGACTCCGAAATGAAATTCCAGAGACTCACCACTCTCTGTGTAAAGAATGTTTTCCTCATTTCGGTCCTAAAGGAATTCCCCCTTATCCTTAGACAGTGACCCCTTGTTCTGGACTCCCCCAACATCGGGAACAATCTTCCAGCATCTAGCTTGTCCAACCCCTTAAGAATTTTGTAAGTTTCTATAAGATCCCCCCTCAATCTTCTAAATTCCAGCGAGTACAAGCCGAGTCTATCCAATCTTTCCTCATATGAAAGTCCTGACATCCCAGGAATCAGTCTGGTGAATCTTCTCTGTACCCCCTCTATGGCAAGGATGTCTTTCCTCAGATTTGGAGACCAAAACTGTACGCAATACTCCAGGTGTGGCCTCACCAAAACCCTGTACAACTGCAGTAGACGTCTGCTGCTCCTATACTCCCTGCTCCTATACTCAAATCCTTTCGCTATGAATGCTAACATACCATTTGCTTTCTTCACTGCCTGCTGCACCTGCATGCCTACTTTCAATGACTGGTGTACCATAACACCCAGGTCTCGTTGCATCTCCCCCTTTCCTAATCTGCCACCATTCAGATAATAGTCTACCCTCATGTTTTTGCCACCAAAGTGGATAACCTCACATTTATCCACATTATACTGCATCTGCCATGCATCTGCCCATTCACTCAGCCTATCCAAATCACCCTGCAGCCTCCAAGCATCCTCCTCACACCTAACTATACCCCCCAGCTTGGTATCATCTGCAAATTTGGAGATGTTGCATTGAATTCCCTCATCCAAATCATTAATATATATTGTAAATAGCTGGGGTCCCAGCACTGAGCCTTGCGGCACCCCACTAGTCACTGCCTGCCATTCTGAAAAGGACCCGTTTACTCCTACCCTTTGCCTCCTGTCTGCTAGCCAGTTCTCTATCCACATCAATACTGAACCCCCAATACCGTGTGCTTTAAGTTTGTATGCTAATCTCTTATGCGGGACCTTGTCGAAAGCCTTCTGAAAGTCTAGATATAACACATCCACTGGTTCTCCCTTATCCACTCTACTAGTTACATCCTCGAAAAATTCTATCAGATTTGTCAGACATGATTTACCTTTCGTAAATCATAGATTGAACCCTCGTCAGTAGAGGTGGAACAGTCACGTAACTGAGTTTGGCGGGGGTTTGCGAGGAAGATCGTCATCAGTCCACGAGTGTGTCCTACAGCAGTTGCAGAGACGTTGCTCGAGCCCTGACTTAGAGCACGTGTGTTTAACAGTTGTATTCGCCAATAAAGATCGTTTTATTCACAATGCGTGAATTACCACATCCTAAACGTTGCGATCGCCCCTGCCTCAACTACATCCTCCGGCAGTTCATTCCATACACCCACCACCCTACATTTAAAGAAAGTTCTCCCTGAAGTTCCTATTAAACCTTTACCCCCTCACCTCAAACCTATGTCCTCTGTTTCTTGATTCTCCTACTCTAAGTAAGACTCTGTGCATTTACTCTAGCTATTTCCTATCATTATTTTGTGCACCTCTATAAGATCACCCCTCATCCTCCTGTGCTTCAAATAATAAAGTCATAGCCCTCTCCCTTTTGTTCAGGCCCTCAAGTCCTGGTAACATCTTCATGCACCCTTTCTAGCATAACAACATTTCAATGGTTTACTAGCACCTATGATCACCAGCCACCAGATGGAACTTCAGATGCTGTGAGTTGCCTGCGCGGCTTCTACAGTATCTCTGGAGATGAAGCTTGAGCAAAGATACAGAGTGCAGAATATAGATCTCAATCAAGAAAGTCAAGTGTGTTTTATTCTCATATATACTGGAACGGGACAATGAAATTTTTCCTTGCAGCAGCAGCAGCAGAACAGGTTTGTAAACACAGTAGAGCAATAGATAAAGATAATAAACAAATGAAAAAGGTTGGACATAAAAAGCTGGAGTAACTCAGCGGGCCAGGCAGCATCTCTGCATAGAAGGAATGGGTGACGTTTTCGGAGGAGCCTTCTTCAGACTATTCTCACTAGCATCTGCAGTTCCTCCCTCAAAAAAAGTTCAATAAATAAGGCACACCATCCAGAATAAGGTGTTGGAAATGAATTATAGATAAAGACCTTGGCCCATCATTTTTTTACGAGGATGTTGCCAGGACTAGAGGGTGTGAGCTAAAGGGGGAGGTTGAGTAGGCTGGGTCTCTATTCCATGGAGCGTAGGAGGATGAGGGGAGATCTTATAGAAGTGTACAAAATCATGAGAGGAGTAGATTGGGTAGGTGCACAGAGACTTTTACCCAGAGTAGGAGAATCGAGGACCAGAGGACATAGGTTCAAGGTGAAGGGAAAAAGATGTAATAGGAATCTGAGGAGTAACCTTTTCAGGAGTATGGAACAAGCTGCCAGAGGAGGTAGTTGAGGCTGGGACTATCCCATTGTTTAAGAAACAGTTGGACAGGTACATGGATAGGACAGGTTTAGAGGGATATGGACGAAGCGCGGGCAAGTGGGACTAGTGTAGCTGGGACATTATTCCCCGGTGTGGGAGAGTTGGGCCGAAGGGTTTGTTTCCATACAGAAGAACCAAGATTGAAAAAATAAATAAAAAATATCCACATTAACACTCAAACATCCATTTATTCTAATCCTCGCCCCGACCCGATACATTGCCCATTCGTGTTCTCCAGAGATGCTGCCTGACCCGCTGAGTGACTCCAGCACTTTGTGTCCATCTAATAGCACCAAAGCCCATGATTAAAACTGACATGGTATATATATATATATATATATATATATATATATATATATATATATATAACTCTCACTATGCCTTCATCAGTCTTGTTAGTTACTTCCTCAAAAAAGTCAGCCAAAGTTATTCAGCAGTGACAAACCAAATCTGTGTTATGTTTGCAACTGAAATCTGTGATGGAATTTTTCTCCACATGAGATACCTTGTCAAATCCATTCTTCCCCAGAACCTTTGCTATTCCTCTTTATCTTACGCTGATTTTCACCCGCAGCGCAAGGGAATCTGCAGCCTTGAAGAATTGTTTTGTCAGAAGTAGTTCTCGCTTTATGTTTAACAATAGAGTCGTGGAAAATGTTAAACCGCCTAGAGGAATGCTTGCTGAAGGATTTGGTTAACCAAATGGGCATTGCAATTCCAGAGCGTGCATTGAGCCCATGATTATAACTGACAAGGTATACATATAAAACTCTCAACCTTGTTTACAAATCACCTTGTGATGTTGACCATTGCTGCTACTGTAACCCTCTCCACGCCTCTGCACATCTCGGTCTGGCCACATGGGCTTCCTCCACTTTAATTGCTCTACCACTGAAGACTGTGTTTATAAGTTCTAGGAGCAGAATAAGGCCATTCGGCCCATTCAATCATGGGTGATTTAACCTTCCCGCCTAACCCCATTCTCTTGACACCCGTACCAATCAAAAATGTATCTACAGTATCTCTGCCTTAAAAATATCCACTGAGTTGGACTCCACAGCCATCTGTGGCAAAGAATCCCCAGATTCACCAAGAGTCAAGAGTGTTTTATTGTCATATGTCCCAGATCAAACAATGATATTCTTACTTGCTGCAACACAACAGAATATATAAACATAATAAATAACATACTAAAAACTCAGAAAAAAAGAACAAGTGATAACAGCGCAATAATAATAGCAACTTGTTACTTACATCGCTGGTTCCTGCAGATTCTTTTATACAGGTATGCTCAGAAATATAATATTTGAAGATTTTTTGTTGTGCAGCTAACAAAATGTCGCCACCGGCAGGCGCCATCTTAGACACCCTCTGACTAAAGAAATTCCTCCTCATCTCCATTCCGAATAAATTTCAAGATCCTCCTTTATGTCTACAAAGCCCTTAAAGGGCTTGCCCCCACCTACATCAAAAGTCTGCTTACCCACCACACCACCTCCAGGTCCCTCAGATCGGTCGACTTGGGGTTGCTGAACATCCCGCGGTCTAGGCATAAGCTCAGGGGTGACCGCGCCTTTGCGGTTGCAGCTCCAAGACTGCGGAACAGCATCCCCCATCCCATCAGAACTGCCCCCTCCATCGACTTCTTTAAGTCGAGAGTAAAAACTCATCTCTACTCCCAGGCCTTGCTTGACGTCCTCTGAGCGAGGGCTATATGTATGTAGTGATGTTTGTATTTAATCTATGAACCACTGCTGTTTGTTATACTATTCTTATACAAATGTAAAGCACTTTGGCCAACGAGAGTTGTTTTTTAAATGTGCTATATAAATAACAGTGACTTGACTTGACTTTCTAAAGGTCTGTCCTTTTATACCGAGGCTGTTCCCTCTGGACCTTCACTTTCCCTCTCGTAGAAACATCCTCTCCACATCCACTCTATGCCATTGAAGACTGTGTCTAGCAGCAGAAATAGGCCATTCATCCCCTTGAGCTTGTTCTGCGTTTTATTTTTACACTGTTGTTCTTTAGGCAAGAGGTACAGAAGACTGAAAACGCATACTTCCAAATTGGTGGGCAGTTTCTTTCCGGCTGTTATCAGTCAACTGAACCATCCTCTCACTAACTAGAGAGCGGTCCTGAACTACCATCTCCCTCATTGGAGACCTTTAGAATATCTTTAATCTGACTTTTATGGACTATCTTGCACTAAACGTTATTCCCTTTATCCTGTATCTGTACACTATGTCATTTTTCCGCTGACTGGATAGCACGCAACAAAAAGGCTTTTCGCTGTACCTTGGTACATGTGGTAATAAACTAAACTAAACTATATAAAATGAGGGTTACACAAAAAGCTGGAGAAACTCAGCGGGTGCAGCAGCATCTAAAGAGCGAAGGAGATAGGCGACGTTTCGGGTCGAGACCCTTCTTCAGACGATCTTCTTTCTCCTGTCGAATAACTATTGTTAAATGACAAGGAATGCTCATGTTGTTCGGGTTGTTCAATCCTCATGTCAAGAGTTGCAAATGTGGTAAATTTAACCCAGAAGTTTATTGCCAAAGAAAATCAGAGGACAGTTCAATTTAGGCTATTCTTGGACAAAGTCTCACTCAAATATAGAGTGGATTTGAGAGACACTTGGAAGCAGGTTCCCTGTCAATCTTCTCAGCAAGGAATTGGCACATGATTTTTTGGAGGGGGGCTTGCGAAGGAGAATGAGGTGGGCAGGCAAAGGTTTTAGAGCATCGACAATTCACATTAAATCACATGGTATATTAATTCGTCAGTCAGTGGGTGGTGAATCTGTGGAATTCTTTGCCACAGAAGGCTGTGGAGGCAAAGTCAGTGGATATATATAAGGTAGGGATAGATAGGTTCTTGATTAGTACGGGTGTCAGAGGTTATGGGGGGGAAGGCAGGAGAATGGGGTTAGGAGGGAGAGATAGATCATCATTGATTGAATGGCGGAGTAGACTTGATGGGCCAAATGGTCTAATTCTCCTCCTATCACTTATGAATACATCTGTACACTGGCAGAGATACCAGAAAAGTCACTTTGGCCAACCACCACCATGTATTGTACAAAATGGCTCTTAAGCTGCATAACACCTGTCTGGTCTTTTTTTAACCGAGGTTCTTATTTATCTGAAACAGGCTTAAATACTCCAGATTAAACGCAACTTCCACAAGGTTAAACTTCCGATGATGGGTGCTAAATGCATTGTGAGATGGGATGGGTGACGCAGTGGCACAGGTGGTAGAGACGCTGCCTCACAGCACCAGGGACCCGGGTTCAATCCTGCCCTCGGGCACAGGTGTTCCATGTCAGGCAGCATCTTTAGAGCATCTCTGAAGCAAGACACAGTGGGGCAGCTGGTTGAGCGCCAGCCTCACAACGCCAGAGACACGGGTTCGATCCTGACCTCGGGTGCGGTCTGTGTGGAGTTTGCACCCACATCCCAAAGACGTGCGGGTTTGTAGGTCCTCTGTAAAATTGCCCCGATTGTGAAGAGCACGGGTGCGAAAGTGGAACAACATAGAACTAGTGTGAACGGACAATCGACGGTCGGCGTGGACTCAGTGGGCCGAAGGGGCCTGGTTCCACACTGTGTCTCTAAACGCTAATTGGCAAAGGGATTGATGTAATGAAATATGAGTTTGATGAATATTACAATGAAGTTTATTATAAATTATTTGACAAATTTATTCATGTAAAGTAAATTCTAGGAACTAATTCAGGTAAACTAAATTACGTGTTTTCAATGACAATGACAATGGCATAAATCATCAAAAGTAATTATTGAAGAAAGAATTTATAAGAAGACAGATTTGGTAAAGCAGGAAAAGTAATGTCAATTTACAGATAAAAGTTCGATGTGTGTAACAATAAAGACGTTTCATGCTCACGGTGCTAGTTTCTGTGATTCGATTGTCACTGAAGTGTAAGACCAATGTACAGGGCCTGTCCCACTAGCATGCAACTCTATGCGATGAGCGCGACCTAGCGTGGTCGCTTGAGCCGTCCGGCGTCACGGGGCCGGTCCCACTTCGATCGCCGGAGCCGTGCGGAATTGTGCGGAGTTCGATCTGACATCGCGCGGGGCTCCGAAAAACTGACTATGTTCAAAAATTCCGCGCGGCAACGGCTTGTCGGCTCGCAGTCGCCTCGACGCATTACACACCGCCTCAACGTCGTGCCTTCGTGACCCTCTCTGTAAGTGCCTCCGTGGCCCTCTGTGTGTGTGTGGCTCCGTGGTCCTCTGTGTGTGTGCCTCTGTGCCCCTCTCTGTGTGTCCCTCTCTGTCCTGGCGAACTTACCTTTAGACTTCGCTCCAAGTTCGCCTCACTTTACGCCGCGTTGTGCCACTCACCCGGCCCCTACTGCCGGTTTGGTCGCGCTTGCCGCATGCAGGCGCATGCTGGTGGGAACCGCCCTGTACAGGGATCGCCCGACCTCCATGTGGCCCCCGCTTCTAGTTTGATGGCGCTCATCGCATGGAGTCGGATGCTGGTAGGACAGGCCCTTACCTTTATAATATTTATCAAATTAAAACAAATTATTTTAGTCAACATTTTGTGAACCATGTACTGAAAATCTCTGAGGATATTTAGTAATCCAAAGATTAAAGTCAGAAAAATATGAAGCAATTTTAGTTTGGAAAATTCTGTTATCTAATTTAACAAAATCAACTTTGTCATTTATAGAGTAGCAACAAGGAACTGCAGATGCCGATTTACAACAAAGAAAAAGACACAAAGTGCTGGAGTAATTCAGCAGGTCAGGCTACATCCCTGGAAAACAGGGAAAGGAGACATTTTG
The DNA here is from genome assembly GCA_963514005.1 of Raja brachyura. The sequence continues at coordinate 6,016,040 of OY740788.1, read as the reverse complement.
GGTCGAGATCCTTCTTCAGGCTGATTACAGTTACGAATGTGCTGGTCTTTAAATTTCTGTACTTTGCAATTAATCTGCCATTTTGAACAGGAAGATCTAACATGTGCAATCTACGCTGTCACATCTAAACCTTTACTCAAGTAATGTTGGTTGTTGGCTATATACCTTTGAAAACATTAGGAAATTCACATCATTTAGTTCAACATGTACCAACATTTTTGAATGGCGGCACAGTGGTAGAGCTGCAGCCTGACAGCGCAAGAGGGCCAGGTTCGATCCTGACTATGGGTGCTGCCTGTATTTAGTTGCGTGTTTTCCCTGTGATCGAATGGAATTCCTCCGGGCGCTCCCGCTTCCACATTCTCCTATGAATTGTCCCCGGTGCCTAGGATAGAACTAGTGTACGGGTGATCGCTGGTCAGTGGGGACCCGGTGGGCCGAAGGGCCTGTTCCCATGCTGTATCTGTAAACTAAACAAAATTAAGCATGTACCTCCCAAATGATGTTGAATGGAAATAAAGGGAAAGCTATGTATGTAAAAACTTAATATGTAATTAATTTGCGTGAGCCTGAATATTAAACACGATGTCCTTCACTTTGACATTTAGCAAGCATATTTGCGAGTTCCTTCATAATCCAACCATTCCTCCAGCTTTTCCCACATACGATAAGGATGAGGTTAAGGAAAAAACAACCACATTCCGGCTTACAATAGTTTAGTTTGGAGATACAGCGCGGAAACAGGCCCTTCGGCCCACCGAGCCCACACCGACCAGCGATCCCCACACATTAACACTATCCTATACACACTAGGGACAATTTTTACATCTATACCAAGCCAATTATCCTACAAACCTGCACGTCTTTGGAGTGTGGGAGGAAACTGAAGATCTTGGAGAAAACCAACGCAGTCACGGGGAGAACGTACAAACTATGTACAGACGGGCACCCGTAGCCAGGATCGTATCCGGGTCTCTGGCGCTGTGAGGCAGCACCTCCACCGCTGCGCAAACTAGTTGAATCAACTGGTTCATGGTTTTCACCAAAAAAAGATGAAATGTGATTTGCCTCAACAAAAAAAAAAATCAAGAAAATCCTATAATCCCAAGTAATAAAACTGGAATGTGACTTACTCAGTCACCATGAGCCGATGTTCCTTAGATGAACACACAGCACGTGTACACAATGATCCTTTAACACCCAGAAAAACTCCAAATCTCTTGAAATAAAAGTGGAATTTAACCCAGACAGCAGTTAAGACAATCTTCTGTTAAAAGTAATGGTTTTAATATTTTGTAAGCAGAAATGAAAAAAATGTAAGTAATTTCTTTCAAAAGCTACACGGCCTGCTATCTACAAAGTGCATTAGGATGATGGATTATACTCATATGAATTCCATTGAAGCGAATTTATAATAAATCATAATTATTTTTCTATTTCAGTTTCTCATTTTGTGTCATGTACTTGTGCTTACAGTGTCTCTTAATTTAATTATATTTACTTACTGCCCGCTGTTTAATGCAAACTTACTTTCATGCCTGCTTCATTGTAAATGGTTTAATGGTTCCTTTGTACCAAAGGTACAGTGAAATACATTTTTTGCTCATAGATCAATGCGATCTTAGGCCATGCGTTGACAATCCTTGATTTTGTACTCCATGCATGGAAACATCCCAATGAGTGCATATGCAATACATCCTCGACAAGGATTGTAATATATAATATTTAATAGTATATTTAGTTCTAAGTATATAAGAAAGATTATTATTTTTAGATAATTGGGTGATTTTGTATTATTGCCGTGGGTTTGTTTGGTATTGTTAGGTATTGTATATATTATTGCAATAATGAATTACATTTATTTTTGTTTTAAAAAAACGGGGTGGGGGGGGGGTGGGGGCGCCTCAAAGGTGCCGACCTTGAAGCTGCGTAAGGTTAAGGTGCTCCTGCCGGCCTTTTGTCCAGCATCCGCCAGTGTTTTTAAGGCAGGGATAGATAGATTTTGATTAGTACAAGTGTCAGAGGTTATGGGGAGAAGGCAGGAGAATGGGGTTAGGAGGGAGAGATAGATCATGATGGAATGGCAGAGTAGGCTTGATGGGCCAAATGGCCTGATTCTACTCCTATCACCACGACCTTGTGACTGGGAGTCAGGGGAGAGGGAAACAAGAGGTATAGAAGGTACATAGAAGGTCCCCTGACTCTCAGTGTGAAGAAAAGTATTGAACCGACATGTCACCCATTCCTTCTCTCCAGAGATGATGCTTGTCCCGCTGAGTTACTCCAGCTTTATGTGTCTATCCTTGATGTAAACCAGCATCTGCAGCTCCTCCAACATGTTACTTGTAGATTGGTTATTGCATGTGAACTAATCATAGTAGAGTAGCATCACTAACCCCACCTTACTGTATGCTTTATATTAACATCCACTTCCTACATTAAGTAGTCTTGGAAGCGGTAGTGATGAAATAACAACTAAACAACCTGCTGTACCGCTATACTATGTGTAATAATTAAAGATGACTTTAAACTCCAGACCTGTGTAACATAAGCATTTACATGGTGTCAGAAGTGGGATTCGAACCCACGCCTCCAGTCCATATTTTGCTTGCAAATACAAAAGCGCTGATAATTATTTGTTTTTCGGACAATATTGCCTTGAAAGTAGAAACAGTAGTCCCAAAGTTTCGTTCATTTTGTCTGTCGGCTTCGGCATATAGAAAAAAAACAAAATAATTGATCTGAAAATCTGTTCATTCCAAAAAGCTTATTTTGAGTAAAGATCAATGTTTTAAATGGAAATTACCTTAAATGAAACACATTCCATATTCTGCAGATAAAACCTAGGAAATAACCACAAATAGTTAGCTTCAAACTAACCTGTGTTAGAACTTCAAATCTCCTTGCCACTTGTGGATTTGAGACAATGGTGGTAGATGAAATGTGTAGCAAGGAACTGCAGATGCTGGTTTCAACCGAAGATAGACACAAAATGCTGGAGTAACTCAGCGGAACAGGCAGCATCCCTGGAGAGATGGAATGGGTGACGTTTTGGGACGAGAGATATAGGTTAGGGTTAAAGGGAAACGAGAGATATAGATGTGGAGAGATAAATGAATGAAAGAAAGGCAAAAAAAAAGTAACGATGATAAAGAATGAATGAATGAATGAATAATTTTATTGGCCAATTATTCATATACAAGGAATTTGCCTTGGTGCTCCGCCCGCAAGTGACAACATGACATACAGTGACAATGTCATACATAACAGTCATGTATGACATGTCATACAGAAACAGGCCATTGTAAGGTAAAAATGTGTGGGGGAGGGATAGAGAGAGGAATGCCGGGGCTACCTGAAGTGAGAGAAATCATTAATGGATATAAAGTGCATATTTTGCAAATGGATGTTAGATTAGATCCTTCTATTATCAAAGTGACAAGTCACAGTGAGATGCTTTGTTTTGCATAACCAGGCATACAAGGATAGATACAATAGCTCTTATGGCTAACGGCATGAAGGGATATGGGGAGAAAGCAGGAACGGGGGACTGATTTTGTTTTTGGTTTTTTAAATATTTTTTTTATTAGAAGTAAGTAAATAATAAAAACATTTTGTTTGTGGTAGTCATGCAATATTAATATTGTCAATATGATCAATCATTTAATAATTCTACTTCTATATATTTTTTTATTTTATCTATAGATAGAAAATAATAGAGAGAAAGAAAAAACAAAAAAATCAAGAAAGTATAATAAAAAAGAATGGAATAATTAACTAATGATACATCATTGGAGATATGTTCGTAAATGATAAAATGTAACTCTTCATCTAATCCTTAATTCGGGTTTCAGTCAGGTTCTCGTGCCGGATCAGTTTGCCCCTTCAAATAGTCAGTAAATGGAGACCATATTCTGATAAAAAAGTTCTTGTTTGTCCATTAGGACAAATCGGAGCACTGATTTTGGATGATCAGACATGATCATATTGAATGGCGGTGCTGGCTCGGAGGGCCGAATGGCCTACTCCTGCACCTATTTTCTATCTTTCTAAAATGCTGGAATAACTCAGCGGGACAGGCAGCATCTCTGGAGAGAAGGAACGGGCGACGTTTCGGGCCGAGACCCCTCTCCATACAAAGAGCCGCCTCGTAATTATTACGTTGTACTAACGTTATACTTATGTTCATTGCTACAGTTAGTCATTTTAATTTCATGTTTCATGTATCTTGTGTTTTTATGAATGTTGGCTGATCAATTTCCCTCCTGGGATAAATGAAGTTCTATCGTATCGTATCGTATCGTATCGAGTGCCAGCAAGGTCACACTCATTCACTTATACACTCATTCAGCCATCATAGAACATTGAGGTTGGTAATTAATGAACCTCAAACCGCATTGAGCAATGACACAATTGCCGCCTAAATTATTAAACTTGCAGAAAGTAATCTAATGCGTTTCAATCAGCTTTTATTTATTTATTTTTTTGTTTAAAGATACAGCGTGGAAACAGGCTTTTCGGCCCAACGAGTCCGCGCCGACCAGCGATCCCCGCTCACTAACACTATCCTATGCACACTGGGGACAATTTACACTTATAACAAGTCAATTTACCTACACACCTGTACATCTTTGGAGTGTGGGAGGAAACCGAAGATCACGGAGAAAACCCACGCGGTCATGGGGAGAACGTGCAAACTCCGTACAGACAGCAGCTGTAGTCGGGCTCAATCCAGGGTCTCCACTGCTGCTAGTGCTGTAAGGCAGCAACTCTACCACTACCACCCCAGCTTTCTGATTTGTGGCACGTTACTGCATTCAAAATTATTACATTTGCTAATTGAAATCTAACATATGTGGGCCATTCTATATTGGGACTGGTCAGACACAACAGATGAGGTAAATTGCGTGCCTGATTTTATAATGCCACATTTGCACTGTGTAGAATGTGTGTGTGCGCTGTACTATGTCAAAACCTATGTCCTCTGGTCCTCGATTCCCCTACTCTGGGCAAGAGATTCTGTGCATCTACCTGATCTATTCCTCTCAGAAGTCACTCTCACTAGGGTCAAACTGAGAATCGCCTCTCCCAATTTGCAGCTTGGAGAAGCTAGCTACAAATCTCAGGATATCAGTGGTGTTTCTTGAAACATATAGTTTCAGTGTTACTTCAGTGCTACTTGAAACGTATAAGATTGTTAAGGGCTTGGACACGCTAGAGGCAGGAAACATGCTCCCAATGTTGGGGGAGTCCAGAACCAGGGGCCACAGTTTAAGAATAAGGAGTAAGCCATTTAGAGCGGAGACGAGGAAATACTTTTTTTCACAGAGAGTGGTGAGTCTGTGGCAATCTCTGCCTCAGAGGGCAGTGGAGGCCGGTTCTCTGGATGCTTCCAAGAGAGAGCTAGATAGGGCTCTTAAAAATAGCGGAGTCAGGGGATATGGGGAGAAGGCAGGAACGGGGTTACTGATTGGGGATGATCAGCCATGATCACATTGACTGGCAGTGCTGGCTCGAAGGGCCGAATGGCCTACTCCTGCACCCATTGTCTATTGTCTATGTGTTAAAGATGGGTCTGAAGAAGGGTCTCGACCCGAAACGTCGCCTATCCAGTCTGAAGAAGGGTCTCGACCCGAAACGTCGCCTATCTCCTTCACTCCTTAGATGCTGCTGCACCCGCTGAGTTTCTCCAGCTTTTTGTGTAACCGTCTATTGTCTATAATTGTTTCACACACTGGGGGAATTAAAACATGATCTTGCCATATCTGGAACATCCAGTAGATGGTGCTATATGCACACAAATACAATTACTTATGGGTACACAAAAGGCTGGAGAAACTCAGCGGGTGCAGCAGCATCTAAGGAGCGAAGGAGATTGGCAACGTTTCGGGCCGAAACCCTTCTTCAGACAATTACTTATACTTGACACAACATGCTGGAGTCACTGGCTTTCGGGCGGCACGGTGGCGCAGCGGCAGAGTTGCTGCCATCGGGTTTGATCCTGACTACGGATGCTGTCTGTATGGAGTTTGTACGGTCTCCCTATAACCGCATGGGTTTTCGCCAGGTGCTCTGGTTTCCTCCCACACTCCAAAGACTTGTTTGTAGGTTAATTGACTTTGTCGGTTAATTGACTTGGTGGAAACTGAAAATTGTCCCTAGTGTGTAGGATAGTGTTAGTATGTGGGGAGCGCTGGTCGGTGCGGACTCGGTGGGCCGAAGGGTCTGTTAATGCACTGGATCTCCAAATTAAACTCAGCGGGACAGGCAACATCTCTGGAGAGAAGGAATGGGTGACGTTTCAGGCCAAGATCCTTCTTCAGACTGATGGAAGGATCAGTGGTGACATTTATGCAATTTCTTATATTTCCTTTAAGTAAAAGCAATAAGTAACCCAGGACATCAAACTCTGCATTTTTCTTTTGAGACAATTGCCATAAAGGATCATAGGCTCTTAGCAAAAGGCCATTCGGCCCTTTATGTCCATGCCTGTCAGAACAAATCTGCCATTAACTACAGAATTTCATTTATTTATTTTGTTTCTTTCCCCACTGTGTTTTTCTGCATTTTTGTTTAATTTAGTTTAAAGATACAGCATGGAAACAGGCCCTTCAGCCCACACGGACCATCAATCACCCATTGACACAAGTCCCATGTCATCCCACTTCCATAAGGTCATAATAAGTAATAGGAGTAGGGTTAAAGGCCATTCGGCCCATCAAGTCTACTCCGCCATTCAATCATGGCTGATCTATCTCTCCCTCCTAACCCCATTCACCTGACTTCTCCCCAGAACCTCTGACACCCGTACTATATTTTGCATCTACTTGCTACACAGTAGGGGCAATTTTGCAGAGGGACGATTTACCTACAAACCCACACGTCTGTAGGATGTGGGAAAAAACCAGAGCTCCAGGAGAAAACCCACGAGGTCACCCTTCCCCAATACGATGGAGACACAAGGAACTGCAGGTGCCGGTTTACAAAAAAAAGACTTGAAGTGCTGGGGTGACTCAGCTGGTCAGGCAGCATCTTTGGAGCATCTCTGCAGCATGACACAATGGGCAGCTGGTTGAGTGCCAGGTTCACAACGCCAGAGACACAGTTCGGCGGGCGCTGTTTGTGTGGAGTTTGCATGCTCTCTCTGTGACCACGTGGGTTCCTGTTTCGTCCTACATCCCAATGATGTGCGTGTTTGTAGGTCAATTGGCTTCTGTAAATTGCCCCTAGTGAGTAGGGAGTGGGTGAGAAAGTGGGATAACATAGAACTAGTGTGAACGGGTGATCGATGGTCGGCGTGGACTCAGTGGGCCGAAGGGCCTATTTCCATGCTGTATCTCTCAGTACTACGTTCTAACATGGATAGGTGACATTTTGGGTCGGGACCCTTCTTCAGACCTACCATGTTGAAGTTAAACATGACACCGGAGCATCAGCCAGACGCTTATAAACTGGGCACTTATTATTTTATGATTAATGTTATATCGTGCACCGAATGTTGTACATTTATCTGTACACGGTGGGCAGCACAGTGGCGCAGCGGTAGAGTTGCTGCCTTACAGCACCGGAGATGCGGGTTCGATCCTGACTACAGGGGCTGTTTGTACGAAGTGTGCACGTACTCCCTGTGACGTGTGGGTTTTCTCCGGGTGCTCCGGTTTACTCCCACTGACGGTAAAGGTGGCAAATTTTTGGTAAAGGTTGTAAACTGCTCCTCGCGCAGGGGTTCCCAACCTTTTCCGTCCCGTTTACCCCTGGCAACTTTTCGAAAGTAAATTTTACCCCCACCCTGTTTTGTTCACTAAATTTGAGTTTACAAATCTCCCATAATAAAGCAAATGACAAAGGGAAAATTTTAAAATGCTGTTTTAACATTATTATTTAAAATTCCAGAATCAACAAATTTAACCCCTGGGGGTAAATTTACCCCGGGTTGGGAACCCTTGCCCTAGTGCGTGTAGGATAGTGTTAGTGTACGGGATGATCGCTGGTCAGCGTGGTCTCGGTAGGCCGTGGGGCCTGTTTCCCGCTGAATCTCTAAACTAAACTGCTGACTGGATAGCGCGCAAACAAGATCCTTTTACTGTACCTCAGTCCACATGACACTAATAAACTAAACTACTCTCACCTCAACTAAATTAAACTCAACTCATCGAGTCTGAGCAAGGGTCTCGACCTGAAACGTCACCCATTCCTTCCCTCCAGAGATGCTGCCTGTCCCGCCGAGTTTCTCCAGCATTTTGTGTCTGTCTTTGGTTTAAACCAGCACCTGGAGTTCATTCCTACACTAAACTCAACTAAACTAAAATCAACTGAACTACACAAAAATATATATTCAAGCTGATGATTTATTGTTATTTCACTTTCAATCAATTAATGAGGTCTCTACCGTCTCAAATAGTGCAGTACATTTATACTCTAAGGTAATAGATGTGGAGAAACAGGTTGAGCCAGCTGTTGTAGGATCGTGTAACAGATTCGATGGACCACAACGGCCTTACCCTTTCTGACCCCGACGCATTCCACTGCCAGCAACAACAAAGGCAGGTCTAATTTCACTGGGATTCCTGAACGCAGGTGAAGGATATAGTTTGATGAGATCCTGCTGTTCACAGTCCTTGAGAACATGAGGGGAGAGGGGACGAGGTACAGAGGTTTCGTCAGGGTGGCGAAAATATTAAAGGGCCGGTCCTTTATTCATTTGGGTGATTTTTTAGGCGACTAGGCAGTCGCCACATGGTCGCCGGGGTGCCGCCTGTACGCTCGTGAGTCGTCTCCTCAGTCGCCCAAAGAGTCGTAGCATCTTTCTGGTCGCCGCTGGATTTTCAACATGTTGAACAGTTCTCGGAGACAGTGGGTTTGACGCCAATGAGCGTAGCTTGACTTCTCCTGACGTAGGTGCTGTCGTAGTTGTCGCCACATGACGTAGGTGATGACTTTGTTTTTTTTTGTTGTTAAAGTAATTATTCTATTTCAATGTTTGGGGGGGGGGGTCCAGTCGCTGGTTTTTCAGCCACCTGCTATAACTATGACAGACTACGCCTAAAAATAGCCGAAGTGGGACAGGCCCTTAACTGAAGGAATACGTGCGAGGAAACAAGCACTGAGTTTGAGTTTAGTTTATTGTCACGTGTCCAGGTTACGGAGAAAAGCTTTTGTTATGTGCAAAAAGCCCTGTCCCACGGTACGAGTTCATTCCAAGAGTTCTCCCAATTTTGCCCTGATTCGAACTCGGAGATTTACGGTAATGGCCGCTCGTCGGTACTCGGGGCTCTCGTGGACATTTTTCAACGTGTTGAAAAATCTTCACAAGTCTTCCCGTGCTTACCTGCCATTAGCGAGTCTTCCCGAGTACCTGTCGTTAGCGTTACGAGCCGCTAAGAGACGTTCCCGAGCTCTGACGTACCGGCTACGTCCATTCTCCGTGCTTACCGCGAGTTTGATTTTTTTAAAACTCGGGAGAGCTCTTGGAATGAACTCGTGCCGTGGGACAGGGAATTAACGAGTCAGCAGAAAGACAATTCATAATTACAATCGAGCCACTCACAGTGCACAGAGACATGATAAAGGGAATAACGTTTTGTGCAAGATAAAGCAAGTGAAGTCCGATCAAGGATAGTCCGAGCGTGTCCAATGAAGTACATAGTAGTTCAGGACATAACTAACCTGCAGATAACTGTGAAGTCCATTCCCTCCGTCCTGTACTACGAGGCAGTCGCAGGGAGAACATGAAAACTCCACACGGAAAACACCCAAATTCAGGCGTGATCCCGGGTCTGTGATGTGACGTGCGGCAGCAATTCTGCTCATTATAGGGAAATGACGGTTCCACTTGTTGTGATTATGCCCGCTGTTTCAAGCTGGGAGCGGCACGGTGGCGCAGCGGTAGAGTTGCTGCCTTACGACGCCAGAGACCCGGGTTCGATCCTGACTACGGGTGCGGTCTTTACGGAGTTTGTACGTTCTCCCCATGACCGCATGGGTTTTCTCCGGTGCTCCAATTTCCTGCCACACACCAAAGATGTACAGGTTTGTAGGTAAGTTGGCTTCAGTAAGGAATGCAAATTGTCCTCAGTGTGTAGGATAGTACTAGTGTACGGGGTGATCCCTGGCCAGTGCGGATTCAGTGGACCAAAGGGGCCTGTTTCTGCGCTGTATCTCTATACTAAACTAAACTGACTTTAAACTAGATTGGTTGGGGGGAAAGCTAGTCGACAGTGTGTGAGGCTGGAGGCAGAGAAGGGAAGCACTCAGACGCAACATGTAGGGGGGAAAGAAGAAAAAAATAATAAACAGAGAATAAGAGGTGGTGGGTTTCTTAAATGTGTGAGCAGAGAAACAGAGGGGTGTAAAATGAGGGTAGAAGCAATAGGTAGCAAGGTGAAAAGTAAAAGTGGCAGGCAGACAAATCCAGGGCAAAAATCAAAAAGTGCCACTTTTCAACATAATTGTATAAGGGGTAAGAGCGTTGTAAAAACAAGCCTGAAGGCTTTGTGTCTCAATGCGAGGAGCATTCGTAATAAGGTGGATGAGTTGAAAGTACAGCTAGTTATTAATGATTATGATATAGTTGGGATCACGGAGGCATGGCTCCAGGGTGACCAAGGCTGGGAGCTGAACATCCAGGGATATTCAATATTCAGGAGGGATAGACAGAAAGGAGAAGGAGGTGGGGTAGCGTTGCTGGTTACAGAGGAGATTAACGCAATAGAAAGGAACGACATTAGCTTGGAGGATGTGAAATCGATATGGGTAGAGCTGCGGAAAACTAAGGGGCAAAAAACGCTAGTGGGAGTTGTGTACAGGCCACCTAACAGCAGTAGTGGAGTTGGGGATGGCATCAAACAGGAAATTAGAAACGCGTGCAACAAAGGTAAAACAGTTATAATGGGTGACTTCAATCTACATATAGATTGGGTGAATCAAATTGGCAGGGGTGCTGAGGAAGAGGATTTCTTGGAATGTATGCAGGATAGTTTTCTAAACCAACATGTCGAGGAACCAACGAGAGAGCAGGCTAGTCTAGACTGGGTATTGAGTAATGAGGAAGGGTTAGTTAGCAGCCTTGTTGTGTGTGGCCCCTTGGGCAAGAGTGACCATAATATGGTTGTTCTTCATTTGGATGGTGAGTGACATTGTTAATTCAGAAACACGGGTCCTGAAATTAAAGAAAGTTAACTTTGAGGGTATGAGACGTGAATTGGCCAAGATAGACTGGCAATAGATTCTTAAAGGGTTGAAGGTGGATGTGCAATGGAAGGCATTTGAAGACTGCATGGATGAACTACAACAATTGTTCTTCCCAGTTTGGCAAAAGAATAAATCAGGGAAGGTAGTGCGTCCGTGGATAACAAGGGAAATCAGGGATAGTATCAAAACAAAAGATGAAGCGTACAAATTAGCCAGAAAAAGCAGCCTACCAGACGACTGGGAGAAATTCAGAGTCCAGCAGAGGAGGACAAAGGGCCTAATTAGCAAAGGGAAAATAGATTACGAAAGAAAACTGGCAGGGAACATAAAAACTGACTGCAAAAGTTTTTATAGATATGTGAAGAGAAAAAGATTAGTTAAAACAAATGTAGGTCCCTTGCAGTCAGAAACAGGTGAATTGATCATGGGGAACAAGGACATGGCAGACCAATTGAATAACTACTGGGTATCATGGTACACCAGTCATTTAAAGTAGGCATGCAGGTGCAGCAGGCATTGAAGAAAGCGAATGGTAATGTAGCATTCATAGCAAAAGGTTTTGAGTATAGGAGCAGGGAGGTTCTACTGCAGTTGTGCAGGGTCTTGGTGAGACCACACCTGGAGTATTGTGTACAGTTTTGGTCTCCAAATCTGATGAAAGACATTCTTACCAGAGAACAGAGTACAGAGAAGGTTCACCAGACTGATTCCTGGGATGTCAGGACTTTCATATGAAGAAAGACTGGATCGACTTGGCTTGTACTCATTAGAATTTAGAAGATTGAGGGGGGATCTGATAGAAACTTACAAAATTCTTGAGGGCTTGGACAGGCTAAATGTAGGAAGATTGTTCCCGATGTTGGGGAAGTCCAGGACAAGGTGTCAAAGTTTAAGGATAAGGGGGAAATCTTTTAGGACCGAGATGAGAAAAACATTTTTCACACAGAGAGTGGTGAATCTCTAAAATTCACTGCCACAGAAGGTAGTTGAGGCCAGTTCATTGGCTATATTTAAGAGTGAGTTAGATGTGGCCCTTGTGGCTAAAGGGATCAGAGGGTATGGAGAGAAGGCAGGTACGGGATACTGAGTTGGATGATCAGCCATGATCATATTGAATGGTGGTGCAGGCTCGAAAGGCCGAATGGCCTAGTCCTGCACCTATTTTCTATGCTTCTATGTTTCTAAAGTTTGTGAAGATGGGTCTGGTTTGACACATCACCCAAGGAATATACCCCTTATATCCCTCAGTTTACACATGGGCTGATGACAGCTGTTATCAGGCAACTGAACCACCCTACCACAACTAGAGAGCAGTCCTGACTACTATACACCACATTGTTGACCCTCGGACTATACTGATCAGACTTTACTTGCTTTACCTTGCACTAAACGCTGTTCCCTTAACATGTATCTATACAATGTAAATAGCTCAATTGTAATCATGTATTGTTTTTCCACTGGCTGGTTAGCACACAACAAAAGCTTTAAGGGCCTGTCCCACCAGCATGCAACTCATATGTGATGAGCGCGACCTAACGTGGTCGCTTGAGCCGTCCGGCGTCGCGTGGCCGGTCCCACTTCGATCGCCGGAGCCGTGCGGAATTGTGCGGAGTTCGTCCCGACATCGCGCGGGGCTCCGAAAAACTGACCGTGTTCAAAAATTCCACCTGGCAACGGCTTGTCAGCTCGCAGTCGCCTCGACGCATTACACACCGCCTCGACGTCGTGCCTCCGTGAACCTCTCTGTGTGTGGCTCCGTGACCCTCTCTGTGTGTGCCTCTGTGCCCCTCTCTGTGTGCCCCTCTCCGTCCTGACGAACTTACCTTTAAGACTTTGCTCCAAGTTCGCCTCACTTTGCGCCGCGTTGCGCCACTCACCCGACCTCCGCGCGGCCCCTGCTGTCGGTTTGGTCGCGCTTGCCGCATGCAGGCGCATGCTGGTGGGACGGGCCCTGTACGGGGATCACCCGACCTCCGCGCGGCCCCTGCTGCCGGTTTGGTCGCGCTCACCACATAGAATCGCGTGCTGGTGGGACAGGCCCTTTACACTGTACCTCGGTACACGTGACAATAAACTAAACTGAACATGAGCGCTGAGTTTAATGGCTTGAGTCCATCCAATTCTACGTCTAGCCAGAATCTCACTGTTTCATTATTTTAAGATACAAATTGATGAGTTTCAATCATGCAGTCATTATATACCAAGAATAAATGTCCGATATATTTTGCAAGACAACAGAATTCCGGTATATTTGTAAAACTCTGGTTTATTACTTTAAATAGTCTTCCTAACTCAGACTCTTTCCTTGAAATAGTTGCAGAATTCTTTTTACATGTATTTGATAGTTCTTGCAATAAAATATTTGTTTTTACATCTGCCATTTATATTCACATCATTTATCTGTGAGAGAATTTTATTTTGCCAAATTCAACCGCTACAATGTGCAATTTTCTCGCTACTTGGCATCTGTACTTTACGGTTCTTCCAATTTTGCTTTGATGTTTTTTCTAAAAGGCATTAGGAAGTCATTAAAATCCACTTCATAAGTGAATCTCCCTCGATTATATACTCTCTTCTCAATTAGTTTCTCAGTCATTGGCGGGTTACTCCACACCTACAAGAAAATGGAAAATTAGCCTTCCACCACATCAAATTCAAATAGAACAAACTTACAAATTCCTAAGCAGAATGTTTATCCTAGGCATGTCAAAATGCATAAAACTCCTCTGATGTTTCAGATGACAGAGGGCCAGAGCAGAGGGATTTACGAGTGCAGGTGCATGGTTCCTTGAAGGTGGAGTCGCAGGTGGATAAGGTGGTCAAAAAGGCGTTTGGCACTTTGGCCTTCATCAGTCAGAGCATTTTGAGTATAGAAGTTGGGGAGGTCATGTTGCAGTTGGATGAGACGTTGGTGAGGCCACATTCAGAGTATTGCGTTCAGTTCTGGGCACCATGTTGTAGGAAAGATGTTGTCATGCTGGAGAGGGCACAGAGAAGATTTACGAGGATGTTGCCAGGACTAGAGGGCCTGAGCTATAGGAAGAGGTGGAGTAGGCTGGGACTCTATTCCTTGGAGCGCAGGAGGGTGAGGGGTGATCTTATAGAGGTGCATAAAATCATGAGAGGAATAGATCGGGTAGATGCACAGAGTCTCTTGAGGGGAATCGAGGACCAGAGGACCAGAGTTTAGAGTCAAGCGTGTTTTATTGCCATATTTCCCAGATAGGTCAATGAGATTGTTGCTTGCTGCAGCACAACAGAATATGGGAACGTAGTACATAACGGTAGAAGAAACAAAAGTTCAGCGTGTGTCTACTCATTCACACATACTCAATAAATAGCAAATATAGTGCAATAATAATAATAATAGTCTGTTGTAGATCAGAGCTTATTCGTTGTCATGTTTAATAGCCTGATGGCTGTGGGGAAGAAGCTGTTCCTGAAGCTGGACGTTAGTTACAGTTTTCAGGCTCCTGTACCTTCTTCCCAATGGCAACGGTGAAATGAGTGTGTGGCCAGGATGGTGTGGGGGTCTGTGATGATGTAGGCTGCCTTTTTGAGGCAGCGACTTAGACCGATCCCTTCGATGATGGGGAGGTTAAAGTCGGTGATGGACCGGGCAGTGGTCACAACTTTCTGCAGTCTTTTCCGCTCCTGGATGTTCAAGTTGCTGAACCAGGCCACGATGCAGCCAGTCAGTTTTGCTCTCTACTGTGCACGTTTAAGGTTCAGGGGAAAAAAATTAATAGGAATCTGAGGGTACATTTTTCACACAAAGGGCGGTGGGTGTATGGAACAAGCTGCCAGAGGAGGTAGTTGAGGCTGGGAATATCCCAACATTTAAGAAAAAATTTACATGGATAGGACAGGTTTGGAGGGATATAGGACAAACACAGGCAGGTGGGACTGGTGTACATGGGGCATGTAGCTGGGACATGTTGGGCGGTGTGGGCAAGTTGGACCGAAGGGCCTGTTTCCACACTGTATCATTCCATGACTTATAATTCCAATGCAGAATAAATTTATTATGAGCATGACAAAATTCAAAAAATCTCTTCCAGATGTTACAGATGAAATAAAAACAGAGAGCGTTTGGTACGTTCTCCCTGTGACCTGCGTGTGTTTTCTCCGAGTGCTCCGGTTTCTTCCAGCCTTCCAAAGATGTACAGGTTTGCAGTTTAATCAGCTTTGGTAATATTGTAAACTGTCCCTAGGCATGTGGGATGGTGCTAGTGTACGGGGAGACTGCCAGTCAGCACAGACTCGGTGGGCCGAAGGGCCTGTTTCCATGCTGCATCTCTTAACTTTACTGAACACCAGGCACTATTAAAGCATGGAATAATCTCCACCAAGCCACGGTTGCCCAGCCAGATGCAACTACATTTAAAGTGGCACTTTCTTCCCAATAACCCTCTCTGGCTAAACCCCTCCCTTCACCACCTCCAGTTTAAATTCCAGTCGGAATATTTTGGAGGACCAAGTAACCAAGAACCAAGAACTAAACTAAAAAAAAATAGGCTGTAGATAAAAATGCTGGAGAAACTCAGCGGGTGCAGCAGCATCTATGGAGCAAAGGAAATAGGCAACATTTTTCGGGCCGAATCCCTTCTTCTTAGTTTCTCCAGCATTTTTATGTGCCTTCAAAATTCCAACATCTGCAGTTCCTTCTTAAATAAAAAAAATAGCCACTTGGATTTGCAGGGAATGGAGGAATATGAATATGAATGAATATGAATAGCCTTTATTGTCATTCAGACCTTTCGGTCACATACGGGCAGGGGAGAGTAACTTAACTTGGCATCGGGTAGGGTACAGACATTATGGGGCAAAGAGCCTGCTCCTGTGTCTTGTTCTATGTTTAGTTTGTCACATGCTGAGAGAATGGAGCGGCTGGGCTTGTATACTCTGGAATTTAGAAGGATGAGAGGGGCTCTTATTGAAACATATAAGATTATTAAGGGTTTGGACACGCTAGAGGCGGGAAACATGTTCCCGATGTTGGGGGAGTCCAGAACCAGGGGCCACAGTTTAAGAATAAGGGGCGAGCCATTTAGAACGGAGACGAGAAAACACTTTTTCGCACAGAGAGTTGTGAGTCTGTGGAATTCTCTGCCTGAGAGGGCGGTGGAGGCCGGTTCTCTGGATACTTTCAAGAGAGAGCTAGATATAGCTCTTAAAAATAGCGGAGTCAGGGGATATGGGAGGAAGGCAGGAACGGGGTACTGATTGTGGACGATGAGCCATGATCACATTTAATGGCGATGCTGGCTCGAAGGGCTGCACCTATTCTCTGTAGTTTAATTTAGTTTAGAGATATTGAATCGAGGACCAGAAGACAGGTTTAAGGTGAAGGGGAAAATATTGAATTGGAATCTGAGGGGCAACCTTTTCACACAGGTGGGTGTATGGAACAAGCAGCCAGCGGAGGTAGTTGAGGCTGGGACGATCCCAACATTTAAGAAACAGCTAGACAGGTATATGGAAAGGACAGGTTTTGAGGGATATCCACCAAGTCCACATTGACCAGTGACACTATTCTACACTAGGGACAATTTGTACACTTATACCAAGCTAATTGACCAACAACCCAATGCGTTTTTGGAGTGCGGGAGGAAACCGAAGATCTCGGAGAAAACCCACGCAGGTCACGGGGAGAACGTACAAACTCCGTACAGACGGCACCATTAGCCAGGATCGAACCCGGGGTCTCTGGCGCTGTGAGTGCTGTAAGGCAGCAATGCCGCTGTACCGCCCAAGATGGTGCTGAAAATATGACAATTCTTGGGCACTGACTCCGTGTGATCTACTCTTCCTCCTCTCTTGGTCTCGGGTATGTGCATATGTATAGTAAGATCTTTACTGAACACCATACAAAACAGGAATTTCACTATCCCTTGGCACATGTAACAACAAAGTCGTGTGGACTTTTTTCACACAAAGGGTGGTAGGCGTATGGAACGAGCTGCTGGAGGAGGTAGTTGAAGCTGGGACTATCCCAACGTTTAACGGGTAATGATAACGGGTGGCGCCGTACGATGGTAGCCTCCCCAACAGTCTGTCTTGTCCTTTTAATCTTTTGTTGTTTTTAGTTTGTGTTATGTTGGGGGGGGGGGGAAGGAGGAGGGGGAACATTTTTAAAATCTCTTTCCTCGAGGAAGATCTGACTTTTTCCGTATTGAATCTCCGTCTGCACTGCGGCCCAACATCGTGGAGCTGGGGGCCCCTTTGCTGGGGATCGATTTTGGGAGCTCAAACGCAGCAGCCTGCGGACTTAACATCGTGGAGCTCGCGGTCCCTTGGTTAGGGATCGACTTCGGGAGCTCCAACCGCAGGGGCTTCGACTGATGCGGGAGCTTCAATCGCCCCAACGTGGGAGCTTCGACTGCCGCCCCGACACGGGAACTTCGACCGCCGGCTGCAGGAGCTTCAATCGTCCCAACAGTGGATGGTTCGACTGTCCCGACCGCGGGAGAAACGGAGGGAAGATGATAATACATTATTGCCTTCCATCACAGTGCAGCTGTGGTGGATGTTTATGTTAATTTTATGTAGTGATGTGGCTTGTTGCTTTTTTGGTATGGCAAATCAAATTATTTGTATTTATTTTTTCGTACTTGGCTAATAAATGAATTACAATTACATTTAGACAGGTACATGGATAGGACAGGTTTAGAGGGATAGGGGTCAAACACAGGCAAGTGGGGCTAGTTTAGAAGGACATGTTGGTCAGTGTGGGCAAGTTGGGCCAAAGGGCCTGTTTCCACACACTGCGTAGTTTCATAGGTGATAGGAATGGAATTAGGCCATTTGGCAAATCAAGTCTGCTCCGCCATTCAATCATGGCTGGTCTATCTTTCCTTCTCAACCGCATCCTCCCCATAACCCCCGACACCCCATATGACTCAATGACCCAAAACCGTTTGTTCATCAGCCGTGGGGATCTTAATAGTCTTAGTGGTTCTGTTAAAAAACAAACAACACATTTAAACAAATGTTGCACTTACACTTTTTGGTACAAATGTTATGTCCACTCTCTTTGGTGTTCCACTGTTTAACATTTCACTTTTCTTTGCTATGCTGTCCTTTATAAATTCCCTCTTTGATGCTCTTGCCGAAGGAGGAGGTATTGATACCTGCATTTGTTAGATAAAAGAGTGTTCACAGTTAAAGATTAATATTTATTTTCAGCTGGATTTCATTTCTCATAAAACACTTCATATTGACCAGTGGGCCCGTTGACCTGCAAATCCACAGAAATAGGCCGCATTTTGTCTTTTTACAGGAGCATTTATTCACTAGACGGCAGGTCATTAAAATGGCTGACAAACTTTCTACTACAGTATTTCACCGAGCCCATAATGTAATCAAAGTCCTTTGTCGAAAAATTACACTGGGTCTTGTAATTGCAGCATTCGTTGTCACTGTGTTGTGAAACTGGTAGCAATTTCTTAATCATGCAGGAATTGGCAAGTGAATGTCTAAGTTCACCCAGAGATTCCCCACTATACTTTAATGTTTCAGATGCTCTTATGTTTCAGATCACTGGTCGGCACGGACTCGGTGGGCCAGTGACTTGGCCTCCACTGCCTTCTGTGGCAGAGAATTCCACAGATTCACAACTCTCTGGGTGAAAGTGTTTTTCCTCATCTCAGTCCTAAATGGCCGACCCCTTATTCTTAAACTGTGTGACCCCTGGTTGTGGACTCTCCCAACATGGGGAACATTTTTCCTGCATCTAGCCTGTGCAATCCCTTAAGAATTTTATATCTTTCTAGAAGATGCCCTCTCATCCTTCTAAATTCCAGTGAATACAAGCCCAGTCGACCCATTCTTTCATCATATGTCAGTCCCGCCAATAGCTATACTCCCAGTTTGCTGCCTGTAACAATTCTCCAAATTAATTTGCTGTTCAGTCTGTTGGATAGCTCATGCTACACAGCCAGCTAAGTCTTAGTCCAAAGGCATCAGAGTGTACTTCCTTTGTCAGCATGGGCAAGCTGGGCCGAAGGGCCTCTTTCCGTGCTGCAGGACTCTTGGAATAGATCAGGTAGATGCACAGAGTCTCTTGCTCATAGGTGAATGGAGGACCAGGCGACATAGGTTTAACGTGAAGGGGGAAAGATTTAATAGGAATCTGAGGGGTAACTTTATCAAAAAAAGGGTGGTGGGTGTATGGAACGAACTGCCAGAGGAGGTAGTTGAGGCTGGGACTATCCCAATGTTTAAGATACAGTTAGACAGGTACAAGGTTAGGACAGGTTTAAAGGGATGTGGGCCAAACGCAGGCAGGTGGGACCCGTGTAGATGGGACATGTTGGTCGGTGTGGGCAAGTTGGGCCGAAGGGCCTGTTTCTGTGCTGTATCACTGCAACTTTACTGATTAACCAAATTGTCTGCAAATTCAAAGAAATCTCTGCAGTTGGAAAGTCCGCATGATGAAGACAGAAGATGTTTTGGTTGACATCATAAATAGTTTTGAGCATTTTTGAAATGCTGAGTTTTTACATTTTTGAACAAATGCACAAATGTGAATGGACAAACTAGTTAATTTGTACATTTTTGAACTTTTGTCCATTTACATTTGTGCATTTGTACATTTAATACATTTATAGTTGTAAATGTGCACAAGTTTGAAGATTTTGCTCCTTTTGAAATAAATGTCGACAATGTACATTTTGACCATTTTGATCCCGTTTTGAACATTGAATGTCTTAGTTACCAGCTCCGCAAGCACAGAGGCCGCTCCAGTCGTCGGGGGCCTTGAAGACGCTGCACTCCCCCCTTTTCCAGCTTTCCCTTTGCCTTTTCCTTTCTCCTTCTTCGGAAGACTGTTCATCTTGGCTCTGACCACATCAATTATCCTGATGTCGGCATAGGCGATTGCTATGTCCAACGCATTTTGCCCTAATTTTACAAAGAAAAATCAATATGTGCGTCGGTATAACGTCACATTGTTGAATGCTCCATCCGTAAAGAACAGCTTCTCTTGCTGATTCGGTTGAGTTCTGAGATACAGCGCGGAAGCAGGCCCACCGAGTCCGCGCCCGCCAACAATCCCTGCACATTAACACTATCCTACACGCACTCGGACATGTTTTGTTAACTTTATACAATTGTACCAAAGTCAATTAACCTACAAACCTGCACGTCTTGGTAGCGTGGGAGTAAACCGGAGCACCCGGAGAAAACCCATCCGGTCACTGGGAGAACGTACGAACTCCGTACAGGCAGCACCTGTAGTCAGGATCGAACCCGGGTCTCTGGCGCTGTAAGGCAGCAGCTCTACCACTGCACCACCGTGCCTCTCCAAATGCTAATGTTCTTAACACAATTTCCCCCGTAGAACCAAAGGCGACTGGGCATACAGCAATAGGTATGACTTTAGAAATGACAAGTAGGCATTACACAGCTGGGCACATACTGTCTGCATAAGTCCCTCATTACCTTAGGGTATCAAGAACTATAGGGGCAGCACTGTGGTACAGTGGTAGAGTTGCTACCTTATAGCACCAGAGGTTCGATCCTGACTCTGGGTGCGGTCTGTACGGAGTTTGTAGGTTATGCGTGTGACCACGTGGGTTTTCTCCGGGTGCTCCGGCTTCCTCCCAGGTTCAAAGAACTCGCAGGTTAGACAGACACAAAGTGCTGGAGTAACGCAGCATGACCCGCTGACTTACTCCAGCACTTTGCATCTATCTTTGGTACAAACTAGCACCAGTTCTTTGTTTCGAGGTTTGTAGATGAATTGGCTTCTGTAAATTGTCCCTAATGTGTATTGCAGAACTAGTATACAGATGGTCGGGCCGGACCCGGTTGGGCCGAAGGGCCTGTTTCCACTCTGTATCTGTAAACTAAACTGAAACTAAACTACTCTAGAAGTCTGGAGACTGTAATAAGATAAATAGTAATAAGATAATTTGCTAATCATTATTTCGGCATGTTGGTCGAGATGAATATATATTGTCAAGAATATTGGAAGAATTTCCTGCATCTGTTACAAACATTGCCATCGGAATTTTTGAGAGCTCTTGACTCTGCGACCAAACCACGGTTTAGTTTAGTTTAAGTTTGGAGATACAGCGTGGAAACAGGCCCTTCGGCCCATCGAGTTCACGCCGACCAGCAATCACCGCATACTGTCACTATCCTACACGTGTTAGGGACAATTTACAGTTATGCCAAGCCAATTAACCTACAAACCTGTACGTCTTTGGAATGTGGGAGGAAACGGGAGATCCCGGAGAAAACCCACGCAGGTCACGGGGAGAACGTGCAAACTCCGTACAGACAGTACCCATAGTAAGGATCGAACCCGGGTCTCCGGCGCTGTGAGGCAGCAATTCTACCGCTGCACCGCCCAAATATTTCATAACCATCCATCATCCCCAACTATCTCTTGGTTCATTCTCTTTCAATTTGAACTTGAGACTCCCCTTAATAACAATGCTTACAGCAAATGATGATGCCTTTTAGTTTAGAGGTACAGCATGGAAACAGATAGTAAGATAATTGTGTTAACAGCATCATGATTACTGCTCCACAGCATAAGCGGCACAGTGGTCCACCGAGCCCATGCCGACCATCGATCACCCGTTCGCACTGGTTCTATGTTATCCCATTTCCCCATCCACTTCCTGCACACTAAGGGCAATTTACAGAGGGCCGATTGATCTACCAGTCCGCACGTCTTTGGGATGTGGAAGGAATCCGGAGCACCCAGAGGAAACGCATGCGCTCGCAGGGAGAACCTGCAAGCTCCGCACAGACAGCACCCGAGGTCAGGATCGAACCGGGATCTCTGGCGCTGTGAGGCAGCACGGCTCTAACAGCTGCGCCAGCGTGTTGTCTATGCTTTGGAGCAGTAATCCATTGAATCTCAAAAGACTGCTGTTAGCGAAATTAAAGATAGACGCAAAACGCTGGAGTAACACAGCGGGACAGGCAGCGTCTCTGGAGAACCGGAATGGGCGACGTTTCGGCTCGAGACCCTTCTTCCAGAAACATCGCCCATTCCTTCTCTCCAGAGAGGCTTCCTGTCCCGCTGAGTTACTCCAGCGTTTTGCGTCTATCTTCGGTTTAAACCAGCATCTGCGGTTCCTTCCTGCACTGTTAGCAAAATTATCTTACCAACTGTTTAAGAAAGATCTGCACATGCTGGAAAAATTCGAAGGTAGACAAAAAATGCTGGAGAAATTCAGCGGGTGAGGCAGCATCTATGGTGAGAAGGAATTGGCGATGTTTTGGGTCAGTAGATTTCAAAAGCTGACAGTGGTGCTGTTATTAGTATGACTATACAAAAAATACAAACAAGTTAGCAATGAATAAGGCAAGTTCCTTGGTTTCTTGCTCCTTGTAATTTGTAGTGTCAGTTCCACATTCCCTAGCCCTTGATATTTCCACCCTGGGAAACATATCTCTGTGTCTCCCTCTCCCCAGACTCTCAGTCTGAAGAAGGGTCTCGGGCTGAATCTCCTGGGATGCTGCCGGTCCCGCTGAGTTACTCCTGCATTGTGTGTCTGGGACAGGGCAATATCCGCACACATACCTTTCTGGTTCACCAGTTCCACATTGGCGCCATGCTCAATCAAGTAGTTCACACAATCCAGTCTGCAGCTTTCTATGGCCCTCATCAAAGGCGTGGCTCCATTGATGGAGACGGCATTGACTGTGGCTCCGGCCTTCACCAGCAGTTGCACAATGTCCAGTTGCCCCGCGTGGCACGCATGGTGAAGGGGCGTCCACATTAAATTATCGTAGATGTTTACGTTAGCGCTAGGAACGCAGAACACATTGTAAGGGCATGGACTGTAAAGATATTTATTTTCTTTTGTTAAGTTTTTTTATTAGTTAGAAGCAATTACATAATTTTTAAAAAAAGATACGTGTTGATTGTTGACATAATAAAAATCATTTTGTTCTTTGTAGATATACATAATCAGTATTATTTATGTTAATCCTTGCTTAATAATTGTGCTTAGATATTATTTTTTTTTCCATTTTTTATAAAGGTAGAAAATAGTAGAAAAAGATTAAACAAAAAAAATATATATATAAATGTGTGTGTGTGTGTGTGTGTATATATAAATATATAAATCTATACATATAGAATAAATATATATATATATTTTTTAATTTATTTTTTGTAATCATGCAGTAATCATAATTAAATATATATATATAAAATTGGGAAAGAATGGAATATTCTACTGATTTTACATCATTGGAGATATATCCGCGTTTTATGAAATGTACTACTTCATCTATTCTTCGATTCTGGCTTCAGTCGGGTTCTCGTGCCGAACCAGTTTGCCCTTCAAATATTCAATACACGGGGACCATGTTTTTTTAAATAGTTCTTGTTTGTCCATTAAGACAAATCTTATTCTTTCCAAATATAGGGTCTCCGACATTTCTGTGGCCCACATTTTAATTGTGGGGGTTACTGTAAAGATATTTCTAACCAGGTTTAGCTTCGTTTAGTTCGGAGATGCAGTGTGGAAACAGGCCCTCCGGCCCACCGAGTCCGTGCTGACCAGTGATCACTCCGTACACTAGCACTACCCTACACACTACCAACAGTCTGTCGAAGTCTCTGGAATTCTCTGCCTCAGAGGGCGGTGGAGGCAGGTTCTCTGGATGCTTTCAAGAGATAGGGCTCTTTAAAATAGCGGATTCAGGGGATATGGGGAGCAGGCAGGAACGGGGTACTGATTGTGGATGATCAGCCATGATCACATTGAATGGCGGTGCTGGCTGGATGGGCCAAATGGCCTACTCCTGCACCTATTGTCTATTGAACAATTTACAGTTATACCAAGCCAATTAACCTACAAACCTGTACATCTTTACAAACACAGACAATAGGTGCAGGAGTAGGCCATTCGGCCCTTCGAGTCAGCACCGCCATTCAATATGATCATGGCTGATCATCCAAAATCAGTACCCCGTTACTGATTTCCCCCCATATCCCTTGATTCCATTAGCCCGAAGAGCTGTATCCAGCTCTCCCTTGAAATCATCCACTGTCTTCTGTAGCAGAGAATTCCACAGATTCACAACTCTCTGGGGGGAAACGTTTTTCCTCATCTCAGTCCTAAGTGACCTACCCCTTATTCTTAAACTGTGTGACCCCTGGTTCTGGACTCCCCCAACATGGGGAACATTGTTCCTGCATCTAGCCTGTCCAATCCCTTAAGAATTTGATACGTTTCTATAAGATCCTTTGGAGTGTGGGTGAAACCAGAGCACCCGGAGAAAACCCGTTGCATCTCTAAAACTAAACTGAACTTAAAAGCCTGCCCACATTCACAGTAGAAAAGGGCAAGTGGGACATATCTGTAACATCTGTAACCTCAACCAGAAAATACTTTGCTTCCACTAGGCATTTGACAAATGGTGGTGGGGGCAGATATGATAGTGGCCGTTTTTAAACGATAAGATTTATAATTTTATCAAAAATAGAGGAATTTTTTAAATGGCGATAGATATTTTAATTATTAATACCTACTGTTTAAAACTATTTTCATTTCAGATAGATCCCCCATTAAATAAATATGCCGACTTGAAATTTAACTAGTAACCATCGGGGCATGCGATTTCCGGTGGGAGGGGCATCTAACATCAGGACAACCCCCCCCAAAAAAAACACTTTATTCATTCAGGGTTTGGAGTGGGAGATTGCAACCTTATTTCAATGAATGTCAAGGGCACAATCAAATAAGATCAAATAGACCAAGTTGTTCTACAACTTTAGGCTGTGCACGCCATGCACAAGAAGAAGATTTAGGGTTTAATATTTATTTATGAGGATTCTGTTCATTAACAATATTGGAAAAGAACAAATGGGGTAGAATGAGGGGTTTTCCTTATATGCAGCATCAAGTTAGCCGGACACCAAAATAGACACTTACTGAAGAATCGCCCTAAAGGGCCCGTCCCACTTTCACCACCTAATTCACGACCTTTTTTACTCGTGGCCATTTTTCATCATGTTGTAAAAACACCCCGACCTATTTGATGCCACGAGTACCTACGAGTAGCATCACGACCTGCTACGACCTTGTGATGACCATGCTGTGAGTACGAGTCAAGGGAGAAACTCAGCAGAGGTCGTGAATTAGGTCATGAAAGTGGGACATGCCCTTTAAAAGGCTTTTTGATAGACACATAGAAGAGCAGGGAATCGGGGTTTATGGATCACGTACAGGTAGATGTTTAGTTTAGTTTCGTTTATCGTCACGTGCACCGAGGTACCGTGAAAAGCCTTGTTGCCTGCTATCCATTTAGCAGAAAGACAATGCATGATTACAATCGAGCCGTTTACAGTGTATGGAATAAAAGTTGCTGCAGGAGTAGAGATGTACGAGCGTGGAGCGATTGTGAAATGCGATTGTAAATCTGCTTCTTTTTTTTGTTGTTTTTATTGAAATTTTTTATTTTTTTTATAAAGATAGAAAATAGTGGAAAAAGATTAAACAAAAAAAAAATATATATATAAAAAGTTGGGAAAGAATGGAGTATTCTACAGATTTTACATCGTTGGAGATATATCTAGGTATGTTGCAAAACTTACCTTGAGCAGCGCTGTAGTTCTGCTGCTCCCCGTGTGCGCGACTTTGGCGCCTTTCAGAGGGGGGCGGGCTTAAAGTGCCGTTTTTCCACAGACCTGGAAAATCGATGAATGTCGGGCGATTTCGTTGCGGAAGAAAAATCGCTCCGACATTTCATGAATGCAGGTATTTTTAAATTACTCTAAATTATTTATTAACTAGAGTAATTTAAAAATCACCTTCAAAAGCCGTGAGCACCGACAACCGGAAGGATTTTGCGTAGGGGAGAAAAAAAAGTAAATAGTTTATTTTTATATTACAAGTTGGTTTTTTGGGAGGCTTTAATAATATTTTCATGTTGCGAAATGGGGTCCCAAAAAATGTATGAACAAACAATATTTTTCCTCCCAACTTCACCGCTAACCGCAATGTTCCAATCCACCGCATTCCACTAAAACCCACTCGCTAGTTGATTTAAATGGCCATTAATTTACAGGAATCAAACACTAAATTCCTTCCATTTGGCCCAGAAATTCATGAAAATGAGATTTAAAAATTATGTTATATTGTGGATTATTGTGTGAATGTTATTTGGACACTTAGGCAATTTAAAAAAAGTTTATTTTTTCTTAAGAAATGGATAGATGTTTAGATCTACTCATTGAATTTTGTAATTAGCTACAATTAGATAACTAACTAATTATATGCTTTAATTTCAGGTCATCCAAGTAAGATTGTTTCATATTTGTTTCACAATGCTTCAATCTATAATAACTGAAAATTTCATTTAGTTCTCTTAATTTTTAAGAAAGGTATGGGCTTTTAACTTTTCCAGATCACAGCTTTTGAGTTAAGTCAATTGAAAGGCAATGGGGAACAAGATGCTAATTTCCGAGTATGAAAATGGCCATAACTTTCTTAATACTGAAGATATGAAAGTAAATTAGGTGTCAAATTAAACTTCTTTTTATGCTTTATCTGATGGGATAAATTGCAGACTTGATTTTTTAAATCTCAAAATTTTGTAACATTGCTAATATATCCGCGTTTTATGAAATGTACGACTTCATCTATTCTTCGATTCTGGTTTAAAGTCGGGTTCTCGTGCCGAACCAGTTTGCCCCTTCAAATATTCAATAAATGGGGACCATATTTTTTTAAATAGTTCTTGTTTGTCCATTAAGACAAATCTTATTCTTTCCAAATATAGGGTCTCCGACGTTTCTGTGGTCCACATTTTAATTGTGGGGGTTATAGAGCCTTTCCAAAATTTTAATATTAATTTTTTCCCAATTATTAAACTATAATCAATAAAAATTCTTTGATTCGAAGTAATGAATTGATTTGGTTCCGTTATTCCTAATATTATTAATTTTGAGTCAGGAGCTAGTTTGGTATTGACGACTTATGAGATTATCTTAAAAATTTCCATCCAAAAAGTATTAATTTTTATACAACTTACGAATGAGTGCAATCTGCTTCTGCGGCCAGCAAGCAAATAGTTGCCGGGGGTGGGCGCCCTCTTGGAAGCGGGTCATGTTGGGGACAAACATTGTGGGCCGAAGGGCCTGTTCCCGTGCTGTACTATGTCCCTTTATCAAATGGCAAGAAATTAATAATAGGTGTCGATCCCACAGTTTGCGCTCTACATACTCCAGGGACAAGAGATGATAATGTAGGTGGCTGACCACATCGCTCTGGAATATCAGAACGTACGTAGTTGCAGAAGCAAGGATTTTCACTCTTTTGGGGAAAAATATATGCAGCAGCAAAAAGACGCAAAGAGTGACTCCGCAGTCCCCAATACACACCTGATTATCTTTGGATCAATGGAAGAGGGAAGTAAACTAACTATATTCCAAGAAACTTTTCTTAATTACGGTCTAATAACAGCAAAAAAATTATACTCAAATTTTGGAAAAACGCAATCACGCCAACATTCAAAATGTGGATTTCAAATATGTCTGAAACGCTTCATCTTGAAGAAATGAGATTTCTCCTACTAGGCAAAGTAGACCAATTCTCAAAGACTTGGTCTCCTTTTATCAACTTTTTACCAGCATATGGTGCAACGTAACATAACCTTAGAAATTAAATGGTTTAGAACCGGGTGACGGATGGGCAAAAATACGAAATAGGTAGATCTCTCCTCATCTCTCTTTGCTTTACTTTCTCCTTCTATTTCAATCTTTTCAGCTTCTCTTCCATGTCCTTTATTTTCTTTTGCTGTCTGTCTCTACTCGCTCGTCTATCTATTCCCACACTCTTTATTTCTTTTCTCTCTCACTGTTCTTTTATTATTAAATCAAAAGTATTACAAGAATGGAAATATGTATGTATGTATTAGGTACTCAAGAACCACGCTTATTGTACTAGGTGACGTTTCGGGTCGGGACCCTTCTTAGGACAGGTTATTGTGGGATAGACAATAGACAATAGACTGTGGATGGGACTGGCAGGAGTCCAGCCAGAAAACTAGTCGTACACAAGTGTGTGCTCTAGAAGTGTTTATTCTTCTGCATACAGCTCGCTACTCCTCAGCTGACACGGGCTTAATTAACGACTCAGATAACGACCCCATGACTCGCGGCTCCCCCACTAAGACGCCGCCCTCTGGAGCCGATGGTTCATCGTGACCTTGGGTTGCTATCAGGTGCCGCCACAAGACAATAGGTGCAGGAGTAGGCCATTCGGCCCTTCGAGCCAGCACCGCCATTTAAATGTAATCAGAGAATTCCACAGGCTCACAACTCTCTGTGTGAGAAAGTGTTTCCTCGTCTCCGTTCTAAATGGCTTACTCCTTATTCTTAAACTGTGGCCCCGGGTCCTGGACTCCCCCAACACCGGGAACATGTTATAGCGGAGTTAGAAAGCTGGAAGAGAGGAAGGGCAGGACAAAACATGGCCGGTAACAGGTAAATATAGGCGAGAGGGAGAGATTTATAACATCAGACAGAAAGTAAACTCACTCAGCTTCCACAAAGAATTTGGCCAGTGTATAATTGGCATCCGAACAAGCTGCCATCAGCGGAGTTGTGTAGTATTTGTCCTGCACATTGACCGACACTCCCTGGTATAAGGCTTTCTTTAAAGATTGCATGTCATCCGCTTTTGCCGCATAGTTAATACTGGTGTACACTTTCTCCGGTTTCTCCAGGTACCAGGAAGAATCATCCTGCAGCGGGTGTTCAGGTGGCTTGTCCCGGGTAAACCGGTTTGTGTCCGTAAAGTTCCTGAAGCGTTCTATCATAAAGTCTGGTGGCCCTCCATCCTCACGTCGCTGCATATACTCATCCGGGACAGTGCAAATGGGTATTGGTATGTTCAGCTTGCCTTTCCTGCCCCTCCTGCCCCTCTTCCCCTTCTTCCTCTTCGGTTCGTACGAGGACAGGAGGTAAGCCTTCTCCAGGAACTTGGTGCCCTTGAAGAACTCGCTGACGTCAATGATTCCCGTGCGGGCTTTGTCGAGGGCGGTCATCAGCATCGCGACCCCTTCCTCCTGAATCGGCGCGTTCCTTTCAGCCAAGACTGTGGCAAAGTCCTCTCTGGTCAGCGTTCCGTCCCCCCTGTCCATGGTGGCGAAGGCGTTGCGGAGAGTGTGCTCGTGATAGAGCGCCCAGTCGTAGAGGTGGATGAGCCAGGGCGGGCTGGGGTTCTTCATGCCCGGCTTGGAGTACTTTGTTAGGAGCCGCTCAACCTTCCGCAGCTCCTTGGACACCAGTTTAAACCCAAGTGCTTTGGCAGCCGCCCTGGGAGTCTTTAACTGTAAATTTTTTAACTTGGGGCTGCTCCCTGAAAGGAAAGGCCACAGGAGGAATTACAAGCTTTGCATTGCATTAGCTTCCGAAAACATTGCCCCATTTTTTCCAGCTTTTTTCCCGACGAGTAGTAGCTCTACTCAATAACCAAAAACCTGTAGCCTCTTTTTGCTTTGGTATTTTATTTAATTCACATGTTCAAACGATAATGTTTTATTATTAATTTTTAATGTTTTATGTGTCATTCATAGAAACATAGAAATTAGGTGCAGGAGTAGGCCATTCGGCCCTTCGAGCCTGCACCGCCATTCAATATGATCATGGCTGATCATCCAACTCAGTATCCCGTACCTGCCTTCTCTCCATACCCTCTGATCCCCTTAGCCACAAGGGCCACATCTCTTAACTCCACAACTCCCTCTTAAATATAGCAAATTAACTAGCCTCAACTACCCTCTGTGGCAGAGAGTTCCAGAGAACCACCACTCTCTGTGTGAAAAAAGTCCTTCTCATCTCGGTCCTAAAGGATTTCCCCCTTATCCTTAAGCCGTGACCCCTTGGCCTGGACCTCCCCAACATCCCAACAATTCCTAACTGTCCTGTATGTCATGGTGTCATTTGCGGGCGGAGCACCAAGGCAAATTCCTTGTATGTGAATAATAGACAATAGACAATAGACAATAGACAATAGACAATAGGTGCAGGAGTAGGCCATTTGGCCCTTTGGGCCAGCACAGCCATTTAATGGGATCATGGCTGATCATCCCCAATCAGTATCCCGTTCCTGCCTTCTCCCCATATCCCCTGACTACCTTTATCTTTAAGAGCCCTATCTAGCTCTTTCTTGAAAGTATCCAGAGAACCGGCCTCCACTGCCCTATGAGGCAGAGAATTCCACAGACTCACAACTGTGAGAAAAAGTGTTTCCCTGTCTCCGTTCTAAATAGCTTACCCATTATTCTGAAACTGTGGCTCCTGGTTCTGGACTCTCCCAACATCGGGAACATGTTTCCTGCCTCTAGCAGGTCCAAACACTGAATAATCTTATATGTTCCAATAAGATCCCCTCTCATCCTTCTAAACTCCAGTGTATATAAGCCCAGCCGCTCCATTCTCTCAGCATATGACAGTCCCGCCATCCCGGGAATTAACCTTGTAAACCTACGCTGCACTCCCTCAATAGCAAGAACGTCCTTCCTCAAATTAGGGGACCAAAACCGCACACAATACTCCAGCTGTGGCCTCACTAGGGTCCTATACAACTGCAGAAGGACTTCTTTGCTCCAAAACTCAACTCCTCTTGTTTAAAGGCCAACATGACATTCGCTTTCTTCACTGCCTGCTGTACCTGCATGCTTACTTTCCTTGACTGATAAACAAGGGCCCCCAGATCCCATTGTACTTCCCCCTTTTCCCAACTTGACACCATTTAGATAGTAATCTGCCTTCCTGTTTTTGCTGCCAAAGTGGATAACCTCACATTTATCCACATTAAACTGCATCTGCCACGCATCTGCCCACTCACCCAACCTGTCCAAGTCACCCTGCATTCTCATAGCATCCGCCTCACAGTTCACACTGTCACCCAGCTTTGTGTCATCTGCAAATTTGCTAATGTTACTTTGAATCCCTTCATCTAAATCATTGATGTATATGGTAAATAGCTGCGGTCCCAGCACCGAGCCTTGCGGTATCCCACTAGTCACTGCCTGCCATTCTGAAAGGGTCCCGTTAATCCCTACTCTTTGTTTCCTGTCTGCCAAACACTTTTCTATCCATGTCAGCACTCTACCCCCAATACCATGTGCTCTAGTTTTGCCCACTAATCTCCTATGTGGGACCTTATCGAAAGCTTTCTGAAAGTCCAGGTATACTACATCCACTGGCTCTCCCTTCTCTATTTTCCTAGTTACATCCTCAAAAAATTCCAAAAGATTAGTCAAGCATGATTTCCCCTTCGTAAATCCGTGCTGACTCAGACCGATCCTGTTACTACTATCCAAATGTGCCATTATTTCATCTTTTGTAATTGACTCCAGCATCTTCCTCACCACCAATGTCAGGCTAACTGGTCTATAATTCCCTGTTTTCACTTTCGCACCTTCCTTAAAAAAGTGGAATAACATTATCTACCCTCCAATCCACAGGAACTGATCCTGAATCTATAGAACATTGGAAAATTATCACCAATGCATCCATGATTTCTAAAGGCACTTCCTTAAGTATCCTGGGATGCAGACCATCAGGCTCGGGGGATTTATCAGCCTTCAGTCCCATCAGTCTACCCAACACCATTTCCTGCCTAATGTGGATTTCCTTAAGTTTCTCCGTCATCCCAGATCCTCTGGCCACTACTATATCAGGAAGTTTGTCAGTGTTTTCCTTAGTGACGACGGATCCAAAGTACCTGTTCAACTCATCTGCCATTTCCTTGTTCCCCATAATAAATTCACTTTTTTCATTCTTCAAGTGTCCAACTTTGGTCTTAACTAATTTTTTCCTCTTCACATACCTGAAGAAGCTTTTACCTTCCTCCTTCATAGTCTTGGCTAGCTTACCTTCGTACCTCATCTTTTCTCCCCGTATTGCCTTTTTAATTCTCTTCTGTTGCTCTTTAAACGTTACCCAATCCTCTGGCTTCCAGCTCATCTTTGCTACGTTGTACTTCTTTATACTGTCCCTGACGTCCACTGTCAGCCACGGTCGCCACTTACTCCCCTTGGAATCCTTCTTCCTCCTTGGAATGAACTGATCCTGCACCTTCTGTATTATTCCCAGAAATACCCGCCATTGTTGTTCCACTGTCATGCCTGCTAGGGTATCTTTCCAGTCAACTTTGGCCAGCTCCCCCCTCATGGCTCCATAATCCACTTTATTCAACTGGAACACTGACACCTCCAAGTTACCCTTCTCCTTCTCCAATTGTAGATTAAACCTAACCATATTATGGTCACTACCTCCTAATGGCTACTTAACCTCAAGTTCATTTATCAAATCCGGTTCATGACATAACACTAAATCCAGAATTGCCTTCTCCCTGGGAGGCTCCAATACAAGCTGCTCTAAGAATCCATCACGAAGGCACTCTACAAAGTCCCTTTTTTGGGGTCCAGTACCAACCTGATTTTCCCAGTCTACCTGGACGTTGAAATCTCCCATAACAACCGTAGCATTACCTTTACTAAATGCCAATTTTAACTCTTGATTCAACTTGCACCCTATATCCAGGCTACTGTTTGGGGGCCTGTAGATAAGTCCCATTGGGGTCTTTTTACCCTTACTATACCTCGACCGCTGCACTACCACGTCCCCCCATGAAAGTTTGGAGCCTGGATCTTTAACCACCGTGATACAGCGGTAAAGTTGCTTCCTTAAAGCACCAGAGAGCCGTGTTCGACCCTGACTACGAGTGCTGCCTGTACAGAGTTTGCACGTTCTCCCCGTGACCTGCGTGGGTTTCCTCCTGCACTTGAAAGACGTGCAGGTTTGTAGGTTAATTGGCTTGGTGTAAATGTAAATCGTCCATAGTGTGTGTTAGGATAGTTTTAGTGTGCGGGGATCGCTGGTCGGTCGGCCGAATGGCCCGTTTCCGCGCTGTATCTCTAAACTCAACTAAACACTAAGTGTAAACAGGTGCATTTTGGATGCTGTACTGAGAGGGAAGAATGCGTGGGAAGGTCTTTGCTTGCCTTGTGGATTTCATAGAAACAAAGAAAATAGGTGCAGGAGGAGCCAGCACCGCCATTCATTGCGATCATGGCTAATCTTCCCCTATCAATAACCCGTGCCTGCCTTCTCCCCACATCCCTTGACTCCACTAGCCCCTAGAGCTCTATCTAACTCTCTCTTAAATCCATCCAGTGATTTGGCCTCCACTGCCCTCTGTGGCAGGGAATCCCATAAATTCACAACTCTCTGGGTGAAAATGTTTTTTCTCACCTCAGTCTTAAATGGCCTCCCCTTTATTCTAAGACTGTGGCCCCTGGTTCTGGATTCGCCCAACATTGGGAACATTTTTCCTGCATCTAGCTTGTCCAGTCCTTTTTATAATTTTAGGGCTACACAAAAAGCTGGAGAAACTCAGCGGGTGCAGCAGCATCTAAGGAGCGAAGGAGATAGGCGACATTTCGGGTCGAGACCCTTCTTCAGACTGGTCAAACTTTTATAATTTTATATGTTTCTACAAGATCGCCCCTCATCCTTCTAAACTCCCGTGAATACATTTCATACCCATACCTCGTTGGGCCAAGAATTTGGCACAGTCAGCAAATCCTCCTAATGCTGCCAGATGCAGAGCAGTATTTCCATCTGTGTTAATGACATCGATATCACAGTTGTAAGCAACCAAGGCTCGAAGGACCTACAAGAGACGAACACATCAGCAAACAATCGGTTTATCTGGATAGGTGCCTTTTTGGCTCGGGACCCTACTTCAGACTGAAGAAACGTCCAGAACTGAAACCCGACCTTTATCCATCTTCTCCAGACATGCTAACTGACCCACCAGGTCCATGTCAACCGTCTCAACACAAACTCTACTTCAATCTCGAAGATAGACACAAGGTGCTGGAGTAACCCAAAACGAGTCAGGCAGCATCTCTGGAGAAAAATAATAGGTGTTCATTCACCTTGGAACCCCTTTTTTAGTTTAGAGATGAAGCGCGGAAACAGGCCCTTCGGCCCACCGGGTCCGCGCCGACCAGCGATCCCCGCCCATCAACACTATTTAAAAGTAAAGTGGATAGGTATATGGACGGGAAGGGAATGGAGGGGTATGGTCTGAGTGCAGGTAGATGGGACTAGGGGAAAATAAATGGTCGGCACGGACTGGAAGGGCCGAGAGGGCCTGTTTCCGTGCTGTAATTGTCATATGGTTATATGGTTATCCTCCTGGGTCAATTTGCACATTTACCAATTTTTAGATTTACATTTTATATGGACCTCCAATTATCCTACAAACCTGCACGTCTTTGGAGTGTGGGAGGAAACCGAAGATCTCGGAGAAATTCCACGCAGGTCACGGGGAGAACGTACAAACCCCGCACAGCAGCACCCGTAGTCGGGATCTTCGGACTGGTCACCTATTCTTCATCTCCAGAGGCGTTGAGTTACTCCTGAACTTTGTGTCTATCTTCGGCAAAAACAATGTACTGGTCCTGCTCTCTCGGGCATTAAGTGACACTGACTGGGCACGAGTCACTGCAACTTGGCGTCAGCAAGTATTTCCGTGTGAAGTGAAATTGTATTGAGCACAACTATGATTAAATGTGTTGGAAAGAACTGCAGATGCTGGTTTAAACCGAAGATAGACACAACATGCTGGAGTAACTCAATGGGTCAGGCAGCATCTCTGGAGAGAAGGAATGGGTGATGGTTCTGGTCGAGAACCTTCTTCAGTCGACCTGAAACATCACCCGTTCCTTCTCTCCAGAGATGCTGCCTGGCCCATTGAGTTACTCCAGCATTTTGTCTATCTTCAGGATCCATGGTTATATTTTGGGTGCTATGGAAAATGGAAAGAGAACAGAGAAGATGTACAAGGATGTTGCCAGGACTTGTGGCCTGAGCTACGGGGAGAAGTTGGGGCAGGCTGGGACTCTATTCTTTGGAGCACAGTAAGATGAGGGGTCATCTTGCAGAGGTGTTTCCCATCATTAGGGAAATAGATAAGGTAAATGTGCAGAGTTTTATCCCCAGAGTAGGAGAATCAGGAGCAAGGGGACATTGGCTTAAGGTGAGAGGGGAAAAGTTTAATAGGAACATGAGGGCCAACTTTTCAATGCAAAGGGTGGTTGGTATATGGAACGAGGAAGTTAAGGCACATGATATCACAACATTTAAAATACATTTGGAGAGGTACATGGATAGGAAAGGTTTAATGGGATATGGGCCAAATGCAGGCAGGTGAGACTATTGTAGATAGTCTTGGTCGGCATTGGAAAGTTGGGCCGAAGGGCCTGTTATGACGGCCAAAATTAAAATGCAAGTAACTCAACTGAGCGGCACAACAGCGCAGCGGTAGAGTTGCTGCCTCACAGAGCCAGAGACCCGGGTTCGATCCTGACCACGGGTGCTGTCTGTACGGAGTTTGCACGTTCTCCCCGTGACCCTGCGTGGGCTCGTTGTGAAGAAGGATAGTTGGGTTGACTTATTGGCGGACTTCTCAGCAATGTTTTTATCGGTTAGCTGCCACATGAATCACTTACAATTACAATTTATTTGTGCCAAGAGAGATTTAAACAAACAATTAATTCAATGATCAAACCTCCTAGTTTAGTTTAGTTTGGAGATACAGCGCGGAAGCAGGCCCTTCAGCCCACCGATTCAGAACCAGTCCCTGTACGCTAAAGGGCCTATCCCACTTGGGCATCATTTGTGCATAATTTACGCGACATCATTTATGCGTCACGACGCATTACACGCGCATGGTGCGGTCACTCACGGCGCCCCAGGATGTACAAAATCTTCGGGCGCCATCTGCTTGACTCGCTAATGACACCCAAGTGAGACAGGCCCTTAACGGTATCCTCCACACACCAGGGACAATTTACACTTATACCAAGCCAATTAACCTCCAAACCTGTACGTCTTTGGAGTGTGGGAGGAAGCCGAAGATCTCGGAGAAAACCCACGCAGGTCACGGGGAGCACGTACAAACTCCGTACGGACAGCCCCCGTGGTCAGGATCGAGCCCGTGGTCCCCGGCGCTGTGAGGCAGCAGCGCCACCGTGCCGCCCCAGTTGATGATCACAAGTTTTTGATTTCCGTACCTCAAAGGATCCTGATTGGGCGGCGAAATGGGCGGCGTTGTACCGGTCATTTTGCAGAAGGTTGACCTCGCACCCTTTCTCCAGGATGGCCTGGACCACATCCTCGGCGCCTTCCCGCGACGCTTCCATGAGAGCGGTGTGACCTGTGGCCTGCAGAAACCCACGACAAAACAAAAAAAGAGCCGTCGGCCACCGTGAACAGAGACCGCAACGGCCCCGTGTGGGTGAAGCTCGGAGACCGGAGAGTGGAGGAGGAGAGGGCCGTTGCGTTGACGGAGGTGAGGAGTGGGTCGATAGGCGAGGGTCTGTGTTGGTGCCCTCAAGATCCGCTGCAGTTGAGTTAGAAACATAGAAAATAGGTGCATCAGAAGGCCATTCGGCCCTTCGAGCCAGCACCGCCATTCAATATGATCATGGCTGATCATCCAAAATCAGTACCCCGTTCCTGCCTTCTCCCCATATTCCTTGATTCCGTTAGCCCCAAAAGTTAAATCTATCTCCCTCTCGAAAACATCCAGTGGCAGAGGTTTCCACAGATTCACAACTCTCTGGGTGAAAATGTTTTTCCTCATCTCAGTCCTAAATGGCCTACCCCTTATTCTGAAACTGTCTGACCCCTGGTCCTGGATTCCCTCAACATCGGGAACATTTTGGCCTGCATCTAACCTGTCCAATCCCACAAGAGTTTTATGTTTCAAGAAGATCCCCTCTCACCCTTCGAAATTCCAGTGAATGGAAGCCCAGTCGATCCATTCTTTCATCATATGTCAGTCCCGCCATCCCGGGAATTAACCTGGTAAACCTACACTGTACTGCACCTACACCGAGTTGAATTTATTATATGTCACGTGTACCGAGGTACAGTGAAAAGCATTTGTTGCGTGCTAACCAATCAGCGGAAGGACAAAACATGATTACAATCGAGCCGTCCACAATGCACAGATACACGTTAAGGGAATAACATGACTAACGTTTAGTGCAAGATAAAGTCCAGCAAAGTCCGATTAAAGATAGTCGAAGGGTCTCCAATGAGGTAGATGGTAGCTCAGGACCTCTTTCTAGTTAACGATGGGATGGTTCAGTTGCCAGACAACAGCTGGGAAGAAGCTGATGTTGAAAGTTGAATCTGGAGGTGTGCGTTTTCACACTTCTGTACCTCACCGGATGGGAGAGGGGAGAAGAGGGAGTGGCCAGGGTGAGACCCGTCCTTGATGATGCTGCTGGCCTTGCCGAGGCAGCGTGAGGTGTAGATAGACAGTGGAAGTCGCACATGCCCACACATAACCATCTAAACCTTTCCTATCCATGTAACCTGTCCAAATGTCTTTTAAATGCTATTACAGTACCTGCCTCAACCATCACCTCTGGCAGCTCAGCCCGTATAACTAACGCCCTCGGAGTGCAAATGTTGCTCTCAGGTTCATATTACATTTTTCCCCTCTCGCATGGTTCCGCATGGTAGGCTGCTTGGGAAGGTTAGATCTCATGCATTCCATGTACCTAACCTATGAACCACTGTTGTATAACGTTAGTACCTCCACCAATGTAAAGCACTTTGGCCAACGAGAGTTGTTTTTTAAATGTGCTATAGAAATAAAAGTGACTTGATGACTTGAGCTGGGTATGGGCTGGATATGTTGGAGGACAGAATGGATTGAAGAGAGAAGAAGAATGAGTTAACTTACAAAAAGAAACTTACTCCTGCACCTAATTTCTATGTTTCTATAATGTGGATAAATATGAGGTTATACGCATTTGGTGGCAAGAACAAGGAGGCAGATTATTATCTGAAAGGGAAAAGGGGAGGTGACCAGACTGATTCCTGGGATGTCAGGACTGTCTTATGAACAAAGACTGCATAGACTCGGTTTATACTCTCTAGAATTTAGGAGATTGAGAGGGGATCTTATAGAAACTTACAAAATTCTTAAGGGGTTGGACAGGCTGGATGCAGGAGGATTGTTCCCGATGTTGGGGAGGTCCAGGACAAGGGGTGACAGCTTAAGGATAAGGGGGAAATCCTTTAGGACCGAGATGAGAAGGACTTTTTTCACACAGAGAGTGGTGGGTCTCTGGAACTCTCTGCCACAGAAGGTAGTTGAGGCCAGTTCATTGGCTATATTTGAGAGGGAGTTAGATGTGGCCCTTGTGGCTAAGGGGATCAGAGGGTATGGAGAGAAGGCAGGTACGGGATACTGAGTTGGATGATCAGCCATGATCATATTACCATATAATATAATAACCCTATAATAATTACAGCACGGAAACAGGCCTTCTGGGCCCTTCCAGTCCATGCCGACCATTCATTTTCCCCTAGTCCCATCTACCTGCACTCAGACCATACCCCTCCATTCCCTTCCCGTCCATATACCTATATTGAATGGCGGTGCAGACTCGAAGGGCCGAATGGCCTACTCCTGCACCTAATTTCTATCTTTCTATGTTTAAGGATAAGGGGGAAGTCTTTTAGGACCGAGATGAGAAAAACATTTTTCACACAGAGAGTGGTGAATCTGTGGAATTCTCCGCCACAGAAGGTAGTTGAGGCCATTTCATTAGCTATATTTAAGAGTGAGCTAGTTGTGGCCCTTGTGGCTAAAGGGATCAGGGGGTATGGAGAGAAGGCAGGTGCAAGATACTGAGTTGGATGATCAGCCATGATCATATTGAATGGTGGTGCAGGCTCGAAGGGCCGAATGGCCTACTCCTGCACCTATTTTCTATGTTTCTATATAACATTAATCATAAAACAATAAGTGCCCAGTTTATAAGCTTCTGGCTGATGCTCCGGTCTCATGTTTAACATCAACATGGTAGATCTGAAGAAGGGTCCTGACCCAAAATGTCACCTATCCATGTTAGAACTTAGTACTGAGAGATACAGAATGGAAACAGGTGGCCCTTCGGCCCACCGAGTCCATGCCGACCATCGATCACCCGTTCACACTAGTCCTATGTCATCATCCCACTTCCTTATCCATTCCCACACACAAGGGGAACATTTTAGAGGTCAATTAACTTGCAAACCCCCCCCCCCCCCCGTCGTTGTGGGCAGAGACCCGGAGCACCCGGAGAAAGCCCACTGGGTCACAGGGAGAAGGTGCAAACTCCACACAGACAGCCCCTGGGGTCGGGATGGAACCTGGGTCTCTGGCGCTGTGAGGCAGCAACTCCCCCACTGCGCCCCCCCTCCCACAGTGCAAGCAGGAGCAGGGGAAACCAAAGATCAGGGTCATCTCGTGGTTAAACGGGAATTGTCTTTTAGTATATCACACGGCCACTGCACAAAAAATGTGCCAAATATCAACATTCGTGGTCTGCGAACAAAATGACTGAATGTCAGCAATTAAGTTATCAATTTTTCAAAAGGTTGGGAAAAAGGTCAGTCTCGTCTGATAAATGCCAAGGACTTATAGAGGAGGATCACGGAGTCACACACAGCAGTGTACAAACCATTCTGCCCATTGAGTCCATACTGACCCCATTATCTATGTTCACTAATACTATTTGCCTGCATTACGTCCTTAGTTTAGATTATCTCATGGGTGGTCACGGTGGTGCAGCGGTAGAGTTGCTGCCTTACAGCGCCGGAGACCCGGGTTCGATTGGCTGCTGTCTATACGGAGTTTGTACGTTTTCCCCGTGACCCGCGTGGGTTTTCTCCAAGATATTCGGCTTCCTCCCACACTCCAAAGACGTACAGGTTTGTAGCTTAATTGACTTGGTAAATGTAAAAATTGTCCCTGGTGGGTATAGGATAGCATTAATGTGCGGGGATCGCTGGTCGGCGCGGACCCGGTGGGCTGAAAGGGCCCGTCTCTTCGCTGTATCTCTGAACTGGACTAGATTGTAGTTCTGACGTCCCATCTACCTCATTGGAGACCTTTGAATTATCTATAATCGGGCTTCAATGTTATATCTTTGCACTTAGGGTGGCACGGGGGCGCAGCAGTAGAGTTGCTGCCTCACACCTCGAGGGACCCGAGTTCGATCCTGACCACTGGTGCTGTCTGTGAGGAGTTTGTACGTTCTCCTTGTGTCCACCTAGGTTTCCACCGGGTGCTCTGGTTTCCTCCCACACTCCAAAGACAGCAGGTTTTTTAGTTTTGGAAGGAGCTGCAGATGCTGGAAAATCGAAGGTAGACAAAATTGCTGGAGAAACTCAGCGGGTGAGGCAGCATCTATGGAGCGAAGGAGATAGGTGACGTTTTGGGCCGAGACCCTTCTTTGGACTGATGTGGGGGTGGGGGGGGGGGAGAAAGGAAGAGGCGGAGACAGTGGGATGTGGGAGAGCTGGGAAGGGGAGAGGAAAGAAGGAGTAAGCAGGGACTACCTGAAATTGGAGAAGTCAATGTTCATACCGCTGGGTGTAAACTACCCAAGAGAAATATGAGGTGCTGCTCCTCCAATTTGCGGTGGGACTCACTCTGGCCATGGAGAAGGCCCAGGACAGAAAGGTCGGATTTGGAATGGGAGGGCGAGTTGAAGTGTTGAGTCACTGGGAGATCAGGTTGGTTAGTGCGGACCGAGCGGAGGTGGTGGGCGAAACGATCGCCAAGTCTACGCTTGGTCTCACCGATGTAGAGCAACTGACACCTGGAGCAGCGGATGCAATAGGTGAGGTTGGAGGAGGTGCAGGTGAACCTCTGCCGCACCTGGAAAGACGGCTTGGGTCCTTGAATGGAGTCAAGGGGGGAGGTAGAGCGACAAGTGTAGCATTTCCTGCGGTGGAAGGGAAGGTGCCAGGAGAGGGGGTGGTTTGGGTGGGAAGGGACGAATTGACCAGGGAGTTACGGAGGGAGTGGTCTCTGCGGAAAGCAGACAGGGAGGAGATGGGAAGATGTGGCCAGTGGTGGGATCACGTAGGAGGTGGCGAAAATGTCGGAGGATTATCTGTTGTATGTGACGGCTGGTAGGGTGGAAGGTGAGGACAAGGGGGGCTCTGCCCTTGTTACGAGTGGGGGGGATGGGGAGTGCGAGCAGAGTCACGGGGCATAGAAGAGACCCTGGTGAGATCCTCATCTATAGTAGAATAGGGGAACCCCCGTTTCCTAAAGAATAAGGACATATCCGAAGGTAGACAAAAATGCTGGAGAAACTCAGCGGGTGAGGCAGCATCTATGCAGCGAAGGAAATAGGCGACGTTTCGAGCCGAAACCCTTCTTCAGACTTGAAGGTTGGCCCGAAACGTTGCCTATTTCCTTCGCTCCATAGATGCTGCCTCACCTGCTGAGTTTCTCCAGCACTTTTGTCTACCTTCGATTTTCCAGCATCTGCAGTTCCTTCTTAAACATGTGGAACGCCTAATCCTGGATGCAGATGCGGCCTAGACGGAGGAATTGGGAGTAGGGGGATGGAGTTCTCACAGGAAGCACGGTGGGAAGAAGTGTAGACCAGATAGCCATGGGAGTCAGTGGGTTTATAGTAGATGTCAGTCAGTAGTCTATCACCTGCGATGGTTTATGTAAATTTCCCTTGGAGTATAGAATGTGAAACTGGGATAACATAGAATTAGTATGCAGGTGATCGCTGGTCGGCATGGACTTGGTGGGCCAAAGGGCCTGTTTCCACACTGTATTACTAAACTAAACAAAACTCTCCATTCACTGATTATATGAAGGGGTAGCTGGGCTCGGCATTGAAACTCAACAAGTACCCGGTGGGAAGATCAAACAAGAATGTTTAATTTCAGATTTATATACTTGTCTCTATATATTATAATTAGAAATTGTTCCATTCATTGATGAGATGTATACGGTTTTCTTTTCCTCAAGTATAATAATTGTTTACTAGTTATAGGCTTTTTTAATATTTATTTATTTATTTATTTATTTATTTTAAAAAATATTATTAATTTTTTTATTTCCCTTTTAATCAAATATAATCATATTCTTCAAATTACTCACTATTCTTTCTTTATACTTTTTTCTTTGTATCTTTTTCATACTATAAAAAAAATGGAGGCCTATATACATGGTTTGATAATATTTATATAATTCGGGACTCGGGAAGACTCGCTAACGGCAGGTAAGCACGGGAAGACTCGTGAAGATTTTTCAACACGTTGAAAAATGTCCACGAGAGGCCCGAGTACCGACGAGCGGCCATTACCGTAAATCTCCGAGTTCGAATCAGGGCCAAACTCGGGAGAGCTCTTGTAATGAACTCGTACTGTTGGACAGGGGTTTTAGGCATGGGTTTCAAAGGTTACATGGAGAAGGCAGGTGATTGAGGTTGAGAGAGAAAGATAGATCAGCCAATGATCCAATGATCGCAGCAGATTAGTTTAGTTTAGTTCAATGTAGTTTAGTTTAGTTTATTTTAATTTAGTTTAGTTTGGTTTATCCTCATGTGTACCGAACTACGGTGAAAACCAGATTGTTGCCTGATATCCAGTCAGCTGAAACGCTACACTTAACAATCAAGTTGTTCACAGTGTACAGATGCAGGATAAAGGGAATAATGTTTATTGCAAGATAGGGTACGTAAAATCCAATTAAAGATAGTCCAAAGGTCCGATTCGACGGGACGAAGGGATTAAGGGACACGCTAGAGACTGGAAACATGTTCCCGATGTTGGGGGAGTCCAGAACCAGGGGCCACACACAGTTTAAGAATAAGGGGTAAGCCATTTAGAACAGAGATGAGGAAACACTTTTTCTCACAGAGAGTGGTGAGTCTGTGGAATTCTCTGCCTCAGAGGGCGGTGGAGGCCGGTTCTCTGGATGCTTTCAAGAAAGAGCTAGATAGGGCTCTTAAAGATAGCGGAGTCGGGGGATATGGGGAGATGGCAGGAACGGGGTACTGATTGGGGATGATCAGCCGTGATCACATTGAAGGGCCGAATGGCCTACTCCTGCACCCATTGTGTATAATTCTGCTCCGATGCCTTGTGGTCTCACCTCATACTTGGAGTTTGGGTCGGCACCCCTCTCGAGAATCTGCAGGCACATTTCGGAGCAGGCCGCCGCCTGTTCACAAGCCAGCAGGAAGACTGGTTTCCCCTCTTTTGAACAGTTGTTGACGTCGGCTCCGTGCGCCAGAGCGATCTCCAGACAATGCAGGTGGCGCATGGAGGGGGAGATGCAGTAGTACAGAATGCCTGAAAGAAATTGTTTGGAAAATGTTTGAGTAAGCCCGTAGACTAGAAATAAAACTCAAAAACGATCGCCTTGAAGGTGCAATCCTACTTTTTCAACTAGGGCGGAACCAGAGACCCGGGTTCCATCCTGACCTCGGGTGCTGTCTGAGTGGAGTTTGCACGTTCTCCCTGTGACCGTGTTCTCCCACATTCCATGGTCATGAGGGTTTGTAGGTTAATTAGCCCTCTGTGAACGGGCCCCAGTGGGTAGGGAGTGGATATGAGAGTGGGCTAACATAGAACTAGTGCGGGTGACACAAAAAGCTGGAGAAACTCAGCGGGTGCAGCAGCATCTAAGGAGCGAAGGAGATAGGCGACGTTTTGGGTCGAGACCCTTCTTCAGACCTAGTGTGAATGGGTGGTCGGTGTGAACTTAAGGGGCTGTCCCACTGTACGAGGTAATTCAAGACTTCTCCTGAGTTTCCCCTGATTCGAACTCAGAGAATTACGGTAACGGCCGCTCGTAGGTACTCGGGGCTCTCGTGGACATTTTTCAACATGTTGAAAAATCTTCACAAGCTTACCGTGTTCCCCCGAGTACCTGCCGTTAGCGTTACGAGCTGCTAAGAGACGTCCCGAGCTCCGACGTACCCGCTATGTAAATTCTACGTACTTACCACGGGTTTGATTTTTTTTTAAACTCGGGAGAGCTCTTGAATTAGCTCGTACAGTGGGTGGGACAGGCCCTTTAGGGCTTGTTTCCATGCTGTATCTTTCTTTGCAAACTGCCCCCAGTGCGGAGGGAGTGGGTGAGAGAGTGGGATAACATTGAGCTAGTGTGAACAGAGGTGACTGATTGTCGGCACGGACACGGCGGGCCGAAGGGCCTGTTTCCATGTGGTATCTGTGAACTAAACTAAGCTTCAACTCACAAACCGGTTGTTTGCGTGTTAACCGTGACGACAAGCACAGGTATGTCGGCCTTTTGTTGCCGTGAAACTCTGCGAGTTTAAAAGTAAGTTGTAGCATTGGTAGCCACAACACGGTGAAAAGATAATATTGCTTTGTGAATCGGAGCCGATCGTGTTACTGCTGAATTGCTGATCTGGTGACACTTAATACAAGTGTAACTGTTTTACCCATAGTTTTCAGCCTACATCCAAACATACCTTTGCAATGGTCGAACAAAACCCATTTATACTACGGAACTGTTTCAAAAAATGCACTTTTGCAATAATGGCTTGGAGAGCTGATGTTTTGGAAACTGTTCTGTGTGTATCTGTGTGTATCGCTTTACGGGCAGTTGTCCATGTCGGACGGTTCAATACTCGATACTCTGAAAGTGGCCTCACCAAGGTAACAAAATTGCTATAGACACTCAGCGGGTGCGGCAGCATCTATGGAGCGATGGAATAGGTAATGTGACCCTTCTTCAGACTCGCCAATGTTTAGTTTTGTTTAT
The DNA here is from genome assembly GCA_963514005.1 of Raja brachyura. The sequence continues at coordinate 5,971,230 of OY740788.1, read as the reverse complement.
AGATACAGCGTGGAAACAGGCCCTTCGACCCACCTGAGCGCGCCGACCAGCGATCCCCGCATGTTAACACCATCCTGCGCGCACTAGCGTCCATTTTTACATTTATACCAAGCCAATTAACCTACAATCCTGTACGAATTTTTGGAGTGTGGGAGGAAACCGAAGGTCTTGGAGGAAACCCACGCAGGTCACGGGGAGAACGTACAGACTCATAGAAACATAGAAAATAGGTGCAGGAGGAGGCTATTCGGCCCTTCGAGCAAGCACCGCCATTCATTGTGATCATGGCTGATTGTCCCCAATCAATAACCCGTGCCTGCCTTCTCCCCATATCCCTTGACTCCACTATCCCCTAGAGTTCCATCTAATTCTTTCTTAAACCCATCCAGTGATTTGGCCTCCACTGCCCTCCGTGGCAGAGAATTCCACAAATTCACAACTCTCTGGGTGAAAAAGTTTTTTCTCACCTCAGTCTTAAATGACCTCCCCTTTATTCTAAGACTGTGGCCCCTGGTTCTGGACTCGCCCAACATTGGGAACATTTTTCCTGCATCTAGCTTGTCCAGTCCTTTTATAATTGTATGTGTTTCCATAAGATCCCCCCTCATCCTTCTAAACTCCAGTGAATACAAGCCTAGTCTTTTCAATCTTTCCTCAGATGACAGTCCCGCCATCCCAGGGATCAATCTCGTGGAACCTACTCTGCACTGTCTTAATCACAAGGATGTCCTTCCTCAAATTAGGAGACCAAAACTCAAGTCAAGTCAAGTTTATTTGTCACATACACATACGGGATGTGCAGTGAAATGAAAAGTGGCCAATGCTCGCGGACTTTGTGCAAAAAAAAACAAACAAACTACAAACAGAATCACATGTTCTTTTCCATATTAAATATTGTGGGCGGTATTGTGGTCCAGTAGAGTTAGTCCCTGGTGAGATAGGAGTTTACAGTCCGAATGGCCTCTGGGAAGAATCTCCTTCTCATCCTCTCCGTTCTCACAGCATGGCAACGGAGGCGTTTGCCTGACCGTAGCAGCTGGAACAGTCCGTTGCAGGGGTGGAAGGGGTCTCCCATTATCTAATTGGCTCTGGAGTTGCACCTCCTGATGTATAGTTCCTGCAGAGGGGGCAGGTGAAGTTCCCATAGTGCGTTCGGCCGAACGCACTACTCTCTGCAGAGCCTTCTTGTCCTGGGCAGAGCAATTCCCAAACCAGATTGTAATATTTCCGGACAAGATGCTTTCCACAGCCGCTGAGTAGAAGGCAAACTATACACAATACTCCAGATGTGGTCTTACCAGAGCCCTATACAACTGCAGAAGAACCTCTCTACTCCTATACTGAAATCCTCTTGACTCTGTACAGACAGCGCCCATAGTTGGGATCGAACCCGGGTCTCTGGCGCTGTAAGGCAGCAACTCTACTGCTGGGTCACCGTGCCGCAGTTGTCGATGTCGATACTCTGAAAGTGGCCTCCCCAATGTCTTGTACAACTGTAACATGACCTCCCAACTTCTATACTCAAATACCCTGACTGATGAAGGCCAGAAGCCTTCTTGGCCATCCTAACTACCTGTGATGCCACTTTCAAGGAACTATGTACCTGCACCCCGAGATCCCTCTGCTCTACCACACTTCGTGAGATAGATTCTCAAGGGTTATGGGGCGAAGGCAGGACAATGGGGTTAGGAGGGAGAGATAGATCAGCCATGATTCAATGGCGGAGTAGACTTGATGGACCGGGGGTATCAGTGAAAGCCTGGGGAGAGAGACACTGGGGGGAGGGAGGGAGGGAGGAGAGGGGAAGAGATCGTCGCACCTCCTCACTGCGATGGAAGGTAAAAAAATTCTTATCTCTTCCTCGCTTCTTCTCCCGCGGGCAAGGAGTCAAACTGCCGCGTTGAGGCGATCGAGGCTCCTGATACTGAAACCCCCGTCGGGCGATGGAAGATCTCGCCGCTGATTTTAAGCCGCGCCGAGCGATGAAAGGTCCTGGGAATGGACCGATTCAATTTGGGGCGGACGAAGCTGCTAAGAGATCAAGTGCAGACCATAGCTCGCTGAATTTGTAATGGCCTTGTCCCACTGTACAAATTCATTCAAGAGCTCTCCCGAGTTCTTAAACAATCAAACTCGTGGTAAGCACGTAGCGGGTACGTCGGAGCTCGGGGACGTCTCTTAGCGGCTCGTAACACTAACGGCAGGTACTCGGGAAACGCGGTAAGCTCGGGAAGACTCGTGAAGATTTTTCAACGTGTTGAAAAATGTCCACGAGAGCCCCGAGTACCGACGAGTGGCCATTACTGTAATTCTCAGAGTTCGAATCAGGGCAAACTCTGGAGAGCTCTTGAATTAGCTCGTACAGTGGGACAGGGGTTTAACATGGATCCTCAGGTTGAGCTGATTTTGGAACTTAGTTAAAGTTCAGATCCTTCACTTTGATTGAATTGAATTGAATTGAATTGAATTTCTTCATTTGTCACACAAAAACAAGTTTGAACTAAATTTTGTTGCCATGCAGTAAAAAAGCAACAAAACACATGATGGAGCACAATGTAACACAAACATCCATCACAGCGACTCTCCTCCAGGCACCTCCTCACTGCGATGGAAGGTAAAAAAATTCTTATCTCTTCCTCGCTTCTTCTCCCGCGGGCAAGGAGTCAAACTGCCGCGTTGAGGCGATCGAGGCTCCTGATACTGAAACCCCCGTCGGGCGATGGAAGATCTCGCCGCTGATTTTAAGCCGCGCCGAGCGATGAAAGGTCCTGGGAATGGGCCGATTCAATTTGGGGCGGACGAAGCTGCTGTTGCTGGAGCTCCGGAAAATCGGTCGCCAACCAGGGAAACAACTTAAGGGCCTGTCCTACAAGCATGCAACTCTATGCGATGAGCGCGACCTAACGTGGTCGCTTGAGCCGTCCGGCGTCGCGGGGCCGGTTCCACTTCGATCGCCGGAGCCGTGCGGAATTGTGCGGAGTTCGTCCCGACATCGCGCGGGGCTCCGAAAAACTGACTATGTTCAAAAATTCCGCGCGGCAACGGCTTGTCGGCTCGCAGTCGCCTCGACGCGTTACACACCGCCTCGACGTCGTGCCTCCGTGAACCTATCTGTAGGTGCCTCCGTGACCCTCTATGTGTGTGGCTCCGTGGCCCTCTGTGTATGTGTGCCTCTGTGCCCCTCTCTGTGTGCCCCTCTCTGTCCTGGCGAACTTACCTTAGACTTCGCTCCAAGTTCGCCTCACTTTGCGTCACGTTGCGCCACTCACCCGACCTCCGCGCGGCCCTCGCTGCCGGTTTGGTTGCGCTTGCTGCATGTAGGCGCATGCTGGTGGGAACGGCCCTGTACAGGGATCACCCGACCTCCGCGCGGCCCCCGCTTCTAGTTTGGTCGCGCTCATCGCATGGAGTCGGATGTTGGTGGGACTGGCCCTTTAATGTTCTTTCTACCCTTCCAGTGGACGGCTCCAGCTGACAACTTCAGAACCAATAACTTGATTGTTGTGCCAGCCTAGGATGCCAATTGGATGTTCAATCATGAGCAGCACAGCTGGTAGAGCTGCCGCCTCGCCGTGCCGGAGATGCGGCTTCGATCCTGACTCTTGGCGCTGTCTGTGCGGAGTTTGCACGTTCTCCCTGTGACCATGTGGGTTTTCTCCGGGTACTCCCGTTTCCTCCCACATCCCAAAGATGCACGGGTTTGTAGGTTAATCGGCCCCTCTGTAAAATCGCCCCTCATGTGTAGGGAGTCAAAGTCAAAGTCAAAAGAGTTTATTGTCATGTGTCCCCGACAGGACAATGAAAATCTTTCTTTGCATAGCACAACAGAACATAGTAGGCATTGACTACAATTCTATACATAAATACACCCATGAATTAATAAATTAATAAAGTGCAAATAACAGATGGAGGGATATTAATGTTCAGAGTTCCAAGCCAAGTTTAATAACCTGATGGCTGTGGGGAAGTAGCTATTCCTAAACCGGGTTGTTGCAGTCTTCAGGCTCCTGTACCTTCTACCTGAAGGTAGCAAGGAGATGAGTGTGTGGCCAGGGTGGTGTGGGTCCTTGATGATGCTGCCAGCCTTTTTGAGGCAGCGACTGTGATAAATCCCCTCGATGGAAGGAAGGTCAGAGCCGATGATGGACTGGGCAGTGTTTACTACTTTTTGTAGTCTTTTCCTCTCCAGGGCGCTCAAGTTGCCAAACCAAGCCACGATGCAACCGGTCAGCAAGCTCTCTACTGTGCACCTGTAGAAGTTAGAGAGAGTCCTCCTTGACAGACCGACTCTCCGTAATCTTCTCAGGAAGTAGAGGCGCTGATGAGCTTTCTTAATAATTGCATCTGTGTTCTCGGACCAGGAAAGATCTTCACAGATGTGCACGCCCAGGAATTTGAAGGTCTTGACCCTTTCAACCATCGAGCCGTTGATATAAACAGGACTGTGGGTCCCCATCCTACTCCTTCCAAAGTCCACAATCAGTTCCTTGGTTTTGCTGGTGTTGAGGGCCAGGTTGTTGTGCTGGCACCATATGGACAGTTGCTCGATCTCTCTTCTATACTCTGACTCATCCCCATCAGTGATACGTCCCACAACAGTGGTGTCGTCAGCAAATTTGATGATGGACTTCGCGCTATGACCGGCTACGCAGTCATGAGTATAGAGTGAGTACAGCAGGGGGCTGAGCACGCAACCCTGAGGTGCGCCCGTGCTGATTGTAGATGGGAGAGTGGGATAACGTAGAACTAGTGTAGAACTAGGGGTAGAGACAAAATGTTGGAGTAACACAGCGGGACAGGCAGCATGTCCGGAGAGAAAGAATGGGTGACGTTTCAAGTCTTCAGGCCGGTCAGTGTAAGTAAGTAAGTAAGTAAGTTTATTGGCCAAGTATTCACATACAAGGAATTTGCCTTGGTGCTCCGCCCACAAGTAACAACATGACATACAGTAACAGTTACGAATGACTCAGAAAACAGTAAACATTAATAATAATAAAACATTAATGATAAAACACCATTGATCAAGCATGTGAACCAACAAAATACCAGATCAAAGACCAGACCTGTGTGAACAGGTGATCAATGATCGGCGTGGACTCGATGGGCCGAAGGGCCTGTTTCCATGCTGTATCTCTGAACTAGAGACTGGGACTTTGGTTTATTCCTTCTACAGCAGTAGGAACCCTCAATAACACAACATTCCCTCAATCTGTTAGCCTGGATACATCAGAGGAATCTTATTGTCTACGCAATAATTGGATCAAGCAGCAGTAAACAGAAGCGCTATGGAAACAAGACTTTGTATGCTTCTTCTTCATCCGTGTGGCGTGCACACCCTAAAGTTGTTGGACAGCTTGTTCTATTTGATCTTCCGTTTGTGCACGTCGGAACTTGAAGTGCAAAAATGCCAGCACTAGCTGCAAGTTCAATGTGATATATATATTGTGGAACAAACTAAAACGCCGCAAGAATCTGTATTCCTAAATTGTCAGTAATACTTTTAAGTCTTGAAACTCACTTGGCCAGAACTGACCAATGCAAACAGCTGGTAGACACAAAATGCTGGAGTAACTCAGCGGGTGAGGCAGCATCTCTGGAGAGAAGGAATGGGTGACGTTTCGGGTCGAGACCCTTCTTCGGACTGATGCAAACAGCACCTGTTATAACTGAACAAATCCGATATAGGACACATTCGTTCTCCCCGTGACCTGTGTGGGTTTTCTCCGAGAACTTCAGTTTTCACCGAGAACTTCGGTTTCCTCCCACACTCCAAAGACGTACAGGTATGTACTGTATGTGGGTTAATTGGCTTGGTAAATGTAAAAATTGTCCCTAGTGGGTATAGGATAGTGTTAATGTGCAGGGATCGCTGGTCGGCGCGGACTCGGTGGGCCGATAGGGCCTGTTTCCGCGCTGTATCTTTAAACTAAAACTATAAATAGAATCCTACATTGGAATTCTATATCTCAGGCCCTCGAGTCCTGGCAACATCATCGTAAGTCTGCTCTGCACTCTTTCCAGCTTAATGACATCCTGAAGAAGGATCTCAACCCGAAACGTCACCCATTCCTTCTCTCCAGAGTTGCTGCCTGTCCAGCTCAGTTGCTCCAGCATTTTGCGTCTATCCTTACTATAAGCACAGGTTACGCCCTATGCTTGTAGGAAGGAAGTCAGCTATGAAGCTAGAAAAGGAGCACGGAAGATTTATGAGGATGTTGCCGGGACCCAAGGGCCTGAGCTGTGGCGAAAGGTTGGGCAGGCTAGGTAAGACTTTATTTGCTGGAGAACAGGTGGATGAGGGGTGATCTTATAGAGGTGGATTAAATCATGAGAGGGGGGGGGAAATAGATAGGGTGAGTGCACATTCCACCCAGAGTTGGGGAATCAAGAACCAGAGGACATAGGTTTAAGGTTAGCGGGGAAAGATTTAATAGGAATCTGACAAACAACTGTTTCACTCAGAGGGCTGTCAGAATCAGCCTGAAGAAGGGTTTTGGCCCGAAGCGTTGCCTATCTCCTTCGCTCCAAAGATGCTGCTGCACCCTCTGAATTTCTCCAGCACTTTTGTTTACCTTCGATTTTCCAGCATCTGCAGTTCCTTCTTAAACACTTTGTCAGAGGAGGTAGTTGAGGCAGGTACAATACAGCATTTAGCAGACACTCGGACAGGTACATGGATAGGAGAGGTTTAGAGGGATATGGGCCAAATGTGGGCAAATGGGACTAGTTTAGATGGGGCATCTCGGTTGGCATGGACGAATTGGGCCAAAGGGCCTGGTTCTGTGCTGTATGACTCTATGTACATTAAGTTCCGTTCCAATGACCAGTTACCGCATACAGAATCTGAACTGTTGCTACATTTTTTAAATCAGTGTTTTGGTGTATGTGAATTGGTCCGAATACAGGTGGTCATGGTGGCTCAGTGGTGGTGTTGCTGCCTTACAGCGCTTGCAGCGCCGGAGACCCGGGTTCGATCCCGACTACGGGGGCTACCTGTACGGAATTTGTACGTTCTCCCCGTGACCGCGTGTCTTTTCTCCGAGATCTTTGGCCCCCTCCCACACTCCAAACGCGTACAGGGGGTTTGTAGGTTAATTGGCTTGGTATAGTGTCGGATAGTGTTAATGTGCAGGGACCGCTGGTCGGCTCGGACTCGATGGGCCGAAGGGCCTGTTTCCACACTGTATCTTTAAACTAAAGGAGGAAGGAGGGAAGGGGGGGGTTATCTGTCATCGTCTAGAATAGGACAAAAATGAGATCACATCACAACCCCAAATAAACTTTTCTGTTTAATTAAAGCAAGTTGCATTTTTATACAACACTATTTTGGGTTGTGGTGTGGAAATGCAAGAGTATCTGCAAATAATTAATTAAAGTCAAGTTATTTTCATTTCTCATTAGTATATGATGCAGACACTATGATACACCGTCTCCAGCTTCCAGAGAAGAGTGGCTCTAAAAGGTATAGACTGAAAAGACTAAAATATTTAAGGGCCTGTCCCACTTGGCGATTTTTTTCGGCGACTGTTGGCATCATTGGCTGACGTATCAGGTCATCGAAAAATTTGTGGCGTGACGCGGCGTGATGACGTATTGACGCGCGATGCTGATATGTCGCGGGCAGTCGCCGAAAGAATATCGCCAAGTGGGACCGGCCCTTTAGAGGCATTTGGACAGGTACATGGATAGGAACATTTGAGATGGATATGGGCCAAATGCAGGCAAATTGGATTGGTGTAGTTTAGTTTATTTTAGAGATAAAGCGCGGAATCAGGCCATTCGGCCCACCCAGCCGACCAGCATTCCCAACATATTAACGCTACCCTACATACGCTGCACAACGTACATTTATACCAAGCCAATTAACCTACAAACCTGCACGTCTTTGGAGTGTGGGAGGAAATCGGAGCACCCGGAGAAAAGCCACGCGGTCACGGGGAGAACGTACAAACTCCGCACATTCAGCACCTGCGGTCAGGATCGAACCCGGGTCTCTGGCGCTGTGAGGCAGCAACTCCACCGCTGCGCCACTGTGGATGGGAGGATTTTGGTCAGCATGGCCAAGTTTGAACCGAAGGGTCAGTTTCCATGTTGCATGATTCTATGAATGCACCAAAAACTCCATCCCTTGTGATGTCAACAACACAGGCCCAATATTTTCAAGAGAGCCAACTTTTCCATATCGGGCCTCATCAGTTTGTGCCTTTGTTCTGTTTATTTGTAATAGTGCCTGTTCATGGCCAGTGCCTTCAAGCTGCCATCTCTATCCACTTGCTTCAACGTCTGGTTTCAGATAATAATCCTGCAATGCCAATCGTGGATTAATCGGCTTCTGTGAAAAAAAAAACCCCTAGTGTGAAAGTGGAATAGTATAGAACTAATGTGAATGGGTGATCGGTGGTCAGCGTGGACTTCGTGGGCCGAAGGGCCTGTTTCCACACTGTATCGCTAAACTAAATACAGAGTGGTGAATTTGTGGAACTCTCTGCCACAGAAGGTAGTTGAGGCCAGTTCATTGGCTATATTTAAGAGGGATTTAGATGTGGCCCTTGTGGCTAAAGGGATCAGGGGGTATGGAGAGAAGGCAGGTACAGGATACTGACTTGGATGATCAGCCATGATCATATTGAATGGCGGTGCAGGCTCGAAGGGCCGAATGGCCTACTCCTGCACCTATTTTCCATGTTTCTATGTTTCTAAACCATGAAATAATTTTTAACACAAGTAGTGATAGGGCATATGGTTCAGTCAGATTGATAGGAAAAAGAAAGCATAGAAACATAGACAATAGGTGCAGGAGTAGGCCATTCGGCCCTTCGAGCCAGCACCGCCATTCAATATGATCATGGCTGATCATCCAAAATCAGTACCCCATTCCTGCTCTCTCCCCATATCCATTGAATCCGTTCCCACTAAGAGCTAAATCTAATTCTATCTTGAAAACATCCAGTGAATCGGCCTCCACTGCCTTCTGTGGCAGAGCATTCCACAGATTCACAACTCTCTGGGTTTTAAACAATGGGCTAAAATGAGTTGGGTGTGACATTTGGCTCCAAAGGGAACTACTGGTTGTCTGTCACTGGAAGGTCAGTGCGTCCTAACCTCACGGGCTCCAGCCAAATCTGGAACACTCTGAGTAACAGATGTCAGGGCAAAGGTCACTCCGCTCCATCAACAAGGAGACGATCTTGGGGATGATCAGCCATGATCACTTTGAATGGCGGTGCTGGCTCGAAGGGCCAAATGGCCTACTCCTGCACCTATTGTCTATTGAGACTGAGATGGAGCCCAATCACGCTTGGGGTTCATTTCAATGCGAGCCCTCAAGACATAGGGGCAGAATTAGGCCATTCGGCCCATCGAGTCTATTCAATCATGGCTGATCTATCCTGGCAGCCGGAAGGGTGATATCAGAGATGCAGAATGCCAGAGATCCTGTTGATTTGACACATACCAACGTCAGAAGATGCTCAGATCTTGAGGGGCATCTATGTGAACAGTGGCCATAGTTGTCCCTTCACCAATGACCATGAAATCCAGGTCTTTCTTTTCCCAACTATTATTCTGCTCCACCATTTAATCGTGGCTGATCCATTTCCCCTTCGCAACCCCATTCTCCCAACTTCTCCCCATAATCATTGACGCCCATACTAATCAATAATCTACAAATCTCCGCTTTAATAATACTCAATGACTTGGCCTCCACTGCCATCCAACAGATTCACCATCCTCTGGCTACATCGGCAATAGACAGTAGACAATAGGTGCAGGAGTAGGCCATTCGGCCCTTCGAGCCAGCACCGCCATTCAATGTGATCATGGCTGATCATCCCCAATCAGTACCCCGTTCCTGCCTTCTCCCCATATCCCCTGACTCTGCGATCTTTAGGAGCCCTATCTAGCTCTCTCTTGAGAACCAGAGAACCGGCCTCCACCGCCCTCTGAGGCAGAGAATTCCACAGAGGATCTGAGGATAAATAAATTCCTCCCCATCTCCTTTCTAAAGGTACATCCTTTTATTGTGAGACTGTGCCCTCTGGTCCTAGACTCTCCCACTAGGGAACCCTTGGACTATCCTTGATCGGAATTTGCTGGCTTTACCTTGCACTAACGTTATTCCCTTATCATGTATCTGTACACTCTAAATGGCTCAATAGTAATATTGTCCTTCTGCTGACTGAATAGCATGCAACAAAAGCCTTTCACTGTCCCTCAGTACATGTTACAATAAACTAAACTGAACATATCTCCACATGGACTATCTAGATCTTTGAATCATTTTGTAGGTTTCAATGAGATCCCCCCCCTCACCCTTCTAAATGGGACTTGTCTGGTTTTAAGGGAGAGAATGGCAAATCTGATTATTTATATTTGAAGTACTCTACTTTATTTTAATGCCTCTAATTAGTTGTTGACATTTTGCTGTGTGGTTTTAATTTATTTTTCCAAGGCTCTTCAAATACAGGCAGTAGGTGAGCTGATGCCTTGCAGTGTCTCGACCTGAAACGTCACCCATTCCCTCTCTCCAGAGATGCTCCCCGTCCCGCTGAGATACTCCAGCATTTTGTGTCTACCTTGATATTGTTAACACCATGCCATAAATTTCCAAGATCAGAGTTCCCAGGATGACTCTCCACACTTCCCTATAGGGTTAGTTTAGTTTAGAGGTACAGAGCGGAAACAGGCCCTTCGGCCCACCGAGTCCGCGCTGACCAGCGATCCCCGCACACTAACACTATCCTACACACACTGGGGACAATTTTTACATTTATACCAAGCCAATTAACCTACAAACCTCCACGTCTTTGGAGTGTGGGAGATCCTGGAAAAAACCCACGCAGGTCAGGGGGAGGACGTACAAACTCCGTACAGACAGCCCCCTTAGTCAGGATCGAACCTGGGTGTCTGGCGCTGAAAGGGCAGCAACTTTACCGCTGCACCACCGGTACTAGTACGGTTAGTATGGGAATGGTGAGATTACAGGGGGTGAGTCTCAATAACAGACTAAAGGGCCTGTCCTACCAGAATCCAACTTCATGCGATGAGCGCGATCAAACTAGAAGCGGGGGCCGCGTGGAGGTCGGGTGATCCCCTGTACAGGGCCGTTCCCACCAGCATGCGCCTGCATGCGGCAAGCGCGACCAAACCGGCAGCGATGGCCGCGCGGAGGTCGGGTGAGTGGCGCAACGCGGCGCAAAGTGAGGCGAACTTGGAGCAAAGTCTTAACGGTAAGTTCGCCAGGACAGAGAGGGGCACACAGAGAGGGGCACAGAGGCACACACACACAGAGGGCCAGGGAGTCACACACAGAGAGGGTCACGGAGGCACCTACAGAGAGGGTCACGGAGGCATCTACAGAGAGGGTCACGGAGGCACGATGTCGAGGCGGTGTGTAATGAGTCGAGGCGACTGCGCGCCGACAAGCCGTTGCCACGCGGAATTTTTGAACATGGTCAGTTGGTCGGAGCCCCGCGCGATGTTGGGTCGAACTCCGCACAATTCCGCACGGCTCCGGCGATCGAAGTGGGACCGGCCCCGCGACGCCGGACGGCTCAGGCGACCACGTTAGGTCGCGCTCATCGCATAGAGTTGCATGCTGGTGGGACAGGCCCTTAAGCAGAGAATGATGCAGCCAGTGCTTAGACAAGGAACAAGAAATGCAAATAAACCAATCTTCAAGGGTTGTTTTACACAGAAAAATGTCTATGAAATGCAAAAGATTTTATAAATAGAAATAATAAATTGTAAAAGGAAGTACTTTGAATGAGCTGGTATATTGCTTAGAAGATATTTTGGCTCCATTTTATAATAGATACTGGACTAAGTGGGGACCCGTTGGGTCCCAGTCACACGGGAGGCCTGGACCCGCAACGCAACCCATCCCCCAACGTAATATTCCACCACTCACCCGTTCCAAGTGGTGGTGCCATCGAGTGGTGGCTGCCTAGCCTGCAGTTGTCTGTCCTTTCATTCTTTTTGTTATTTTTAGACTGTTTTAAAGTTTGTTTCTGGAGATCTTTAGTCTTTTATATGTGGGGGGAGGGGGAGGGGGAGGAAGGGTGAAACTGTTTTCTTAAGGGCCTGTCCCACTTGGATGTCATTTGCGCATAATTTACGCGACATAATTTACGTGTCACGACGCACGCATGGTGCACATTACGCACGCATGGTGCGTGGTGACGTAGGCAGTGACGCGTGGTCGTGCGCGGCTCTCCGGGATTTTGGGATGCACAAAATCTTCGCGCGACATCTGCGTGACTCGCAAATGATGTCCAAGTGGGCTAGTCCCTTAAATTACTTCCTGGTCGGGGATGCGACTATTCTCCGAGCCGCATCTTCGCCCTCCTCCTCGCAGCCTACCACCTGGATTGGCGCGGCCATGCCTGCCTGAGACCGGCCAGAGCCTCAGTTTCAGCAGCGGCGGCGCAGCACACGGTTCCATCACGGTGCGAGCGATGCCTTACCGGGGTCGCCGTGTAGGAGCTCCGGAGCGCTGGGACCGCCGAATTTGACACGGTGGAGCTGTGGTCTGCGGAGCTTCCAGCCACTGGCGGCGCTGACATTCCAGCCGCGGGCGGCGTTGACTTTAACATCGTGGAGCCCTGGGATCTCTCACCGAGGTCGGCAGCGTTGAATCTCCGCCCAGCTCGGCCTGTGGACTTCGGAAGCCGCGGTCTCCGGTAGGAAGCGGCCGATTCGGAGACTCTGGGCCACTGAGAGTGTTCTTCTGTTCCAGGGCCTGAAACATTGGGCCTAGTAGCGGCGACTGCGGAGGCCTCAATAGACCACGGGTGAACTGAGGAAGAGGACTGAACTTTGGTGCCTTCCCTCACAGTGGGAAACGCCGATTCCTCTGTACGGGGATGTTTTTTATGTTTTATCTTAAATTCTAAAGTGTGGTGTTTATCTTATTTGTGTGCTGCACGGCAACTCAAATTTCACTACACCAATTGGTGTATGTGACAGTAAATGTCCTTTGTACCCCGGCGCAACCCATTCCCCCAACGCAATATTCCACCGCGCCGACCAGCGATCCCCGCACATTAACACTATCCTACACACACTAGGGACAATTTACATTTATACCAAGCCAATTAACCTACAAACCTGTATGTCTTTGGAATGTGGGAGGAAACCAGAGATCTCTGAGAAAACCCACGCAGGTCACGGGGAGAGCATGCAAACACCGTACAGACAGCACCCGTAGTCGGGATCGAACCCGGGTCTACGCCCCTGTAAGGCAGCAACTCTACCGCTGCGCCATCGTGTATAATACAGTATAATTTTACCAAATTGCATGCAGAAGGTAGAATGTTATTACATCTAGGTACATGTGGCAATAAAGAACCACTCATCCATTGAAATTCTCTAGAATTGTTTTCCCAAAGAAGCATGATCCCTATAAATGATGACCATGGGGATTTTAATAACGGCATTCAAAATTCTAATTCTCATCTATAAATAATCCAGGTATGGTTTCACTTGACACCAAGTTAGTAACATACGATCATAAATGGTGGATTGAATTTAATTTGGCATGTTAAATTCCAATACTAGTTTTGAAAATTAACAGATGCATTGTTAGAAAGTCCAAATCTACAAAATATATGGTCTGGATCATTTTCGTAGCAGCAATAACAATATATATTCATAGCATGAATCTGAGCGGTGACAGTCTGAGTGACACAGTGAACAAACGCTGTATGCGACAAATGATAGACGCAAAATGCTGGAGTAACTCAGCGGGTCAGGCGGCATCTCTGGAGAGAAGGAGTGGGTGACGTTTCGGGTCGAGACCCTTCTTCAGACTGCTCTCCAGAGATCCTGCCTGACCCGCGAAGCCACTCCAGCATTTTGTGCCTATCTTCAGTTTAAACAAGCACCCACAGATCCTTCCTACACACTGTAAGCAACAACCTGTATTTATATTCCATGTTTAATGTACCAAAAAAAAAAAAATCACTGGGCATGTTCTTAAACAAAGCTTGTCAGCAATTCACACAGCTAGCAAAAATAAATCTTTCAGGGCCTGTGCTCACTGGAGTTTAGAAGGATGAGGGGTAATTACATTGAAACTTACTGAATAGTGAAGGACCTGGATAGAGTGGATGTGGAGAGGATGTTTCCACTAGTGGGAGAGCCTCGGACCACAGGACCGAGCCTCAGAATAAAAGAACGTACCTTTAGCAAGGAGATGTGGAGGAATGTCATGAGCCAGAGGGTGGTGACTCTGGAATTCATTGCCACAGGCGGCTGTGGAGGCCGGGCGCAGATTGACAGGGTCTTGGTTAGTAATGGCGTCAATGGTTACGGGGAGATGGCAGGAGGATGGGGTTGAGAGGGCAAAATAGACCAGCCATGGTCAAATGATAGAACAGACCTGATGGGTCGAATGGCCTAATTCTGCTCCAATGTCTTCTGATCTTGTGAGACATTAGGACAGCTAACCAAAGCTTGGCTGAAGAGATTTATAGATCGCTGAAAGACAGAGAGAGGTCTGAAGAAGGGTCTCGACCCGAAACGTCGCCCATCTCCTTCGCTCCTTAGATGCTGCTGCACCCGCTGAGTTTCTCCAGCTTTTTCTGTAACCCTAGACACGATGACATGTTTTGATCGGGGTGTTTTAGAGTTTAGCAGTCTGGAGGATGAAGGCACGAATGCCAATGGTGAAACAAATAGATTTGGCATTTGACGGGCAGACTACCTGCCCGTGTTTGGCCCATATCTCTCTTTCTTTCTTTCTTTTAAAATCTTTTTATTCGGCTTTTTTTCAAAAGACAACACAAAAGTAATGATAAACATAACAATGATATTGATACATAGGGAATCAGGATTACATTAATAACAGGTATAACCTAAATATGAGTCCAGTGTCAAAATACATATTGAATATAGACCTCCCGGTCTCTATGTAAATATAGTTAAGTGTTTAAAAGAGAACTTGGATGCATAAAAACAAAAAGATAAAAAGAAAAAAATAAGGAAAAAATGAAAAAAAATGAAAAAACAAAACCCCCCAAATTAAAAACGAACAGAATCTGAGCTGCAAAGAATTTCAACAATTTAAGTTCCCTGTTAGTCGTCAAGTCCGTTCCACCGTATAAAGGTAAACTAATTATTATAACAGTTGGAGAGGGGGCAATTCATGTCGTATGAAAATGTTGTATGCCAATATCTCTCGGAACCTTGGACAGACGCAAAGTGCTGGAGTAACTCAGTGGGTCAGGCAACATCTCTGGAGAAAAAGGATAGTTGACGTTTCGGGTTGGGGGTCCTTCTTCAGACGGGACCGTTCCTATCCATGTCCCTGTCCAAGTGCCTTTTAGGTGCTATTATAGTCTCATCTACCTCCTCTGACAGGCTGTTCCATGAACCCACTCACCCACTGTGTGGAAACTCCACACTGCCAGAAGGATATCACAGGCGCCGAATGCCAGAGATCATCTTCTTCTTGTGTATGGCGCGCACAGCCTAAAGTTGTAGGACAACTTGTTCTATTTGATGTTATTTGATTGTGCACGCCGGGTTGATTGCATTTGTCGAAAAACAGGGCGGACCACATGAAGGTTGCAATCTTCCCACCCCAGAGATACTCTTGATTTGGCACCTACCAACGTCGGAAGAGTTCAAGATTCAAGTGAGTTTATTGTCATGTGTCCCTGATAGGACAATGAAATTCTCGTTTTGCATCAGCACACAGAACATAGAAGACATTGACTACAAAACAGATCAGTGTGTCCATATACCATATATAAATATATACACACATGAATAAATAAACTGATAAAGTGCAAATAACAGATAATGGGTTATTAGTTATCAGAGTTTTGTCCGAGCCAGGTTTAATAGCCTGATGGCTGTGGGGACGTAGCTATTCCTGAACCTGGTCGTTGCAGTCTTCAGGCTCCTGTACCTTCTACCTGAAGGTAGCAGGGAGATGAGTGTGTGGGCAGGATGGTGTGGGTCCTTGATGATGCTGCCAGCCTTTTTGAGGCAGCGACTGCGGTAAATCCCCTCGATGGAAAGGAGGTCAGAGCGGATGATGGAAGATGCTCAGACCTTGATGATAAATGTGACAATAAACTAAACTAAAGATAGACACTAACTCAATGGGTCAGACAACATGGCAGACACAAAATGCTGGAGTAACTCAGCGGGACAGGCAGCAACTGTGGAGAGAAGGAATGGGTGACGTTTCGGGTCGAGGCCCTTCTTCAGACCCAAAACGTCTTCTATTCCTTTCCTCCAGAGATGCTCAGTTTAGTTTATTGTCACGTGTACCAAGGTACAGTGAAAAGCTTTTGTTGTTAACCAGTCTGCAGAAAGACAAAACATGATCACAACCGAGTCATTTACAGCGTATAAGATGCATGATAAGGGAATAACGTTTAGTGCAAGGTGAAGCCAGCAAAGTCCGATCAAGGGTCACCAATGAAGTAGATAGTAGTTCGGCACTGCTCTCTGGTTGTAGTAGGATGCTGTCTGACCCGCTGAGTTACTCCAGCTTTTTGTATCTATCTTCACTGTAAACCCGCATTTACAGTTCCCAGTGGCGCAGCGGTAGAGTTGCTGCCTCACAGCGAATGCAGCGCCGGGGACCCAGGTTCGATCCCGACTACGGGTGCTGTCTGTACAGAGTTTATACGTTCTGCGTGGGTTTTCTCCGAGATCTTCGATTTCCTCCCACACTCCAAAGATGTACAGATTTGTAGGTTAATTGGCTTGGTGTCAATGTAAAAATTGTCCCTAGTGGGTGTAGGATAGTGTTAATGTGCGGGGATTCCTGGTCAGTGGGCCAAAGCCCTGTTTCCGCACTGTATCTCGAAACTAAACTTAAACCACAGTAAAATTCAGTTGTTACCTTTGCCTTCCTTGTCCACGATGGTCATGTCGGCGTTTGCCTCTGCCAACACCTCCATGGTGAGGTCGTGGCCCGCCTCGGCAGCAATCATCGCTGCCGTGCGCCCGTCCAGGTCCACCAGGTTGGGCTCGGCGCCGAGCGACAGCAGCAGCTTGCACGTGTCAACATCGTTGGCCAAGGCGGCCACGTGCAGGGCAAACTCCCCTTGGCTGGGCTCGCTCAGGTTGACCAAGTGAGGCACGCCCAACGTCAGCAGCTTCTCGATCTCCGCCTTCTCCTGCTGCCTGACGAACTGGATGAGTTTGTAGACCTGCAGAGTCTGAAGCCGTCCCTGTGCCATGTGTGCCATCTCGCCATTGCATCATTAACTCACCCTCTTCACATCTGGGGCCGTTCTGGACAAAAGACCGGCAGTTATTAATATTATCAATCCTGATGCATTATCTCTCGTTCCCATCCCCTTCTCCTCACCCTCAGGCTGAGGAAGGGCTTCCTTGTCACCTTCCCCTCCCCCAACAATGAACCAACCATTCTACAATTCCTTGACCATCATCCGCTTTGATCTGTCCTTTTCACACTTTACCCTTCCACACGTCTAGTCTCCCTCTCCCCTGACTCCCAGTCTGAAGAAGGGTCTCAATCCAGAACGTCACCCATTCCTTCTCTGCAGAAATGTTGCCTGTCCCGCTGAGTTACTCTATCACTTTGTGTTTAAGAAAGAACTGCAGCTGCTGGAAAAATCGAAGGTAGACAAAAATGCTGGAGAAACTCAGCGGGTGAGGCAGCATCTATGGAGCGAAGGAAATCCACAACGTTTCGTGTCGAGACCCTTCGTCAGACTGGCCTATCACTTTGTGCCTGTCTTTGGTTTTAACCAGCATCTGCAGTTCCTCTCTGCACAATTCCCGGAGATACAAGGATGCCGGAATCCTGAGCAAAATTTGTGTCATCTGCAAATTTGGAAAATGAACCCTGGACATCTAATGCAGAGACAATGGAATGGAATGCAGACACAGAGTGCTGGGGTAACTCAGCGGGTCAGACAGCATCTCTGGAGAACATGGATAGGTGACGTTTCACAGAGTGCTGGAGTAACTCAGCGGGTCAGGCAGCATCTGTAGAGAACATGGATAGGTGACGTTTCACAGGGTGCTGGAGTAACTCAGCGGGTCAGGCAGCATCTGTGGAGAACATGGATAGGTGACGTTTCACAGAGTGCTGGAGTAACTCAGCGGGCCAGGCAGCATCTGTGGAGAACATGGATAGGTGACGTTTCACAGAGTGCTGGAGTAACTCAGCGGGTCAGGCAGCATCTGTGGAGAACATGGATAGGTGACGTTTCACAGGGTGCTGGAGTAACTCAACGGGTCAGCATCTACAAATTCTTTGGTCATAAATTTATAAGTTCTAGGACCAGAATGAGGCCATTTGGCCCATCAAGTCTATTCCACTATTCAATCATGGCTGATCTACCACATTCTCCTGCCTTTGTTTCTCCAATCCTTTGAAACTTCACTGTAGAATTCCCTCAACTTCCCTCATCGGCCTTCTCGGTTACATTATTATTAGAAATCTTTGTTAGAAAACTGGACTTTAGAAGGATGAGAGGGGATCTTATTGAAATATATAAGATTATTGAGGGTTTAGACACGCTAGAGGCAGGAAACATGTTCCCGATGTTGGGGGAGTCCACAACCAGGGGCCACAGTTTAAAAATCAAGGGGAGGCCATTTAGAACTGAAATGAGGAAACACTTTTTCACACAGAGAGTGGTGAGTCTGTGGAATTCTCTGCCTCAGAGGGTGGTGGAGGCCAGTTCTCTGGATGCTTTCAAGAGAGAGCTAGATAGGGCTCTGAAATAAAAGCGGAGTCAGGGGATATGCAGGGGTATGGTCTGAGTGCAGGTAGATGGGACTAGAGGAAAATAAATGGTCGGCACGGACTGGAAGGGCCGAGAAGGCCTGTTTCCGTGCTGTAATTGTTATATGGTTATGTGAATCGCTGGAATTTAGAAGATTGAGGGGGGATCTTATAGAAACTTACAAAATTCTTAAGGGGTTGGACAAGCTAGATGCTGGAAGATTGTTCCCGATGTTGGGGGAGTCCAGAACAAGGGGTCACAGTCTAAGGATAAGGGGGAATTCCTTTAGGACCGAAATGAGGAAAACATTCTTTACACAGAGAGTGGTGAGTCTCTGGAATTCTCTGCCACAGAAGGTAGTTGAGGCCAGTTCATTGGCTATATTTAAGAGGGCGTTAGATGTGGCACTTGTGGCTAAAGGGATCAGGGGGTATGGAGAGAAGGCAGGTACGGGATACTGAGTTGGATGATCAGCCATGATCACATTGAATGGCGGAGCAGTCTCGAAGGGCCGAATGGCCTACTCCTGCACCTATTTTCTATGTTTCTATGTTTCTATGTGGGGAGAAGGCAGGAATGGGGTACTGATTGGGGATGATCAGCCATAATCACATTGAATGGCAGTGCTGGCTCGAAGGGCCAAATGGCCTACTCCTGCACCTATGGTCCACTGTCTATTGTCTAAGTCAGCCAGACACAAATTGCCTTTGGGAAAGTACAAAGTGCTGGAGGAACTCAGTGGGTCAGGCAGCATCTGTGGAGGGAATTGAGATGGGATGTTTCAGGTCGGGGACACCTTCCTCAAACCTCGTCTGCCCATTCCCTCCACAGAAGCTGCCTGACCCACTGGGTTCCTCCTGCAAGTTGTGTTTTGCTCAAGATTCAGGCATCTGCAGTCCCTTGTGCCAGCAGCAAATCAGTGGAGGGAATTGACAGGCGCCGTTTCAGGTCGGGAACCTTCTTCCGACTGAAACACAGAGTGCTGGAGTAACTCAGCGGGTCAGGCCTGGTTAGGTTACTCCAGCACTCTGTGCCTTTTAACCCGCATCTGCAGTTCCTTGTCTCCAAAACTGGCTCTCGACCCGAAACGTCACCCGTTCATTCTCCGACTCTCCAGAGAGATGCTGCCTGTCCCGCTGAGTTACTCCAGCATTCTGCATCTGCAGTTCCTTCCCACATACTTTTTTTTTTCCAAACTGGTTCCTTTGCGTTCGTTCCTTCTTCATTTTACTTACGCTCTAAATTTAATTTCCTGCTCGCTTACAACGAAGGAATAAAAGCAACAACAACAAAAAATCAGGGTCCTTTAAACCTCGCGTGTTGGAATTTACCTTAGAGAGAGAGAGAGAAAGAGAGAACATGCAATTAACTCACCTCGTTCTGAGAAACTTCACTGCTTTTCAGATGGTTGAAAAGGACATTCCAAGTCTCCCTGGACGTTTATAGCAAGGGCTTCGACCATTGAGTGCGGTGATCACAGGTTTAAAGGGGATGAACTCTAGCAATGAACGAGGCAACTCCGGACTGCAGCTCTAACTAGTTAGTGAATGGTCTTTGGAACCTAACGACTCTGCTGCCATGGCGACATCACAATGAACGCGGTGTAACAAGGAAATGGCAACGTTTCAATGCCACGTGGGAAAGACCAGCAAACCATTTAAAGGACTCCTTGCTTTCGGCAGCTACAGCGAAGAAATGCAGGGGTTTCTCACCCTCTCCAATACAATAGACAATAGTAGGCCATTCGGCCCTTCGAGCCAGCACCCCCATTCAATGTGATCATGGCTGATCATCTCCAATCAATACCCCCGTTCCTGCCTTTTCCCCATATTGACTCTGCTACTTTTAAGAGCCCTATCTAGCTCTCTCTTGAAAGTATCTGAAGCAGATAATCCCACAGACTCATAACTCTCTGTGAGAAAAAGTGTTTCCTTGTCTCCGTTCTAAATCACCAAATCTCGTTGCACTTATTTGTAATGACAATAAGATATATTATTATATTATTAAATGGCTTACCCCTTATTCTTAAACTGTGGCCCCTGGTTCTGGACTCCCCCAACATCGGGAACATGTTTCCAGCCTCTATCGTGTCCAAACCCTTAACAATCTAAGGGTTACACAAAAAGCTGGAGAAACTCAGCGGGTGCAGCAGCATCTAAGGAGCGAAGGAGATAGGCGACGTTTCGGGTCGAGACCCTTCTTCAGACTTCTTCTTTTTCCCCCTTAACAATCTAATATGTTTCAATGAGATCCCATCTCATCCTTCTAAACTCCAGAGCGTACACCCCCGAGTCTTTGATGAGAAGCATGAAAGACGTTGCAGATTTCACAGAGACATTGAACATTTATAACACAGACATCTGCAAATACCTGTGTCGCAAAACAACTGCAGATGCTGGTTTAAACCGAAGATAGACATACACAAATGCTGGAGTATCTCAGCGGGTCAGTCAGGCAGCATCTCTGGAGAAAAGAAATCGGTGGTGTTTCGGGGACGAGACCCTTCTACAGACTGTGAGAGTCATGGGGAAAGGGGAAGGAGAGATATAGATGACGATGTAGAGAGATGCAGATCAAATGAATGAAATATATGCAACCCGGTCCCAACCCGTAAAGTCACCCATCCATTTTCTCTAGAGATGCTACCTGACCCACTCCAGCACTTTGTGTCTATCTTCGGTGTTAAACCAACATCTGCAGTTCTTTGCTTCTACTAGTCAAGTCACTTTTATTTACTTAGCACATTTAAAAAACAACTCTCGTTGGCCAAAGTGCTTTACATTGGTATAAGAATAGTATAAGAAAAGTACTAGTTTCTTAAAGCCCCTGTCCCACTTATGAGACCTACACAGCAACCTCTGGTGACCTTGCCCGTCACCCAAGGTTTCCATGAGATCACCGGAGGTTTTGGTCACTCTTCCTAATGGTCGAAAGTGGAAGAGTGACCAAAACGGGTCACTCTTCCACGACCAAAGCTCTCCCGAGTTGAAAAAAAATCAAACTCGTGGTAAGCACGGAGAATGAACGTAGCGGGTACGTCGGAGCTCGGGGACGTCTCTTAGCGGCTCGTAACGCTAACGGCAGGTACTCGGGAAGACTCGCTTACGGGAAGACTCGTGAAGATTTTTCAACACATTGAAAAATGTCCACGGGAGCCCCGAGTACCGACGAGCGGCCAATACCGTAAATCTCCGAGTTCGAATCAGGGCAAACTCGGGGAGAGCTCTTGGAATTAACTCGTACTGTGGGACAGGGCTTTAACTCTTCTTAATTGCATCCAAGTTAATCATGGAAAAGAAACGAGGTTATATAAATTCAAACTAAATATTTGTACTTTAATATTTCAGAATGAGAGGTTTGTGAGTCCGCCCCATGTTGTTACATTGCTAGTGTAATTTGAATTCACTGTCTGAATTATTAGTTTGTCTTGAAGCTGTGATTTTTTGCATTCTTCTTTACTTATGCTGCTTAATTTTTTAATAGCTGAATAATGTTAACCTTTCTAAGCTGCAGAGGTTAGACAAATTATTACAAGCATCCTGAATCCAAAGCTTTTAACATAGAACAGGTGTGGGGAACCTGCGGCCTTCTAGGCCATTAAGTGCGGCCTTTTGAATGAATCCAAATGTTTTTTTGTTTTTTTTAATATTTTTTTTAATTAGAAGTAAATGCGTAATAAAAAACATTTGGTTTGTTGTAGTCATGCACTATTAATATTGTCTGTATTAACAATTGTATAATAATGATTATGATTTAACTCATAGTTTTGTAATATGTACATAACTTAATAGTTATTGGACTGAGATTTTCAAAATTATTTCCATAGTTCTTAAGATCACATTAATTCCTGAACCAAAATTAATAATATTTGGTGCTTCAGATTCAATTCAAACACTAACAGCAAATCAAAGAAACTTTCTGGATTATTGTTTAATAATTGGAAAAAAATTAATATTAAAATTTTGGAAGGGACCATTATCCCCTACAATTAAAATGTGGACAGTGGAAATGTTGGAGACGTTGCAATTGGAGAGAACTAGGTTTATCCTAATGGATAAACACGAGCTTTTCGAACAAATATGGTCTCCATTCACTGATTATATGAAGGGGTAGCTGGGCTCGGCATTGAAACTCAACAAGTACCCGGTGGTAAGATCAAACGAAAATGTTTAATCTGAGATTTATATACTTGTCTCTTTATATTACAATTAGAAATTGTTCCATTCATTGTTAAGATGTATACTGTTTTTTTTTAATCTTTAAGTATAATAATTGTTTATTAGTTATATATGTTTTTTTTTCCTTTTTTTTCTCTCTCTCTTTTTCCCTTCTAATCAAAATTATAATCACACTCTTTAAATTAATCTCTATTCTTTCTTTAATCTTTTTTTTCTTCTTCACCCTATTAAAAAAAAATTGAGGCCTATATATATGGCTTGGTAATATTTATATAATTTTGGAAAGATGTAATATGTATATCTGAAAAAATTATCATATTATTTGTAATACGTATGGCCTCTAATAAAAATATATTTATAAAAAACAAAAAAACAATTGTATAATAATTGTACTTCTATATATTTTTTAAATTTTTTATATAGATGAAAATAATAGAGAGGGAAAAAAAAGAGACCAAAAAAAATTGAAAGAGAATGGAGCAACCAGCTAATTATACATCATTGGAGATATGTCCGTGGATTATAAAATGTAATTCTTCATCTAATCCTTGATCCGGGTTTCAGTCAGGTTCTCGTGCCGAACCGGTTTACCCCTTCAAATAGTCAATGAATGGAGACCATATTCCAGTAAATAGATCTTGTTTGTCCATTAAGACAAATCTTAATCTTTCCAAATGTAGGGTCTCCGACATTTCCATAGTCCACATTTTAATTGTGGGGGTTAAAAACATAGAACATAGAAACATAGAAAAATAGGTGCAGGAGTAGGCCATTCGGCCCTTCGAGCCTGCACCGCCATTCAATGTGATCATGGCTGATCATCCAACTCAGTATCCCGTACCTGCCTTCTCTCCATACCCCCTGATCCCTTTAGCCACAAGTGCCACATCTAACGCCCTCTTAAATATAGCCAATGAACTGGCCTCAACTACCTTCTGTGGCAGAGAATTCCAGAGACTCACCACTCTCTGTGTAAAGAATGTTTTCCTCATCTCGGTCCTAAAGGAATTCCCCCTTATCCTTAGACTGTGACCCCTTGTTCTGGACTCCCCCAACATCGGGAACAATCTTCCAGCATCTAGCTTGTCCAACCCCTTAAGAATTTTGTAAGTTTCTATAAGATCCCCCCTCAATCTTCTAAATTCTAGCGAGTACAAGCCGAGTCTATCCAGTCTTTCCTCATATGAAAGTCCTGACATCCCAGGTTATAGGGTTATAGGGTTATAGGGCCTTTCCAAAATTTTAATATTATTTTTTTCCCAGTAATGAATCCAAATTTTAGTAGAACAAATCCTTTTATTTTTATTAATATGTTTTTGTTCGTCTTTTGTTATTTTTATTTTTATCTTAAAATGAACGTATTTAAAATACCAAAGAGTAAAAGAAGATTCAACGAAATAATCCTCCCCGACTGACGGCCACGATTAAAAGATTAGTAAGTCACGAGGGCTATTTTAACAAAATAATGTACATTTTGAAGCATATCTGATTGAAGTTTCGTGGATGCGGCCTTAATAAATGACAGCTAACTTAATGCGGCATTCCAACATGAAAAGGTTCCCCACCCCTGACACAGAACATAGAATAGTGCGGCACGGGTGGCGCAGGGGTAGAGTTGCTGCCTTGCAGCGCCAGAGACCCAGGTTCGATCCGGGCCACGGGTGCTGTCTGTGCGGCGTTTGTACGTTCTTCCCGTGGGTTTTCTCCGGGTGCTCCGGTTTCCTCCCACACTCCAAAGACGTACAGGTTTGTAGATTAATTGGCTTGGTATTAAAATAAATTGCCCCTAGTGTGTGTAGGATAGTGTTAATGTATTGGGATCACTGGTCGGTGCGGACTGGGTGGGCCGAAGGGCCTGTTTCTGTGCTGTAAGCTGAACAGTAGAGCAACGGAACAGGCCTTTCGGCCTACAATGTCCGTGCTGAACTTGATACCAAGTTAAACTAATCTCCTCTGCCTGTGATCCATATCCCTCCTTTCCCTCCATATCCATGTGCCTATCCAAACGCCACTATTGTATCTGCCGCCCTCACCACCCCTGGTAGCATGTTCCAAGCACCCAGCACCTGGACTACCATCTACCTCATTGGAGGCCCACCAACTATCTTTAATCGGACTGGACTGGACTTTACCTTGCACTAAACGTTATTCCCTTATCCTGTATCTGTACACTGTGGACGGCTCGATTGTAATCATGTGTTGATTTTCCACTGACTGGATAGCACGCAACAAAAAAGCTTTTCACTGCATATCGGTACACGTGACAATAAACTAAACAGGATGCGATTTGCAATGACCTAGTATTTTCCTCCCCCCCCCCCCCCTTCTCCCCCCCCCCCCCTCCCCCCCACCAAAAGCATGAGACAATAACACAAATGGATGATTTAACAGAACAAAGTATGAGAGATATGTTGGAAACACACTGAACGCAGGTCGTTCATTTAACAAGAATGAATCCTTCACAGTACAAATGAGAACGATCTGTGCCGTCCATGCATTCATTTGTTGTTGACTGTTCTGCAACCAAAAGATAAAAAGAAGCGCCTTGTCTAATGAAAATAATGCCACCAGACTTTTATCTGGGAAGCAAATGGCCGAGAGATTGTGTCAAGACGGTAAAGAGGCAATTAAAAAATATAATGCTAAATTTAGATAGCTAGAATTTTGAAAGGAAAATAATAATATTCATGGTAGCAAAGAGATATTGAAAACTGCCGAAGGAATCACAGCCCAGAAGAAAGCATTTGACCAATTTTGTTTAGTTTTGACATACAGCATGGAAACAGGCCATTCGGCCCACCGAGTCCACGCCGACTGAGTTAGGTAGAGCTCTTAGGGATAGCAGAGTTATGCCCCTGTCCTACTTAGGAAACCTGAACGGAAACCTCTGGAGACCTTGCGCCCCACCCAAGGTTTCCGTGTGGTTCCCGGAGGTTCCCGGAAGTTTTTGACAAAAACCTCCGGAAAACTGCACGGAAACCTTGGGCGGGGCGCAAAGTCTCCAGAAGTTTCCGTTCAGGTTTCCTAAGTGGGACAGGGGCATTAAGGGATATTGGAGAGAAGGCAGGAACAGGGTACTGATTATGGATGATCACATTGAATGGCGGTGTTGGCTCGAAGGG
Organism: Raja brachyura; assembly: GCA_963514005.1. Next base: position 5,945,208 of record OY740788.1, on the reverse strand, counting down.
CTGAATAGCCTACTCCTGCACCTATTGTCTATTGACCAGCAATCACCCATACACTAGTTTGATCCTACACACTAGGGACAATTTACAGAAACCAATTAACCTGCAAAGCCAAACGTCTTTGGAATGTGGGAGGAAACCGGAGCACCCGGAGAAAACCCACGCGGTCTATGATGAATCGTTGAGGGCGGCGTTATGTTTTATCTATAACCTGGGTTTTCCCGGGTGCTCTGGTTTCCTCCCACATTCCAAAGTCGCACAGGTTTCTAGCTTCGGAAAAGATTCGGCAGCATCTCTGGAGAAAAAAGATTGGTGACGTTTCGGGCCGGGACATGTAAACCGCATCTGCAGTTCTGTGTATAAATCATATTTTTCCTTTTGTGTGTGAATGGCATCCGCAGTTCTTTGAGAAGGAACTGCAGATGCTGGATTATACCATGGATAGACACATAGTGGTGGAGTTTTCTTCTTCTTGCGAATGAAACATAAAGCAAAGGAATAGTTAGATCTCGAGCCGGGTGTTGAGCAGCCAGGTTGTTGTCTCTGTTGGCGTCAATGTCTGCCAGGTCCTGACGGAGCTCCATTTGGTGGGTGGTAGAGCGGGCACCCAGAGATGACATGGTTGGCTGTCTGTTGTTCTGCTCCTCATTCACAGGCTGGGCTCTGGCGGAGGGAGCCCCCATCTCCACACGCTGGCGTCGAAACGCCCAACTCCAGTACCAAGTCTGTTTGATTTGATTTGATTTGATTTTATTGCTTGTCATTCGAACCTCAGAGAGGCTCGAACGAAACTCCGTTTCTACAACCAGAACAATTCATAAAAAAACACACAAACAATTCAATTGACACAAACATCCATCACAGTGGATCTCCTCCTCACTGTGATGGAAGGCAAAGTCTTCTCTCTCCCCTGCACCATTTCTCTCCTGAGGTCGAAGCTGCAGGCGGGCGGTGCCAAGTCCCAGGCCCGGGCCGGGTGATGTACGGCCCCGCTCTAGGCCCAAAGTCAAAGTCACAGCGTTGGAGCCCCCGGCGGGCGCTGGAATGTCCCGCTGGAATGTCCCGCGGACACCGAAGCCGCACCGGGCGATGTACGGCCCCGCTCCGGGTCGCTCCAACCCCGCGACACGGGCCGGAGAAGCTGTGTTGCGGGAGCTCCGGAGACCGGTCTCTCACCCGGACCCGCGAGCTCCCGATATCACAGTCCACCCGGAGTCGGGAGTCGGGCCGCAGCAGCGAGCCACCACCGCTCCCCACGCGGAGTTCCGGAGCCCGGAGTCGGGCTGCACCGGCGAGCCACCACCGCTCCCCACGCTCCGAGGCCGGCCAGCCCCACGATGGTGAGTCCGCAGCTCATCCCGGTCGGAGGCCGCTCCGCTGTGCTGGGCCCAAAACGACAACGGAGACCCGACAGGGATAAAAGTCGGGTCTCCCGTGCAGGGAAGAGATTGTAAAGTTTCCCCCCCCCCCACCACCACCCCCCACACATACACAGTTAGGAACACGATACAAAAAAAAACACGAACAACTACATTTAACTAGACAAAAAATAAAAAAAAAAGACAGACAGGCTGTAGGGGCCGCTGCAACGTGAGTCGCGCCCGCCCACAGAGATTCACCCATGCTCCTCTGGGGAGGTCAGACTCTGGACAGCTTTTATCTGGTGAAGAGATGTCGCTGTGTAATGGAGATGAGGTTGCCTTCCACTCCTGTGACCACTTGGTGGCTGTCCAGTGTGCTTTTGTCTCAGTTGGCTGGATGGATGTTGTTCTGGTCTCCAAATCTGAGGAAGGACATTATTGCCAAAGAGGGAGTGCAGAGAAGGTTCACCAGACTGATTCCTGGGATGTCAGGACTGTCTTATGAAAAAAGACTGCATAGACTCGGTTTATACTCTCTAGAATTTAGGAGATTGAGAGGGGGTCTTATACAAAATTCTTAAGGGGTTGAACAGGCTAGATGCAGGAAGATTGTTCCCGATGTTGGGGAGGTCCAGGACAAGGGGTCACAGCTTAAGGATAAGAGGGAAATCCTTTAGGACCGAGATGAAAAGGACTTTTTTCACACAGAGAGTGGTGGGTCTCTGGAACTCTCTGCCACAGAGGGTAGTTGAGGCCAGTTCATTGGCTATATTTAAGAGGGAGTTAGATGTGGCCCTTGTGGCTAAGGGGTTCAGAGGGTATGGAGAGAAGGCAGATACGGGATACTGAGTTGGATGATCAGCCATGATCATATTGAATGGTGGTGCAGGCTTGAAGGGCCGAATGGCCTACTCCTGCACCTAATTTCTATGTTTCTATGTTTTCCATGTGGAGCAAAGGGGTGACGGGACTTCAGTCGGGGTGGCCTCTGCTCTCTGCTGTTAGCCAGATGGTGGAGGTGATCTGGGTCCATGGCACGACGAGATAGTGCCAGAGTTGCTGCTTGCCTTCGGATCCCTGCAGGCGGAATGCCTCCAAGTATAGGGAGCTGCTCGACTGGAGTAGGTTGAAGGCACCCAGTGGTGGTTCGCAAGGTGCTGTTCAGGCTCATGTCTACCAGGCTAGCATGTCTACTTCTACTCCATGCGGGTGCGCAGTACTCAGCTGGGGCATACACAAGAGCTAAGGCAGAGGTGTGAAGAGTTGATGAACTGGCTCCCCAACTTGTTCCTGCCAGGTGTTGGGTGAGGCCGCTACATGCCGTGACCTTGTCGCGGAGATCAGCCTAGCTTTTGATGAAATGTAAGCGACCTGTGCTGCAGTAACTGAGTGGGTCAGGCAGCATCTCTGGAGAACATGGATCGGGTCGAGACCCTTCTTCAGACTGATTGTGAGGAGGGGAGAAGAAAGCTGGAAAAGGGGAGAGGAAGGTCAAAACGAAGGACAAGGGGGCACAGGTGAGGGGGGGATTGTTTGATGAGTTGATGGTTGGATCAAAGGCCAGAGATAAGAACAATAGACATGAGACAGGTTTGGGCAGTTGCGGATTGCGGTGGCAGAGGGAGTAAAGTCGCAGGTTTGCAGCTTCGGAATGACGGCCCTTATATCTACACCTCCCACCCACGGAGACTGAGCACTAACATTTAACGAAGCATGCAAGGCAATGGCAAAGCTGTACCCATATGGATCGGAGCCTTATTTACACATATCGCACCATCTGCTCCCTTCACCGAGTGAGAGGAACAAAGTCACACTCCTCCAGAAACTGGAAAAGCAACACTCACCGAGGCACCACCTGTGAGCACACGTGCTTCGCTCTGACACAACGGCAGCACGTTGCAAGAATTAGTTAGCGATGCAGCAGTTGACACAAGGTCAACTCCGAGTGGCAATGGTCCAAAGCAATTCACGGGCAATAAAATAATTTTGATGAGTAGTTCCCATTGTAATATGGGAAAGGTGGCATTAAATTACACAGCAAAATCACTTGCTGAATAATGACCAGATAATCTCTTTCACTGATGCTGATTGAGGGATAAATGCTGGTTAGGACATCAGAGATACCGTCCTCATTCATCTTTAAAACAGTGCCACAAGATCGTATCCATCTGCTGAGAGGGTAAACAACAGGCCCAGTTTAATACTTTGTTTACAAGTTGGTAGTTCCAATGGCGCAGCAAAACTAGGCCCCATCCACAGCCATAGAGTAGCACAGCATGGACGTAGGCCCTTTAGCCAACTTACCCATGCCGACCTAGATGCCCCATCTACACCAGTCCCATCTGCCTGCGAGGCATATGGTTACAATGATTTCAAAGAAGTGACTTACCTTCAGCCACATAGAGTCATAGAACTGTACAGCAGGGAATCAGGCCCTTCGGCCCATCTTGTCGTTGCCCACCAAAGTTGGTATACATTGCTAGTCCCATTTGCCTGCATTTAGCCAATAGCCCACTCATAGTCATATAGGCATATTGCCATATAGCCTAGAAACAGGCCCTTCAGTCCTTAAATCTCCCGCGCCAACCAACATGCCCCATCTACACTAGTTCCACCTGCCTGTATATGGCTCGTATGCCTCTAAACCTTCCCTGTCATGTATAAACTATATATCAGGGAACCGAAGCATCCTATCAACAACTAGAGTGCGGTCCTGAGCTACCATCTACCACATTTGAGACCCTTGGACTATCTTTAATCGGACTTTGCTGGACTTTATCTTGCACTAATCTGTTATTCCCTTGTAACTTGTATCTGTACACTGTGGACGGCTCAATTGTAATCATGTATAGTCTTTCCGCTGACTGGTTAGCACGCAACAAAAAAACTTTTCACTGCACCTCAGTACACGTGACAATAAACGAAACTAAAAAATGCAAGTATTTGGTCAAATATGTTTTAAAGGTTGGGAGAATAACTGCAATGCACTCAATCCCTCCTATCAATAGACAATAGGCAATAGGTGCAGGAGTAGGCCATTCGGCCCTTCGAGCCAACACCGCCATTCAATGTGATCATGGCTAATCATCCCCAATCAGTACCCCGTTCCTGCCTTCTCCCCATATCTCCTGACTCCGCTATTTTTAAGAGCCCTGTCTAGCTCTCTCTTGAAAGTATCCAGAGAACCAGCCTCCACCGCCCTCTGAGGCAGAGAATTCCACAGACTCAGCACTCTCTGTGAGAAAAAGTGTTTCCTCGTCTCCGTGCTAAATGGCTTACCCCTTATTCTTAAACTGTGTCCCCTGGTTCTGGACTCCCCCAACATCGGGAACATGTTTCCTGCCTCCAGCGTGTCCAAACTCTTAACAATCTTATATGTCTCAATAAGATCCCCTCTCATCCTTCTAAACTCCAGGGTATACAAGCCCAGCCGCTCCATTCTCTATGTATCTGTCCAAATATCTTTTAGCTGCCAATGTTTATTACTGAATTAACATAAATTAAATAGTTGGTAGATATAAATGCTGGAGAAATCCAGTGGTTGAGGCAGCATCTATAGAGCGAAGGAATTGGTGACGTTTCTGGTCGAGATCCTTTTTCAGATAAAGAAGGGGGGGGCGGGAAGAAGAAAGGAAGAGGCGGAGACAGTGGCTGTGGGAGAGCTGGGAAGGGTAGGGGAAAGAGGGAGAAAGCAGGGACTACCTGAAATTGGAGAAATCAATGTTCATACCGCTGGGGTGTAAATTACCCAAGTGAAATATGAGGTGCTGCTCCTCCAATTTGCGGTGGGACTCACTCTGGCCATGGAGGAGGTTAACATCGGGACTTAACGGAAATAGTTTATATTGTTGTTGTCACATTGCTGTTTTGGGGAGTTTGCTATATGCAAATTATCTGCTAAAATGATGACTGTAACTAAACTGCAAAAGTATTTCACGGTTGGAAATTGCATGAGAAAGCCACAAGTCCTAAAAATATCCGTGTAAATGCAAGTCTCTCTTAAAATATAAGTTCTACATTGCAACACACACCAATGTCGAGGATTATGAGGACAGTCATAGTCATAGAATGACACAGCGTAGAAACAGGCCCTTCGGCCCAACCTGCCCACACGGGCCAACAATGTCCCATCTACACTTGTCCCACCTGCCTGCATTTGGTCCATATCCCTCCAAACGTCCTAACCATGTAAATAACATGAGAGGAATAGATCGGGTAGATGCACCAAGTCTCTTGCCCAGAGTAGGGGAATTGAGGACCAGAGGACATAGGTTTAAGGTCAAGGGGAAGTTATTTAATAGGAATCCAAGGAGTAACTTTTTCACACAAAGAATGGTGGGTGTATGGAACAAGCTGCCAGAGGAGGTAGTTGAGGCTGGGCTTATAGCAATGTTTTAAGAAACAGTTAGACAGGTACATGGGTAGAACAAGTTTGGAGGGATATGGGCCAAACATTTCAGGTGGGGCTAGTGTAGCTGGGCCCTGTTGGCCGCTGCGGGCAAGTTGGGCTGGATGACTCCAGGACTCTATGACTCTATCATTTATTCAATGCAATCTTCCAAATCTACTCTGATGTTCGGTTCTGCCAAACAGCAAAACACTTTATCTTTTTGTGCAAATCAGCCACTGATAAAATGGCGTCAATCCACAATGTAGCTGTTAAAATGTGACTCATTCACTCAATAAAAAATACACTGCCTGTTGCCCGTCAGGCTGTCTTGATTAAAAAAAGGTGAACATGTGCAGGAAAATCCAAGAGTTATCTTCAACTAAATTATATTCGTTTTATTCACTTTTAACCATGCGAGCAAATTCTATTGAGTAACTCTATAACTCAGTAACTTGGGGGCGACACGGTGGTGCAGTGGCGGAGCTGCTGCCTCACGACACCAGAGGCCCAGGTTCGAACCCGACTACGGGTGCTGTCTGTACGGAGTCTGCACGTTCTCCCCACATCTCAAAGACGTGCGGGTTTGTACAGTAGGTTAATAGGCTTCCGTAAATTTCCCCCCAGTGTGTAGGATGTGAGACTGGGGTAACGGGGGTTTGTTGGTCAGCACGGACTAGGTGGGCAGAAGGGCCTGTTCCCAAACTAAACTCTCAGGAGTGTAATTTATTAAAAAATAATTCTAATTTCTATCCAAATTTTATTCCAATTACAGTGATGGGGTGGGGGGGGGGGGGGAGGATGGGGATGGTTTAAGGTGAGAGGGGAAAGATTTAATAGGAATATGAGGGGCCATTTAAAAAAATATATATATATATATATATTTTTATTAGAGTAGGTAAGCAGTGAATTAGCAAACACATATTAGAAACATAGAAACGTAGAAATTAGGTGCAGGAGTAGGCCATTCAGCCCTTCGAGCCTGCACCGCCATTCAATATGATCATGGCTGATCATCCAACTCAGTATCCCGTACCTGCCTTCTCTCCATACCCTCTGATCCCCTTAGCCACAAGGGCCACATCTAACTCCCTCTTAAATATAGCCGATGAACTGGCCTCAACTACCCTCTGTGGCAGAGAGTTCCAGAGACCCACCACTCTGTGTGTGAAAAAAGTCCTTCTCATCTCGGCCCTAAAGGATTTTCCCCTTATCCTTAAGCTGTGACCCCTTGTCCTGGACCTCCCCAACATCGGGAACAATCTTCCTGCATCTAGCCTGTCCAACCCCTTAAGAATTTTGTAAGTTTCTATAAGATCCCCTCTCAATCTCCTAAATTCTAGAGAGTATAAACCGAGTCTATGCAGTCTTTGTTCATAAGACAGTCCTGACATCCCAGGAATCAGTCTGGTGAACTTTCTCTGTACTCCCTCTATGGCAAGAAAGTCCTTCCTCAGATTTGGAGACCAGAACTGTACGCAATACTCCAGGTGTGGTCTCACCAAGACCCTATACAACTGAAGTAGAACCTCCCTGCTCCTATACTCAAATCCTTTTGCTATGAAAGCTAACATACCATTCGCTTTCTTCACTGCCTGCTGCACCTGCATGCCTACTTTCAATGACTGGTGTACCATGACACCCAGGTCGCGCTGCATCTCCCCTTTTCCTAATCGGCCACCATTTAGATAATAGTCTGCTTTCCTATTTTTGCCACCAAAGTGGATAACCTCACATTTATCCACGTTATACTGCATATTATGATAGCAATATTTTGTGTACAACAATTATACATTATTAATATGATCAAATGAATCATTTTGTCTCTAATATTTTTTTCATAAAAAGAGAGAAAAACAGAGAGAAAAATAAAATTAAAATCAAAAGGAAATCGTAAAGAGTGGAATAATTTACCATTAATACATTGGAGATAAGATCAAGGAATATAGAATATAACTTTTCATCTAATCCCGAGTCCAAGTTCCAGTTAGGGTTCCCTGCCGAACCGATCTACCCTTTTAAGTAATCAATGAAAGAAGACCATATTCTAACAAAGACTTCTTGTTTGTCCATTAGGCCAAATAGGGGCCACTTTTTCACACTGAGAGTTGTGGGTGTACGGAACAAGCTGCCGGGGTTGTAGCTGAGGAATGGTGCAATAAGAACATTTAAAAGGCACTTGAACAGGTTTATGGATAAGAAAGGTGATGGGGGATATAGGCCAATTCGCAGGCAAACGGCTATGGTTGTATCGGAACGGGTGTCAGGGTCATAAGGTCAAAAGGGATAGGAGCAGAATTAGGCCATTCGGCCCATCAAGTCTACTCCGCCATTCAATCATGGCTGGTCTATCTCTCTCTTCTAACCCCATTCTCCTGCCTTCTCCCCATAACCTCTGACACCCGTATTAATCAAGACTCTACCTATCACTGCCAAGGCTGTGCAGTGGATGCAAAGAACAAGGGCCAGCTTTTCTAAACATCCTAAAGCTCGTGAGGACAGGAACCTTGATTTCCCTTCAAGCAACCCTTGTGTTTTGGGCACAATTGAAAGGCAGAGATAGATAGATTCCTGATTAATAATGGTGTCACGGGTTAGAAACATAGAAAATAGATGCAGGAGGAGGCCATTCAGCCCTTCGAGCCAGCACCGCCATTCATCGTGATCATGGCTGATCGTCCCCAATCAATAACCCGTGCCTGCCTTCTCCCCATATCCATTGACTCCACTAGCCCCTCGAGCTCTATCCAACTCTCTCTTAAATCCATCCAGTGACTTGGCCTCCACTGCCCTCTGTGGCAGGGAATTCCACAAATTCACAACTCTCTGGGTGAAAAAGTTTTTTTCTCACCTCAGTCTTAAATGACCTCCCCTTTATTCTAAGACTGTGGCCCCTGGTTCTGGACTCGCCCAACATTGGGAACATTTTTGCTGCATCTAGCTTGTCCAGACCTTTTATAATTTTATATGTTTCTATAAGATCTCCCCTCATCCTTCTAAACTCCAGTGAATACAAGCCTAGTCTTTTCAATCCTTCCTCATATGACAGTTCCGCCATCCCAGGGATCAATCTCGTGAACCTACGCTGCACTGCCTCAATCACAAGGATGTCCTTCCTCAAATTAGGAGACCAAAACTGTACACAATACTCCAGATGTGGTCTCACCAGAGCCCTATACAACTGCAGAAGAACCTCTTTACTCCTATACTGAAATCCTCTTGTTATGAAGGCCAACATTCCATTAGCTTTCTTCACTGCCTGCTCTACCTGCACGCCAACTTTCAGTGACCGGTGTACAAGGACGCACAGGTCTCGCTGAACCTCCCCCTTACCTAACCTAACCCCATTGAGGTAATAATCTGCCCCCTTGTTTTTGTCGCCAAAGTGGATAACCTCACCTTTATTTATATTATACTGCATCTGCCACACATCTGCCCACTCACTCAACCTGTCCAGGTCACCCTGCAACCTCCTAACATCCTCTTCACAGTTCACACTGCCACCCAGCTTTGTGTCATCCGCAAACTTGCTAGTGTTGCTCCTAATTCCCTCTTCCAAATCATTAATATATATGGTAAACAGTTGCGGCCCCAACACCGAGCCTTGCGGCACTCCACTGGCCACTGCCTGCCATTGAGAAAAGGACCCGTTTACTCCTACTCTTTGCATCCGGTCTGCCAACCAATTTTCTATCCATGTCAACACCCTACGTTATGAAGAGAAGGCAGGAGAATGGGGTTAGGAGGGAGGGATAGATCAGCCATGATTGAATGGCGGAGTAGACTTGATGGGCATATTTATGCTCCTATCACTTATGAATTTATGAACATGGAATGGAATTAATTTAGAGGGTGCATTTGAGTTGGCATGGATGAATTGGGGCAAAGAACGTCTTTCTGTGTTGTATGACAATGTCTCTGATTGGTATGCATGAGGGGGAACTTGTTTACTCAGAGAGTGGTGGATGTGTGGAATGATCTTCCTGCAGATGTGGTGGAGGCAGGATCGATTTTAACATTTAAAAGTAAAGTGGATAGGTATATAGACGGGAAGGGAATGGAGGGGTATGGTCTGAGTGCAGGTAGATGGGACTAGGGGAAAATGAATGGTCGGCACGGACTGGAAGGGCCGAGAAGGCCTGTTTCTCTGTAATTGCTGTAATTGTTATATGGTTATATGGTTATATTTATATTTGTAAAGTCTTGCGTAAATATAAACAGTTGATTTCAGCAAATTCCAATCTATTCGCACCCAGCTGGCAGGTTGGTGCATCATCCTTCACTATAAAACCTATACTCTATGACATGGATTGCTAACATTAATGCGACATTAACATATTTCGATGAAATATTTTGAGTCTGCCAGCAGTTTCAGATTTTGGCCATCGAAGGGAACTACAGCAGTCGCTGCCTGAAACACGCAGCCAGCATCATCAGAGACCCACACCACCCTGGCCACACACTCATTTCACCCCTGCCATCGGGAAGAAGGTACAGGAGCCTGAAAACGGTAACATCCAGATTCAGGAATAGTTTCTTTCCGACAGCCATCAGGCTATTAAACACTACAAATAAGCTCTGAGCCACAGAGACTATAATAGCACTATTATTGTGTATTTGTTTTTTATGTGTACGCATGTGTGCATGTACATATAAATATATGTGTGCGTGTGTGTGTGTGTGTGTGTGTATAGTTCAGTGTATAAAAATTGTATGTTCAATGTATAAACTTATAATGTGTATAAAGTGTATGTTCATTGTATATAGTTCATCGTATAAATACATTATATATATATATATATATATATATATATATATAGTTCACTATATAAAAAGTTCAGCGTGTGTGTGAAAAAGGTACATGTTCTAGATGCGCTGGGACGCATCCTCGGTGATGTGACCTGGGGCCATCGGGTGTTTCGGGTCTCACAACATCAGACCCCCTCGCCCAGGCGACCCAGCCGGGGTTGATCAGGCCCCGACTTGCGTCCCAGCAGCAACCGCCCACGGATCAGCCATCTTAGTAACCACTCTGCAGGGGTTGGGGAGACTCTAGTGCGTGGAGGGACTGGGCTGTGTGGGGTGACTCCCGGCCGGGTTCCTCCTGCGTCTCACCAGGTTCAAGGCCTGTGCGCGCGCTGCACCTCTTTCTCCTTCTCCGAGCATTTCATTGTCGCCCGATGGATGTTTAGGCCACGATGGTTCATTACGCCTCTCCGTAGCTTTGTTGGGTGTCTTTCTCACGAAAGACACAGACTGGGGCGCTAACCCAGCCTTTCCCGGGTGCCGTCTTTCCGTGCCGTCAACTGTCTCTCCAGTAGTCACCAAACTATTCTTGGTTGTCACCCAGTCTATTCCTAGGTGCCACTGGCTGAGCCAGACTTCATATGTATATATATACATATAAATATATATTTATATACACACACTGAACTTTTTTCTGGTTTATTACATTGCTCACAGTGTACTATGTTTACATATTCTGTTGTGCTGCAGCAAGTAAGAATTTCATTGTTCTATCTGGGACACATGACAATGAAACCCTCTTGACTCTTGACACTTGACACTTGAGTTTAATTTATTAATTGAAACAAAAGACTAGCGATAGAAATTGGGAACAAAAGCAAAAGTAGTGGAATGATGCATTGGATCAGGAGATATCTACCGGGCAGGAACCGATCATTGGAAGACAACCATCGATGATGGTCAGAACATTATCTTAGCCCAGCTGTCTGAAGTCCCTTCACCAATACCTTCCGCTCAATGGGAAGAGTGCTGGCGTTCACTTCTAGTTGGGTCTGAAGAAGGATCTCGACCTGAAACGTCACCCATTCCTTCTATCCAGAGATGTTACCTGTTCCACTGAGCTACTCCAGCAATTTGTGTCCAATTTACAATTCATTAATCGACATTCCAAGTAAGCAAATAAGACCTGGAAAATATTCAGAGGTACACTAGTAATCTTTGTCCTGCATAACTAAGATCGTGCAGGGCACGCAGCGTGGTAGAGAACCGGAGCTGCCGGAGGAAACCCGCGCAGGTCACGGGGAGAACGTGCAAACTCCGCACAGACAGCACCTGTAGTCAGGATTAAACCTGGATCTCTGGCGCTGTGAGGCAGCGACTCTACCGCTGCACCACCGTGCCGCCCCGTTGGATGGGTCCGACTCAGGTATCCAGTATAGCCGCAGCTATACATGGTCCGAAGAAGGGTCCCACCAGAAAAACGTCGCCTATCCATGTTCCCCTGAGACATACATTCGACCTGACCCGCTGAGTTACCCCAGCATTTTGTAGTGTGCTCCTCATGCCATGCAGTGCGGGCTAATCCCACCACAGGGGTATTAAAGCATCGAGCAGCGACGTTAGGTGTAGATGCCAGTACATCTGAGGTTGTGAATCACATTGCATAACTTTAAAAGAAAAATTCAAAATAGACTTTACTTATGGGGGGTTAACAAATAAATACAATACATGAACAGTGCGAAAAATTCATCCGGCATTTTCGGAGGCTATACAAATTGTTCAATGCAGTTTATATACATTTCCCAAATTTCCCAAATCTGTCCCCCACTCGTGCAACTCATGCGCCCCCCTAGCGTGGGATACCTTCCGTGCACAAGGTACTCGAACACTGTGCAGAGGGCACGCTAGTGCAAAATGAACATTCCTCCAGGAAACAGGGGATGAAACCAAACGTTTCCTTTCAGTGGAAATATCGTGTTGCCGTTTGCTTCCGATTGGAATATTGCATTCACCAGACAAAGGCACCAGGCTTAGTTGTGGGTGGAGCTACTGCTTCTTATAAGCATTCAGACAGCGTCGGGGGCATCCCCGTCCATCTCAACCTCCCCCAACCCCCCACAGGTAACAGATTACACCCCTGATCAGATGCGTGTCAACTCAACGGCGGACTGTTAAACCAATCCAGCTGAATTAGCACGTACGCATACATGTACACATACACACACACACACACACACACACGTACATACATGCATACACTCACTTGCACACGCGCTCGTACACACACACTGACACACATTAACGCACACACTCATCCACACAAACATCACACGTACACATACACTCACACACACTGACACACACACTCACACCCATGCTCTCACACGCACATACGCAGATATACAAACACACACACACACACTCACTCACACACACACACAAACACACACACTCACACACACACTCACACACACAAACACACACTCACACACACACTCACACACACACACTGAAACACAAACACACACACACTCACACACACACTCACAAACACACACACACTGAAACACACTCACACACGCTCACACACACACTCACACTCACACACACACTCATACACACAAACACACACTCACACACACACTCACACACACACACTGAAACACAAACACACACACACACTCACACACACACTCACAAACACACACACACTGAAACACACTCACACACGCTCACACACACACTCACACTCACACACACACTCACACTCACACACACACGCACACTGAAACACAAACACACACTCACAAACACATTCACGCACACACTCACACCCACACGCACACAGATGCACTCACGCACGTACACACACACACTCACACAGGAGTGGCAAGACCACTTTGTTTAAGGATAGTTTGCGAACACCACAGAACATGACACTGATCATTGAAAGTGTGGACGCCGGGGACAGCTGGATAGCTTCTTGTTTGCACCGTTCTTGTCCTGTATGTGTAATCCTGCAATAAAAAATATTTTGGAAGAAAAGAATAATGAGAGGGGGATACAGCGAAAACACTTGTTGATGATGTGAGTGGGGCCTGTTTGCAGTTGATCTGCCCGGTGACGGACACTGTGACAGGAAAGCAGGAGAAATCCCGGGAGCAGCTGTGATGACTCAAACAGCCAATGCTTGATGCGTGTCTCTCAGCCGGGCTAAATAAAGCCCTGACGTCAACGTCTCTGAGACTAGACCAGTTGCCATTGAAGAGAGAAAGAGAGTGAGTGAGAGAGAGAGAGAGAGAGAGAGAGAGAGAGAGAGAGTGAGTGTGGGGAGAGAAGGGATGAGACACACATAGTCGATATATCCACACACACACGCCACAGAGGGCAGCAAAGCTAACACAACTCACACACATAATCCTTGCCCAGTCGCGGATCCCAGCTCTCTCTCTCTCTCTCTCTCTCTCCATCACTCTCACTCTCACTCTCTCCCTCCCCGCCGGCATTCGCGACAGGTGGACCCCCCCCCAGCCGAAGTTGGACGCTTTTTTTAAATATTCCTGCAGACCAGGTAAGGAAACCCAGGCGTGCTTTTGTGCGGGGCTTAATATACTCTCTCAACTGTACCATTTGAAGAGAGAGTTCGATTCAGCTCGTAGGACTAAGGGAATCAAGGAGGAACGGGGTACTGATTTTAGATGATCAGCCATGATCATATTGAATGGTGGTGCTGGCTCGAAGGGCCGAATGGCCTACTCCTGCACCTATTTTTCTATGTTTCTATGTGTCTATGTAACCGCTTATAGCAAGCCGGTACAGTCGCGGGGAGGGGATGGGAGGGGGACAAGGGGATCTAATAGGTATTGTGTGCCCAGCTTTGTTCTTTTGGAATGAGGATGTATGTAATGCATTAAAATTAACCGGGGAGATAAAGGTTTGAGCCAGCACCCCTCTCCTCTGTCTAATCCCCTCCGGGGTTCGCTGCCGGCAACAAGGGCGATTTCAGCACCCTGGATAGCGACACTGATACAAACCAGCACATAGCGCTCTGAGAATTAACAGGTGAAAAAACCCTTATCACTCCTCAACAAAACAAAAACATCTTCTTGGGGGGCGATTTCGCTGAAAGGCGCGCCCAAGATTTAGTTTGAGAAGAGACAAGGGGGGTAGGTTTGGTAGCAGGGCAGGGCTACAAATATCCAGCTACACTTCCGCAGGTGTTGCCCTGGGTCTTCTGAAACACGGGTCAACGCATAGGGTGTGGGTTTGATTTCCTCAACAACCTCCCCGTGTGTTTTTATTTTCCCCGTGTTGTGTCAAACTGGGGCTGTTTCCATCTCGCTCTCTCCCTCTCCCTCCTAGGAGTGCGCTCCTGATACGCTTTCCCCCCCCGGCGCCTTTGTTCTTTTGGCGTTTAAAGACTGTTCAAACTTCCATGAGCGACCCCTTCTGATTCACGTACAGCCAGCTCCCTGCGCGGTTACGTGAAATGAAATCCTTCCCACACATTGGGCCAGTGGCGAGAGTAATACGTGGCTTGGATAGAAGAGGAAGTAAGCTTGTTGTTCATTGTGTCCAGCTCGGAGCTTTCCCGTGTTATTGCATTTGCCTTGTTTCCAAATGGCAGGCGCGACACGCACGCCTCGTCTGTCCATGCGAACGCCGTCTCCAGGGTCATCTCGGGTTGATATCTTCCCGAAATGTACGAGGGAGTTTTTGCAGCGAATTCAAATTCTAGATCTGAAACTTAAAACTTGTGCTCTCACTTACGAACTAGGAAGGATGCAGATATAAGCAAGCGCTCATACTGTCTCGAGTGCCCCGAGTCGTCTACAAATATCGTGGAAATGCTGTACAGTGGATGAAATGCTGTTAATTTTCGGTATAATAGCCTGCATTTAATCGTATGTTTCTGAGATTGGAGAAAAAAAAGGGGGGGGGGGCAAGTGAAAGATTTTCGATTTGCAAAAAAGACCAGTCGAGTTTATAGGGTCCTGAGGATAAGTAATGCAGGGACAGAAGCAAACAGCTGTATATCACACGCCTTCAAAGGAATCATGCCTCCGTTTCATTCAGCAGAATCATTACTCAAATCATGCTTCATATGTTGTCTCAAATCATGCCTCAACATCTTGTTTCAAATCATCTCAAATCTTTGCAAGTAATACTTAATCACGTCTCAAATCATGTTTCGTCATCTCCAAATCATGCTTAAAATCATCTAGGATCATGTCTAAAATCATCTCAATTTCATTCAACAGAATCATGCCTCCATTGCATCTCTAATCGTGTCTCAAATCGTACCCAATATCATTTTCAAATCATGCCCCAATATCATGTCTGAAATCATGTCTCTATCATGTCTCCAACCATGCCCTAATATCATGTCACAAATCATCTCAAGAAATCTGCAAGAAGTGTTCCATTTTATACCTGGGTAATATAAATACAGTGGTGCTGAAGGAAGACCATTACTTGGTTAAAATCCTACTCACAGCTGGCAGAAAGGCCATTACAGGGAACTGGCTTGGAGCGGACACATCCAGACTTAGACAATGGTTAGACATAGTACAGGAAATATTTGTCATGACATATTCTCTAAGAGTGAAAGAAGACAAATTTAATAGAAAATGGGAAAAATGGATTAGGTATAGAAATAAAGACATCAACACTATAATTTTATAGACAATAATGTAAGTTATTGGAAAACGTTTTAATATGAAAATAGTTCTGTATACTGCATCATTAATTGTAAACTGAACCCCCCGCTGCAATGTTGTATGTTTCGTTGTTATATTTGTGTTTTATTTGTGTATTCATAAAAGCAATAAGAACTAAAGTGTAAAAAAACAAATCATCTCAAATAATGTTTCATATCGTGTCCCAATATCATGTCTTAAATCATGTCTCAATATCATGCCTCATATCATATACCAATGGCATCTCAAATCATCTTAATTTCATTCAACAGGATCGTGCTTCCAAATCATACTCAAATCATGTTTTAAATCATACTTCAAATCATGTTTCAAATCATGTCTGAAATCAGGTCCGTAGATCATGCCTCAAATCCATCTTCTAGCCCAGCCCTCACACCCAGTGCTTTCAACGATATGTCACCCCTGAACATATTCTGTGACCGACCACTCCTGGATTGAGAATGGGAAAGTTTGCACAAAAACTCTCTCCATCCAAGTCCATATCCTAAGTATGTCAGGAGGAAGGAACTGAAGATGCCGGTTTAAACCGAAGATAGACTCAAAAAGCTGGAGTAGCTCAGCTGGACAGGCAGCATCTCTGGAGAGAAGGAATGGGTGACGTTTCAGGTCGAGTCTGAAGAAGGGTCTCGACCCGAAAAGTCACCCATTCCTTCTCTCCAGAGATACTTCCTGTCCCACTGAGTAACTCCAGCTTTTTGTGTCGATCCTAAGTATGTCACGTGGGTCCGAATGAAAGGTGACAATGCAATGCACCTTTTGGCGTTGATTAATTCGAGAACTCCCCATTTAATGCGTGGAACCAAGAATACTTGAATGTTAAAAAGTGGCACGATATCACCCTTCCAAAAGCTATGCCATGTTTCAATTGCAATATTTGCTTGTTCTTTGAGACGACAATTGCAATCCCAAATAACAATGTCTTCACTTGCCATGCTGAGAGAATGGAACGGCTGGGCTTGTACACTCGGGAGTTTAGAAGGATGAGAGGCAATCTTATTGAAACATAAGATTATTAAGGGTTTGGACATGCTAGAGGCAGGAAACATGTTCCCGATGTTGGGGGAGTCCAGAACCAGGGGCCACAGTTCAAGAATAAGGGGTAGGCCATGTAGAACGCAGACGAGGAAACACTTTTTCACACAGAGAGTTGTGAGTCTGTGGAATTCTCTGCCTCGGAGGGCGGTGGAGGCCGGTTCTCTGGACACAATCAAAAGAGAGCTAGATAGGACTCTTAAAGATAGCGGAGTCAGGGGATATGGGGAGAAGGCAGGAACGGGGTACTGATTGTGGATGATCAGCCGTGATCACATTGAATGGCGGTGCTGGCTGGAAGGGCCGAATGTCCTCCTCCTGCACCTATTGTCTATTGTCGATTTGTTGTTGCATTCTGAGCTGCCCCAATGCAAAGGTAGACTCTTGTCACTCAATAAAGAGTGTTAGAAAATATAATTTTATAATTCAGTCGGGGGCTTAACCTTAAGAGGATTGTAACAAAGAGCTGGATCTTAAGTATTAGTTTAGGAGCAGCACTACCAGAGAACCTTTGGCAGAATAATATACTGCAGATGCCAGAAATATTATTATTTATTTTTTTTAAGTATGAAAAAAGCTCAAGAGGTTGTGCAGACTATGAGGGGGTGGCGTTAATGGTCGATGACTTGGTATCAGATGAGATGTTGTCATCCTGACGTGTTAATTCTGCTTTGCTCTGGAAAGTGGCCTCTTACCTGTTCAGTGGTTGGAATATGTCCTGTTTTAATATGAAATTGTCCTTCACGACCTTTCCAACAAATGTGTCGCAGCTAAATTTTGAGAGAATTGACGTAATCCTCTTATAAGGTCAACTTCAATGGGACATGACATTGAGAGCATCGACAGCAATGTCCTTGGACTAGACGCATTTGCCCTCCTCAAAGCTGAATATAGCTAGAGACTTTCAAATACAAATGCATAACAGTGAGAAAATAAAAACCCATGATTGCTAACTACGTTGTGATTAGTATGGGTGTCAGGGGTTATGGGGAGAAGGCAGGAGAATGGGGTTCAGAGGGAAAGATAGATCAGCCATGATTGAATGGCAGAGTAGGCTTGATGAGTTGAATTGCCTAATTCTGCTCCCATAACTTATGAACATTTTCTAATAATCCCTTTTACACCTATTTTTTTCTATTTATAAGACTATTAATACTACTTGGATGTGTTTCAATCAAAAAGTACATGAGATAGATAATGCAATTGATTTTTAAAAAATATTTTTATTGAGCAAGGTGTAAGTATTACATAAGTGGACATTTCTCAAGTTTGATGCACGGACCATCAATGGCACAAGGACAAAGTTCTCCCGATTCTTTAGAAAATGTTTGAACTTCAGTCTGTTGTTACACTTTCAATTTGAACTTCAGTCTGTTGTTTCAATTTCAATTCAGCTGTTGTCTCATTTGGAAAACTTACACCGCGTGTTGCTTTATCTTTAGTTTTTATGAATGAATGAAATTACCAGTTCTGCTGTGATTAAGTTTGCTACCAACACAAAGCTGAAATTACCTCTTCCGTTCAGAAGCTCAGTCTCGAGAATATGGCGCGGCAATTGTTCGTTCCAGTGCATAATTGCTACATATCCAAGTTAGGTTTAGTTATTTTTGGCAGCCTGACGGAAGAAATCTTATTAATGTGTCTTGTGTGCCTGCAATCAACGGATATGCTTCAGAGCACAATATGACAAGTCTTGGCACATCCCTTTAGAAGGCACCGTGCTCTGAAATGGTCAATTGCATTTCTGGATAAACAATAAATACTGCACGCACACACACACACACACATCTATATATTTTCTATTCAATATCTTAAATATTAATGAAGAGGGGATGAGCAGTTTTCTATTTTGAGTCATGTATTATCGTCAAAGACTCGCAAATCAGGTTCAGCACAGATGAATGAATATGAAACTCATGCCCATTTATACCTAACAAATCAGTCTCACATTTAGGGAGGCACCTATTCTGGAACAAATTTTGTTACTTTTTGCAGCATAGGTCATTGCAGCTATTAGAGATAAAATGGCCAAAGAGACCAAAAATTACCAAATTACCGAATCGGTAGTGAGGAAGGCAAATGCAATGCTAACATTTATTTCTTGAGGACTAGAATGCTACAACAGGGATGTAATGATGAGGCTCTATAATGGGCCTGTCCCACTTACGCAACTTTTTAGGCGACTGCCAGCACCCGTCATAGGTTGCCGGAAATCTTCAACATGTTGAAAATCCAGCGGCGACCTGAAAGACTCTACGACTCTTTGGGTGACTAGGGGACGTCTCACGACCATACAGGCGACACCCAGGTGAAGCCTGTTTGGTCGTGAGTGGTCGCCCAAAGAGTCGTATCTTGTTCTGGTTGCCGCTGGATTTTCAACATGTTGAAAATTTTCGGCGACCTCCAACGACCTATGACGGGTGCCGGCAGTCACCGTAAAAATCGTGTAAGTGGGACAGGTCCTTCAGGCGCTGTTCAGGCCCCGTTTCAAGTATTGTGAGCAATTTTGGCCTTCATATCTGAGGAAGGATGTTTTAGATATGGAGAGGGTTCAGAGGAGAATGATCCCAGGAATGAGTGGGTTAACA
The DNA here is from genome assembly GCA_963514005.1 of Raja brachyura. Next base: position 5,925,377 of record OY740788.1, on the reverse strand, counting down.
TATCATGAGTGTTTGATTGCACTGCGAATCTACTCGCTGGCGTTTCGAAGGATGAGGGGGGACCTCATTGAAACTTACCGAATAGTGAAAGGCCTGGATAGAGTGGATAGCGAGAGGATGTTTCTAGGGAGAGTCTAGGACCAGAGCTCATAGCCCCAGAATTAAAGGTCGTTCCTTTAGGAAGGAGATAAGGAGGAATTTCTTTGGTCAAAGGGTAGTTAATCTGTGGAATTCATTGCCACAGACGGCTGTGGAGGCCAAGTAAATGGGTATTTTTAAGGCAGAGATAGATAGATTTTTGATGAGTACAGGTGTCAGAGGTTAGGAGGATACAGGAGGATGGGGTTAAGAGGGAAATATATATCAGTCATGATTGAATAGACATGGACTAAATGGCCTAATTCTGCTCCTATCACATGAATTTATGACCAATTTTATGCATTTTTTTAATTGTAGCTATGGTTTTGGGAATGCGCAGGCTTCCATTTAAGATGGAGATGGAGATGAAAATGCATAAATATATATTACTCCGGATTGTTTTCAGCAAACAGCAGAGAGACAGAGAGAGAGAGAGAGAGAGAGAGTGCGTAGATCACTACTTTAAGGCAGGGGAACAAATAACTGGAACGTTATGGACTGCACAATTTGGAGGTAGTTTGACTGTCAGTCATAGCTAGTGCCAGATCAACAAGCCAATACTAGAATCTTTTCATATCTCTAGTTACCTTCTCCCCTGACTCTCAGCCGCCTGTAGAAGGTTCACGACCCATTCGTGGATTTTTGGATTTAAAAAAATCTTAGCCAACTTTACCTTGAACTAAATGTTATTCCCTTATCATGTATCTATGCATTGTAAATGGCTCCATTGTAATCATATATTGCCTTTCTGCTGACTGGATAGCACGCAACGAATACTGTTCACTGTACCTCGGTACACGTGACAATGAACTAAACTGAACTGATAAACTAAACTGAGCTTCACTCCATTTCATTGAGTTGAGTTTAGTTGAGTTGGGTCATACTCAGGGGTGGGAGATTGCAACCTTCACATGGTCCGCCCTGTTTCGACTAATGCAATCAACTCGACGTACACAAATAGAAGATGAAATAGAACAAGTTGTCCAACAACTTTAGGCTGTGCACGCCACACGAAAGAAGAAGAAGAAGAAGGGTCATACTCTATTGAAATATTGAGTTGAGTTGAGTCTTGAGTCTAACTCCTACTTTTCAAGGACTTGGGTCTTAGGAAACCTTTACTGCGTTACTGCTCATTAAGTGATAGGAGCAAAATTAGGCCATTCAGCCCCATCAAGTCTACTCCACCATTCGATCATGGCTGATCTATCTCTCCCTCTCAACCCCATTCTCCTGCCTTCTCCTCATAACCCCTGACACCCGTACTAATCAAGAATCTATCTATCTCTGCCTTAAAAATATCCACTGACTTGGCCTCCACAGCCTGTGGCAGATAATTCCACGTTTCGCCACCCTCTGACTAATTAAATTCCTCCCCATTTCCTTCCTAAAGGTACGTCCTTTAATGGTGCGGCTATGATCTCTGGTCCTATATTCTCCCACTAGTGGAAACATCCTCTCCATATCCACTCTATCCAAGCCTTTACGTTTATAGGTACAGAACAGAAACAGGCCCTTCGGCCCACCGAGTCTGCCCTGACCAGCGATCCCTGCACATTAACACTATCCTACACACACAAGGGACAATTTGCACATACACCAAGCCCATTACGTCTTGGAGTGTGGGAGGAAACCGAAGATCTTGGAGAAAACCCACGCACATACAAACTCCGCACTGACAGCACCCGTAGTCGGGATCGAACCCGGTTCTCCGGCACTGCAACTCTACCGCTGCGCCACCGTGCTGCCCTAAATTGCAGGTGGTAGATTTTCTGCCAGCGCTGAGGAGATTTGCAAGGACAGAGCTTGAAGAACACACCTTTTTTAACGCTGAGATTGAATTTGCATATTCAAATGTATGTCCTACTGATTGTCCCCTTGAAGTGTGCGCCCTATATCTACGAGGCCTTGGAGCCATCATTATAATACGAAGACAGACACAAAATGCTGGAGTGACTCAGCGGGTCAGGCAGCATCTCTGGATAGAAGGAATAGGTGACATTTCGGGTCGAGACCCTTCTTCTGGCAGAGAGTCAGGGGAGAGGCAACTAGTGGTATGGAAAGCTACAAGGAACAAATGAATGAAAGAACAAATCTAAGCCAGCAACAATGATCATGTAAAGGGTGGTGCCCGCAAATGCCATTATTGGCAGTGGAAGACATGATAGCAAGTGGATACAAGCAGTGGAACCACACCAGATGACAATGAAACTAGTGCGAGGACTAGGATTGGAGAGGGATGGAGAGAGAGGGAAAGCAAGGGTTACTTGAAATTAGGGAAATCTATATTCTGTTTTGACTGTAACATTGGTCCGAACCATTGGTGTTCCTCCACTCATGTTAGAACAGTGACATATCCTCCATAAGTCCAATTTGAACAAGAAAGGCCCAACTTAAATTGTTGCCATCCAACCCAAACTAACATCCAACTATTCACACTCCATTATGAAAACAGAGTCTGTTTTCTGTTTGTTGCCATCCACTCCAAACTGGCCAGGAAGGTTTCGCGAACATCACATTCAAAGATGGCGTTGACACCACTGTATACGAAAGAACTGCAGATGCTGGTTTAAATCGAAGGTAGACACAAAATGTAACTCAGCAGGTGAGGCAGCATCTCTGGAGAGAAGGAATGGGCGACATTTCAGGTCAAGACCCTTCTTCAGACTGATGTCAGGGGAGGGGGCGGGACAAAGATAGAATGTACAGTGGAGACAGTAAGACTAGTGGGAGAACTGGTAAGGAGGATGGGGATGGAGAGAGAAACCAAGGGCTATCTGATGTTAGAGAAGTCCATGTTCATACCGCTGGGGTGTAAACTACCCAAGGAAAATCTGAGGTGCTGCTCCTCCAATTTGCACTGGGCCTCACTCTGACAATGCTTGGGAAAAGTCAGATTGGGAATGGGAGGGGGAGTTGAGGTGCTGAGCCACCGGGAGATCAGGTAGGTTAAGACGGACTGAGCGGAGGTGTTCAGTGAAATGATCGCCGAGCCTGCGCTTGGTCTCGCCAACGTTGAGATGTAGACAAAACCTTCTGATGCGTAATCGGTTGGTAGGATGTGGGGTCAAAATTGAGATGCTGAAACAAGTTGACACAAGTTGCCTTGCTGCCTGTTTTGGTGAACTTGCAGCTCCCAGTAACTGCATACACACGCTCGTTGGAACAAGGTGTAAGTGCTTCCGTGCCAACAACCTCCTACACTTCAACTAGAAAGATTGCGAATGTCACTGCTGGCTGTAGTTCCAATTTCCAATCTGGGAAAAAGGCATCTCTATTCTAAAATCTCATCTATATACGGTGATCAGAAATCAGACCTCTTGACTGTAACATTGGTCCGAACCATTGGTGTTCCACCACTCATGTTAGAACAGTGACATATCCTCCATAAGTCCAATTTGAACAAGAAAGGCCCAACTTAAATTGTTGCCATCCAACCCAAACTAACATCCAACTATTCACACTCCATTATGAGGTGGGGTAGTAGCAAAAACCACACATGATGTGGGTGCATTACTTTTAAATCTTCCTCGTCTTGTGTATGACGAGCCTAAAGTTGTTCCATTTGATCTATTTGTTTGTTAACGTCGGGTTGATTGCATTAATCGAAAGAGGGTGGACCATGTGAAGGTTGCAATCTCCCACCTCTTACTTTTAAATATCACATTAATATCATCCCCTTAAGGTGAAGGGGAAAGATTTAAGAGGAATTTGAGGGGTAACTTTTTCCACACAAAGGGTTAGTTTAGTTCTAGTTTAGTTTAGAGATGCAGCGCGGAAACAGGTCCTTCGATCAACTGTTTCCGCACCAACCAACGATCCCCGTACACTATCACTATCCTACACGCACTAGGGCCAAATTTACATTTATACCAAGCCAATTAACCTACAAACCTGTATGTCTTTGGAGTGTGGGAGGAAACCGTGCATACTCCGTACAGACAGCACCCATAGTCAGGATCGAACCCGGGTCTCTGGTGCTGTAAGGCAGTAGCTCTACTGCTACGCCACTGCGCTTCCCCATGGATGGTGGGTGTATGGAATGAGCTGCCGGTGGAGGTAGTTGAGGCTGGGACTATCACAACATTTAAAAAACATTTAGACAGGGACATGGATAAGACGAGTTTAGAGGAATATGGGCCAAACACAGGCAGATGGGACTAGTGGAGATGGGACATGTTGGTCATGTTGAAGACCCTGTTTCCACACTGTATGACTCTGTGAGTCTATGACATATAAAACATTTGAGAAGGGTGAAATCTTGAGTTGCACTGATGTAGAATATTTCTCCTCGGGCTCTTCTGCAGCCAGCAGAACTCGCATTGACATTTAACTCCAGACCATAATCATATTTATTCACACAATTGAGGTACAAATTGAATGGTAGTCCCAGAGGTTGAATGTTATCAAACAATCTCGTCTGCAACGGGCAAGTCGATGTTGCAGAGTGGCTACCAGGTGAGGACTAGCCTCCATGTTAGTGAGAAATGGGGTTCATAGAAGGTCTTCAAAAGATTGGTCTATCTCTCCCTCCTAACCTAACTTGGGTGAGTGGGCAAATGCATGGCAGATGCAGTATAATGTGGATAAATGTGAGGTTATCCACTTTGGTGGCAAAAACATGAGGGTAGACTATTATCTTAATGGTGGCAAATTAGGAAAAGGGGAGATGCAACGAGATCTGGGTGTCATGGTACACCAGTCATTGAAAGTAGGCATGCAGGTGCAGCAGGCAGTGAAGAAAGCAAATGGTATGTTAGCATTCATAGCGAAAGGATTTGAGTATAGGAGCAGGGAGGTTCTACTACAGTTGTACAGGGTTTTGGTGAGACCACACCTGGAGTGTTGCGTACAGTTTTGGTCTCCAAATCTGAGAAAAGACATTCTTGCCATAGAGGGGGTACAGAGAAGGTTCACCAGACTGATTCCTGGGATGTCAGGACTTTCATATGAGGAAAGACTGGATAGACTTGGCTTGTACTCGCTAGAATTTAGAAGACTGAGGGGGGGATCTTATAGATCTTACAAAATCTTAAGACCTTATAGAAACTTACAACATTCTTAAGGGGTTGGATAGGCTAGATGCAGGAAGATTGTTCCCGATGCTGAGGAGGTCCAGAACAAGGGGTCACAGTCTAAGGATAAGGGGGAATTCCTTTAGGACCGAGATGAGGAAAACATTTTTCACACAGAGAGTGGTGAATCTCTGGAATTATCTGCCACAGAAGGCAGTTGAGGCCAGTTCATTTGCTATATTTAAGAGGGCGTTAGATGTGGCCCTTGTGGCTAAAGGGATCAGGGGGTATGGAGAGAAGGCAGGTACGGGATACTGAGTTGGATGATCAGCCATGATCATATTGAATGGCGGTGCAGGCTCGAAGGGCGGAATGGCCTACTCCTGCACCTATTTTCTATGTTTCTATGTAACAGCTTGTGATGAAATTCACTTGATCATTTTGATTCCAATAATATAAGTATCTTTAGAAAGCAGTCCGCAAAGCTCACAAAGCAACAATCTATATTTTAATCTTGCAATATTTTAATTATGAAAAAAAATGTTATTCTAATCAGTGTGTGTGTGTGTGTTATTTGTTATTATGTAATATAACTGGGCATTTGATGTTAACAGAAATCCTGTTGATCCCAAGGCTCTGAAAAATAATTACATGTACGGTATGGTAAGAATATTTTAATACAGCCTTTAAAGTCACAATGCACATGGTTGAATCTCTAGAAATGCATTATATATTCACACTTATAAATCCCTGACCTAATTATGAATTCATAATCATAGCCCATGTTGCCGCAATGGCAACAACCTGCTTTTGTGTAATATCTTTAATGAATAAAATACCCTGAGGTTGTCCACAGCAGTAATTATAAAACCAAATCTAATGTTAGACTTCATAAGAATTTGAGATGCTCATTCAATTAATTTAATTTAGTTCAGAGATGCTGTGCGGAAACAGGCCCTTCGGCCCACCGAGTCCGCGCCGACCAGCGATCACCCCATACACTAGCACTATCCTTGGGACAATTTACAATTTTTACCGAAGCCAAATTAACCTACAAACCCGTATGTCTTTGGAGTCACGGAGGCATGGATGAATACAGTGTGGAAACAGGCCCTTCAGCCAACTTGCTGACCACACCGGCCAACAATGTCCCAGCTACTCTAGTCCCACTTGCCTGCGCTTGGTCCATAACCCTCCAAACCTGTCCTATCCATGTACCTGTCTAACTGTTTCTTAAACGATGGGATAGTCCCAGCCTCAACTACCTCCTCTGGCAGCTGGTTCCATACACCCACCGCTCTCTGTGTGAAAATGTTACCTCTCGAATTCCTTATAAATCTTTTCCCCTTTCACCTATGTCCTCTGGTCCTCGATTCCCCCACTCTGGGTAAAAGACTGTGCATCTACCCGATCTATTCCTCTCATGATTTTGTACACCTCTATAAGATCTCCCCACATCCTCCTGCGCTCCATGGAATGGAGACCCAGCCTACTCAACCTCTCCCCTGTAGCTCACACCCTCTGGTCCTGGCATGTGTGGGAGGAAACTGGAGCACCCGGGAAAAATCCACGCAGGTCACGGGGAGAACGTACAAACTCCGTACAGACAGCACCCATAGTCAGGATCGAACCCGGGTCTCTGGCGCTGTGAGGCAGCAACTCTACCGCTGTGCCACCGTGCCATCCTGTTGTATGCTCTGAACACTCCTAAATCTTCACACTGGTATTGCTTCATGCATCGAAGAATGCCTAATTAACATCCCCAGACTTAACACTAACAAATACTACATATATGCTATATTTTATTTAATTACTTAACCTATATAGCTAAGGCCTGACATAAGTAATTGCTTCAAGACATTACACATGCACAGAGATCTCGTAACTCTTTTTAGTTCCTGGTTTTGCTTTCTTGGTTTACCTGGAGTCATACATACAGCATGGAAACAGGCCCTTCGGCCCAACTTGCCCAAGCCTGACCAAGATGTCCAATGCCCCATCTACACTGGTGTCACCTGCGCACCTTTGGCCCATATCCCTCTAAACCCTCAGTCTGAAGAAGGGTTTAAGGGCCTGTCCCACCAGCATGCAACTCTATGCGATTAGCGCGACCTAACATGGTCGCTTGAGCCATCCGGCGTCGCGGGGCCGGTCCCACTTCGATCACCGGAGCCGTGTGGAATTGTGCGGAGTTCGTCCCGAGTTCGTCCCGAGACCGCGCGGGGCTCCGAAAAACTGACAAGGTCCGAAAATTCCGCGCGGCAACGGCTTGTCGGCTCACAGTCGCCTCGACATTTACACACCGCCCCGACATCGTGCCTCCGTGAACCTATCTGTAGGTGCCTTCATGACCCTCTGTGTGTGTGGCTCCGTGGCCCTCTGTGTGTGTGCCTCTGTGCCCCTCTCTGTCTGCCCCTCTCTGTCCTGGCGAACTTACCTTGGAGTTCGCTCCAAGTTCGCCTCACTTTGCGCCGCGTTGCGCCACTCACCCGACCTCCACGCGGCCCTCGCTGCCGGTTTGGTTGCGCTTGCCGCATGCAGGCGCATGCTGGTGGGAACGGCCCTGTACAGGGGATCACCCGACCTCCGCGCGGCCCCCGCTTCTAGTTTGATCGCGTTCATCGCATAGAGTTGCATGCTGGTGGGACAGGCCCTTTAGGCACGGAACGTTGCCTATTTCCTTCGCTCCGTAGATGCTGCCTCACCCGCTGAGTTTCTCCAGCACTTTTGTCTCCCTCTAAACCTTTCCTATCCATGTACCTATCCAAACATCTTTTAAATGTTTAGTTTAGTTTAGTTTATTGTCACATGTACAGAGGTACAGTGTAGTGCGCTAACCAGTCAGCGGAAAGACAATACATGATTACAATCGAGCCGTCCACTTTGTACAGATACAGGATAAAGGGACTGTTGTGATAGAACCTGCTTCAACCTCCCTGGCAGCTCGCTCCATATACCTACCACCCTTTGTGTGACTCAGTTGCCTCTCAGGTTCCTATAACATCTTTCTCTCCTCACCTTAAACCTACGTACTATCTCCTCTGGTTCTTGAAAGCTAACATCTGGCAGAAAATTAACTGGTCTGAGGAAAAGTCAGGCTGCCTGACAGCCAAAGATACAGAAAAATAAGATTAAGGGACAGAAGTTTAGGGGTAACATGAGAGGGAACTTCTTTACTCAGAGAGTGGTGGCTGTGTGGAATGAGCTTCCAGCAGAAGTGGTGGAGGCAGGATCGATTTTAACATTTAAAAGTAAAGTGGATAGGTGTATGAACGGGAAGGGAATGGAGGGGTATGGTCTGAGTGCAGGTAGATGGGACTAGGGGAAAATAAATGGTCGGCATGGACAGGAAGGTCCGAGAAGGCCTGTTTCCGTGCTGTAATTGTTATATATATGTTATATTGTCAAAACAATTGTCTAAGGAAAGGGGTAGCACAGTGGCCTAACTGGTAGAGCTGCTGCCTCACAGTTCCAGGGTCTCAAGTTCAACCCTGACCTCGGGTACTGTCTGTGTGGAGATCACAAAAGGAACCGGTGATGTTTCGGATCAAGACCCTTCGTCAGACTGATTCTGAAGAAGGGTCTCAACCCGAAAAGTCACCCATTCCTTTTCTCCAGACAGGCTGCCTGACCCGCTGAGTTACTCCAGAATTTTGTGTCATTCTTTGGCCCTTCAGCCTAACCTGTCCACGCTGACATAAATACCCAATCTAAGTTAGCCCCATTTGCCTGCATTTGGCCCATATATCCCTCTAAACCCTTCCTATCCAAGTAGCTGTCCAAATGTCTTTCAGCGCTTCTGGCAGCATGTTCCTTATATTATCTTTATTACATATAAATAAAGACAAACTGTTTCCATTCACTGGATGGTCAAAACTCCAGAGGGCACAAATAAAGGATTGCAATCAGCGGTAGACGGAGGAGATGCATTTTCAAGCAACGAGTGGCTAGGGTTTGGCAAACATTTCAGTTAGGAAAGTGGATGCTGGTAGTTTCATTTAGTTCAGAGATACAGCATGGAACAGGCCATTTGGCCCACTGGGTCCGCGCCGACCAGTGATTCCTGCACACTAACACTATCCTACACCCACTAGGGACAGTTTTTACATTTACCAAGCCAATTAACCTGCAAACCCTGTACGTCTTTGGCGTGTGGGAAGAAACCGGGGGAAAACCCATCGCAGGACACGGGGAGAACGTACAAAGTCCGTACAGGCAGCACCCGTAGTTGGGATCGAACCCGGGTCTCCGGCGCTGCATTCGCTGTAAGGCAGCAACTCTACCGCTGCGCCACCGTGACGTCCCAATAGTGAGATTCAATAGTAAGATTCAGTAGTAATCTTCAAGCGAAAAATAGGATGATGTACTGTACGTCGAATGGATGAATGCACACAGTCAGTTTCCCATTGTAGTGGAGTCAAGAACAACAGGACATACTGTAGGTTTAAGGTGAGAGGGGGAGGATTGAATAGGAACCTGAGGGACAACCTTTTCACTCAGAGGGTGGTGGGTGTACGGAACAAGCTGCCAGGGGTGGTGGAGGAGGCAGTCACGATATTGACGTTTAAGAGGCTTTCAGATGGGCACTTGGATATGCCTGAAATGGTGGGATGTGGATCACAAGCAGGCAGATGGGATTAGTTAATTTTGGCACCATGTTCGGCATGGACATTGTGGGCCAGCGGACCTGTTGCTGTGTTGTACTCCAAAGATAGACACACAGAGCTGGAGGAACTCTGCGGGTCAGGCAGCATCTCTTTAGGGTTGGAACCTTTTTCCGTCTGAAGATGGGTCTTGACCCGAAACGTCACCTATTCCTTTCCTCCAGAGATGCTGCCTTTCCCGCTGAGTTACTCCAGCATTGTGTGTCTACCTCCAGATATTGCTGCCTGACTCGTTGAGTTACTCCAGCATTTTGCGTCTATCTTCGGTGTAAACCAGCATCTGCAGATGCCTCCGGTACGAGTTGTGAATCTGTGGAAGTCTCTGCCACAGAAGGCAGTGGAGGCCAACGTCATGACTGACTTCATCCATTTCACCACCACTTCCATCCGGCACTCAAATACACTTGGACCATTTCCGACATTTCCCTACCATTCCTTGACCTCACCATCTCTATTGCAGGTGATACACTCCTGACCGACATCTACTACAAACCAACTGACTTCCACAGCTACCTGGACTACTCTTCCTCCCACCCTGCTTCCTGTAAGGACTCCATCCCCTATTCCCAATTCCTCCGTCTACGCCGCATCTGCTCCCAGGATGAGGTGTTCCACACCAGGTCATCACAAATGTCCTCATTCTTCAGAGAACGGGGATTCCCCTCCCCCACTATAGATGAGGCTCGCACAAGGGTCTCCTCCATACCACCCCGCAACACTGCCCTCTCTCCCCATTCCCCCACTCGCAACAAGGGCAGAGTCCCCCTGGTCCTCACCTTTCACCCCACCAGCCAGCGCATACAACCACATAGTCCTCCGCCAGTTTCGCCACCTCCAACATGACCCCACCACTCGCCACATCTTCCCATCTCCCCCCCGTCTGCCTTCCGCAAAGACCGCTCCCTCCGCAACTCCCTTGTCAATTCTTCCCTTCCCTCCCGCTCCACCCCTTCCCCGGGCACTTTCCCTTGCAACCGCAAGAGATGCTACACTTGTCCCTTCACCTCCCCCCTCCACTCCTTTCAGGGACCCAAGCAGCCCTTCCAGGCCCGACAGAGGTTCACCTGCACCTCCTCCAACCTCATCTATTGCATCCGTTGCTCCAGATGCCAGCTGATCTATATCGGTGAGACCAAGCGGAGGCTTGGCGATCGTTTCGCCGAACACCTCCGCGCGGTGCGCAATAACCAACCCGACCTCCTGGTGGCTCAGCACTCCCCCTCCCATTCCGTATCTGACCTCTCGGTCCTGGGCCTTCTCCACGGCCAGGGTGAGCAACACCGCAAGTTGGAGGAACAGCACCTCATATTCCACTTGGGGAGTCTGCATCCTCTGGGCTTAAACATTGAATTTTCTCAATTCTGTTAACCCTTGCTGCCTCCTCCCCTTCCCACCTCTCCCTCAGCCCTCGGGCCCTGGCATTCCCTCTCTCTTTATCTCTCCCCCACCCAAGTCGCACTAGCTTCTCATTTTCACACCACAAACAGCTTACAATGGCCTGTTTCCTTTATCATCGATACTTTTTTGCATATCTTTCATTCATTGTTCTTTATCTCTCCACATCACCGTCTATATCTCTCGTTTCCCTGATCCCTGACCAGTCAGAAGAAGGGTCTCGACCCGAAACGTCACCTATCTCCTTCGCTCCTTAGATGCTGCTGCACCCGCTGAGTTTCTCCAGCCTTTTGTGTACCCCCAACGTCATGACGATGAGTCATGATAATGATATGCAAATATCTTGACCTTTGCAGCAGATGACTTGGGGGTCAGATCGCACGTGCGCCGTGTAAGCCACGGCGGGAGGTCATGGCCTGGTGAGATAATAAACACGGAGACCAAGGAATGTAACGTAAATATTGTGTCAGTATCATTATTATCTCACATCCGAGGTGAAGTTATTACAGCCAATTCACTGGATGTTTCCAAGAAAGAGTTAGATTTAGCTCTTTGGGCTAACGGAATCAGGGGATATGGGGGGAAAAGCAGGAATGGGGTACTGATCAGCCATGATGATCATGATTTTGAATGATCAGTTATTCAGCCTTCCAGCCAGCCATGACCAGCCATGATCATATTGAATGGCGTTGCTGGCTCGAAGGCTGAATGGCCTACTCCTGCACCTATTATCTATGCATCTATTTCCAAAGTCTTTTTATTTTCTTTCTCAAGAATGGGACACAGAACCCAGAATTGTGCACAATAATCTATCAGGGAAAAAAAATAACTACTCTATATATTTTTTTTATCATGAATCCCTGTAACCGCGGTTTTCAGATTTGTTTATGAAGCTGTCGATCATAGCTGGATTATAAATTGTTTTACTCATCTGCCCACCCACATTGAAGACGACCTGCACAAACACACGCTGTCTCCTTGCATCCTCACCCCTTTCAAAGTGCCTTGTTTTGCATTGGGTATCTTTATATTTCTCCCCGTCAGAATGTGTTAACTCGCATTTTGCTGCTTTGGATTTCAGCTGCCATCTGTCCACCCACACGACCAACCTGTCGGTGCCTCCTGATTGGAATTTATTGCGACTCTCTCTCTCGCTGTTTACTATCTTGCCAAGTATTCTGTCATGTGGAAATTTTTAAAGCCTGTCCCTCGAATCAGTTGCAGTTGCATAGGGCTCTGGTGAGACCACATCTGGAGTATTGCGTACAGTTTTGGTCTCCTAATTTGAGGAAGGACATCTTTGTGATTGAGGCAGTGCAGCGTAGGTTCACGAGATTGATCCCTGGGATGGTGGGACTGTCATATGGGGAAAGATTGAAAAGACTAGGCTTGTATTCACTGGAGTTTAGAAGGACGAGGACCTTATAGAAAGATATAAAATGATAAAAGGACTGGACAAGCTTGATGCAGGAAAAATGGTCCCAATGTTGGGCGAGTCCAGAACCAGGAGCCACAGTCTTAGAATAAAAGGGAGGTCATTTAAGATAAGGGGATAAAAAACGTTTTCACCCAGAGAGTTGTGAATTTGTGGAATTCCCTGCCACAGAGGGCAGTGGAGGCCAAGTCACTGGATGGATTTGAGAGAGAGTTAGATAGAGCTCCAGGGGCTAGTGGAGTCAAGGGATATGGGGAGAAGGCAGGCACGGGTTATTGATAGGGGGACGATCAGCCATGATCACAATCAATGGCAGTGCTGGCTCCAGGGGCCAAATGGCCTCTTCCTGCACCTATTTTCTATGTTTCTATGAATCCCCATCACTGAGGGAAATATCAGAAGGAGCAGTGGTCTCGGACTCAATCCTGTTCAAAATGACTACTCACCACAGAAATGTTTTCCAACTCTGGTCATTTTCCATCCCCACTGCCGCTGCTACACCTCTCTCACGGGCTTCCTTTCTGTTACAAATGGGCCCTTTCCCACGTAACGCCACTTTTTCGGCGACGTCATAGGTGGCCGAAAATGTTCAACATGTTGAAAATGCAGCGGCGTCCAGAACAAGGTACGACTCTTTGGGCGACTACTCACGACCATACAGGCTTCACCCCGCGACATGTCGCCAGGGTGTCACCTTAATGCTCGTGAGTCGTCTCCTCAGTCGCCCAAAGAGTCGTAGCGTCTTTCTGGTCGCCGCTGAATTTTCAACATGTTGAAAATTTTTGGGGACCTGCAACGACCTATGACGGGTGCCGGCAGTCGCCGAAAAAGTTGCGTACGTGGGACAGGCCCATAAGCCTCATCCTTATTTTTCTTGCACGGCGGCGCAGCGGCAGAGTTGCTGCCTGACGGGCCTGTCCCACTTAGGAGATTTCTTAGGCAACTACAGGCGACTAGTTTGTCGCCACATGTTCGCCGGTGGTCGCCAGGAATCGTCTCCTCAGTCGCGCAAAAAGTCATGGCGTCTTTCTGGTCACCGCTAAATTTTCAACACGTTGAAAAAATGTTCGGCGACAGTGGCTTTACGCCAATGAGCGTAGCTTGACTTCTCCTGACGTAGGTGCTGTCGTAGGTTGTCGCCGGTTTTTCGGCGACCTGCTACAACTATGACAGTCGCCGGCAGTTGTCTAAAATAAAATTGCCAAGTGGACAGGCCCGTAAGGCAGCAACTCTACCGCTGCGCCACCATGCCGCTCGATTTAGATCTGTAGGCCTGAGGGATTTGTTATTTTCTTGGCTGGAAGGGAGGCATTGCAGAGTGTACTTGCCTGATTGTTTCTTTTTTAGTTTAGGTTAGTTTAGTTTAGAGATACAGCACCGAAACAGGCCCTTCGGCCCAACGAGTCTGCACCGACCAGCGATCCCCGCACATTAACACTACCCTACACTCACTGGGGACAATTTTACATTGATACCAAAGCCAATTAACCTACAAGCCTGCACGTCTTTGGAATGTGGGAGGAAACCGAGGATCTCGGAGAAAACCCACGCAGGTCACGGGGAGAACGTACAAACTCCGTACAGACAGCACCCGTAGTCAGGATCGAACCTGGGTCTCCGGCGCTGTTATGCAGCAACTCTACCGTGCCACCGTGCCGCTGTCTCTTAAATGTTATGATAGTGCCTGCCTCAACTACCTCCTCCGACAACTCGTTCCATCTACCCACCTTTCCCATTTACGCAGACGTATAAAAAGGTCACCCCTCGGGTTCCTATTAAATCTTTTCACCCCTCACTTTAAACCTATGTCATCTGGTTCTCGATTCCCCTACTCTGGGCAAAAGACTCTGTGTATCTATTCAATCTATTCATCGCATGATCATGGTCATAACAAGAGGATTTCAGTACAGGAGTAAAGAGGTTCTTCTGCAGTTGTATAGGGCGCTGGTGAGACCACATCTGGAGTATTGTGTACAGTTTTGGTCTCCTAATTTGAGGAAGGACATCCTTGTGATTGAGGCAGTGCAGTGTAGGTTCACGAGATTGATCCCTGGGATGGCGGGACTGTCATACGAGGAAAGATTGAAAAGACTAAGCTTGTATTCACTGAAGTTTAGAAGGATAAGGGGGGATCTTATAGAAACATATAAAATGATAAAAGGACTGGACAAGCTAGATGCAGGAAAAATGTTCCCAATGTGGGGCGAGTCCAGAACCAGGGGCCACAATCTTAGAATAAAGGGGAGGTCATTTAAGACTGAGGTGAGAAAAAACGTTTTCACCCAGAGAGTTGTGAATTTGTGGAATTCCCTGCCATAGAGGGCAGTGGAGGCCAAATCACTGGATGGATTTAAGTGAGTTAGATAGAGCTCTAGGGGCTAGTGGAATCAAGGGACATTGGCAGAAGGCAGGCACGGGTTATTGATTGGGGACGATCAGCCATGATCACAATGAATGGCAGTGCTGGCTCCAAGGGCCGAATGGCATCCCCCTGCACCTATTTTCCATGTTTCTATATTTCTATGTTTCTATCAACACCTCATATATGTTCCCAAACAGGTTATTCTCATTATTCTGAACCCCATTGAGTACAGGCTTTGAAAAAAACCCACAATCTCTCTTAACGGAGCAGTCCCTCTCGATCTTGGGATTAATCAAGTGAATCTGCTCTGCACCTGGAACCCAGAATCTGTGGCTGTCCATGTTTCCCTGGAGTACATTCCATGGCCCTCCAGTAAAGCACCTTGACCTCTGCACCTGCGTCTGACGGCCACACTCATTCGTAAAATAAAACCCCTTAGACAGAAGCAGCTTCTTCGTAGAATTGTTGTGAGCCAGCAACGCAATGGATTTTTCAATAATTGTTATTTTATAGTTTTTACTGAATCACGGTATTATATTCAAGTGCATTTTTTTGCCACTTGCTCCTCCAGCCAGGGATTAAATTATCTACTCAAGCTTAACAAGACCGAAGGGGAACTCTGGAAATCTGTGGAATTCTCTGCCTCAGAGGGCGGTGGAGGCAGGTTCTCTGGATGCTTTCAAGAGAGAGCTAGATAGGGCTCTTAAAAATAGTGGAGTCAGGGGATATGGGGAGAAGGCAGGAACGGGGTACTGATTGGGGATGATCAGCCATGATCACATTGAACGGCGGTGTTGGCTCGAAGGGCCGAACAACCCACTCCTGCACCGATTGTCTATTGAAACCATTGAATTAACGAGCAAGTCCTCGCAAATGTTGTCTGTTAAAATCGACAAATCTAATTTAAAGAACATGCTTCCAATGTCAACGAAAGTCATCTCACGGACGACAAAGTACTCCAAAAAATCGAATTGTCCAAAGACTTCATGCCCAAGATTTTTGACCTGAATCTGCTTTTGACATTCCGTATTCCCATAGCCTGATCCTAATTCCCCAAATGGATAGGGTACAGGACAGATTTACGAGGATGTTGCCAGGACTAGAGGGTCTGAGCCATTGGGAGAGGTTGAGTAGGCTGGGACTCTATTCCTTAGAGTGCAGGAAAATGGGGGGTGATCTGATAGAGGTGTATAAAATCATGAGAGGAATAGATCGGATAGCTGCACATAGGAGAATTGAGGAGCAGAGGACATAGGTTTAAGGTGAATAGGAAGAAAATCAACAGGAATCTGTGGGCTAACTTTTTCACACAAGGAGGTGGTGGGTGCATGGAACGAGCTGCCAGAGGAGGTAGTTGAGGCTGGGACTATCCCAACGTTTAAGAAACAGTTTGAAAAATACATAGATAAGTATCTTGAGTATAGGAGCAGGGAGGTTCTACTTCAGTTGTACAGGGTCTTGGTGAGACCACACCTGGAGTATTGCGTACAGTTCTGGTCTCCAAATCGGAGGAAGGACATTATTGCCATAGAGGCAGTGCAGAGAAGGTTCACCAGACTGATTCCTGGGATGTCAGGACTGTCTTATGAACAAAGACTGCATAGACTCGGTTTATACGCTCTAGAATTTAGGAGATTGAGAGGGGATCTTATAGAAACTTACAAAATTCTTAAGGGGTTGGACAGGCTAGATGCAGGAAGATTGTTCCCGATGTTGGGGAGGTCCAGGACAAGGAGTCACAGCTTAAGGATAAGGGGGACATCCTTTAGGACCGAGATGAGAAGGACTTTTTTCACACAGAGAGTGGTGGGTCTCTGGAACTCTCTGCCACAGAGGGTAGTTGAGGCCACTTCATTGGCTATATTTAAGAGGGAGTTAGATGTGGCCCTTGTGGCTAAGGGGATCAGAGGGTATGGAGAGAAGGCAGGTACGGGATACTGAGTTGGATGATCAGCCATGATCATATTGAATGGCGGTGCAGGCTCGCAGGGCCGAATGGCCTACTCCTGCACCTAATTTCTATGTTTCTATAAGACAGGTTTGGAGTGATATGGACCAAACGTAGGCAGGTGGGACTAGTGTAGATGGGATATGTTGGCCGGCGTGGGCAAGTTGGGACGAAGGGCCTGTTTCCACACTGTATCACTCTATGACTGTATCATTCTATATAACATGCAACGTCAAGAATAAGTTCGATGCTGCATAAGTCATAGTTCTTGGTCATGGTAAATCAAGGTTGGATCTGGAAACAGCAGTGCATTAGAGTCAAACATGTCGTACTTTTATTAATTGCTACAAATTGTGAATTATAATTACGGACATATAAAATTAAGCCATTTATAATTGTACATGTTAGAATCATTGGTAGGGTAGGCAGGCACAACCCCTTTCCCAAGGGCGGAACCGTCAAAGACTAGAGGACATTGCTTGAAGCTGAGAGGGGCAAAGTTTAAAGGAGATGTGCGGGGTAGGTTTTTGTTCGGAGAGGGTGGTGGGTGCCTGAAACATGCTGCCAGGGGTGGTGGTGGAAGTGGACATGATAGTGGCGGTGTTTTGTATGGGGAACATGGATATCTGTCAGGTCGGGGGGGGGGGGGGGGGGGGGGGAGATCCCCCCGCCACGGGTACCATGTAATCCCGTGCTACCCGCTCCATGGTCGGATAGTCGGCGACTAAACCGTCTCCCCCGCCTGGTGTGCCAGGTGAGGAGGGGGCTGTGGACCCCCCAGCAGGACCAGAAACAAGACCTGGCAAAGGGCAGATGAGCTCCTAGCGAGCCAAAGGCCATCCACACCTCAGTAGAAGTTGCGACCACTGTCGTACATTAGCATTAGCACTGTGCCTGTTGACGTTTCAACAATGATGATGATGATGATGACATGGATATGCAGACCATAGAAGGATATGGATCATATGTAGGCAGCTGAGATTAGTTTTACTTGATACCATGTTCAGGACAGACATTGTGGGCTGAAGGGCCTAGTTCCTGTGCTGTACTGTTCTTCTATTAATGTTCCATGTTCTAAATACACTTCAAGATATAAAAGTGAGCAAACGTTTTACTTGCACAGGAAGGAACTGCAGATGCTGGTATATACTGAAAATAGGCACAAAGTGCTGGAGTCACTCAACGGGACAGGCAGCATTGCTGGAGGAAGCCCCATCTCCAGAGATGCTGCCTGATCCACTGAGTTATTCCAGCACATTGTGACCATCTTATGCCCCTGTCCCACTTAGGCGACTGCCGGCGACTGGTCTGTCGCCACATGGTCGCCGGGGCGTCGCCTGTACGGTCGTGAGTCGTCTCCTCAGTCGCCCCAAGAGTCGTAGCGTCTTTCTGGTCGCCGCTGGATTTTCACCACACGTTGAAAAATGTTCGGAGACAGTCGGCGACAGTGGGTTTGACACCAATGAGCGTAGCTTGACTTCTCCTGACGTAGGTGCTGTCATAGTTGTCGCCACGTGACGTAGGTTGTCGCCGGTGCTGACTTCTGCGTTTTTTTTTGTTGCTACAGTAATGATTCTGTTTCAAATTTTATGGGGGGCGTCCAGTCGCCGGTTTTACGGTGACCTGCTACGACTATGACAGTCACTGGCTGTTGCCTAAAAGTAGCCCAAGTGGGACAGGCCCATTAGACATTTTATTTGTTTTAGGCTTCCCATTTCATAGCATATTACAGAGGCCAATTAACATGTAAGCTCGCGCATCTTTGAGCTGTGGGAGGAAACCGGAGCAGCTGGAGGAAATCCACACGGTCACAGGGGGAGCATGCAACCTCCGCACAGACAGCACCCGAGGTCAGGATCATACCCGGGTAGTTCGCAGTAAACACTGGCTGTTAACCAATAGGAAACGTCTGCCTCATCCACCCAGAAACCTTGCTTCTCTTAATCCTAGTGAATTTCCGAAGATAGACACAAAATGCTGGAGTAACTCAGCGGGACAGGCAGCAGCTCTGGAGAGAAGGAATGGGTAATGTTTCGGGTCAAGACCCTTCTTCAGAAGAATATGAAGATGGATCTCGACCCAAAACAGTTGGGAAGAAACCTTCCCTGAATCTGGAGGTGTGCGTGCGTTTTCACACTTCCGTACCTCTTGCCAGATGGGAGAGGGGAGAAGAGGGAGTGACCGGGGGTGCGACTGGTCCTTGATTATGCCGCTGGCCTTGCCGAGGCACCTGAATTGTAGGCTCTGGCTAATCTGAAGAAGGGTCTCGACCTGAAACGTCACCCATTCCTACTATCCATAGATGCTGCCTGTCCCGCTGAGTTACTCCAGCATTTGGTGTCTATTTTCGGTGTCAACCAGCGTCTGCAGTTCCCTTCCCACACATCCTCGCGAATTTCCTTTGGCTGAACACCGTCGAAGTTCAAACCAGGATAATACGTACAATGTAGTAGATCTGCAGATTAGGATAATAGTGAACGGTGAAGATGTTGTATATTCTTGTAAATCGCCTGAAGGCATGCTGGCAATAGACAATGCAGGAAGAAGTCATTGTGCTTAAAAACTTTGCCAAAGTAGGAACTATTACAGTTTCAAGGTCATACAATTTATTTCACCTCGGATTCGAAGCATATGCTTACGAAGTGGCAGTGCTGTTTCCGTTTGTCTTTTTTTTTTTAAATTTTATTTTTGTCGTGTTGTTTTAGTTTATTCAGTGTATTTTAATTGTGTATGTGGGGGGGGGGGGGGTGGGAGAAACTTGTTTTTAGTCTCTTCCTTCAAGGGGGGGGATGTGACCTTTTATTGTCGTATCCCCCGTCTCCGTCTCCGTTGAGACCTAATGGCGGAGCTGGCGGCCTCCAACGGGGACCGACCTCGAGGCTCCGTAGGCAGAGCCAGGACTTTCTTACCAACGTGAGGCTGGCCGACTTCGGGGCTATGGTGGCGTTGCGGCGGCGGCGGCCCAACTTCGGATACTCGGAGGCTTCGGCCGCAGGCCCAGTGGACGGCAACGTCGGGAGCTCGCACGTCCCAGGTTGTTGACCGGTTCTCCGGAGCTCCCGCAACGACAGCTTGGTCCGCTGGACTGGAGGGCGGCAGCTTCGACCGCCCCGGGCCGCGGAGTTTGAACCAGCCCAGTCGCGGCGCCCGGATTCGTCGCGGGACTTGCTTACCATCGCCCGGCGGGGGGGGTCCAACATCGAAAGCCTGGATCGCCTCAACACAGAGGGAGAACAAGGAGGGAAGAGACAAGGACTTTAAGACTTTTGCCTTCCATCACAGTGAGGAGGTGCCTGGTAGACTCACTGTGGTGGATGTTAAACTGTGTGTTTTGTTATTTTATTCTCTGTTATGACTGCAAGGTTTCGTAATTTCGCTCAGACTGAAAAGTCCGAATGACAATCAAGGATACATTGACTTTGACTTTGATTTAAGTTTGAATTTTCGGTAATAATGTTCTGTCCCTGAATAATCTTGGTGAAGGAACATGTCAATTGTGAGTCATACTGGTTTTATCTACAACTTCCATGCCAGCAGCTTGGCTATACATGAGTAGGTGGCACAGTGGCACAGCTGGTGGTGCTGCTGCCTCACAGCGCCTGAGACCTGGGTTCGATCCTGACCTTGGGTGCTGTTTGTGTGGAGTTTGCATGTTCTCCCTGATCTTATTGAAACATATAAGATTATTAAGGGTTTGGACACGCCAGAGGCAGGAAACATGTTCCCGATGTCGGGGGAGTCCAGAACCAGGGGCCACAGTTTAAGAATAAGGAGTAAGCCATTTAGAACGGAGGCGAGGAAACACTTTTTCACACAGAGAGTTGTGAGTCTGTGGAATTCTCTGCCTCAGAGGGCGGTGGAGGCCGGTGGAGGCCGGTTCTCTGCATACTTTCAAGAGAGAGCTAGATAGGGCTCTTAAAGATAACGGAGTCAGGGGATATGGGGAGAAGGCAGGAACAGGGTACTGATTGGGGATGATCAGCCATGATCACATTGAATGGCGGTGCTGGCTCGAAGGGCCGAATGGCCTACTCCTGCACCTATTGTCTATTGTTTATTGTCTATCCATGTGGGTTTCCTCCCACACTCCAAAGCCGTGCGTGTTTGCGGGTTAGTTGGCCCTCTGTGAATTTTGTCTCGTGTACAGAGAGTGAGATAACATGGAACTAATGTGAACAGGTGATTGGTGGTTTCAGCCAGTTTGGGCACCACCATATGCTCTGCCTTTGTCATTAATACTGGCCTGGATTGTATAGAACATAGAACAGGGGGTATGGAGAGAAGGCAGGTACGGGATGCTGAGTTGGATGATCAGCCATGATCATATTGAATGGCGGTGCAGGCTCGAAGGACCGGATGGCCTACTCCTGCACCTATTTTTTCTATGTTTCTACGTTTCTATTGAAGAGTACAGCACTGGAACAGGCCTTTTGACCCACAGGGCCCCGGAGGTCATATCATCAGAATAAAAGGACGTTCTTTTAGGAAGGAGATGAGGAGCAATTTCTTTAGTCAGAGGGCGGTGAATCTGTGGAATTCTTTGCCGCAGAAGGCAGTGGAGGCCAAGTCAATGGATATTTTTAATGGAGAGATAGATAGATTCTTGATTAGCAAGGGTGTCCAAGGTTATGTGGAGAAGGCAGGAGAATGGGGCTAGGAGGGAGAGACAGATCAGCCATGATTGAATGGCAAAGTAGACGTGATGGGACAAATGGCCTAATTCTAATACTATCCCTTATGACCTTAATATCCATACTGAACAGGATGCCAAGTTAAATTAACCTCCTCCGCCTGTATATGATCCATATTCCTCCATTCCCTGCAAAACCATGTGCCCATCCAAAAGCCTCTTAAATACCACTTACACATCCGCTTCCATTACCAACCCTGGCAGCAAATTCCAGGCACTCACCACTCTCTGTCTAAAACAAAATCTGCTGACAGGTCCTCTATAAACTGTGCCCTTTTCAGCTTAAGGCTGTGCCCTCCCATGTCTGGCTACTTTCTAAGCCACTCCTGATTTTATATACATCTTCAGTTCACCCCTCAGCCTCTGAAGCTCCCGAGAGGATAATCCAAGTTTGTCCAACCCCTCCTCACATATAAGTGATGAAAGGGTTCAGGAATGTTTATAACAGGGGCACAGCGGTAGAGCACTGTGGATGGCTCGATTGTAATCATGTGTTGTTATACAGCTGACTGGCTAGCACACAACACAAGGGCGCAGCGGTAGAGTTGCTGCCTCACAGCACCAGAGACCCTAGTTCGAGCCCGACTACGGGCGCTGCCTGTATGGAGTTTGTACGCTCTCCCCGCGACATGCGTGGGTTTTCTCCGAGATCTTCCCGTTTCCTCCCACGCTCCAAAGACGTGCAGGTTTGCGTGTTAATTGGCTTGGTATAAGAATGTTAAATTGTCCCATAGAACATAGAAACTAGGTGCAGGAGGAGGCCATTCGGCCCTTCGAACCAGCACCGCCATGCATTGTGATCATGGCTGATCGTCCCCAATCAATACCCCGTGCCTGCCTTCTCCCCATATCCCCTAATTCCACCAGCCCCTAGAGCTCCCGAGCCTGTGTAGGGTAGAGTTAATGTGCGGTTGGTGCGGACCCGGTGGGCCGAAGGGCCTGTTTCCATGCTGTTTCTCTAAACTAAACTAAACTAAACTGCATAATTTGAGCATTACTTTATTCTAACAATGTGACCTATGCGTGCATTTGTTGGAATTTCACCCATTTATATTTAACTCCACAAAAATCAAATCAAATCCTCAAGTTGGAAATTAAAAATAGAACCTCCAGCTGATGCCCAATTTACGTGTAAAGTTGAAAGATTGTAAAATGCTTGGCAAACCAACTTACTCCTCTATTGCATATTTTATTTTGATTGATTGATGGATTTTATTTCTTTGGCATTGGACGTATATCACAGAAATAACTTTTTCACCAAACTAATAAATCAGACTTTCTGGCTCTGTATCTCATTCAAAATATTTTGTAATTATTGAAAACTGCTTGAATTACAATTTTCCATATTAGATGTAAAATGCTACCGCAAGGCTCGTTGAAGGTTCTTTCAGTTTGATTTTGGTCTGTTGTTTTGATCAACTTCCCAAAGAATCAATTGATTCAGCAGAGATACAGCACGGAAACAGGCCCTTCGGCCCGCCGGGTCCGTACCGACCAGCGATCCCCGCACACTAGACAGTTTTAGACAGAGAGTGGTGAGTGCCTGGAATTTGCTGCCAGGGTTGGTAATGGAGGCGGATATGAAAGTGGTATTTAAGAGGCTTTTGGATGGGCACATGGTTTTGCAGGGAATGGAGGAATATGGATCATATACAGGCGGAGGAGGTTAATTTAACTTGGCATCCTGTTCAGTATGAATATTAAGGTCATAAGGGATAGTATTAGAATTATGCCATTCGCACTGTGGACAATTCGCATTAATACCAACCCAATTAGCCTACAAACCTGTTCGTCTTTGGAGTGTGTGAGGAAACCGGAGCACCCGGAGAAAACCCATGCAGGTCACAGGGAGAACGTATAAAACTCTGTACAGACGGCACCCGTGGTCAGGATCGAACCCGGGTCTCCAGCGCTGTAACACAGTAACTCTACCATGCTGCCTCAGTATTGTCATGTGTACCGAGGTACAGTGACAAGCTTTTCTTTGCGTGCTATCAAGTCAACGAAATGACTGATTCCTGGGATGTCAGGACTTTCATATGAGGAAAGATTGGATAGACTCGGTTTGTACTCGATGGAATTTAGAAGATTGAGGGGGGATCTTATAGAAACCTACAAAATTCTTAAGGGGTTGGACAAGCTAGATGCTGGAAGATTGTTCCCGATGTTGGGGGAGTCCAGAACAAGGGGTCACAGTCTAAGGATAAGGGGGAATTCCTTTAGGACCGAAATGAGGAAAACATTCTTTACACAGAGAGTGGTGAGTCTCTGGAATTCTCTGCCACAGAAGGTAGTTGAGGCCAGTTCATTGGCTATATTTAAGAGGGCGTTAGATGTGGCACTTGTGGCTAAAGGGATCAGGGGGTATGGAGAGAAGGCAGGTACGGGATACTGAGTTGGATGATCAGCCATGATCACATTGAATGGCGGTGCAGGCTCGAAGGGCCAAATGGCCTACTCCTGCACCTATTTTCTATGTTTCTATGTTTCTATGACCATAGATGATTGTGGATGATCAGCCATGATCACTTTGAATGGCGGTGCTGGCTTGAAGGGCCATATGGCCTACTCCTGCACCCATTGTCTATTGTCAATTGATACAAGAATACATTCTAGCCGTCCAAAGTGCATGGATAAATGATAAAGGCTATAACATTTTGTTCAAGATATAACATAATGTCAGTGGTTAGAGCATTCATTACGTTCCCAACATTTGCAGTGAGTTACAACTCCTGAACAACTGGATGAGTCATCATTCAAACATTGCTATCTACTGTGTGGAGTTTGCACGTTCTCACTGTAACCGGGTGGGTTTCCTCCGGGTGCTCCGGCTTCCTCTCACATCCCAAAGACGTGCAGGTTTGTAGATTAATTTCCCCAGCAAATTCACGTGTAGGAAGTGGATGTGAAAATGGGACAATGTCGAACTAGAAACTGGGTAATCAATAGTTCATGTGGACTCGGTGGACAGAAGAGCCTGTTTCCATCGGTATCTCTAAACTAAATTAGAGCGTATAGATTAGAGATTAAAGATTTAACTGACGATGTGACTGACTCTTCAGATATGATAGGAAAAGTTCCCCTCAATCTATAACACCATTAATATCTTTGCTAAAAAAGGATATAAGGTTAATTCATTTTGTAGAAACATAGAACAGCAGGCGCTGATTTACACACAAGGACACAAAGTTCTAGTGCAAGTCCATAAGTTCATAAGTGATAGGAGAAGAATTAGGCCATTCGGCCCATCAAGTCTACTCCGCCATTCAAACATGGCTGATCTGTCAATCCCTCCTAACCCCATTCTCTAGCCTTCTCCCCATAACCCCTGACACCTACACTGACACTTCTGATTTAACCTTCTCCATCTCAAATTGCAGATGAAAACTTATCATATTTTGGTCACTACCTCTTAGCGGTTCCTTTACCTTGAGTTCCCTTATTAGATCTAGTTCATTAGACAACACTACATCCAGAATTGCCTTTTCTCTGGCCGGCTCCATTACGAGCTGCTCTAAGAATCCATCTCGGAGGCACTCTGCAAACTCCCTTTCTTGGGGTCCAGAACCAGTCTACCTGCATATTGAAGTCTCGCATAAACGCCGTGTCATGCACATTACCTTTGTTACATGCCAATTTTAAGTCCTGCTGCAACTTACACCCTACATCCAGGCTACTGTTTGGGGGCCTGTAGAAAACTCCCATTAGGGTCTTACCTTTACAATTCCTCAATTATATCCATAGTGACTCTACATCATCAGTCCCTATGTCACCCCTCGCAAGGGACTGAATTTCATCCCTTACCAGAGCTACCCCACCTCATCTGCCCGCCTGCCTGTCCTTCCTATGGGACATAACCCTGAATATTCAGTTCCCAGGCCCGATCCTCCTGCAGCCACGTCTCTGTAATCCCCACAATGTCATATCTACCAATCTCTAACTGAGCCTCAAGCTCATCCACTTTACTTCTCATACTTCATGCATTCATATATAATACTTTTAATCCATTACTCATCTCACCTTTCACATCGATTCCTATTTCACTTGACCATACCCTCCTATCCCCTCGAGCTTTCTGCCCCCTTAGTTCTGGTCACTTTCTTAACTTTTCCTACACTCACTTTCCCTTTAACTCCATCCTTGTATTTCCAATTTGTCTCCTCCGATGGAAGCCAATGGAAGGGGGGATGGTTTGTGTGATGGTCTGGGCTGCAACCGCAACTCTGGGCCTATACTCGCTGGAGTTTAGAAGGGTGAGGGGGGACCTCATTGAAACTTTCTGAATAGCGAAAGGCCCGGATAGAGTGGATCTGGAGGCAGACACACTAGTTTAGAGGCTGTTTAAGAACGTTTTAGATATAGATATAACGTTTCAGGGAATAGAGGGATGTGAATCACGTGCAGGCAGATGCGATCAGCTTAACTTGGCATCACGTTTGTCACAAATATTGTTCCTGTGCCTTACTGTTCTATGTTCTATGGTTAACATTCCTTGTAGTGGCAAATTGATGGAGCCTATTCTTGTTCAGTTGAATAACCAACTGAGAGAGTTTAGAAACACAGAAACATAGAAAAATAGGTGCAGGAGTAGGCCATTTGGCCCTTCGAGTCAGCACCGCCATTCAATATGATCTAAAATGAGTACCCCGTTCCTGCTTTTTCCCCATACCCCTTGATTCCTCTAGCCCCACGAGCTAAATCTAACTCTCTCTTGAAACCAAGAGTTTATTTGGAATATTTAATTCAGTTTTTCCGATACACCTATGAAGAATATCGAATAATTGAAATGTTGAGTTTTATTGCATAATCGACCAGCTGTTATTTACAAATTCATTTATTTTTGCTATTTTCAGCATAATCTACAAAAGCATGATGTAATAAAATATAAGCGGCAGATAACTGATGCACTGCCATGAAACGTCTGTAGTTCCATTACGTGCAGCACAGATATTGAAGATCTTCGTTATGCAATCTGTCAAAGCTGATGATTAAATGAGGAATAGCTGAAGACAAAAGGACAGAATGATAATTTGGCAACGACAATACGCGCTTGTGTTTTATAACCTCGTCATTTTAAAGGGAACTAAGTATTTAATCCATAATGCAATTATGAATAAATCAATTGCAGTCATCAAAAGGTCAGTTATGTAGAGTTATGGAATCATAGAGTCTTACAGCGTGGAAACGGGCCCTTCGGCCCAACTTGCCCACATGTCCCATCTACACTGGTCCCACCTGCTTGCGTTTGGTCCATATCCCACCATGTACCTGTCTAACTGTTTCTTAAGCATTGGGATAGTCCCAGCCTCAACTGCCTCCTCTGGCATCTTGTTCCATAATAATAATAATAATAATGGATTGTATTTATATAGCGCTTTATCTAGATACCCAAAGCGCTTTACATCGCATTATTCATTCACTCCTCAGTCACACCCGGTGGTGGTGAGCTACCTTTTGTAGCCACAGCTGCCCTGAGGCAGACTGACGGAAGCGTGGCTGCTAATCAGTTAATCAGCGGTAGCTAATCAGCTAAATCAGCGCCTACGGCCCCTCCAACCACCACCAATCACTCCTACACATTCACACACAGGCAAAGGTGGGTGAAGTGTCTTGCCCAAGGGCACATCGACAGTATGCACTCCAAGCGGGATTCGAACCGGCTACCTTCCGGTCACCAGCCGAACACTTAGCCCATTGCGCCATCTGTCGTCCCATACGCCCACCACCCCTCGTGTGAAAATGTTATGCCTCAGATTCCTATTAAATCTTTTCCCCTTCACCTTGAACCTGTGTCCTCTGGTCCTCGATTCACCTAGTCTTGGCAAGAGACTCTGTGCGTCTACCCGATATATTCCTCTCATGGTTTTATACATCTCTATAAGATCACCCCTCATTCTCCTGCGCTCCAAGGAATAGTCCCAGCCTGTTCAACCTCTCTCTATAGCTCGGACCCTCAAATCCTAAACTTATTGGAATAGGCATAGGTTTATTAATGTCATGTGTACTGAGATATATTGGGAAAACCTTGCATGCCATCCATGCATCTCATACCATCATGAGTTGTGCAAATGGGATTGCTGAATATACTAGACTTTCGAGATACAGTCTTGAAACAGCCCTTCGGCCCACTGAGTGCATGCCAACCTGTGATCACCCTGTAGGCTAGCACTAACTTACCACATTTTACCAAATTACACAATTTACAATTTTACCAAAGCCAATTAACCTACAAACCTGTATGTTTTTGGAGAGTGGGAGAAAACCGGAGCACCCGGAAAAAACCCACGCGGTCACAGGGAGAACATACACACTTTGTACAGACAGCGCCCATAGTCAGGATTGAATCCGGGTCCCTGATGCTGTGAGGCAGCAACTCTACCGCTGCACCACTGTGCTGCCCCTTGTAGTAAAAAGGAACTGCAAATGGTAATGGTACGTCCTTTTATTCTGAGGCTATGCCCTCTGGTCCTAGACTCTCCCACGAAGTGGGAGCATTCTCTCCACTCTATCCAGGCCTCGGTAACTCATGTGGCCCCGTGTGGTGATGTCCCTTCCCCTGTTTGAGGGATGCCCCCATCGGACTCTGCCCCCCCCCCCAGTGTCCAGCAGTGAAAGGACCCTAGACTGTGGTCCTGCCTCACCGAGCCTTGGCGTTGGCTGCACCGAGCTTCAGTGCGTCCCTCAGCACGTACTCCTGCAGCCTGGGGCGGGCCAGTTGGCAACATTCCCCGACGGACATCTCGCTCCGTTGGTAAACCACCTAGTTTAGGGCAGAACCCCCCAAAAGCTTATGAGAACAACGACTAAACGCAAAAAATATGGTCTTCTTCATCAATCTTAGCGGCAGCACGTGACTTTACCTCAGGGCACACGGGTTTCCCGAGCTCTGTGCAGCCCTTAATAAAACCATGGTGAGAGCAGTGTGGTGTTGCAGACGGCTTGGGGATCTGACAATCTAATCCCTCGGTGTATATATAGCAACATCACAGCTGTTGCATGATGTGTCTCTGTGAAAGGCTTTCTTCACATGATACGCTTGGTAAGCCTTTGTGACAATGTTGTGAGGATTGGTACTAACTTTGTCCATTTTTAGTTTATTGCGGGCCGAAGGGCCTGTTCCTGTGCTGTATTGTTCTATGTTCAATTTAGTTTAGTTTAGAGATACAGCGCGGAAACAACAGACCCCCTCGGCCCACCGAGTCCGCCCCCACCAGCGATCCACCCACTCGTTAACAGTGCCCTACACACACACACTCGGGACAATTTTACATTCATACCAAGTCAATTAACCTACAAACCTGTACGTCTTTGGAGTGTGGGAGGAAACCGAAGATCTCGGAGAAAACCCACGCAGGTCACGGGGAGAACGTACAAACTCCGTACAGACAGCACCCGTAGTCAGGATCGAACCAGGGTCTCTGGTGCTGTAAGGTAGTGGCTCTATTGATACGCCACTGTGCCACCCCTTGTATTGGTTCAACTCTTCAATTTCAAACTCGTAAATATCCTTGTATTGTTTCACCTCTACAGTTTCAGAACAGAGTAAGCGACCTCAGAGGGCTTGGATTGCATGGAGACGCCAATTTAATTTTGTTTTGTTTCATTTAGCGATACAGCGCGGAAACAGGCCATTCGGCCCACCGGGTCCGCGCCGACCAGCAATTCCTGCACATTAACACCCACTAGGGACAATTTTTACATTTATACCAAGCCAATTAAGCAAGAAAACCTGCAACTTTAATTAGGCAAGGCAAACTTTAATTAGGCAAGGCAACTTTAGCATTTCCAAACCAAAGACAACACAGCTTTAGCATTTCCAAACCAAAGGCAACACAGCTTTAGCATTTCCAAACCAAAGGCAACACAGCTTTAGCATTTCCAATCTATATTTTCAAACCACATTAAGGGCATTGACAGGTCAGTAAAAACACTCACAGTTTAGTAGACATGTGTTCAGTGTTATTCACAGCTCAGACTGAGAGACGTGACCCTCTCGCTCCCTCATCTTGCAGAGACTGACTGAGGCACTCAACACTTCCAGGTTTTATAATCCGTCCGGAAGGGGCATGGCCTTCAGGAGAGAGAATCTCAACATTTTTAAAACACTAATAACTCTTTTATTTTTCATCGATGAGAAAAATCCTCTTGCCCTGCGCAGCAGAGGGGGACTCTGAGTAAGATGGCCAAAAATCACAGCCGTAAGTGGCAGCGTTTTGTTTAAAATCAATATACAGAACAACAGGAAGTGGTCAAGATCAGACTTTTAGTAATATAGATATATATATTTATATATATACATACACACATACTCAAAAAACAAACCAAATAGTGCAATAATAATCATCATAATAGTCTATTGTAGTTCAGAGCTTATATGAGATTGTCGTGTTTAATAGCCTGATGGCTGTAGGGATGAAGCTGTTCCTGAACCTGGACGTTACCGTTGTCAGGCTCCCGTGCCTTTAGCTCAGGCGCTCGAGTCCTAGAAGCTTCCTCATAAAATCTTCTCTGCACCTTTTCCAGCTTGACAACATTTTTCCTACAACAGGGCAACCAAATGTCTTAGTTTAGTTTAGAGATACATCGTGGAAACAGGCCCTCCGGATCCGCGCCGACCAGCGATCCCCGCACATTAACACACATCCTACACACACTAGGGTCAGTTTACATTTACACCACACCAAGTCAATTAACCTACAAACTTGTACGAGTTTGGAGTGTGGGGGGAAACCGGAGCACCCAGGGAAAACCCACGCAGTTCACAGCGAGAACGTACAAACTCCGTACACCCATAGTCAGGATCGAACCCGGGTCTCCGGCGCTGTGAGGCAGGCAGTAACTCTACCTCTGCGCCACCGTGCTCCGGTTTCCAGTACATTCCAAAGATTGCACGGGTTTGTAGGCGGTGATGGCTCGAAGGGTTGAATGGCCTACTCCTGCACCTATTCTCTATTGTCTATTGTCTATCTCTAAAGTTAAAATCAGTACCCCGTTCCTGCCTTCTCCCCATATCCCCTGACTCCGCTATCTTTAAGAGCCCTATGTAACTCTCTCTTGAAAGCATCCAGAGAATCGGCCTCCACTACCTTCTGAGGCAGAGAATTCCACAGATTCACAACTCTCTGGGTGAAAATGTTTTTCCTCATCTCTGTTCTAAATGGCCAACCCCCTTGTTCTTAAACTGTTGCCCCTGGTTCTGGACTCCCCCAACATCGGGAACATGTTTCGTGCCTCTAGCGTGTCCAATCCCTTAATAATCTTACATGTTTAAATAAGACTTCCTCTCATCCTTCTAAATTCCATTGTATACAAGCCCAGTCGCTCCATACTATCAACGTATAACAGTCCCGCCATCCCGGAAATTAACCTTGTGAACTACGCTGCACTCCCTCAATAGCAAGAATGTCCTTCCTCAATTTTGGAAACCAAAACTGCACACAAAACACCAGGTGTGGTCTCACTAGGGCCCTGTACAACTGTAGTACATTGTCTAGTACACTAATGGCCTCCCCTTTATTCTAAGACTGTGGCCCCTGGTTCTGGACTCGCCCACATTGGGAACACTTTTCCTGCATCTAGCTTGTCCAGTCCTTTTACAATTTTATATGTTTCTATAAGATATCCCCTCATCCTTCTAAACTCCAGTGAATACAAGCCTAGTCTTTTCAATCTTTCCTCATATGACAGTCCCGCCATCCCAGGGATCAATCTCGTGAACCTACGCTGCACTCCCTCAATAGCAAGAATGTCCTTCCTCAGTTTTGGAAACCAAAACTGCACACAAAACTCCAGGTGTGGTCTCACTAGGGCCCTGTACAACTGGAGTACACTCTCTAGTACACTAATGGCACTCTTTAATGGCATTCCTTAAAATGTGTTTCTCCAAACATATCCACTCGAGTATATGCACCTGCTCCAGTGTGAAGTTTTGTATGAACATTGCTCTTGAAGCAACCTCGGACATTTGATCGCAGTAGAGAGGGCATTTATAAATATGCAGATCTGAACATTGAGGCCCAAGGAACTGCAGATGTTGGAATCTAGACCAAAACACAAAGTGCCGGAGGAACTCAATGGGTTAGGCGGCGTCTGTGGAGGGGATGGACAGACGATGGTTCCAGTTGGTACCTTTCCTGGCCCCATAGCAGAAGGGTCCACGTTGCAGGGCTGGAAACTGGAAGACTCTGCTACCAAGTGATGGCTCCCATTGATTGTCACCAGGAGCTGACGTCCTTTTCAGGACAGGACGATGACAGCGAGGTCAATAATTGAAACATGGAAGATGTAGCAAGGTTACAAAATGTTGAGATTTTAAAAATCAAGTCTGCAATTTATCCCATCAGATAAAGCATAAAAATAAGTTTAATTTGACACCTAATTCACTTTCATATCTTCAGTATTAAGAAAGTTATGACCATTTTCATACTCGGAAATTAGCATCTTGTTCTCCATTTCCTTTCAATTGACTTAACTCAAAAGCTGTGATCTAGAACAGTTAAAAGCCCATAACTTTCTTAAAAATTAAGAGAACTCAATGAAATTTTCAGTTATTATAGATTGAAGCATTCTGAAACAAATATGAAACAATCTTACTTGGATGACCTGAAATGAAAGCATATAATTATTTAGTTATCTAATTGTAGCTAATTACAAAATTCAATGAGTAGATCTAAACATCTACCCATTTCTTAAAAGATAAACTTTTTTTAAATTGCCTGTGTCCAAATAACATTCACACAATAATCCACAATATAACATAATTTTTAAATCTCATTTTCATGAATTTCTAGGCCAAATGTAAGGAATTTAGTGTTTAATGCCTGTAAATTAATGGCCATTTAAATCAACTAGCGAGTGGGTTTTAGTGGAATGCGGTGGATTGGAACGTTGCGGTTTGCGGTGAAGTCGGGCGGAAAAATACTGTTGGTTCATACATTTTTTTGGACCCCATTTCGCAACATGAAAATGTGATTAAAGCCTCCCTAAAAACCAACTTTTAATATAAAAATAAACTGTGTACCTTTTTTTCTCACCTACGCAAAATCCTTCCCGTTGTCGGCGCTCACGTCTTTTGAAGGTGATTTTTAAATTACTCTAGTTAATAAATAATCTAGCGTAATTTAAAAATACCTTCATTAATGAAATGTCGGAGCGACTTTTCTTCCGCAACGAAATCGCCCGACATGGATCGACTTGCCCAGTCTGCAGAAAAACGGCACTTTAAGCCTGCCCCCCCTCTGAAAGGCGCCAAAGTCACGCACACGGGGAGCGGCAGAACTGCAGCGCTGCTCAAGGTAAGTTTTGTAACATACCTAGAAGATGGACACGAAAGAAGGAGGTACCTTTCCTCAGATTGGAACTACCACTTTATCATCGTTACTTTTTTGCATATCATTCATTCATTTGTTCTACATCTCCGTCTACATCTCTCGTTTCCCTCTCCCCTGACTCTCAGTTTGAAGAAACGTCACATCCCGAAAAGTCGCCTATTCCTTTTCACCAGAGATGCTGCCTGACCTGCTGACCGTGGTTGGGTGAATGATGTGTTGGCCCGGGTGCTGGACTGCACCATATTGTATCTGAGGAAACAATGTGTTGGCCCTGGTTTCCCCCCGCACTCCACAGACATATATATGCCCTTGGAGGTTAAATGGCTTCTGTATATTGTCCCTAGCGTGGAGTGCCAGGATAGTAGCGTGCTAGTGTACGAGTGATCGCTGGTCTGCGTGGAATCAGTGGGCCGAAAAACTGATCACGTTATTGAGTGAATTGCCAACGCTTTATTTCCAAGTGGGCTGGTGCCTGTCACATAGTCTTCCTTTACTAAGTGGCACTTTACTGATTCCGCTTGGCAACTGAGGGATTTGTTTTGATGGTTGCATAAATGCTGAATTAGTTGAGTTTAGAGATACAGCGTGGAACCAGGCCTTTGGCCCACCGAGTCTGCACTGACCAGCGATCCCCGCACACTAAAGGGCCTGTCCCACTTAGGCAACTCTTCAGGTGACTGCCAGGGACTAGTTTTAATGGAATTCACCTGGCGGCAACCTACGATAGCACCTAAGTCAACCTACCACAGCAAAAATTGATGCCAATGTTGCCGAAAATTTTTCAACATGTTGAAAACTTTTCCAGCAGTCGCCTGTGGTCACCCAAAAAATCGTCTGAGTGGGACAGGCCCCTTCACGCTATCCTACACACTCTAGGGACAATTTATAATCTTTACTGAAGACAATTAACTTACAAACCTGTACATCTTTGGAGCGTGGGCAGAAGCCAAGGCACCCTGAGTAACCCCACGCAGTCACGGGGAGAACGTATCAACTCCGTACAGACAACACCCATAGTCAGTATCGAACCTGGAACTCTGGCGCTGTAAGGCTGCAACTCTACCGCTTGTCAGTCTTATGTTTGCTCAGCGAGCAGATTATAATTGGGTTGAATATGAACGGGGGAGACCTGGAATGATATTGTTTGGCTAGTTTCAGTCTTAAGAACGGTCCTGACCAGAAACGTCATCTGTCCATTTCCTCCATAGATGCTGCCTCACCCGCTGAGTTTCTCCAGCACTTTTGTCCACCTTCGATTTTTCAGCATCTGCAGTTCCTTCTTGAACATGCTAACTGACCCACTGAGTTCCTCCAGCACTTTATTTGAACCAAGAGATTTAAGTTTAAGAGTGGATATGGGCCAAACACGGGGACTAATGTAGATGGGGCATCTTGGTCAGCATGGGATAGATGGGCCGAAGAGCCTATTTCCATGCAGTATGACTCTCTACGACTCAAAGTGAAAAATACTGATTAAAAATTACCAATTCAACTTAATTTGATTAATCATATTAGCGGCATGATGGTGCAACAGCAGCGTTGCTGCTTCACAGAGCCAGAGGCCCTGGTTCGATCCTGACCATGGGTGCTGTCTGTAGGGAGTTAATACGTTCTCCCAGTGACCGCGTGGGTTTTCTCCGGGTGCTCCGGTTTCTTGCACATTTCAAAGATGTAGGTTAATTGGCTTCTGTAAATTGTCCCTAGTGTGTAGGATAGTGCTAGTGTAAGGGGTGATCGATGGACAGCATGGACTCGGTGGGCCGAATGGCCTGTTTTCACGCTGTGTCTCCAAAACAAAGTCTAAAGTATATTCTAACATCATATTTCCATATAGTTTCAAGATCCTGGAACTCCAGTATAGATGGGAAATAGGAATGCACAGCATATCCATGAGAAATTCCTCTTACTCTCTCTTTATTAAAGGTACTGGCCCATATAATTCAAGTTTTAACTCAATCAGCTAGGAGAGGAATTTCAGATGTGTGTGTTAGGCACCCATTTATCACTTTTGTTGATCAGAGCAGTTGAAGGCAAATGACTTATAAGGTCATAATGGCATGTGATCGTAGCAGAATTAGGCCATTCGGCCCATCAAGTCTGCTCTGCCATTCAATCATGGCCGATCTATCTCTCCCTCCTAACCCCATTCTCCTGCCCTCTCCCCATAACCTCTGACACCCGCACTAATCAATAATCCATCTATCTCTGCCTTAAAAATATCAATTGATGTGGCCTGCACAGCCTTCTGTGGCAAACAATTCCACAGATTCACCACCCTCTGACTAAAGAAATTCCTTCTCGTCTCCTTCGTAAAGGAGCGCCCTTTAGTTCTGAGGCTGTGACCTCTAGTCCGACTAGTGGAAACATCCTCTCCACATCCACTCTATCCAAGCCTTTCACTATTCTGTAAGTTTCAATGAGGTCCCCCCCTCATTCTTCTAAATTTCAGCGAGTACAGGCCCAGTGCTGTCAATTCCTCCTCATCATCTTCGTAAAGGAACTAATCCTTTAGTCCTGAGGCTGTAAACTCTAGTCCGAGACTCTCCCACTAGTGGAAACGTCCTCTCCACATCCACTCTATCCAAGGCTTTCACTGTGTGACTTATCTTCTGATTCCTCCAATCCTCAACTCCATTCGCGTGATATGGGTGGGGGATGCTACAAAATACTTCCAAGCCCCTTGTGCCTACCATTCGGGTGTGGGATGGAGGGGAGGGGTCCGGCCATAACACTCATCCAGACCAAGGCTACCAATAGGTAGGACAACTGATTCACTCCTCTGAATGCCTGCTACTGACAAACAGTGGGAACAATAGTTAGAGTGTCACTGGAGAGTCAAGAGTGCTTTATATCCCAAACAGAACAATTAAATCCATACTTGCATCAGCGCAACAGATATGTTTTCAAGAGAGAGTTAGATATTGCTCTTCGGGGAAACGGAATCAAGGGATATGGGGAGAAAACAGGAACTGATTTTGTATGATCAGCCATGATCATTTTGCTGGCTCGAAGGGCCGAATGGCCTACTCCTTCACCTATGTTTCTATGCTTCTATACATGTGTAGGGAGGAACTGCAGATGCTGGTTTACACCAAAAATAGACACAAAATGCTGGAGTAACTCAGCGGGACAGGCAGCATCTCTGGAGAGAAGGAATGGGTGACGTTTTGGGTTGAGACCCTTCTTCAAACATAGTACTTTGTAAACAATATAATAAATGAAAGAAAAATCAGTATATATCATATGCTATGATATATATCCCATGATATATCATATACTATAATATGTACTGAGTTTTACTAATTATATATCTATATAATGTCTAAACATAAAAACGAGCAATACCGAAACGTCACCCATTCCTTCTCTCCAGAGATGCTGCCTGTCCTGTTGAGTTACTCCAGCATTTTGTGTCTGTCTTAAAGTCCGATCTACAGCATATCGGCAGACTGGGCGATCGTTTCGCTGAATACCTTTGCTCAGTCCGCCTGGACCTACCTGATCTCCCGGGTTGCTAAACACTTGAATTCTCCTTCCCATTCCCACACAGACCTCTCTGTCCTAGGTCTCCTCCATTGTCAGAGTGCGGCTAAACGCAAATTGGAGGAACAGCATCTCATATTTCGCTTGGGCAGCTTAGCCGCGGCATTCCCTCTCTCTCCATCCCTCCCCCACCCAAGTCGCACCAGCTTCTCGTTTTCACCCAACAAACAGCTAACTATGGCCTGTTTCCTTTATCATTGTTACATTTTTGCATATCTTTCACTCATTGTTTTTTATCTCTCCACATCACCGTCTATATCTCACATTTCCTTTTTCCCTAATTAGTCTGAAGACAGGTCTCAACCCAAAACGTCACCCATTCCTTCTCTCCAGAGATGCTGCCTGTCCCGCTGAGTTACTCCAGCATTTTGTGTCTATCTTTGGTTTAAACCAGCATCTGCAGTTCCTTCATACACACTCAAAGTCTGGTATGTTGCCTTATAAATTTTTTGAATCCCACATTTAATTTGTGTCAGTGACTTAAAATGAATGATAATAATAATAATAATATCTCTTATCGTCATTGCACAGAGGTACAACGAGATTTGGTACTCAGCTTCCATCCGATGTAATAACTTAATTAACTAAAAATTGAGACACCCAGAGAAACAAGATTTAAAAAAAAAAAAAATTGTCCCTTAATTTCTTTTTAGCTATTTCAGTGTCAGCGGGCAGTATTTTTGGGAGATGTGCATTTTACTTCAGAGAATTTAACGTTACCACCGGACAAAATTAATACAAGCACTTGAAAGGACAGGTTGACTGAAGCAGTCAAGTCAAAGTCAAACAAACTTTATTGTCATTTAGAAATACACCAATATATGCAGTTCCAAACGAAATTCCGTTGCATTTGGCTCCCTGTGCAACACGATCATTAACAGAAGGATAAACATGGATAAAGTGGATAAAAAGGATAAAAGGATAAATCGACAATGGTGGCAGCCCATTACATGGCATTCAGGAGTCTGATGGCTCGTGGGAAGAAGCTGTTGCAGAACCTTGATGTTCTGCTCCTTATGCTACGATATCTTTTCCCGAGGGCAGCAGAGTGAACAGTCCGTGATGGAGATGTGTGGGGTCTTTTATAATACTGCTGGCCTTAGACACGCAACGTTTGGTCGCAATATCCCCGATTGAAGGGAGAGAGGTCCCGATGATTTTTTCCGCTGTCCTCACCACTCTCTGCACAGACTTCCAGTCGGAGGCTTTACAGTCCCCAAACCAGACAGAGATATAGCTGGTCAAAATACTCTCTAGCACCGCAGGTTAACGATCGAGAGTTGTCAGCTTTGTTTCCTTGTTCCGCTGGGCTCCGTGACTCCTCCGCGCTGGTCTGCCCTCTGATGCTGTCAGCAACTCACCATTCAAAATATATCTGTCGGAAATCCGATATCTCTCTATATCACCGTCTATATCTCTCGTTTCCCATTCCCCGGACTGTCAGTCTGAAGAAGGGTCTCGACACGAAACGTCACCCATTCCTTTTCTCCAGAGATGCTGAGTTGCACCAGCATTTTGTGTCTATCTTTGAATCCTATTGTATGCAGGCGGAGGAGATTAGTTTAACCTGGCATCAGGTTCAGCACAGACATTATGGGCCGAAGGGCCTGTTACTGTGCTGTTGACTATGTTCTATCCTCAAAATCAGAAATCACCCTGAGACTAAAGCGAATCCTCGATGCAAGCTCCTCTAATGGACAATAGACAATAGACAATAGGTGCAGGAGGAGGCCATTCGGCCCTTCGAGCCAGCACCGCCATTCAATGTGATCATGGCTGATCATCCACAATCAGTACCCCGTTCCTGCCTTCTCCCCATATCCCCTGACTGCCATTTTTAAGAGCCCTATCTAGCTCTCTCTTGAAAGCATCCAGAGAACCTGCCTCCACCGTCCTCTGAGGCAGAGAATTCCACAGACTCACCACTCTCTGTGAGAGAAAGTGTTTCCACGTCTCCGTTCTAAATGGCTTACTCCTTATTGTTAAACTGTGGCCCCTGGTTCTGGACTCCCTCAACATCGGGAACATGTTTCCTGCCTCTAGTGTGTCCAAGCCCTTAACAATCTTATATGTTTCAATGAGATCGCCTCTCATCCTTCTAAACTCCAGAGTGTACAAGCCCAGCTGCTCCATTCTCTCAGCATATGACAGTCCTGCCATCATGGGAATTAACCTTGTAAACATACGCTGCACTCCCTCGATAGCAAGAATTCCTTCCTCAAATTAGGGGTCCACAACTGCACACAATACTCCAGGTGTGGTCTCACTAGGGCCCTGTACAACTGCAAAAGGACCTCCTATATTCAATTCCACTTGTTAAAAAGGCCAACATGCCATTTGCTTTCTTCACTGCCTGCTGGACCTGCATGCTTACTTTCATAGACTGATGTACAAGGACCCCAAGATCCCGTTGTACTTCCCCTTTTCCCAACTTGACGCCATTTAGATAGTAATCTGCCTTCCTGTTTTTGCTACCAAAGTGGATAACCCCACATCTATCCGCATTAAACTCCATCTGCCATGCATCTGTCCACTCCCCCAGCCTGTCCAAGTCACCCTGCATTCTCATAGCATCCTCCTCACAGTTCACACTGCCGCCCACCTTTGTGCCATCTGCAAATTTGCTAATGTTACTTTGAATCCCTTCATCCAAATTTTTGATGTCTGACAGCAAAGAAAAGTAAAAAAAATAATACCAGGCATGTGGGTTAAACATTGTTTGATGTCTTGTCTGTGATTTCAGACTCAAGTAAATGTGAGATCTTTTGAAATTACGACCAGTTATTATTTTTCCAACTCAGAGCTTTAGAAAAATATCACGCTGCTTCAAGACTGACAGCTTATAAATTAGTAAATATGTTAATATTGAAGCGAAGGATTTTTTTTCCCTTGTACATAACCCTGTCCTTTTTTATTTCTTTCCTTCCTTCGAATGGTATGTTAGCTTTCATAGCAAAAGGATTTGAGTATAGGACCAGGGAGGTTCTACTTCAGTTGTATAGGGTCTTGGTGAGACCACACCTGGAGTATTGCGTACAGTTCTGGTCTCCAAATCTGAGGAAGGACATTATTGCCATAGAGGGAGTGCAGAGAAGGTTCACCAGACTGATTCCTGGGATGTCAGGACTGTCTTATGAACAAAGACTGCATACACTCGGTTTATACTCTCTAGAATTTAGGAGATTGAGAGGGGATCTTATAGAAACTTACAAAATCCTTAAGGGGTTGGGCAGGCTAGATGTAGGAAGATTGTTCCCAATGTTGGGGAGGTCCAGGACAAGGGGTCACAGCTTAAGGATAAGGGGGAAATCCTTTAGGACCGAGATGAGAAGGACTTTTTTCACACAGAGAATGGTGGGTCTCTGGAACTCTCTGCCACAGAGGGTAGTTGAGGCCAGTTCATTGGCTATATTTAAGAGGGAGTTAGATGTGGCCCTTGTGGCTAAGGGGATCAGAGGGTATGGAGAGAAGGCAGGTATGGGATACTGAGTTGGATGATCAGCCATGATCATATTGAATGGCGGTGCAGGCTCGAAGGGCTGAATGGCCTACTCCTGCACTTAGTTTCTATGTTTCTATGTTTCCTTTCGAATTCAGTTTAGTTTGCTGGCACGTGTACCAAGGGGCAGTGAAAAGCTTTTGTTGCATGCTCTCCAGTCAGCGGAACAACAATATATGATTACGATCGAGCCACTTACAGTGTACAGATACATGATGAAGGAATAACATTTAGTGCAAGCTAAAGCCGGCAAAGTCCGATCAAGGATAGTCCGAGGGTCTCCAAAGAGGTGGATAGTAGTTCAGGACTGCTCTCTGGTTGTGGTAGGATGATTCAGTTGCCTGATAACAGCTGGGAAGAAACTGTCCCTGAATCTGGAGGTGTGTGCGTTTTGACACTTCTGTACCTTTTGCCCGATGGGAGAGGGGGGGAAGAGGGAGTGGCCGGGGTGCGACTCGTCCTTGTCACTGTATGTCATGTAGTCACTTGCGGGCGGAGCACCAAGGCAAATTCCTTGTATGTGAATGCTTGGCCAATAACCTTAGTCATTCATGATGCTGCTGGTCTTGCCGAGGCTGATGGTCTGGGCTGGGTCCATAATTCGCTGCAATTTCTTGCCCTCTCTTTCCCTCCCTCCCTCCCTCCCTCCCTTCCTTCCTCCCTTCCTTCCTCCCTTCCTTCCTCCCTTCCTTCCTTCCTTCCTTCCTCCCTTCCTCCCTTCCTTCCTCCCTTCCTCCCTCCCTCTTGTTGTCCATTGAGTCGTTTACTTTCCTTGTCCACAAAATCCTCCCTCA
Source organism: Raja brachyura (assembly GCA_963514005.1). The sequence continues at coordinate 5,884,567 of OY740788.1, read as the reverse complement.
ATCTCCTCCTTCCTCCAACCTTAAAGTCAAGTCTTCGTTGAACCCCTCCCCACTTTTTGGCTCAACATCCCTTTTTGTTTTATTACATCTGTGAAAATTACGCCTGGGTTGCATTTCTTCAAGGGTTTTGCACCAACTTTACGACACACAGAGACACTGTGCGTCTTACGTTCAGTTCAGTTCAGTTTATTGTCACGTGTACCGAGGTACAGTGAAAAGCTTTTGTTGCCTGCTAACCAGGCAGCAGAAAGACAATACGTGATTACAATCGAGCCATTTGCAGTGGACACATGCATGATAAGGGAATAACGTTTAGCGCAAGGTAAAGCCAGCAAAGTCCAATCAACGATAGTCTGAGGGTAGGAGTTTAAGATCTTAGATAATGTAAGAAATGTTGCTGTAGGAGTAGAGGTTTAAGTGTGAAGTCTGCTTCTGTGGCTGGCACACATATAGTCGCCCGCGTTGGCTGCCATTTTGGGAAGCATGTGCTTGATTTACATTAGAATAACGGGCTTGTCTAATTATTGCCGAAGTTGAATTTGCACGCTCCTACTTTGGGAATGACCCGCTCAAATCTATGCCTGGCACCGTATGACAGCGTAGTTGCCTGCAGTGCCTGGCACGTGTATTATTTACACGCTTTTTTCAAGCGCGCAACCCCAGCGTAAAACGCTGTCGCTGTTTTTGCCGAATCTACACAATGCACACAATCAATGTTATTCAACCGGCTGCGTTCAGTTTGAGTTCAACTTAGTCTATTGCCGCGTGTACTATTTTGTTGCGTGCTACAGTATTTTTTGTTTCGTGCTATCCCCTCAGCGGAAAGTCAACAGCTGATTACAATCGAGCTGTCCACAATGTACAGCTACATGATGAAGGGAGTAATGTGAATAACGTTCAGTGCAGGCACTCAATGAAACCAGAGCTTCCTTGTGTAGAAAGGACCTGCACATGCTGGTTTCTACCGGAGATAGACACAAAGTTCAAGTTCAAATTTATTTGTCACATGCACCATTAGGTGCGGTGAAACGTAATTTACAATGCAGGGTTATGATTAAAAAAGGACACAATACACAACATAATTCAACACAGATATCCACCACAGCACTCTTCACTGTGGTGGAAGGCAATACAGCTCAGACAGTCCCCCACCTCCTCCTCCCTTGTTCACCCGTGGTCGGGGCCCTGACCCTCCGTAATCGCCGCTACGGAGGGCCTGATGTTCAAGCCCTCTGGTCGGGATGGTCGGAACGCCAACGTCGGGACAGGTCGAGCACACCCCGCGGCCTGGAGCTCCCAAATCGGCCACCTCCTTACTGGAGAACGCGGCTTCAAGCTGTTGTAGGCCGCAGGCTGGGGTTCGGAGCTCTTCACGATGGAAGGTCCGCACCACGCCCGCCGGCAGAAGCTCCACAGACCGAGGCTCAAAGATGTTGTAGGCCGCAGGCCAGCGGTCAGAGCGTTTCTCCGGCGACCCCCGGCCAGGGGATCCACGATGTTAAAAGTCCCCACTATGCCACCGCTGAAGCACTCTGGGCCCGACTCCGGGAAAGGCCGCGGCAAACGAAGAAGGGGCGCGACGAAGCGACAAGGAAGAAAGTTTCATCTCCGTCGAGGAAGGTGCCTGAAAACGTTTTCCCCTATTTCCCCCCCCCCCCCCCAAACAAGACATACAGAGAAACACCAAAACATACTTTTCGACATACTAAAAAAAAACAAGAAAAGTCGAAAGAACGAACCCGCTGCAGGAACCGGAACTGTGCAGGAGCAACTTAGCTCTGGACATAAGCTGCTGCCTGACCTGTTGATTTACCCCTGCACTTTGCGTCTATCTTCAAAGATTTCCTGTGATTGGTGTACATGAATGGAGACAATGTTATTCACTATCAGAATTCAGGAATTCATCCAATGATCAATCAGTTTCGTTTATTGTCACATGTACTGAGGTACAATGAAAAGCTTTTGTTGCGTGCGATCCAGTCAGCGGAAAGACAATGCTTGATTACAACCAAGCCATTCACAGTGTACAGACACATGATAAACTAATAAGCCTTAATGCTAGGTAATGCCAGTGAAGCCTGATCAATGAGAATCCGAGGGTCACAAATGAGGTTGATAGTAGTTCAGGACTGCTCTCCAGTTGTGGTAGGATGATTCAGTGGCATGATTCGAAGGGTTTTACCTGCCTCAGCGAATATGGGCAGATGTATATATGGTCTTAAGGGCCATGAGTTATATGGTCACTTGGAGCATAAATGTTGAATAAAAACATCTTCCATCTGTGAAGTGGGAGATAGACAATAGACAATAGACAAACACTAGACAATGGACAATGGACAATGGACAAAGATAATAGCTGATGATTCAGCAGAGATACCTTTCCTAAAGGTCACACAGAGGCCCATGAACTTTGAACTCAATTTATAGATTCGGGAGAACCGGTCACGAGGAGAACGTGCAAACTCCGCACAGACAGCGCCCGTAGCGAGGATCGATCCCGGGGCAAGACAGCAACTCTTCACACGCCACCCCTCTTCAGTCTAGACCCGAATCATCACCTATCCATGTTCTCCGCAGATGCTGTCTGACCCGCAGAGTTGCTCCAGCACTTTTGTGCTTTGCTCAGGATCAGCATCTGCAGTTCCTTGTGTATCTCCTGAACTCGGTTTCACTGCTGGGGCAGAATATCAGTGGGCGTGTTCCTACGAAACAGGTACTTTGTCATGGATGATCACTGATGGCCAGTCAATGCCAGTGACCGCCAACATCCATGAAGAAAGAAACCACAGTGATAGTCATACAGTGTGGAAACGGGCCCTTCAGCCCAACTTGCCCACACCGACCAACATGTTCCATCTACACTGCATTTTGTCCCACCACCCTGCATTTTGCCCATATCCCTCTAAACCCATCCTACCCACGTCCCTGCCTCAACTACCTCCTCTGGCAGCTCGTTCCATAAACCCACCACCCTCTGACTACATTTCGAGTTGGGACCATTCTTCATACAGGTATACAGTGTGAAAGCAGGCCCCTCGACCCAACTTGCCCACACCGACCAACATGTCCCAACTACACTAGTCCCACCCACCGGCATTTGGCTCGTATCCCTCTAAACCTGTCCTATCCATGTACCTGTCCAGATGTTTCTTAAACGTTGGGATGGTCCCTGCCTCAACTACCTCCTCTGGCAGCTCGTTCCATACATCCACTGCCCTTTGTATGAAAATCTTGCCCCTCAGGTTCATATTAAATCTTTCCCCCCCCCACCTTAAACCTGTGTCCTCTGGTTCTGGATTCTCTTCCTTGGGGCAACCTCATGTGAAGTCTGCAGAGCAGCTGGGGGCAGCGCTGACTTCTGTTTCCGCTCTGTAGAACAAATTATAAAACTGAAACCTTCTTCGAGACTCCAATTGATTCCATATGGACTGTGGGTTGAGCTGTTACCCATTTACATAACCACAATCTGTAATTCACTCTACGCTGGTTATTTGCGCTATTTTAATACCAGCAAATGCAATCACAAAACCGTCACTCTGTTTATCTTTATTCAGTTTAGTTTTTAGTTTTTGCGATAAAGCACGGAAACAGGCCCTTCGGCCCACCGAGTCCGCGCTGTCCTGCGATCCCCGCACACTAACACTGTCCTACACACACTAGGGACAATTTACACTTGTGCCAAGCCAATTAACCTACAAACCTGCAGCGTCTTTTGGAGTGTGGGAGGAAACCGAAGATCTTGGAGAAAACCCACGTCGGCCACGGGGAGAACGTACAAACTCCGCACAGACAGCGCCCATGGTTGGGATTGAGCCCGGGTCTCTGGTGGAATAAGGCAGTGACTCTACCGCTGCACCACCTTACTGCTATTCTTTTCCTTTAACATCAGGATCATTAAAAAAAAATGTTTAATGCTGATAGAAACATAGAAACATAGAAATTAGGTGCAGGAGTAGGCCATTCGGCCCTTCGAGCCTGCACCGCCATTCAATATGATCATGGTTGATCATCCAACTCAGTATCCCATACCTGCCTTCTCTCCATACCCTCTGATCCCCTTAGCCACAAGGGTCACATCTAACTCCCTCTTAAATATAGCCAATGAACTGGCCTCAACTACCCTCTGTGGCAGAGAGTTCCAGAGACCCACCACTCTCTGTGTGAAAAAAGGCCTTCTCATCTCGGTCCTAAAGGATTTCCCCCTTATCCTTAAGCTGTGACCCCTTGTCCTGGACTTCCCCAACATCGGGAACAATCTTCCTACATCTAGCCTGTCCAACCCCTTAAGAATTTTGTAAGTTTCTATAAGATCCCCTCTCAATCTCCTAAATTCTAGGGAGTATAAACCGAGTCTATACAGTCTTTGTTCATAAGACAGTCCTGAAATCCCAGGAATCAGTCTGGTGAACCTTCTCTGCACTCCCTCTATGGCAATAATGTCCTTCCTCAGACTTGGAGACCAGAACTGTACGCAATACTCCAGGTGTGGTCTCACCAAGACCCTATACAACTGAAATAGAACCTCCCTGCTCCTATACTCAAATCCTTTTGCTGATATTAATGCTTACTTCAACTATCACCTCGAGCAGCTCATTCCATACACCCACTACCCTCAGCTGACACACTGAGTCCACACCGGCCAATGATCACCCCGTGAATGAAAGATATGCAAAGAAAGTAACGATGATGAGGAAATGTAATTAATTTGTTCTGTATCTCTCTACATCAACGTCTATATCCCTTTTCCCTTTCCCTTGACTCGCAGTCTGAAGAAGGGTCTGGACACGAAACGTCGCTCCTTCCTTCTCTCTGTCTGTCCCGCCGAGTCACTCCAGCATTTTGTGTCTATCTTCGGTTTAAACCAGTGCCTGCAGTTCCTTCCTGCACTAATCTTTGTGCCAGTCTGCTTAGGAAGCTGGTGAGCAGCCGTGCTGGAAAATAATGCCTCGTTTAAATATTACCACGCGCTATTGAGAGCAAAATGTGTGGGCAGATGCATAAACGGAAGGGTGAAGCTGAAAGAAAGGCCACGAATAAAGGAATGAATGAAGCAATTTATGAAATACATTCCAATGTTACTTTGCGTAACGCAATTTAATGATGATAATGATCTTTAGAAAAGTGATATATTGTGATAGCACACAGCTTTGATAAGAGAAGATAGGTCTCACTGCAAGTAAAACTCTGCAGTACTTTGAAAGCTAATCTGCCATTACTTGGCAAATCGACTGGTGCAATTTGTACATTAGGTTCCACTTGTGGCTGCTATTAAATTGCTGCTACTTGTAAGACTTGTAAGTAAATAGTGATACAGGGAGCTGTGGACGCGGTAATCGTACGTAGAACGCTGAGTGCTGGCGTAACTCAGCGGGTCAGGCAGCATGTCTGGAGGGCATGAATAGGTACAAAGTGCCGGAGTAACTCAGCGGGACAGGTGGCATCTCTGGAGAGATGGTATGGGTGACGTTCTGGGTCGAGGCCCTTATTCAGACTGGGGCTAGGTGACGTTTCAGATCAGGACCCTTCTTCAGACCGATTGTAGTGGGGGTGGGGGTGGGAAGAAAGGTAGAAAGGGCAGGGGAAAGCCTGGCAAGTGATAATTGGAAAAGACACAGAGTGCCGGAGTAACTCAGCAGGTCAGGCAGCATATCAGGAGAACATGGATAGGTGATGGTTCGACATAGGGACCCTTCCTCAGTCTGACACAAACGTTACCTTCAGACTTTCGAGATGCAGCATGGAAATTAGGCCCTTCGGCCCACAGAGTCCGTACTGACCAGCGATCACCCTGCATTACTAGCACTTTCCTGCACTACAGAGACTAATCCAATTTACAGAAGTAACCTATAAACTTACTTTGACCTGGACCGCATGGGTTTTCCCCGGGTGCTCTGATTTCCTCCCACACCACAAACTCCCACAAATAGGTGCAGGAATACGGCCACTCGGCCCTTCGAGCCAGCACTGCCATTCAATATGATCATGACTGATCATCCAAAATCAGTACCCAGCTCCCGCTTTCTCCCCATATCACATGATTCCATTAGCCCTAAGAGCTAAATCTAACTCTCTCTTTTGAAAACATCCAGTGAATTGGCCTCCACTGCCTTCTGTGGCAGATAATTCCACACATTCACAACTCTCTGGGTGAAAAGGTTTTTCCTCATCTCAGTCCTAATTGGCCGACCCCTCAGTCTTAAACTGTGGCCCCTGGTTCTGGACTCCCCCATCATTGGGAACAATGTTCCCTGCATCGAGCCTGTCCAATCCCTTAAGAATTATACATGTTTCTATAAGATCCCCTCTCATCCATCTAAATTCCAGTGAATATAAGCCCAGTCGATCCATTCTTTGATCAGATGTTAGTCCTAGTGTGTCTCTAGTGTGTAGTATAGTACTAGTGTATGGAGTTGCTGGTGGGCCGAACGGCCTGTTTCCTCTCTGTACCTCTAAACTAAATTATACTGTTGAGTGACATGAGTGGTCACGGTGGCGCAGCGGTAGAGTTGCTGCCTTGCAGCGAATGCAGCGCCGGAGACCCGGGTTCGATCCCGACTACGGGTGCTGTCTGTACGGAGTTTGTACGTTCTCCCCGTGACCTGCGTGGGATTTCTCCGAGATCTTCGGTTTCCTCCCACACTCCAAAGACGTACAGGTTTGTAGGTTATTTGGCTTGGTATAAGTGTAAATCGCCCTTCGAGGGTGTAGGATAGTGTTAGTGTGCGGGGATCGCTGGTCGGCGTGGACCCGGTGGGCCGAAGGGCCTGTTTCCGCGCTGTATCTCCAAACATAAACGAAACTAAATACAAGGAATTATGATTATGTGATTATGTGACATTTTGTCACCAGCATGTGGGAGTTAACAATGATGATGGCCATCGGATTTTAAAAAATCGAATAAATGTGCATTTGTTTAATTGTATTACGTACTTTAATTGCCATTTGGGAACTAATTGTCTTTCCTTTACATTTTAATATCCCTTTTCCTGAGTAGTTAATCCAATTAAACTATTACTGCAGAAGAACATAATTAATTTCCTTCCTTTTAAAAAAAAATTACCTTCGAGCAAATGCATAGTTAGTCTGACTGATTTAGAATTATTCCAATCCTCGTTCTGTAATTATGTTTAAATAAAAAGCTAAAGAGCAAGTACTGTGTAGGAAGAAACTGCAGATGCTGGTTTTCATCAAAGATAGACACAATAGACAATAGACAATTGGCGCAGGAGTAGGCCATTCATCCCCTCGAGCCAGCACCGTCATTCAATGTGATCATGGCTGATCATCCACAATCAGTACCCCGTTCCTGCCTTCTCCCCATATCCCCTGACTCCACTATCTTTAAGAGCTCTATCTAACTCTCTCTTGAACGCATCCAGAGAATCGGCCACCACTACCTTCTGAGGCAGAGAATTCCACAGATTCACAACTCTCTGGGTGAAAATGTTTTTCCTCGTCTCCGTTCTAAATGGCCTACCCCTTATTCTTAAACTGTGGCCCCTGGTTCTGGACTCCCTCAACATCGGAAACATGTTTTCTGCCTCTAGCGTGTACAATCTCATAATAATCATATATGTTTCAATAAGATCCCCTCTCATCCTTCTAAACTCCAGAATATACAATCCCAGTCGCTCCATTCTTTCAACATATGACAGTCCAGCCATCCCGGGAATTAACCTCGTGAACCTACACTGCATTCCCTCAATAGCAATAATGTCCTTCCTCAGATTTGGAGACTTAAACTGTACACAACACTCCAGGTGTGGTCTCACCAGGGCCCTTTACAAATGCAGAAGGATCTCTTTGTTCCTATACTCAACTCCTCTTGTTATGAGGCCAACATGCCATTCGCTTTCTTCACTGCCTGCTGTACCTGCATGCTTACTTTCAGTGACTGATGAACAAGGACCCCCAGATCTCGCTGTACTTCCCCTTTTCCTAACTTGACACCATTCAGATAATAATCTGCCTTCCGGTTCTTGCCACCAGAGTGGACAATCTCACATTTATCCACATTATCTGCATCTGCCATGCATCTGCCCACTCACCCAACCTGTCCATGTCACCCTGCATCCTCATAGCATCCTCTTCACAGTTCACACTGCCACCCAGCTTTGTGTCATCTGCAAATTTTCTAATGTTACTTTTAATCCCTTCATCCAAATCATTAATGTATATTGTAAATAGCTACAGTCCAGGCACCAAGCCTTGCGGTACCCCACTAGTCACAGCCTGCCATTCTGAAAGGGACCCGTTAATCCCTACTCATTGTTACCTGTCTGCCAACCAATTTTCTATCCATATCAATACCCTACCCCCCAATAGCATGTGCTCTAATTTTTCCCACTGATCTCCTATGTGGATTAACTCAGCGTCTCTGGAGAGAAGGCATGGGTGACATATCGGGTCGAGACCCATCTTCAGAGTCTGAAGAAGAGTCCCAACCTAGTAGGCCTGAAGAAAGGTCTTCTTCTTCTTCTTCTTCTTCTTCTTCTTGCACAGCCTAAAGTTTTCAGACAACTTGCTATATTTAATCTTATTTGATTGTGCACGCCGGTTTCATTGCATTCGTCGAAACAGGGCGGACCACGTGAGGGTTGCAATCTTCCACCCCAAGAAAGGTCTCAACGCTAACATCACCCATTCCTTCTCTCCAGAGATGCTGCCTGTCCCACTGAGTTACTCCAACATTTTGTGTCTATCTTGAAGAGAAATACTATTTGGAGAGAAAATTTGTTTCTATATTATGCTTCCATCAGATCAGTTCAGTTTAGTTTATTGTCACGTGTACCGACGTGCAGTGAAAAGCGTTTGTTGCGTGCTAACCATTCAGTGGAAAGACAATACAGGATTACAATCGAGCCATTTGCAGTGGACAGATCCATGATATGGGAATAACATTCAGTGCATGGTAAAGCCAGCAAAGTCCAATCAAGGATAGTCCGAGGGTCATCAAAGAGGTAGATAGTAGTTCAGCCTTGCTCTCTGGTTGTGGTAGGATGATTCAGTTGCCTGATTACAGCGGGCAATCTGTTTTCCAGATTCCATTTTCCAAGACGAGAAAGGAGGGAAAAACTTTTTCACCCAGAGAGTTGCGAATCTGTGGAATTCTCTGCCACAGAAGGCAGCGGAGGCCAATGCGCAGGTGTTTTCAAGAGAGAGTTAGATTTAGCTCTCAGGGCTAACGGAATCAAGGGATATTTGGGGAGAAAGCAGGAACGGGGTACTGATTTTGGATGATCAGCCATGATCATATTGAATTCAAATCATTTGCTGTGTCGCTCTTCCAGGGAGATGCTAAATGCATTTCGTTGTCTCTGTACTGTACACTGACAATGACAATTAAAATTGAATCTGAATCTGAATCTGAATGGCGGTGCTGGCTCGAATGGCCAAATGGCCCACTCCTGCACCTATTGTCTATGTTTCTATGTCCATTCATTGCTATTGTGACTTGCTTCTCTTCCCCGCCCTATGCTCCCTTGGTTTATCCTTCATGAACTCTCTACGACCTTGTCTTGGTTCCTCATGGCCTGTTCCATCATTATTAACCAACACGTTTTCTCAGACTAAGTTCATGGAAAAGAAATGGGTGGTGTAGTAGAGCGGGCACGGTGGCGCAGCGGTAGAGTTGCTGCCTCACAGCGCCGGAGACCCGGGTTCGATCCTGACTTCAGGTGCTGCCTGTACGGAGTCTGTACCTTCTTCCCGTGACCTGCGTGGGTTCTCTCCGGGTGCCCTGGTTTCCTCCCACACTCCAAAGACGTGCGGGTTTGTAGGTTCATCGGCTTCGGTAAAATTGTAAATTGTCCCCTGTATGTAGGACAGTGTTAGCGTACGGGGTTCGCTGGTCGGTGCGGACTCGGTGGGCTGAAGTGCCCGTTTCCACGCTAAAGTTTAAAGTGAACGAGATCATATCCGATTTTTATACAGACATGGGAAGAAATACAAGCATTTCCTCTCTGTAAGAAAAAAACTGAAGCATTGCAAGGTATGAACTTGCATTTCCTGTGGCTGTCTTGGTGTTCCTGGAAGCGATACAGATTTCATTCCCACCCCTGCAGTTCTGCTCTGTATTAAATAATTACCAGGTTACAAAATTATAGTATCATGCCAGTGAATTAAAACATTAAGCCAATCTGCAAGTTACAACTTTATATAATAAATCCAGCTGCTGCGAGTTAGCTACTTGATATAAATCACAGCATTCTTGCTGGGTTTCATAGCTTGGTTTGAAGTTTAGTTTAGTTTAGAAACAGGCCCTTTGGCCCACCGGGTCCGCGCCGACCAGCGATCCCCGCACATTAACACCATCCTACACCCACTAGGGACAATTTTTACATTCGCCAAGCCAATTAACCTACAATGGCCTCCTCCTGCACCTAGTTTCTATGTTCCATGGGACAATTTTACATTTTTATACCAAGCCAATTAACACGCAAACCTGCACGTCTGTGGAGTGTGGGAGGAAACCGAAGATCTCGGACAAAACCCATGCAGGTCACGGGGAGAACGTACAAACTCCGTACAGACAGCACCCGTGGTCGGGATCGGACCTGGGTCATTACCGTCGAAGAAGTACTGAAGTTACTGTTGTGTATGAAGGTAGACAAATCTCCAGGGCCTGATCAGATATATCCGAGGACATTGTGGGGAAACTAGAGGGGAAATTGTAGGAGGCCTGGTTGAAATTTACGAGTCGTCCTTAAATACAGGAGAGGAGCGGGAAGTCTGGAGGGTGGCGAATGTTGTGCCTCTTTTCAAGAAGGGTTGCAGGGAAAATGCTGGGAACTATAGGCCGGTGAGCTTAACATCTGTAGTCGGTAAGTTACTAGAGAGTATCCTGCGGGATAAGATATACAGGCATTTGGATGGGCAAGGCTGATTAGGGACAGTCAGCATGGTTTTGAACGTGGGAGATCGTGTCTCATAAATCTGAATGATTTATTTTTAAGAAGTGACCAAAAGGTTCAATGAGGGCAGAGCTGTAGATGTTGTGTACATGGACTTCAGTAAAGCGTTCAACAAGGTGCCGCATGGTAGGCTGCTCTAGAAGGTTAGATCGCATGGGATCTAGTCCAAGTCGCAGGTGGATAAGGTGGTCAAAAAGGCTTTTGGCACTTTGGTCTTCATCAGTCAGAGTATTGAGTGTATAAGTTTGGAGGTCGTGTTGCAGTTGTATAAGATGTTGGTGAGGCCGCATTTAGAATATTGTGTTCAGTTCTGGGCTCCATGTTACAGGAAATATATTGTCAAGCTTGAAAGGGTTCAGAAAAGATTTACGAGGATGTTGCCAGGACTAGAGGGTGCGAGCTATGGGGAGAGGTTGAGCAGGCTGGGTCTCCATTCCATGGAGCACAGGAGGATGAGGGGGGACCTTATGGAGGTGTACAAAATCATGAGAGGAATACACCGGGTAGATGCACAGAGTCTCTTGCCCAGAGTAGGGGAATCGAGGACCAGAGGACATAGGTTCAAGGTGAAGGGGAAAGGATTTAATAAGAACCCGAGGGGTAACTTTTTCACACAGAGGGTGGTGGGTGTATGGAACAAGCTGCCAGAGGAGATAGTTGAGGCAGGGACTAGCTGATTGTTTAAGAAACAGTTAGACTGGTAAAAGGATAGGACAGGTTTGGAGGGATATGGACCAAGTGCAGGAAAGTGGGGCTAGTGTAGCTGGGATATTGTTGGTCGGTGTGGGCAAGTTGGGCTAAAGGACCTGTTTGCACTCTGTATCACTCTATGAGTTTATGAGAGAAATAGGTGACGTTTCGGGTCGAGACCCTTCTGTGGACTCCTCGCCTCTATTCTATCCAGGCCTTTTACTGTTCGGTAAGTTTCAATGAGGTACCCCCTCATCCTTCTAAACTCCAGCGAGTACAGGCCCAGTGCCGACAACTGCTCATCATATGTTAAACCCAATCTTCCCTGGCATCGTCCTTGATGTTTTGCTGTTGACATCGGTTGCGACAGCACGATAGATATTGTGCAGTATGTTGCTGAGCTCATGTCCCAGCGGTTATCTAATCACCCGGGAAACGTTGAAGATAAACAGGGGAGCCAGGGGATATGGGGAGAAGGCAGGAACGGGGTACTGATTGGGGATGATCAGCCATGATCACAATGAATGGCGGTGCTGGCTCGAAGGGCCGAATGGCCTACTCCTGCACCTATTGTCTGTTGTCTATTGAGAGCAGTCCTCGGCTGATTCAGGTCGCAGGTAGATAGGGTTTCGTTTATTGATTTAGTTTATTGTCACGTGTACCGAGGTAGTGAAAAGCTTTTAAGTTAGTTTAGTTTTGTGATCCCCGCACACTAACACTATCCTACACACACTGGGGACAATTTTACATTTACACCAAGCCGATTAACCTACAAACCTGCACGTCTTTGGAGTGTGGGAGGAAACCGAAGATCTCGGAGAAACCCCACGCCGGTCGCGGGGAGAACGTACAAACTGCGTACAGACAGCGCCCGTGGTCAGGATCGAACCCAGGACTCTGGCGCTGTGAGGCAGCAACTCTACCGCTGTTGGAACTGGGGCTTAACACTCCACTGTGTGCCTGGTTCCTGGACTTTCTGACCGCCAGGCCCCAGGCGGCCAAGATGGGGAGACACACCTCCAACCCCCACACCCTGAACACAGGATATCCCCCCAGGGTTGCGTCCTCAGCCTCCCTACTGTACTCCCCGTACACACATGACTGCGTGCCCAGGTTCAGCTCCAACTCTATAATCAAGTTTGCTGATGACACCGTGGTGGTGGGCCTGATCTCCGATAACGATGAGAAGGCCTACCGGGAGGAGGTGGCTGATCTGGCACTCTGGTGTCAGAACAGCCTCCTCTTGAACGTCACTAAAATGAAGGAGCTGATTGTGGACTTTGGAAGGGCTCAACTTCTGAGGACGTACACACCACTGGAGATAAATGGGGCTACTGTGGATAGGGTGAGCAGCTTTAAACACCTGGGAGTCCACATCACAGAGGATCTGACACGGACATCACACGCTGCCGCACTGGTGAGTAAGGGAAGGCAGCACCTTTACCACCTCAGGCAGCTGAGGAAATCCAGTCTCTCTGAGGATCCTCCAGTGCTTCTACTCTGGGGCTGAAGAAAGCATCTTGTCCGGCAACATCGCAGTTTGGTTTGGGAACTGCTCTGCCCAGGACAGCAAGGCTCTGCAGAGTAGTGCGTTCGGTCGAACGCACCATGGGAACTACAGTCACCCCCCTGCAGGAACTATACACCAGGAGGTGCAGATCCAGAGCCAGCAACATTATGGGGGACCCCTTCCACCGCAGCAACGGACTGTTCCAGCTGCTACGGTCAGGCAAACGCCTCCGCTGTCACGCTGCGAAAACAGAGAGGATGAGACAGAGTTTCTTCCCGCAGGCCATCAGGACTGTAAACTCTGATCTCACCAGGGACTAACTACTGTTGTGTCTTTTTCTTTAAATGTAAATATTTGTTCTGTTGTTCTGTTGTTTTGCTCAATCCCGCAGGCATTGCCACTTTCATTTCACTGCACATCTTGTATGTGTATGTGGCAAATAAAGTTGACTTGATGTCAGGGGGTTGAGAGGGAAAGATAGATCAGCCATGATTGAATGGCGGAGTAGACTTGATGGGCCGAATGGCCTAATTCTGCTCCTCCAACTTAGGAACTTAGGAATTTAATAATCCAAGTTTAATCCTGGTCTTGGCATCATGTTCGGCACAAACGTTGTGGGACGATGTTCTATGTTCTGACTTCTTATACTGTCTGCACGGAGTTTGCATGATCTCGCTGGGCCCACGGGGGGATTCCTTAGATTCTCTGGTTTTCTCCCACGTCCCAAAGGCCTGGTGATTATTGAACGTGCTCCTGTGAGTTGCCACGAGCGCAGGTAAATTGTGGGTGAATTGGTGAGAGAGAGAGAGAATAGTTTGCAGGAAATGGTTGTGTGGGGATTGCTCTGAGAGCTTGCATCGATTCGATGGGCCGAATGGCATCATAGAGGGTCATGGAGTCATGCAGCACGGGAATAGGTCATTAGGCTCAACGTCATGCCAAGCAAGATGTCTCATCTACACTAGTCCCACCTGCCTGTACTATTGAGGGAGTGCAGCTTAGGTTCACAAGGTTAATTTCCAGGATGGCGGGACTGTCAAATGCTGAGAGAATGGAGCGGCTGGGCTTGTATACACTGGAATTGAGAAGGATGAGAGGGGATCTTATTGAAACATATTATTATATTAAGGGTTTGGACACGTTGGAGACAGGAAACATTTTCCCGATGTTGGGGGAGTCCAGAACTAGGGGCCACAGAATAAGGGTAAGCCATTTAGAACAGAGACAAGGAAACACTTTTTCTCACAGAGAGTGGTGAGTCTGTGGAATTCTCTGCCTCAGAGGGCGGTGGAAGACGGTTCCCTGGATACTTTCAAGAGAGAGCTTGATAGGGCTCTTAAAGATAGCGGAGTCAGGGGATATTGGGGAGAAGGCAGGAACGGGGTACTGGTTGTGGATGATCAGCCATGATCACATTGAATGGCGGTGCTGGCTCGAGGGGCTGAATGGTCTACTCCTGCACCTATGGTCTATTGTCTATTGTGTGTTCCCCCCCCCCCCCGCTTTTAAAGGACTTACCGTACACTGTGCTTTAGCTGTCTTAATTACAGCGCAAATCTTCGTGTTCATTGCGGTGTGTGTCTGTATCACCTTGGCTTTGTACCGTGCGAATTTCACTCAGACAGCGGTTCCCCCGCTTGCCCTGTCCCCCGCCTGCATAACGGGCTGGTGAAGGAAGCGATGTGTGTGTGTGTGTGTGTGTGTGTGTGTTCCACTCTGACAGTCACCGGCAGTCGCCTGAAAAATCGCCTAAGTGGGGAAGGCCCACATGTCCTCTGGTCCTCGATTCCCCTACTCTGGGTAAAAGACTGTGCATCTACCTGATCTATTCCTCTCCTGATTTTGTACCTTTCTACAAGATCTCCCCTCATCCTCCTGCGCTCCATGGAATAGAGACACAGCCTGCTCAACTGATTCCTGGGATGGCAGGACTTTCATATGAAGAAAGACTGGATAGAATCGGCTTGTACTCGCTAGAATTTAGAAGATTGAGGGGGGATCTTATAGAGACTTACAAAATTCTTAAGGGGTTGGACAGGAAGATTGTTCCCGATGTTGGGGAAGTCCAGAACAAGGGGTCACAGTTTAAGGATAAGGGGGAAGTATTTTGGGACCGAGATGAGAAAATCATTTTTCACACAGAGAGTGGTGAATCTGTGGAATTCTCTGCCACAGGAGGTAGTTGGGGCCAGTTCATTGGCTATATTTAAGAGGGAGTTAGATGTGGCCCTTGTGGCTAAAGGGATCAGGGGGTATGCAGAGAAGGCAGGTATGGGATACTGAGTTGGATGATCAGCCATGATCATATTGAATGGCGGTGCAGGCTAGAAGGGCCGAATGGCTTACTCCTGCACCTATTTTCTACTGTCTATTGTCTATTTCAGGAGTTTGCATCAAGGATTCGCTTTAGTCTCAGAGTGATTTCTATGTTTCAACCTCGCCCTATAGCTCACACCCTCTAGGCCTGGCAACCTCCTCGTAAATATCGTAGGACATGAGTGGAAGGTGTTAGCCGAGATATTGAAGGGTCAAAAGGATTCTCAATTAGTCTTGAGACAAGCCAGCTGTGATCAAGTTGATAACAGGTTGTTAAAACAATCCACATTGATTTCCTGCCAGACCTAATTAGAGCATAACACTTTCATTAGAATTAATATCGTTTGGCCTCTGAGAACAACTGCATGCTTTATGGGCAGCAGCAGATTGAATTTAAGTTTGAGATTTACTGCGACTCCCCCATCATTGTTCAATTTATATGTATATAAATTGAAGAATAAGAATTGATTTTCGTTTAGTTTTGTTTTTTCCATTATGCATCTGACATACTAAGCATTCTCATGAAGCAGAGAAAGGGCTTCTACGGATTGAAGAGGGGTCTCGACCCGAAACGTCACCTTTCCCTTCTCTCCAGAGATGATGCCTGTCCCGCTGAGTTACTCCAGCTTTTTGTTAGTATCAAGGGCTTCTACTGTACATATCAGACTTGGATATAAAGATGATTACAACTTTTATAGCATGGCCTATGTGTTACATTATTTTGTAAACAGTGAGAATGTGGATAGTTTTTGTTCAGTTTCGAGACACAGCCTGGAGACAGACCCTTCTGTCTATCGACCACCCGCCCACGCACGAGGTCCATGTCAACGGACCTTCAAACCCCCGCACACGAGGGGGAACTGACAGAAACCGATTAAGCTGCAAACCTCACGTCACTGGGATGTGGGAGGAAACCTGGGCACCTGGAGGAAGCCCACGTGGTCATGTGTAAACTCCACACTGGCGCAGCCGAGGTCAGGATCGAACCCGGGGTCTCTGGCGCTGCCAGACAATAGACAATGGGTGCAGGAGTAGGCCATTCAGCCCTTCGAGCCAGCACTGCCATTCAATATCATCATGGCTGATCATCCACAATCATTCCTGCCTTCTGCCCATATCCCCTGACTCCGCTATCTTTAAGAGCCCTATCTAGCTCTCTCATTAAAATATCCAGATAACCGGCCTCAACCGCCCTCGGAGGCAGAGAATTACACAGACTCACCACTCTCTGCGTGAAAAAGTGTTTTCTCATCTCCATTCTAAATGCTTACCACATATTCTTAAACTTTGGGCCCTGGTTCTGGACTCCCCCAACATCGGAAACATGTTTCCTGCCTCTAGCATGTCCAAACCCTTAATAATCTTATATGTTTCAATAAGATCCCCTCTCATCCTTCTAAATTCCAGAGTGTACAAGTCCAGCCGCTCCATTCTCTCAGCATATGACAGTCCTGCCATCCCGGGAATGAACCCTGTGAACCTACACTGCACTCCCTCAATACCAGCTGCACCACCCTGTCGCCTTCAATTCTTCCAACGGTTACTCCATGCAGTTCTTTTCAACAACACCATTCACCTAGTTGAAGTCTCCAGCTTTTCTTGGAAGTGGCAAAACCAGTGGACAGGGCAGTGGAGAAGGCAGTTGACGTGTTCGTATAGAATAGAATCATAGAAACATGGAAACATAGAAACATAGAAAATAGGTGCAGGAGTAGGCCATCCAACTCAGTATCCTGTACCTGCCTTTTCTCCATACCCCCTGATCCCTTTAGCCACAAGGGCCACATCTAACTCTCTCTTAAATATATCCAATGAACTGGCTTCAAATGCCTTCTGTGGCAGAGAATTCCACAGATTCACCACCCTCTGTGTGAAAGATGATTTTCTCATCTCGGTCCTAAAAGACTTCCCCCTTATCCTTAAACTGTGACCCCTCTGGACTTCCCCAACATCGGGAGCAATCTTCCTGCATCTAGCCTGTCCAACCTCTTAAGAATTTTGTAAGTCTCTATAAGATCCCCCCTCAATCTTCTAAATTCTAGCGAGTACATGCCGAGTCTATCCAGTCTTTCTTCATATGAAAGTCCTGCCATCCCAGGAATCAGTCTGGTGAACCTTCTCTGTACTCCCTCTATGGCAAGAATGTCTTTCCCCAGATTAGGAGACAAAAATTGTACGCAATACTCCAGGTGTGGCCTCACCAAGACCCTGTACAACTGCAGTAGAACCTCCCTGCCCTTGTACTCAAATCCTTTTGCTATGAATGCTAACATACCATTCGCTTTCTTCACTGCCTGCTGCACCTGCATGCCTACTTTCAATGACTGGTGTACCATGACACCCAGGCCTCGTTGCATCGCCCCTTTTCCTAATCGGCCACCATTGAAATAATAGTCTACTTTCCTGTTTTTGCCACCAAAGTGGATAACCTCTCATTTATCCACATTATACTGCATCTGCCATGCATTTGCCCACTCACCCAACCGATCCAAGCCACCTTGCAGCCTCCTAGCAACACCCAGCACTGAGCCTTGCGGTACCCCACTAGTCACTGCCTACCATTCTGAAAAGGACCCGTTTACTTCTACTCTTTGCTTCCTGTCTGCCAACCAGTTCTCTATTCACATCAATACTGAACCCCCAATACCGTGTGCTTTAAGTTTGCATACTAATCTCTTATGCGGGACCTTGTCAAAAGCCTTCTGAAAGGCCAGATATAACACATCCACTGGTTCTCCCTTATCCATTCTACTAGTTACATCCTTGAAAAATTCTATAAGATTCGTCAGACATGATTTACCTTTCATAAATCCATGCTGACTTTGTCCAATGATTTCACCACTTTCCAAATGTGCTGCTATCCCATCTTTAATAACTAACTAGCAGTTTCCCCACTACCGATGTTAGGCTAACTGGTCTGTAATTCCCCATTTTCTCTCTCCCTCCCTTTTTAAAAAGTGGGGTTACATTAGCTACCCTCCAATCCTCAGTCTAAAGAGTTTTGAAAAATCATCACTAATGCATCCACTATTTCTGGGGCTATTTCCTTAAGTACTCTGGGATGCAGCCTATCTGGCCCTGGGGATTTATCGGTCTATAATCAATTCAATTTACCTAACACCACTTCCCGGCTAACCTGGGTTTCACTCAGTTCCATCTCATTTGATCCCCGGTCCCCTGCTATTTCTGGCAGATTATTTATATCTTCCTTAGTGAAGACAGAACCAAAGTAGTTATTCAATTGGTCTGCCATGTCCTTGTTCCCCATGATCAATTCATCTGTTTCTGACTGCAAGAGACCTTTGTTTTAATTAATCTTTTTCTCTTCACATATCTATAAAAAACTTTTGCAGTCAGTTTTTATGTTCCCTACCAGTTTTCTTTCATAATCTATTTTCCCTTTCCTAATTAATCCCTTTGTCCTCCTCTGCTGGACTCTGAATTTCTCCCAGTCCTCTGGTAGGCTGCTTTTTCTGGCTAATTTGTATGCTTCATCTTTTGTTTTGATACTATCCCTGATTTCCTTTGTTATCCACAGATGTACTACCTTCCCTGGTTTATTCTTTTGCCAAACTGGGAGAAACAATTTTTGTAGTACATCCATGCAGTCTTTAAATTCCTTCCATTGCCTATCCACCGTCAACCCTTTAAGAATCAATTGCCAGTCTATCTTGGCCAATTTGCGTCTCATACCCTCAAAGTTCAGAACCCTTGTTTCTGAATTAATTATGTCACTCTCCATCCTAATGAAGAATTCAACCATATTATGGTCACTCTTGCCCAAGGGGCCACGCACAACAAGACTGCTAACTAACCCTTCCTCGTTACTCAATACCCAGTCTAGAATAGCCTGCTCTCTCGTTGGTTCCTCTACATGCTGGTTTAGAAAACTATCCTGCATACATTCCAAGAAATCCACTTCCTCAGCTCCCCTGCCAATTTGATTCACCCAATCTATATGTAGATTGAAGTCACCCATTATAACTGTTTTACCTTTGTTGCACGCATTTCTAATTTCCTGTTTGATGCCATCCCCAACTCCACTACTACTGTTAGGTGGCCTGTACACAACTCCCACTAGCGTTTTCTGCCCCTTAGTGTTTCGCAGCTCTACCCATATCGATTCCACATCCTCCAAGCTAATGCCCTTCCTTTCTATTGTGTTAATCTCCTCTCTAACCAGCAACGCTACCCCTTGGGACATCATTGGGACATTTTCTGGCAACTTTACAAAAGCTCAGCTCAATGCTTCTATGGTACATTATTATCACTCTATGGCATATCTTCCATTCATTGTTCTCTCTCTCTCTCTCTACATCACGTGTAGGAAGGAGCTGCAGATGCTGGTTTACACCGAAGATAGACACAAAAAGCTGGAGTAACTCAGCGGGTCAGGCAGCATCTCTGAAGAGAAAGAATGGGTGACGTTTCGGGGCGAGACCCCATCAGCTTTCATAACACGAGGAGTTGAGTATAGGAGCAAAGAGGTGCTTCTGCAGTTGTACAGAGCCCTAGTGAGACTGAAGAAGGGTTTCGGCCCGAAACGCTGTCTATTTCCTTCACTCCATAGATGCTGCTGCACCCGTTGAGTTTCTCCAGCACTTTTGCCTACCTAGTGAGACCACACCTGGGACCCTTCTTCACCCCCAAGCGTCACCTATTCCTTTTCTCCGGAGATGCTGCCTGACCCGCCGAGTTACTCCAGCATTTTGTGTCTATCTTCTGTGCACAGTGTAGGTATGTTACAAAACTTACCTTGAGCAGCGCTGCAGTTCTACCGCTCCCCGTGTGCGTGACTTTGGCACCTTTCAGAGGGGGGCGGGCTTAAAGTGCCGTTTTTCTGCAGACTTGGACAATCGATCCATGTCGGGTGATTTCGTTGCGGAAGAAAAATCGCTCCGACATTTCATTCATGAAGGTATTTTTAAATTACGCTAGATTATTTATTAACTAGAGTAATTTAAAAGTCACCTTCAAAGGCCGTGAGCGCCGACAACGTGAAGGATTTTGCGTAGGGGAGAAAAAAAGCTTTTGAGTTAAGTCAATTGAAAGGCAATGGGGAACAAGATGCTAATTTCCGAGTATGCAAATGGTCATAACTTTCTTAATACTGAAGATATGAAAGTGAATTAGGTGTCAAATTAAACTTCTTTTTATGCTTTATCTGATGGGTTAAATTGCAGACTTGATTTTTAAAATCTCAAAATTTTGTAACATTGCTACACAGTGCACTTTCTTTTGTGCATGCATAGAAACATAGAAATTAGGTGCAGGAGTAGGCCATTCGGCCTTCGAGCCTGCACCGCCATTCAATATGATCATGGCTGATCATCCAACTCAGTATCCCGTACCTGCCTTCTCTCCATACCCTCTGATCCCCTTAGCCACAAGGGCCACATCTAACTCCCTCTTAAATATAGCCAATGAACTGGCCTCAACCACACTCCGCGGCAGAGAGTTCCAGAGACCCACCACTCTCTGTGTGAAAAAATTCCTTCTCATCTCGGTCCTAAAGGATTTCCCCCTTATCCTTAAGCTGTGACCCCTTGTCCTGGACCTCCCCAACATCGGGAACAATCTTCCTGCATCTAGCCTGTCCAACCCCTTAAGAATCTTGTAAGTTTCTATAAGATCCCCTCTCAATCTCCTAAATTCTAGAGAGTATAAACCGAGTCTATGCAGTCTTTGTTCATAAGACAGTCCTGACATCCCAGGAATCAGTCTGGTGAACCTTCGCTGCACTCCCTCTATGGCAATAATGTCCTTCCTCAGATTTGGAGACCAGAACTGTACGCAATACTCCAGGTGTGGCCTCACCAAGACCCTATACAACTGAAGTAGAACCTCCCTGCTCCTATACTCAAATCCTTTTGCTATGAAAGCTAACATACCATTGGCTTTCTTCACTGCCTGCTGTACCTGCATGCCTACTTTCAATGACTGGTGTACCATGACACCCAGGTCGCGCTGCATCTCCCCTTTTCCTAATCGGCCACCATTTAGATAGTAGTCGGTTTTCCTATTTTTGCCACAAAAGTGGATAACCTCACATTTATCCACATTAAACTGCATCTGCCAAACATTTGCCCACTCACCCAGCCTATCCAAGTCACCTTGCATTCTCCTAGCATCCTCCTCACAGCTAACACTGCCCCCCAGCTTAGTGTCATCCGCAAACTTGGAGATATTGCCTTCAATTCCCTCATCCAGATCATTTATGTATATTGTAAATAGCTGGGGTCCCAGCACTGAGCCTTGCGGTACCCCACTAGTCACTGCCTGCCATTGTGAAAACGACCCGTTAACTCCTACTCTTTGCTTCCTGTTTGCCAGCCAGTTCTCTATCCACATCAATACTGAACCCCCAATGCCATATGCTTTAAGTTTATATACTAATCGCTTATGTGGGACCTTGTCGAAAGCCTTCTGGAAGTCCAGATACAGCACATCCACTGGTTCTCCCCCATCCACGTTACTAGTTACATCCTCGAAAAATTCCACAAGATTTGTCAGACATGATTTACCTTTCGTAAATCCATGCTGACTTTGTCCAATGATTTCACCACTTTCCAAATGTGCTGCTATCCCATCTTTAATAACTGACTCTAGCAGTTTCCCCACTATAACTGACTCTAGCAGTTTCCCCACTAAGCTTCTATTTTCTATGTTTCTAATTCACCCGTCTATTTCATCACCAGGTTTAATCGGTACTGTGGTGCTGCACCTTGCTGGGGGATTGCCACGGGCAAGTGTAGCGTTCCTTCGCCATGGCCGACGATGCAGACATGCGCAATGAGCTGGAGAACATGCAACAGCGAGCCGACCAGGTAGCTGACGAGGTAAGTCACATGGTGGAAAACCACCCAATCCCACCTTTTGTTTTTCACCGGCGTCTTTTCCCATTTCACCCATCTAGCCCCGTCTCCTGCCACTGAATCTCTCACGTGCACATGTCTGGTTTCACATGTTCACCCAACCAATAGCCAACAATGGACTGTTTCCTTTATCACCGTTACCTTTTGGCATATCTTCCCATACATTGTTCCATCTCTCTCTGCATCATGTGTTGGAAGGAACTGCAGATGCTGGTTTACACCGAAGATGGACACAAGAAGCTGGAGTAACTCAGCAGGTCAGGCAGCATCTCTGGAGAGAAGGAATGGGTGACAATTTGGGTCGAGTCTGAAGAAGGGTCTTGAACCGAAATGTCACCCATTCCTTCTCTCCAGAAATGCTGCCTGTCCCGCTGAGTTACTCCAGCTTCTTGTGTCTATCTTCTATATGAAGGTGTTGCCAGGACTCGGGGACCTGAGGTATAGGGAGCGGATGAACAGGCTCTGCACTTTATTCCTTTGAAGTGCATGAGACTGAGGTGGTCAGTTTTCATCATCCTGCTATAGAAAGGATGTCATTAAGCCAGAACGAGTGCAGGCTGATCTATCTTTCCCTTTTAACCCCATTCTCCTGCCTTCTCCCCATAACGCCTGACACCCGCAATGATCAAGAATCTATCTATCTCCGCTTTAAAATTATCCATTGACTTGGCCTCCACAGCCTTCTGCTTAGTGCAAGGTGAAACCACCAAAGCCCGGCCAAGGATAGTCCGAGGGTCACCAATGATATCCAGAGGGCTGTTTAAAACTGAAGAGAGATCGGCAAGAGAAGGGTCCTGACCCCAAACACACCTATACACGTTACCCAGAGATGCTGCCTGACCTGCTGAGTTACTCCAGTACTTTGTGTCTTTTTCTTGTGCAATCCGGCAACTGCAGTTCCTTGCATCCCCATTTTACTGCTCCTCAAGTTCTGCCTACTTTGAACACATTCCCTTCCTCTCTCCGAGGGGAATACTGTGAGGCCCTCTCTCATCACCCCCCCTCTGCGGTTCCTGCTGCTCTCCTGCTCCTTGGGAAGAAGGATCCCGACCCAAAACATCACCTAGCCATGTCCTCCATAGATGCTGCCTGACCCGCTGAGTTACTCCAGTACTTTGTGTCTTTCCTAGATCTTGAAAGAACTCTGGTTCCCTTTTGAAATAACAATGCCTTTATCTTGTTTAAGAAGGAACTGCAGATGCTGGAAAATCGAAGGTAGACAAAAATGCTGGAGAAACTCAGCGGCTGCGGCAGCATCTTCAAAGAAGGGTTTCGGCTCGAAACGTTGCCTATTTCCTTTGCTCCATAGATGCTGCCCCACCCGCTGAGTTTCTCCAGCACTTTTGTCTACCTAACGCCTTTATCTTCTTTGTTTTTTAAGTTTATTTGTTGTTAACAATGATACGATCTCTGGGTAGCTGTAACCTCTAAATTAGTTGAAAATGCAATAATGTTTCACGAGTCAAGAGAGTTTAATTGCCATTAAGCACCAGCAATGATTATTGTTTTACTTGCAGCAGCTTAATCGGCTTGTAAACACAATACACACAGATAATATATAATAATCAAAAGATGGAATAAATCAATAACCACAATACTAATGCTAAAAAACCCAGAGTCCTCAGCGCAAATGAAGACAGTCCTAGCAAATGCATACTTGGGCTTAGTGTTGTATAGTGGCAACTTGAGCGCCCTGGAGAGGAAAATACTACAAAGAGTAGTAAACACTGCCCAGTCCATCATCGGCTCTGATCTTCCTTCCATCGAGGGGATTTATCGCAGTCGCTGCCTCAAAAAGGCTGGCAGTATCATCAAGGACCCACAAGGCATGAAATTTCGTTCAGACCGACAGGTCTGAATGACAATAAAGGTAATTCAATTCAATTCAAACACCATCCTGGCCACACACTCATCTCCCCGCTACCTTCAGGTAGAAGGTACAGGAGCCTGAAGACTGCAACGTCCAGGTTCAGGAATAGCTACTTCCCCACAGCCATCAGGCTATTAAACTCGGCTCGGACAAAACTCTCAACATTAATAACCCATTATCTGTTATTTGCACTTTATCAGTTTATTTATTCATGTGTGTATATATTTATATAATGGTATATGGACACACTGATCTGTTTTGTAGTCAATGCCTACTATGTTCTGTTGTGCTGAAGCAAAGCAAGAATTTCATTGACCTATCAGGGACACGTGACCATAAACTCACTTGAACTTGAACTTGAGCTAGTGTTCAAGAGCCTGATGGTTGTTGGGAAGAAGTTATTGATTCTTGGTTCTTGGTTCTTGGTTTCCTGGTCCTCCAAAACTATTCTAAATGGAATTTAAACTGGAGGTGGCGGAGGGTGGTCTTAAGCAAAAAAGGGTTCTTGGGGAAAAAAGAGCTACATTAAATTTAGTTGCTACCTTATGAGCTACCTTAAATTTACTTTCTTAATAACAAAACCAGGCGGTCACCTTTTTCAGGCTCCTGTACCTTCTTCCCGATGGCAGGAGTGAAATGAGAGCATGGCCAGGATGGTGTGTGGGTCTCTGATGATGCTGGCTGCCTTTTCAAGGCAGCGACTCCTGTAGATCCCTTCGATGGTGGGGAGGTCAGTACCCGTGATGGACCGGGCAGCGTTCACCACTCCCTGCGATCTCCTTCATTCCTGGACGTTTACGTGGCTGCCACAACTTCATATTTGACATTTTTATTCCTGACTAACAAATGGCAAAAAGATCTCAGCTCTATTTTGAAGGGCTGTGACCAATTATTATTTGACAATCGGGTGAAAAAAAGACCATAGCGTTGACTGGGCCGGGCGCAACAAAAGCTTTTCACTGTACCTCGGTACACGTGACGATAAACTAAACCAAACTGAATTAAACTAAGCTAGACTAACAAAGTTACAGATCGGAATCTAAAATGGTGCTTGATGTGAAGAACTGGGCACTCAGGAAAGGGCAGAAGAAGATGGCCCTTACAAAGCGTTAGCACAAGAAGCCTCTATCGTTCTGTGATCCTATTTTTGTGTGGGAAAGAACTGCAGATGCTGGTTTAAATCAAAGGTAGACACAAAAATGCTGTGGTAACTCAGCGGGACAAGGCAGCATCTCTGGAGAGAAGGTCTGAAGATGGGTCTCGACCCGAAACGTCACCTATTCCTTCTCTCCAGAGATGCTGCCTGTCCCGTTGAGTTACTCCAGCATTTTGTGCGTTACTTATGATTTTTGTGGTCTAATTGGGGAACAGTCGAGGTGTTTTATCATAACTTCATAACTGATTTCCTTTTTTCTTCTTGTTTGCAGTCATTGGAGAGTACCCGTCGCATGTTACAGCTCGTTGAAGAGGTAAGCACTTCATATTTGGAAGGGAATTACGTTAGTTTAGAAATACAGCGTGGAAACAGGCCCTTCGGCTCTCCGAGTCCATGCCGACCAGCGATCCCCGCACACTAATGCTATCCTACACACACCGGGGACAATTTACATTCATACCAAGCCAATTAACCTACAAACCTGCATGTCTTTGGAGTGTGGGAAGAAGCCGAAGATCTCGGAGCAAACGCACACTGGCCACGGGGAGAACATGCAAACTCCGTAACAGACAGCGCCCGTAGTCAGGATCGAACCAGGTTTCCTGGAGCTGTGAGGCAGCAACTCCACCGCTGCGCCACCGTGCCGCGCTATGGGTGTGGGTTACACCAAAGATAGGCACAAAATGCTGGAGTAACTCAGCCGGTTAGGCAGCATCTGGAAATCCTATGAGTTATGCCTATGTGTTACGTCTGGGTATATTTAGTTCCAATTCTGTAAAATGAAAATGTTTTAAATGTTGATAAATATTAAAAAATAGAACAGTGAACATTAAAGCACAGGAACAGGACCTTCGGTACATGTTGTCCACAAGACATTGACGTTTAACTAAAGCAAACCGGCGGTTTGCGGTGAAGTCGGAAGGAAAAATATTGTTTGTTCATACATTTTTTGGGACCCCATTTCGCAACATAAAAATATTATTAAAGCCTCCCGAAAAAACCAACTTTTAATATAAAAATAAACTATTTACCTTTTCTTCTCCCCTACGCAAAATCCTTCCGGTTGTCGGCGCTCACGGCTTTTGAAGGTGATTTTTAAATTACTCTAGTTAATAAATAATTTAGAGTAATTTAAAAATACCTTCATTCATGAAATGTCGGAGCGATTTTTCTTCCGCAACGAAATCGCCCGACATGGATCGATTTTCCAGGTCTGTTGAAAAACGACACTTTAAGCCCGCCCCCCTCTGAAAGGCGCCAAAGTCGCGCACACGGGGAGCGGCAGAACTGCAGCGCTGCTCAAGGTAAGTTTTGCAACATACCTACAAGATGAGGTTTCATTCTGGGACATCCAAGATGTTTTCTCGTTCTTTAGTAAAAATGGCACCACCCTGTTGTCATGGATGGGCCCCTCGCTCGCATCTGCTCCGTGTCCCGTAGTTCATGTGTTCGTAAGTGATAGGAATAGAATTAGGCCATTCGGCCCATCAAGTCTACTCCGCCATTCAATCATGGCAGATCTATCTCTTCCCCCTCATCCCCATCCTCCTGACTTCTCCCCATAACCCCTGACACCCGTACTAATCAACAACATATCGATCTCTGCCTTAACAACATCCGTTGACGACATCCACAGCCTTCTGTGGCAATGAATTTCACAGATTCAACACCTTCTGGCTAAAGAAATGCCTCCTCATCTCCATATCCCTCTATCCCCTGCATATCCATGTGTGTATCTAAAAGCCTCTCAACCACCACTATTGTATCTGCCTCCACCACCACCCCTGGCCGCATGTTCCAGGCACCCACCACCCTCTGTGTAAAAAACTTAAGGGCCTGTCCCACCAGCATGCAACTCTATGCGATGAGCGCGACCTAACGTGGTCGCTTGAGCCATCTGGCGTCGCGGGGCCGGTCCCACTTCGATCGCCGGAGCCGTGCGGAATTGTGCGGAGTTCGTCCCGACATCGCACGGGGCTCCGAAAAACTGACCATGTTCAAAAATTCCGCGCGGCAACGGCTTGTCAGCTCGCAGTCGCCTCGACGCATTACACACCGCCTCGACGTCGTGCCTCCGTGAACCTATCTGTAGGTGCCTCCGTGACCCTCTATGTGTGTGCCTCCGTGGCCCTCTGTGTGTGTGCCTCTGTGCCCTTCGCTGTGTGCCCCTCTCTGTCCTGGCGAACTTACCTTTAAGACTTCGCTCCAAGTTCACCTCACTTTGCGCCGCGTTGCGCCGCTCACCCGACCTCCGCGCGGCCCCTCGCTGCCGGTTTGGTCGCGCTTGCTGCATGCAGGCGCATGCTGGTGGGAACGGCCCTGAACAGGGGATCACCCGACCTCCGCGCGGCCCCCGCTTCTAGTTTGATCGCGCTCATCGCATGGAGTCGGATGCTGGTAGGACAGGCCCTTTACTCCGCTCATCTCCTTTAACCTTTCCCCTTCTGACCTTAAAGCTACGCCCTCTAACCTTTGGTAATTCCACTGTGGGAGAACAGTTTTGACTGCCTTTCCTATCCACAATTAATGACTGTTCGTGAGTCTGGCAGACTTTAGCGGAAGCTTTTGATGGTTAGGATAGTGCTGTGTATTTTTAGAATTGCAGCCAGTCTCAAGTAATTAAATTAATTTGTGCAAATGCAAACCAGCTGTCCCCTTTTGATCAGTCTGAAAGTAAATATAGTTTTGAGCAATTAATTAGTATGAGTGCAGATCCTTAGCATTGAACTAATGAGTTGTTCAGATGGAGCTTTACAGGCCTACCGTTAGTGTTTAGTTTAGAGCCACAGTGCGGAAACAGGCCCTACGGCCCACCGAGTACGCGCTGAACAGCGGCCCCCGCACACTGAAGGGCCTGTCCCACTTACGCAACTTTTTCGGCCACTGCTGGCACCCGTCATAGGTTGCCGAAAATCTTCAACATGTTGAAAATCCAGCGGCGACCAGAAAGACGCTACGACTCTTTGGGGGACTGAGGAGACGACTCACGACCGTACAAGCAACACCCTGGCGACATGTCGCGGGGTGAAGCCTGTACGGTCGTGAATAGTCGCCCAAAGAGTCGTACCTTGTTCTGGTCGCCGCTGGATTTTCGACATGTTGAAAATGTTCGGTGACCTGTAAAAACCCATGACAGGTACCGGCAATCGCCGAAAAAGGCGCCTAAGTAGGACAGCCCCTTAACGCTATCCTACACAGATGGGGGAAAATTTATATTTGTACCAAGCCAATTAACCTACAAACATGCACGTCTTTGGAGTGTGGGAGGAAACTGAAGATCTCGGAGAAAAACGACGCAGGTCACGGGGAGAACGTACAAACGCCATGCAGACAGCACCCGTAGTTGGGATCGAACCCGGGTCTCTGGCGCTGTGAGTACTGCAAGGCATCAACTCTACCGCTGCGCCACCGTGCCGCCCATTGATGTGCGATGTGAAGGACTAGAGGAAATAATGATCAGAGCTGTCTCCACATTTTATTCTTACAGAGAATCAGTCAGTGCAAGTCAGTAGTGACATCAAAACACTTCAATTAAGTTCATCACTAGCTTCAAGGAAACTGAAAATAGATTAGCCAGCTGTGTTCCAATATTACATTAGATGCCTTAAAGGAACATGACACGACGTCTATTAAAAATATCTGTCAACGAGGGTCAGTGAAACTATCTCTGACAATGAAGTGTGACTACTTTATATTCTTGGTTTAGTTTAGTTCAGTTTGGAGATACAGCGCGGAAACAGGCCCTTCGGCCCACTATGTCCGCGCCAACCAGCGATCTTCACACACTAGCACGATCCTGCACACACTGGGGATGATTTGCACTTATACCAAGTTTACAAACCTAAGCCAATTAACCTACAAACCTGGACGTCTTTGGAGTGTGGGAGGAAACCGAAGATCTCGGAGAAAACCCGCGTGGGTCACGGGGAGAAGGGACATACTCCGTACAGGCAAGCGCCCGTAGTCGGGATTGAACCTGCGTCTCTGGGTCTGCATTCGCTGTAAGGCAGCAACTCTACCGCTGCGCCACGGTGCCACCCAATGATGGAAGAAAAACGACCTAGACATTCAGGGCCGAAGATAAACAGTTGCAATACTTGAACACAGGGTGGGACTTTATTCCTTGGAGCACAGGAGGCTGAGGGGTGGTCTTACAGAGGTGTATCAAATCATGAGGTGAATTGATAGGGTGAATGCGCAGAATCATTTTACTCCGGATAGTGGAATCAGAGTTTAGTTTAGAGATACAGCATGAAAGCAGGTCCTTCAGCCCGCTGAGTCCGGGCCGACCAGCAATCACCCCGTACACTAGGATCAATTTTCAATTTTTACCAAATCCTGATTCACCTACAAACCCGTAAAGGGCCTGTCCCAGCAGCACGCAACTCTATGCGATTAGCGCGACCTAACGTGGTCGCTTGAGCTGTCCGGCGTCACGGGGCCGGTCCCACTTCGATCGCCGGAGCCATGCGGAATTGTGCGGAGTTTGTCCCGACATTGCGCGGGGCTCCGAAAAACTGACCATGTTCAAAAATTCCGCGCAGCAACGGCTTGTCGGCTCGCAGTCGCCTCGACGCAGTACACACCGCCTCGACGTCGTGCCTCCGTGAACCTATCTGTAGGTGCCTCCGTAACCCTCTTGTTGTGTGGCTCCGTGGCCCTCTGTGTGTGTGCCTCTGTGCCTCTCTCTGTCCTGGCGAACTTACCTTAGACTTCGTTCCAAGTTCGCCTCACTTTGCGCCGCGTTGCGCCACTCACCCGACCTCCGCTGGGCCCCTGCTGCCAGTTTGGTTGCGCTTGCCGCATGTAGGCGCATGCTGGTGGGAACGTCCCTGTACAGGGGATCACCCGACCTCCGCGCGGCCCCCGCTTCTAATTTGATCACGTTCATCGCATAGAGTTGCATGCTGGTAGGACAGGCCCTTAAGTCCTTGTAGTGTGGGAGGAAACAGAAGCACCTGGAGAAAACCCACTCAGTTCACGGGGAGAACATACAAACTCCTTTTGGACAGCACCTGTAGTCAGGATCGAACCTGCTTCACTGGCGCTGTGAGGCAGCAACTCTTCTGGTGAGAGAGGCATGATTTAATAGGAACATGGGGGGCAACTCTTTGGATGCAGTCTTTTTTTTCCCTGGGTAAGGTCATCAAGAACCGTAGGTTTAGGATGTTCTATCTATCTAGAGGGCAAGACTTAATAGGAAAATGAAGGGCAACTTTTTCACTGGGTATGTGCGACGAGCTGCCAGAGGAGGTAGTTTAAGCGAGTACGAAAACGCTATTTAAAAGACACCAGGACAGGTACATGGATAGGAAAGGTTTAGAAGGATATGGGCCAAACGAGGGAAAATGGAACTAACTTAGTTGGGGAACCTTTCTTGGCTTGGACGAGCTGGGACGAAGGGCCTGTTTCTGTTCCTCCCACCCTGCCTCTTGTAAAGTTAATGTACCCTGTACTCAGTTTCCCCGTCTCTGCCGTAACTGCTCACAAGATGGGGGTTTCATTCTGGGACATCCAAGATGTTTTCTTGTTCTTTAGTAAAAGTGCCACCCCCCTGTTGCCACGGATGGGCCCCTCGCTCGCGCCTGCCCCGTGCCCCGTAGTTCATGTGTTCGTAAGAGATGGGAGCAGAATTAGGCCATTCGGCCCATCAAGTCTACTCCGCCATTCAATCGTGGCAGATCTATCTCTCCCCCTCAACCCCATTCTCCTGCCTACTCCCCATAACCCCTGACACCCGTACTAATTAATAGTACATCTATCTCTGCCTTAAAAACATCCGTTGACGACATCCACAGCCTTTTGTGGCAATGAATCCAACCGATTCAACACCTTCTGATTAAAGAAATTCCTCCTCATCTCCTTCCTAAAGGAACGTCCTTTAAAATTCTGTGGCTGTGACCTCTGGTCCTAGACTCTCCCACTAGTGGAAACATCCTCTCCACATCCAGCCTATCCAGGCCGTCAACTATTCGGTAAGTTTCATGAAGTTCTCCCTCATCCTTCTAAACTCCAGCCAGTAGAGGCCCAGTGACGTCAAATGCTCATCAGATGTTAACCCACTCATTCTCATAAACCTCCTCTGGACCCTATCCAGAGCCAGCACATCCTTCCTCAGATTTGAGGTCCAAAGTTCTGCTCTTGCTCCCTCTCTCTCCTGATGGAATAAGGATAGAGTACCCCTGGTTCTCCTCACCTGTTTTAATTTAGAGTTTAGAGACACAACGCGGAAACAGGCCCTTCGGCCCACCGGGTGCGCGCCGACCAGCGATCCCGCATATTAACACTATCCTACACGCACTACGGACAATTTTAACGTTTACACCAAGCCAATTAACCTACAAACCTGTACGTCTTTGGAGTGTGGGAGGAAACCGAAGATCTTGGAGAAAACCCACGCAGGTCACGGGGAGAACGTACAAACTCCGTAGAAGTCAAGTTTATTTGTCACATACACATACAAGACGTGCAATGAAATGAAAGTGGCAATGCCTGCGGATTGTGCAAAAAAAACTATGGAAAAGAATAGAACAGAATCAGTATTTACATATTAGGGAAAAAAACAGCAATTTTAAAAAGACACAACATGACAGTAAATTAGTCCCTGGTGAGATAAGAGTTTACAGTCCTGATGGCCTGTGGGAAGAAACTCTGTCTCATCCTCTCTGTTTTCAGCAGAGGCGTTTGCCTGACCGTAGCAGCTGGAACAGTCCGTTGCTGGGGGGGTAGGGGTCCCCCATAATGTTGCTGGCTCTGGATCTGCACCTCCTGGTGTATAGTTCCGGCAGGGGGGTGAGTGTAGTTCCCATGGTGCGTTCAGCCGAATGCACTACTCTCTGCAGAGCCTTCCTGTCCTGGGCAGAGCAGTTCCCAAACCAGATTGTGATGTTGCCGGACAAGATGCTTTCTACAGCCCCAGAGTAGAAGCACTGGAGGATCCTCGGAGAGACTCTGAATTTCCTCAGCTGCCTGAGATGGTAAAGGCGCTGCCTTGCCTTCCTCACCAGTGCGGCAACGTGTGATGCCCGTGTCAGACAGCATTCGTAGTCGGGATCGAACGCGGGTCTCTGGCGCTGCAAGCGCTGTAAGGCAGCAACACTACCGCTGCGCCACCGTGCCGCCCACGGTGTTTCTGCTCCTCTGTGGGTTGATTCCAGTAGTCATGAGCAGAGTAGATGCCAAACCATGCTGAGATCATACTGTTAGAAGATGCAAGCCTCACCGCCCCATTGCCAGAAGATCCATCTTTGATGTTAAACCAGGGCACCATCTGCATCCTCAAGCCAACGTACTGAAGACCAGGGGAGTTGTCTGTGGCGCCCTGGCTAATATTCATCACCCAGTATTAGTAAAGCCAATGATATGACAAACGTTGCCGTTTATTAAATCTTGTTGCGTGTGGCTTCAGTTGGCATGTTTCCAACATTACAACAGAATCAACATTTCAAAGCATTTCCTTCTCCGTAATCAGTAAACTTTTAATTTAGTGTAGTTTGGAGATACAGCACGGAAACAGTTCCTTCGGCCCACCGAGACCAGCGCTAGCAACATCCTACACTGAGCCAAGTTACAATATTTCCCGGTCAATTAACCAATAAAGCTGTATGACTTTGGAGTGTGGGAGGAAACCGGAGCACCCGGAGAAAACCCACGCAGGTCTTGGAGAGAAGGTACAAACTCCGTACGGACAGCATTCGTTGTCAGGATCTAACCCGGGTCTCTGGCGCTCTACTGCTGCGCCACCGTGCCGCCCCATACCACTCACCACATTTTAAGGCAATCTAAAGAGAAGGCGAAAGATGTAGAAATGCTTTAAAATTAAAATATCATTACAGAGAAGCAAATGTTTTCCGTGTGATCCGACTTCATGAGTTCATAAGTTCATAAATCATAGGAGCCGCATGAGGCCATTCTGGCCTACCCCTCATGCTTATCACCATCAGGGGTAGGCCACTTAGAACATAGA
Organism: Raja brachyura; assembly: GCA_963514005.1. The sequence goes on along the minus strand of OY740788.1, from coordinate 5,851,271 downwards.
TGAGGAAAATGTTTTTCACTCAGAGAGTTGTGAATCTGTGGAATTCTCTGCCTCAGAAGGCAGTGGAGGCCAATTCTCCGGATGCTTTCAAGGGAGAGTTAGATAGGGCTCATAAAGATAGCAGAGTAAAGGGATATGGGGAGAAGGCAGGAACGGGGTACCGATTGGGGATGATCAGCCATGGGCACAATGAATGGCGATGCTGGCTCGAAGGGCTGAATGGCCTACTCCTGCACCTATTGTCTATTGTCTATTGACTGCGGGTGCTGTTTTTTTGAAGGACGCAAAGTGCTGGAATAATTCAGCGGGTCAGGCAGCATCTCTGAAGAACATGGATAGGTGACATTTCGGGCTAGGAACCTTCTTCGGGGGTGGGGGGGGGGGGGGGGGGGGGAGAGGAGGAACTGGAAGGAAGGGAAGTCCAGGACAAATCAGGGCCGACAACAGATTACATCAGACAGGGTGGATCCCTGATAGGCAGATGATATGAATGTTGAATTCTCTAATTTAAGGTAACTTTTGCACACACAGTCATCCCCCCCTCCCTCCATTATAAGTCAGTGAACCAGTTCCACAGTCACCTAACAAACACCTAACGACAGCATGGAATAATCTCCACCAAGCCACGGTTGCCCAGCCAGATGCAACTAAATTTAAAGTGGCACTTTCTTCCCAATAACCCCCTCTGGCTAAACCCCTCCCTTCACCACCTCCAGTTTAAATTCCAGTTGGAATATTTTGGAGGACCAAGTAACCAAGAACCAAGAACATTGAACCTTGCGCTGCAAACTCAATTATTGGTGCAGCTGCCCGTTGAACAAAATGTTTTAAACTCTGTAAAAGAGTGTCAAGTGTCTGAATATTCATAATTTTTAATGAAGCATCATCAGCATCAAACATCGCAGACCTGCCCACTGCAATATGCCATCTACATGTATACAGGCAAACGACTCTATAGAGATGACTTATTCTCTGGGGACTTTCTGATCTCAAACTCCATCGCCAGATGCACCTACATTCCGCCATCAAAAGCATGTACAATCAAGATATTGGTGATAGTTGGTTCCTAAACTACAGTACTGAACGTATGAGGTCAGGACGTCAGCGTGCGACCACAATACGTCTGTGTGCGTACGCCGTACGTCACGCCGGAAGGGACGCGCAAAGATTTTGTGCACTACAAAATCCCGGAGCGCCGCGCGATACCGCGAGGTCACGTAAATGGCGCACAAATGACGGCCAAGTGAGACAGGCCCTTGATTCCTAAACTGTGGCATTATTGCTGTGATGAGTTTTGTTTATCGTCACGTGTACCGAGGTACAGTGAAAAGCTTTTGTGGCACACTAACCAGTCAGCGGAAAGACAATACATGATTACAATCGAGCCATCTGCAGTGCGCAGACACATGATAATGGGAATAACGTGAATGATGTTTTTTGGGCAAGAATCTTCCTGCCACATCCAGAGAGCAGCGCTGAACTGCTATCGACCTCTTTGGAGACCCTTGGACTATCTTTGATCGGACTTTGCTTACTTTACCTTGCACTAAATGTTATTCCCTTATCATGTACCTATACATTGCAAATGGCACGAATGTAATCATGTATTGTCTTTCCGCTGCCTTGATAGACGGCAACAAATGTTTTTCACTGTACCTCGGTACACATGGCAATAAACTGAACTGATAAAACCACTAGAGTCTGATCAAGGATAGTCTGAAGAAAGGCACCTGCTTCAGTTAAACGCTAGTGAAAGATTGCAGAGTAACATCAGTCCCTGCTTGCTTAATAAAACAGGGCAGATTAGAGGGCTGCTTCATATATCTGCAACGTGCTTACAAACAGGCAGCAAGACAAAGGATCAAAACCTCACCAGTTCTTCGTCAGCATCCTCTAGATTAGATATAAGTGCAGTGGAACTACACAGGGCCTCGTGTGAGGGATTTGTGAAAACAGATTAAGGGTTCGATGAGGCTTGGATATAAAAAAAACAATTATTAGGAGCAAGTGGTTTCCTCTCTGGGATAATGAAGATTTCATTTCAGCTCAAATCCTTCACATGACTGTGATGCTACAGACAATGTACGGGGGGGGGGGGGGTGAGCAGGAGTGATAAATAGCCACGAATAAGCTTGGACGCAGGCTGTCTTAAAGCAGAACAAACAAGTGGCTTGAATGTTACATTACATAATTACAAAATAATTTTACATTAAGTGAGGTTGATAGATACACAGAATGCAGGCGTAACTCAGTAGGTGATGGCAGCATTTCAGTAGGGCAGCAGAATGGCGCAGCGGTTAGAGGCCCGGGTTCGATCCTGACTAGGGGGTGCTATCTGTACGGAGTTTGTACATTCTCCCTGCATCTTGTGTAGGTTTTCCCCGGGTGCTCCAATTTTCTCCCACACTGCAGGTTTGTAGGTTAATTGGCTTTGATGAAATTGTAATTTGTCACCAGTGTGTGTAGGATAGTGTTAGTGAATGGACTCGATGGGCTGAAGGGCCTGTTGCTGCACTGTATCTGTAACTATTATCTCGATACCAGGGTGTGATTGGGACATTTTGCCCACCTAGCCATGACCACGTTCATCTGTGCTTCCTTACAGAAATAGAGCAATTAGTGTCGATACACTGGCACAACTGGTAGAGCCGCTGCCTCACAGCACCAAGGGACCCTGGTTCAATCCTGACCTCGGCTGCTGTCTGTGTGTGTGTGTGGAGTTTGCACGTTCTCCCTGTGATCGCGTGGGTTTCCTCCGGGTGCTCCGTTTTTTCCCCCCGTGTCCCAAAGACGTGCGGGTGTGTGGGTTAATTGGCCCTCTGTAAATTGCCTCAAGTGTGCAGGGAGTGGATGAGAAAGTGGGGTGACATGTGAACCAGAACAGGCATCACGGACAAGGATCCAATGCATCCATTGACTCCATCTACACCTCACGCTGCCTCGGCAAGGACAGCAGCATAACCAAGGACCAGTCTCACCCGGTCATTCCCTCTTCTCCCCTCTCCCGTCGGGCAAGAGGTACAGAAACGTGAAAACACACACCTCCAGATTCAGGGTCAGTTTCTTCCCAGCTGTTATCAGGCAACTAAACCATCCTACTACAACCAGAGAACAGTGCTGAACTACTATCTACCTCATTGTAGTCTCTCGGGCTATCTTTAATCGGATTTTACTGGACTTTATCTTGCACTAAACATTATTCCCTTCCTCATTTATCTTTTATCTGTACACTGTTGATGTACATCGTACATGTATCATCTTTAAGCTAACTGGTTAGCACGCAACACAAGCTTTTCACGGTACCTCGGTACACGCAACGACGAATAAACTAAACTAAACTAATCTAAAGGTTGTAGATTAATTGGCTTCTGCTAATTGTAAATTGTCCATAGTGTTTGGGAGGATCGCAGGGTGGCGCGGACTCGGTGGGCCGAAGGGCCTGTTTCCGCGCTGCAATCTCTGAAGTCTTAAGTTGAAACCGATGAAGAACCGCACGATTACTGGAAGGGTGTGAAACAGCCTGGCGGGTTGTCAGACACATCATCTGTTCACATGTTAAAATGCCAAGCGTCGCGCGGAGAATCTGCATCTCTGACACGTATTGAGGGCAAACCAGCACGCCAATGATTTATGACTGCGATGTACGGTGGGAGGGAAGGTGGCAGACGCGGAAAGATGTAACGTGTTTGAAGTCTCAAGCTGGTGGGGGGGCAAGTGGGAATCTCGTGGGGGGAAGCAGGAGGTGGGATGTGGAGACTGATGCAGTATAAAAAACCAGTGCATAAATATATATACGCAAGTGTATAAAATCATGAGAGGCATAGATCGGGTAGATGCACGGAGTCTCTTGCCCAGAGAAGGGGAATCGAGGACCAGAGGACACATTGGTGAAGGGGAAAAGATTTAATAGGAATCTGAGGGGTGACCTTTTTCACACAGAGGGTGGTGGGTGTATGGAACAAGCTCACGGTTGAGGTAGTTGAGGCTGGGACTATCCCAATGTTTAAGAAACAGTTAGACAGGTACATGGATAGGACAGGTTTGGAGGGATGTGGGCCAAACGCAGGCAGGTGGGACTGGTGTAGATGGGACATGTTGGTCGGTGTGGGCAAGTTGGGCCAAAGGCACATTTTTTTAGATATTTACAAATTAGACATATTTTGAAGGCTGCTCAACCTTCTTTTCCGTTACCACATCAAACTGAAATCTCGGGAAAAAAATTACATTTGAACATTTATCAGAAAGGTTTAATAACGACTATTTATGATTTTGAAATTACAAGTAAGTACATCTGATAAAAGTAAGAATGATTGGGAAAGAGAACTTCAAATTTCTCTACCTATAGAGAAGTGGGAGGGAATTCTTCAATTAGTCAACACCTCTTCAATGTGTGCAAGACACACTCTGATACAATTCAAGGTGGTTCACAGAGCTCATATGTCAAAAGATAAGTTCGCTCGTTTTTATGGTCATATAAATCCTACCTGTGACAGATGTGATTCTGAAGTGGCCTCACTGACTCATATGTTTTGGTCTTGCCCACTTTTGTAAAAATATCGGAAATAAATCTTTGATACTATTTCTGTAGTTTTAGGTATTGATCTACAACTTCATCCAATTACTGCTACCAATGTTAGATTCTATTCATCTGTCCCGTTCCGCCCATCGGCTGATTGCTTTTACCACATTAATTGCCAGAAGGTCTATTTTATTTAAATGGAAAGACTAACCCTCCGACCGCACTCCATTGGTACTCTGAAACTATATCATGTTTAAATTTAGAAAAAAGTAGGAGTGACATTGTTCAAAGTCAAACAAAGTCAAGTCAAACAAACTTTATTGTCATTTAGAAATACATCGATATATGCAGTTCCAAACGAAATTCCGTTGCATTTGGCTCCCCGTGCAACACGATAATTAACAGAAGGATAAACAGGGATAAAATGGACAAAAGGATAAATAGACAACGGTGGCAGCTCATTACATGGCATTCATGTAATGTTGAACCCTTAGAGTTAGATTCATGTTGTTGAACCCGTGGTTACATTTGATAGGACTTGGGGAAGCTTTATTCAACATTTTCATACGATATAAATTGTCCCCTCTCTAACCGTTATAATAATGATTTTGCCTTTATACGGTGGAACGGACTTGACGACAAACAGGGGCTTAAATTGTGGAAATTCTTTGCAGCTCAGATTCTGTTTAGCTTATTTTAGTTTAGGGAGGTTCTGTTTTTCTCTTTTCATCTTTTTGTTTTTATATATACAGTATGTTCTCTTTTAGACATTTAACTATATTTACATAGAGACCGGGAGGTCCATACCCAATGTGTATTCTGACACTGGACTCATACTTAGGTTATACTTGTTGTTAATGTAATCCTGATCCCTATGTATCAATATCATTGTTATGTTTATCATTCTTTTTTTGTTTGTTTTTGAAAAAAAATTAATAAAAAGATTTTAAAAGAAAGAAAAAAAGGAAGGAACTGCAGATGCTGATTTTCACTCAACGGGGCAGACAGCATCTCAGTCCCCTAAGTTCATAAGTTGTAGGAGCAGAATTAGGCCATTTGGCCCATCAAATCCATTCTGCCATTCAATCATGGCTAATCTATCTTTCCCTCTCAACTTTTCCCCACACCCGTACTTATCAAAAATCTATCTATCTCCACCTTAAAAATACACATTGACTTGGCCTGCACTGCCGTCTGTGGCTTGGAAAGGCACATGGAAATGCATAGAATAGTAGACAATAGGTGCAGGAGTAGGTATTAATTGAAGGATATGGGTCGCAGTGTAAGATTAAGGGGTAGACCATTTAGGACTGAGATGAGGAAAAACTTTTTCAACCAGAGCGTTGTGAGTCTGTGGAATTCTTTGCTTCAGAAGACAGTGGAGGCCAATTCGCTGGATGGTTTCAAGAGAGAGTTAGATAAAGATAGCGGAGTCAGGGGATATGGGGAGAAGGCAGGAACGGGGTACTGATTGGGGATGATCACTCATGATCACAGTGAATGGCGGTGCTGGCTCAAAGGACCGAATGGCCTACTCCTGCACCTATTGTCTATTGTCAATCTTATTTATGGCAGTCCTTTGATGCAACGTTTCACAATTTTTCTCTCCTTTCCTCTTCCTTCTCCTGACCACATGTTGAATAGAGTAAGGATGCTGGAATCAGGACTCTGGTCATGTTGGATGAACAAGGAGGTAAGATCAAGACGTTTCAATTTGTCCTTTGAAATTTTAACTTTCAAACTTTTGTTTAATAAGTGATTATTTTTTCAGAAATAAGAATTTTTAGAAATATATTCAGAAAATATTTTCAGATGGCTCCACTAGTGGGAGAGTTTAGGACTGGAGATCAAAGCCTCATAATTAAAGGATGTTTTTTAGGAAGGAGATGAGGAGGAATGTCTTTTGTCAGAGGGTGGTGAATCTGTGGAATTCTTTGCCACAGACGGCTGTAGAGGCCAAGTCTGTGGATATTTCTAAGGCAGATATTGATAGATTCTTGACTAGTACGGGTGTCAGAGGTTATGGGGGGGAAGTTAGCAGAATGGGGTTAGGAGGGAGAGATAGAAACATAGAAAATAGATGCAGGAGGGGGCCATTCGCCCCTTCGAGCCAGCACAGCCATTCATTGTGATCATGGCTGATCGTCCGCTATCAATAACCCTTGCCTGCCTTCTCCCCATATCCCTTGACTCCACTAGCCCCTAGAGCTCTATCCAACTCTCTTAAATCCATCCAGTGATTTGGCCTCCACTGCTCTCTGTGGCAGGGAATTCCATAAATTCACAACTCTCTGGGTAAAAAAATATTTTCTTTGCTCAGTCTTAAATGACCTCCCCGTTATATTAAGACTGTGGCCCCTGGTTCTGGACTCATCCAACATTGGGAAATTTTTTCCTGCATTCCTGCAGATAGATTGGCCATGATTGAATGGCGGAGTATTGATGGGCCGAATGGCCTAATTCTGCTCCTATCACCTATGATCTTATATACATTTTCAGAAATATAACTTTTCAGAAATAAAATTTTCAATTTTTATTTTATTTTAAATTTTATATTCAATTTTTATTTTCAGCAATAAACATTTTCAGAAACATACATTTTCAGAAATAAAATTGTTCAGTTTTTATTTTTAAATAAAATGTTTCAAACTTTTGTTCAATAAGCAATAAGTTTTCAGAAATAGTATTTTTATAATCAAATTTTCAGAAATGATAGAGCAATAATGATAGAGATGTGGCCCTTGTGGCTAAGGGGATCAGAGGATATGGAGAGAAGGCAGGTACAGGATACTGAGTTGGATGATCAGCCATGATCATATTGAATGGCGGTGCAGGCTCGAAGGGCCGAATGGCCTACTCCTGCACCTAATTTCTATGTTTCTATAATGTTCTCAAGTGACGGACTATTTGTGAAAGGAGCAGTGGAGGGTGGACGATTTTAAATCCTTGGATTTTTTTTAGTTTAATACTAACACTCGAAAGTCAAAGTTTATTGACTTCACTTCCAAACCGTGAAGACAAGAGGCCCAATAACAACTGTTTAAGAAAGAACTGCAGATGCAGGAAAAATCGAAGGCGGACAAAAAAGCTGGAGAAACTCAGCGGGTGAGGCGGCACCTATGGAGCGCAGGAATAGACGACGTTTTGGGTCAAGACCCTTCTTCAGTCTGAATCTCGACCCGAAAGGTCGCCTTTTCCTTCGCTCCATAGATGCTGCCTCACCCGCTGAGTTTCTCCAGCATTTTTGTCTACCTATAACAAACTGTGATTATTTTTGATGGAAGTTGTTTAACAATATATTGCTGGTTATTCTGTTCAAAAAAATCTGCTGTGAAGATTGTCTTACTCATGTGAACTAACTTCAGCAGATAGAAATGTTTCTTTGTTTTGTTGCTTTCTCCTGATTTTTTTCCCCTCCCCGCTAAACTTGCTAAGGCTGAACAGGAAGACCCATGCGCAGGGTTATCTAATGTTATTTGGTAGGTACAAGAAGAGAGGGGAAAGGGTTAAAAGTTGCTGGAGTCTCCCCTTCCTTTAGAAACCTTGAAAATTGAATGACATGGAGACTTGCCAAGGGGAAATCGTCTCAGTAGACAAATCCTTCCCAGTCATTGGTGCCTAACAACAAATGGGCGGGAGGGTGACGTTTAGGGTTGGGACCCTTCTTCGGACTCCAAGAATTTGAGGGCCTGAAGACCTTCCTGGTGGGAGATGGAGGTGTAGAGGGAGGTGTAGTTAGTCGGTCACGGTGGCGCAGCGGTAGAGTTGCTGCTCTACAGCGCCAGAGACCCGGGTTCGATCCTGACTCCTTGTCTGCTCTAGTCTGCCTGTGGATGGCCCATATCCCTCAAAACATATCCTATCCATGTACCTGTCCAAATGTTTCCTAAACATTGCGCTATTACCTACCTCCTCTGGCAGCTCGCTCCGTAAACCCACCATCCTTTGTGTAAAAAAGTTACCCCTCAGCTTCCTACTAAATTCTTTCCCCCCCCCATCTCGCCTTAAAACTATGTCCTCTGGTTCACAATTCCCCTACTCAGGATAAAGGACACTGTGTAAAAGACTCTGAGTGTCTACCCGATCTATTCCTCTCGCAATCTTATACACCTCGATAAGATCACCCTTCATTCCTCCTGCGCTCCAAGGAATAAAGTCCCGGCCTGCTCAACCTGTCCCGAGAACTCAGGCCCTCAAGCCCTGGCAACATCCTCGAAAATCTTATCTGCACCCTTGCCAGCTTGACAACATCTTTCCCACAACCTGGTGAGCAAACAGCTGGGGAGGAACTGTATGGAACTGAGACACTGCTAAGAAAATCTCAAAATGATATCTTTCGATTTTCTCGCTAATCAAATACCTGGCACTTCCGTTCATTTTCACGGGCCAAGGATTGTCCTAATATTTCACTCCTGTACAGAATGCTCCGGAATTCTTGACTCCCCGGACTCAGTGGCTCCAAATGTTAAATGCGACTGTGAAACTGCGACACCTCACCATCCAGGAATATCAATAAGGTTATAACTCAGAGGCGCTGATGGCACCCTTGACTCACATTGGGCAAAATGTGCCAAGTAAATTGTAAAGTAACGCGCAAAGTAATGCCCCCGTCCCACTTAGGAAACCTGAACGGAAACCTCTGGAGACTCTACGCCCCACCCAAGGTTTCCGTGCGGTTCCCGGAGGTTTTTGTCAGTCTCCCTAATGGTCGAAAGTGGTTTCCGCTTCTTCTATGTCCCGGCGATTATTTCAAAAAATTCAAAACCGGCCCCGACTAAAAATAGGTTGCCGTTTTGAAAATCGGTAATTTTTTAGTCGAAGCCGGTTGCGATGCTAGTTGAAGTTGGTTGCCGGAGGTTGCAGGTAGCGGAAGGTAAGACCTCCCTGGTGGAATAAAACTGGGTGAAAAAAAGATCTTACCTTCCACTACCCGCAACCTCCGGCAACCACCTTCAACTAGCATTTTAAAACGGCAACCTATTTTTAGTCGTGGCCGTTTAGAAGCGGAAACCACTTTTGACCATTAGGGAGACTGACAAAAACCTCCGGGAACCGCACGGAAACCTTGGGTGGGGCGCAAAGTCTCCAGAGGTTTCCGTTCAGGTTTCCTAAGTGGGACAGGAGCATAAGAGTATTTTATGGCCAGCAACACAGCCGTTAAATAATTTCATGAAAGGACACAAGGGTGCTGGAGTGGACCAATTGGTCAAGCAGCATCTCTGGAGGACATGGATGGGTGATGTTTAGGGTCGGGACCCTTCTTCAGACTCCAAGAACTGGAGGGCCTGAAGACCTTCCTGGTGGGAGATGGAGGTGGAGGTGTAGAGGGAGGTGTAGATGGGCAGTCACGGTGGCGCAGCGGTAGAGTTGCTGCCTCACAGCGAATGCAGCGCAGGAGAGCCGGGTTCGATCCCGACTACGGGTGCTGTCTGTACGGAGTTTGTACGTTCTCCCCATGGTCTGTGTGGGATTTCTCCGAGATCTTCAGTTTCCTCCCACACTCCAAAGTTTGTAGGTTAATTGGCTTGGTAAATGTGAAAATTGTCCCTAGTGTGTGCAGGATAGTTTTAATGTGCGGGGATCGCTGGTCGGCGTGGACCTGGTGGGCTGAAGGGCCTGTTTCCGTGCTATATATCTAAACTAAACTAAACTAAATTAAAAAGGGACTGGACTTCCATGGTAAAGATGAGATAAGAGTCAACAGTGTTTTATTGACAAATGTACCAAAACACAACAATGAAATTCTTACTTGACAAATGGGGACCTAGAAATTGGAAGTTATTGAAGAGTTGAAAGAAGTGTTAGGTGTCACAGATGTCGGTTGGAATGGAGACAGACTCAAAATGCTGGAGCAACTCAGCGGGACAGGCAGCATCTCTGGAGAGAAGGAATGGGCGACGTTTCGGGTCGAGACCCTTCTTCAGACTGATGTCAGGGGAGTGGGCGGGACAGAGGTAGAATGTAGTCGGAGAGAGTAAGACTGGTGGGAGAACTGGGAAGGGGGGGATGGAGAGAGAGGGGACAGTAAGGCCTACTTGAAGGTTGGAAGGGACAGGACAAAGGGGATAGGATGGAATCAAGGTAGGTGGAGATGAGTTCAGTGGGGCAGGAGCAGGCAGAAACAATGGGTCTGCCAGGGCAGGTTGCAGACTTTGGGGCAGAGACAGAGGCAGGCGGTGTGGGGCTGGGGAACGATAAGGTTGGTGGCTTTGGAGGTCATAGTGTCATAGAGTGATACAGTGTGGAAACAGGCCCATCGGCCCAACTCGCCCACACCGGCCAACAATGTCCCAGCTACACTAGTCCCACCAGCCTACGCGTGATCCACATCCCTCCAAACCTGTCCTATCCATGCACCTGTCCAACTTTTTCTTGAACGTTGGCATAGTCCCAGCCTCAACTACCTCTTCCGGCAGCTCGTTCCATACACCCACCACCCTTTGTGTGAAAAAGTTACCCCTTGGATTCCAATTAAGTTTTTTCCCCTTCTCCTTGAACCTATGTCCTCTGCTCCTCGATTCACCTACTCTGGGCATCTACCTGATCTATTCCTCTCATGATTTTGTACACTCATTTCCCCCCTCATCCTCCTGCACTCCAAGGAATAGAATCCCAGCCTACTCAGCTTCTCCCTACAGCTCAGACCCTCTAGTCCTTGCAACATCTTCTTTGATAGTGTTAGTGTGCAGGGATCGCACGGTCTGCGAGGACCGAAGGTTTCCGTGCTCTGTCTCTGAACATGAACTAAATATTGCACTCCAGTCCCCAAAGTGGCACTCCCCAAACTATTTCCTTGGGCTATTGTTCATTAATTAACTACAGTGGTTGCAGAAGGAGTCAACTGCGAATGGAACAACAATTGGGCGGCGCGGTAGAGCAACAGTAAAGTTGCTGCCTCACAGCGCCAGAGACACAGGTTCGATCCTGACTAGGGGATGCTGCCTGCACGGAGTTTGCACGTCCTCCCCGTGATCTGCGGGGGTTTTCCCAGGGTGCTCCGGTTTCCTCCCACTCTTTAAAGACGTGCAGGTCTGAAGGTTAATTGGCTTTGGTAAAAATTGTTAAAAAAATGTCCCTAGTGTGTGTAGTTTAGTGCTCGCGTACAGGGTTGATGGCTGGTCAGCACGGACCCGGTGGGGCCGAAGGGCCTGCTTTTGCACTGTATCTCCTAAACAAAAAGCGGAATGGGGAAGGTCGAGCTCCCTATCGAAGAAAGGAGTTGAATTGCCGAAGATTTCTACCCCCACGGCATGGTGTTAACTTTCAGAGCGTAATTTATGAGCAGTCGGTTGCGTGGTAAACGTTGACAATTTAACAACTGATCTCCTTTTTAGGTCCAGCGTCGACAAGTACTTTGGGCCAGCATTCAGTATGCATGTTGTAATGAGAACAATGCATCGAAGTAGAGAAAAAATTTCATAGCTTTAATCGACACCGACATTATTCGTGTTTTTTTTTTGGCTCAATGCAAAACCAAAATTCATTCCACTACTATCATCCCTTTGTCCTGACCAGAACAACTTGACCGAGTTGAAGATGGCATGAACCATATCAACCAAGACATGAAGGAAGCTGAGAAAACATTAAAAGATTTAGGGAAATGCTGTGGCCTTTTCATATGTCCTTGTAACAAGTAGGTACTGGGTACGCAGCGCTGCTGTGGAGTGTCCAGTTGTCGCAGTGAATGTCTGAAAAGTTTTTATCCTTTTTTTGGAAATTGTCTTTTATTTCCCCCTCCCCCTATATGTCCTTTCTTTCTCATCTGCTTCAATGTGTGGCGATTTATATATATATATGTATGTGTAAAAAAACAAACCAATCTTGTGTTCAACCAGAGCAAATGGAGCGCATCGAGGAAGGAATGGACCAAATCAATAAGGATATGAAGGAGGCAGAAAAGAATTTGACAGATCTAGGAAAATTCTGTGGTCTTTGTGCCTGTCCGTGCAACAAGTAGGTGCTGTCTGCTTGACTGCTTGCCTGCTTGTCAAAGCTTCAGAGCACCCAAGGCTCCAGTTAAGCCTTGTGCAGCTCATCCATATTCGGCAATAGAGGGAGGATGAGCGTGCGACATGCATAATAATAATAATAATAATAATAATAATAATAATCAATAAATACCCGTTTTAAAGGCATCCATTTCATAGTGTAGGCTCTCGGGTCGATTTAATGCATAAAGAAATCAGGCATGCTGCAGAAAAAAAACACAACCTCTCTCTAAGAGATACTCTCCTTCATGCTCGACGTCAACTTGTAGACGGCAACCCGAAATAATAGAGTATTACTGGAACACACTCGGTTTTTGGCAGCACTTCACCGATCAGACCACTCAGTGTTTACGCGCCAAGCCGCTGTGCCACGTGGCGGTGCGGTGCGGTCCGTTGGCCGCCAGCGCGGCAATGGACGGACGCGTCGCGTGGTGCGGTGGATCCTCGCGCGGCGGGGCGGCGGGGCGGCGGGGCGGCGGGGCGGCGGGGCGGCGGGGCGGCGGGGCGGCGGGGCGGCGGGGCGGCGGGGCGGCGGGGCGGCGGGGCGGCGGGGCGGCGGGGCGGCGGGGCGGCGGGGCGGCGGGGCGGCGGGGCGGCGGGGCGGCGGGGCGGCGGGGCGGCGGGGCGGCGGGGCGGCGGGGCGGCGGGGGCCATTTTGGCACATCGCATGTCGGATATGGCCGCCGGGTGAAGGCCGGAACACAGAAAGGAATAACGCGAAAGCAACAAGTACGTGGCCAAACTCGACCTTCCCCTGAAGGGACCACACAGTCCCAATGTCATTCTCGAGCAGGAAAAAGTTCACCTAAATCAAACAGCCTCCTCCACTCCTCCCGTGGACACCACACACCGCCATTTTATGAACAGTCTTGTCGCCCTTGCATGTTTATTACCACCAATCTGTTTAATGCCTGAGTGTGTTCTTGTATGTTGTGTAATAATCTATTATTTGAGCATGTAGACTTACCAACAGGGTCTGACCATGTGCAGTAAAGCTGTAATAGATTGTCACCCCCCAAACATTGAATTCAGAACCATGCTTGATAACAAATTAGCGTCTAAAAATGAAGAGAGTTCAGTTCAGTTTGGTTTGATGTATTGCCACGTCGGCCCAGGGACAGTGAAAAGCTTTACTTTAAGTTTACTTGGAATATTTAGACTTCAGATATACATGGTGGAAACAGGCCCTTTGGCCCACAGAGTCCGTGCCGACCAGTGATCACCCCGTACACTAGCACGATCCGATAAAACACCAGGGACAATTTACAATTTTTGTTGTAGCATTTAAACCTGCAAACCTGTGCGTCTTTGGAGTGTGGGAGGATAATGGAGCGCCTGGAGAAAACGCACGTGGCCACAGAGAGAACGTGCACACTCCGTGCAGACAGCACCCGAGGTCAGGATTGAACCCGGGTTTCAGGAGCTGTGAGGCAGCAACTCTGCCGCTGCACCACTGTGATGATAGATGCCCACTGGATGGCAACGAAGCCCTGATCCAGATCCAGATCCTGATCCTGATACTGATCCTTTCCCTGACCCAGATCCAGATCCAGATCCCGAACCCGATCCCGATTCAGATCCAGATCCTGATCCAGACT